>JARGXW010000023.1:0-612838 GCA_029204085.1 Mycena sp. CBHHK59/15
GTGAGTTTCCTTTAAATCCCCTTCATCGGGTGGATCTGACTATTCCCAACGACGACAGCAAGACGCAACGGCCGGCCTGCTCGCTGGATACACCGTGTGTTCCCTTTCATCATCTACGTATCGTTGGCTCACAGCCGTACGCAGATCAAGCTCGTCTGCCAGATCGGGCTCTTCTTCTAGTGCGGCCCTCCCATTCCACCTCACGTTCGCCAAACTGAAAAATGACTTCTGCAGCCTGTACTTGAGCAACAAGCGACGCGACCGTGTGTACGGCCCGCCAGACGTCGCGGCGTCGAAAGAGGCGGGCATGCAGGACAAGACCGAGTTCGAGAACAAGGTGCGTGTTGTCCTTCCGCCCGAATGTTGATCGCTCATTCGTCCGCGCTTCTGTAGGACTTCCGATATGTGTTGTGAAGTGTTCGTCTCAAACCAGAACCTCTGCCTACGCAGACGGGGCACGTCTTTGGGTAGGATAACTTCCTAGGCAAGAACTCTGTTATCCTAGGAACTAAACTTGAACCAGTGGCCAGCTGGCAGCCAGTTGAGCAGTAGGGATAAACCACAGGTGCAACACTAAGCAAAGCACAAAACAAGATGGGTTCTAAGTTTAAAATTACAATTTGAAGGTTGCGGGAGTGCTCTGCTGCCGGGATTGAGAGTGGTTTGTGATAGGTCCAAATCAATCAAATGTTGAGAAGGACAAGCCAAAATAAAATGACTCTCAGGTGCGACACCCAACTGTTGCAGTGCACAGCCATAAGATGACAACAATCCCACTGTGATGTGTGTGCAGGACCTGTTCCGAATGCTGGACTTTTTGAAGGGTGTTAGTACAGTGACGGTGAAATACAAACGACTGTATGGTTGCAATCCCAGGACAAAATAACCTCCGACTATGATTTGTGCACATGTTTTGTGATCCTGCAATGTATGTGATCCTCTTCAAGAGAAGGTCCAAAGAATATTTATTTAACCTGAGTTGAGTCAGAAATCATGCAATAAACAACATGTCCAAGTTGATGGAATCACTGACCAGGAATAGTCCTCATTGTCAAAACCTTTCTTGAATCATCACATATCTTTCTTTCTACCTAGTCTGGTTTCAGACGGGCTCACTGTTTAGTGGAGGGTCGCAACACAATATCGAATATGGAGGTTGGACTGGTGCTTTCACACTGCTCATCAGCCAGGACTGAAGGCAGAATAACCAGTTCAAAACCAGGATCCACATTCACAATGATTTCTAACTTTCTCATACAGTTTGTCTTGATTTTGTGGCCACTCCTGACTCTCGGAAAATGCTGCAGCTGCTGTATCAACACGGCTATACACCAATATAGTGGTACGGGTTTTCATGGTGTACAGCGGAGCTGTAAGTGCACCATTAAATCAAGCCGGGGAGGGTCTACAGTACTGTTACAGACCCGTCTCGTATGGCTGTTTTACGGCCACAGTGTCCAACCCTAAAAGAATCTGGGTCCGCTGCTGATGAGCGCGATGATGTCAAGAAGGCTTTGATATTAGGGAATTTAAAAAATCCAAAAGCAGTAAGGCACGGGTGTGAAACCAGAGGATAAATCGGGCCACTCGAGACTGTTCGGCATCGGGTGCGTTGCTGCACGGTTGTTGCGGGAGCAGAACTGTATTCTGGTGTCCACGATGGCAGACGACGGCCATCATTCAACATTGATGCCAACACTCGGTTACAAGCGTGGTGCTCCGGCTTTCCATTAGTGTACAACAGTGCCAGTACACTTAGATAATTCCTGGGCCCCGGCGTTCCTAAGCAGGACCGGCCATGTAATTCTACCTACGTACCTACCTACCTACCATAGCTCTCACCTTCAACAGGATACAGCTAGAGGCAAGAACAGATCTGCAAATGGCAATTTGATCAAAGTCGTCTTCAAGACCGTCTCCGTTCTCGGTCAGTTTTGTCCCGAATATTCTGAGTTACTCTGGCAAACATTGTAATATGTAGATACAGAAATTGTAGAAATCGGATTGTGTTTAAATGCAGGTGGGTCTGATCTGATCGTGGGTCTGATACCGTAGCCCTATGTTGACCCTTCGGCGTCCTTCCACAGCAAGGATTTTGGCAGGAAATTTATCGGAAAAACCTCATTTTTCTTCCCCATCTAAAACACATTTCTTGAGGCTTCTGAACATTTGTCCAAAAAGTGGAATACTGTACCATTTCAATTCGACAGGGGGGTGATGCGTGACTCAGACCAATTCGACAGCTCAACAACGGCAAAAATTTCGCGTGACACCTGCTGAAATTTCCGCTGAGTTTGGCTTTTTAGTAGATTTCAGATGCGTCGTCACCCCTCCGTGATGCGTGACCCGGACCCTGTGACGCGTGACTGCCGAATTGATATGAGGTTGTGTCTCGGCATCTTCCGGTGAGCCAGGAAATCAAAATCAAACATTGATTTCCAAAATCAATGGCAGAGGAAGCCTTGTCATCAACTCGTCTCTTCCTTCGCACGATGACCAGCAAGTACGACGACACCTTCCTCGTCAAGACTGTTAAAGATGCATATTCATCCATCGCAAAGACAGGATCTACCGTTGAATGTGACTCCGCAAACTTGCTCCCTCACAGACTGTTAACGGCTCTACAGACGCCTCTCAAGTAGCGCAATCGTTTGGATACAGCGTGGAGCAGTTAAAGTCGATCCCCGATGATGCTCATATGGGCCTGGGATGTGGAAACCCAACCGTCACTGCGACCTTGAAACCTGTGCGTCAGACGATGCTCTGAATTCCTCAACGACTGACTACCCTCCCCATTACAGGGCGAGACTGTTGTGGATCTGGGATCCGGGGGAGGCATCGATATATTTCTTTCCTCCTCAAAGGTCGGTCCGGATGGGAAAGCGATTGGTCTGGATATGTCTCCCGTGAGCCCAAAGTATTAGCATGGCGACTGATTGCTAAACCTGATTCTAGGATATGGTCAAGAGGGCCCGGGAGAACGCGAAGAAGCGCGGATTATTTCCTCCACAGGTCTCTTTCATCGAATGCTCACTTACCGAACGGCTTCCCATTGAATCAAACTCCGTCGATTGCGTGCTTTCGAATTGTGTCATAAACCTGCTGCCCCAATCTGGCAAAAATGAGATTTTCAAGGAAATACATCGCATTCTGAAACCCGGAGGCCGAGTTGTTCTCGATGATGCACGTAGTATTCGATCTCTCCGTATCAGTTTGCTCACAATGGCGCTAGATTCTAGCGAAGCAGGAACTGCCTCCGCATATTCGGGACGATCTCACCCAATATGTGAGTTGCATAGGCGGGGCGATCCAACGTCAGGAATACAATGCCTTTCTGGAGGTCGCGGGATTCAAAGGTTTAATCCGTTCCTGCTTATCTCGGATCCCATTGAAAAAAATATTAATCTAGACTCGTTGTTCGTGGATAATCGTGCCGACCTCAATGTCTACCTGATGGCAGCAGAGTTAGAAGCACCGTCATGCTGTGGCTCCGCTGCTGTCCAGGCGAAGATCCCGAATGCTACGGGGCTCGATCTCAATTCCTGGGCTGGTATGTCCGGCTCTGAGGTAGTATTCTATGATTCTTATCAGCTCTGGTGGATAGCGTCGTTCCAGATTTACGCGAGAAAGCCTGATCAACCTAATGAACCAATCTGTGAGGAGCCACTAACTCGTTGGTGGGATGCGTATCCTTCTGTTCAAGCCACGGACATCGCGAGAATTCTTCCCGCTGAACTCGCCAGGATGCTGCGCAATGGCGACCGGGTCTTGGTTGTTGACGTACGAGGAGACGATCGCACGGCACGTAAATTTGACCCTCGCGCGCGCATTGCAACCTCACCACATTTAGCAGGGTGGACATGTAAAAGGAAGCTATAATATCCGTGCACAGACCTTCCACAAGCAACTGTCTGCTTTTCATGAGAAGGTTGCTGGCATGCCGAGCGTGGTTTTCTACTGTGGAAGCAGTCAGGGTAGAGGTCCACGATGTGCCGGATGGTACGTCCTCATTTTCCACTGTCAAAGATTCGATCGTGAATACGAGATAGGTATCAGGACTTTTTGGATGGCAATAAAATTTCTGCGCCGAAAATCTTTGTCCTAGACGGTGGTTTCAAGCGTTGGCTGGAAGAATTTTCTGGAGATTCAGATTTAACCGCATACAGTTGACTTTCGAATGGCTTTGAATTTTGATGTACACAGGAGTTATCTGTTTTCAAATGGAATTTGCATGAATTTGTGACTTAGCCTCTCGTTCTGGACTTCATCTCTACAGAGACCGTGTCCTCTCTGTTTACTCATGCTCACCACCACGGTTGACGCGACTTGACACGTGCTGTTCACGCTACTCACTCAATCCCTGAAACTTATTTAGGCACCAGCAACCCCGGCTCCAAAATTGCACCATTGCATGCACAACAAGATGGTTGTTCTCAAATAAATTCAATCCATGTTCAGAACACTTTTAAACATTGCAACGTTCGCAGCAATCTACCAGAAAGAAGATGTTTTGCAGCAATACAACTCAACTTCGAGCCTCGAGTTCAAGCCTAAGTTAGAAGAGTCGCTCGGATCATTTCTGCTGCCGCATCAGATCTGGGCGTAATGCTGCACTTGAAAGGAAGAGGGTAGCTATATCGAGACATCTCTAGATCAACTTCCACCGCAATGCAATTGATAACGTACCACAGCATTCCTGAAGTGTACTCCCCAGAAGGCTCTATTGTGAGGCCATTCTCGTCGACGCTTTTGCTGATGTTGAAAGTGGCTAAGATGGATGCCACGGTGATCCACACCGACCACTGTGCCATATCTTTCCCCTGTAGCTATATCAGTTGCAGCACGCGCCTTGCCAAAAAGACTCCGACCGGGCAGATCCTGCGTCCGAAACCAAAAGCTGCATCTGTGCCTTTCGCGGCGAGATTAATTGTTCCATCTTTGAGCCAGCGGCCCGGAATGAATTTGTCGGTATCGGGCCCATACATGGACTCGTCGTGGAAAATTGCCCTGTTAGTTCACAATGAATGAATGACTCGTGCACTGGGACTGGAACATCACTTTCCAAGTATTCCCCAGTACCACGGACCCTGCGGGTATATGATACCCCTTATACACGTCGTCCTGGGTGGATGCGTGGGCAATAGCTGCATCGAATGAGCTCTGGAATACTTGGAAATGATCGTGCAGGAAAGAAGCGTACAAAGCGGCAAAACGGGGCGCCATCGCAGCACCTCCTTTACGACGGCGTCCACATACGGGATATTATCTGAGAAATCTGGGAGTCTGCCGTGGCCCACCGCTGTATCAACTGCGGCCTGTGCGGTTTGCTGGACAGCTGGATTCAGAGTCATGGCGAGGATGAATGTCCCCAACGCCGACACGGTCTGATGCAGGTCGAATGCAGATACACAGGCAAAAATGTAACTCACGCACGGTGTCAGCTCCGGCTTCGTTCAGCAGAGAGCTTGAGTGAAGTGTTCCGAGGAAAATATATTGATAAGAATGCCTCACCAGCTACGGGCACGCACGGCTTACTATCAGGGGAACTACTTCAAGCACTAATTTCGCACTTACCATAACACGCGCCCAGACCGCCCCTCAAAATTTCTTCCTGCTCCGTGGCATCTTCGGCATCCCCAATTTCTTCTAGCGCCCGCGAGGCCGTCGACGATTTTGCTGTCCCATTCGTCTGCCGCGCAATGTATCATTGGTGAGCACATGAAATCGAACAATTGCTCACCAAGGAATCCTTGACAAACTGATATGGAAGTATCGGCATAGCCGAAACGACGTTGTACCACTCTTTTGCTTGCCTTTTGAACCCGGCGCCGGGAAACCAGTCGGGTACGTATCGGAGGCTGACGAAAAGCTTAACTTTAGTGCACGAAGCTTCTGACGGGAAAGAGGTGGAACGGACATCGGGAAGGAGTCGACGAGGTACGCGCCGCTATCTCCTGCGCACGCCATGGCGTGCAGTGCTTTCTCGGAGATGTCAACATATGGATCGTTCTCTGGCAGAACATCGATTCCATAGGTCGTGGATAGAATCACCATTCCGGCCATGCTACGATGGTGCGTTGATTCTACTCATGCGTGGCATCAAAACGTGAGGAATCGACTCACTGTCGGAGATGTTTCTCAAATTTCGCAGGTGTATCGAGGAGCCGCTGTAGAAGTGTACGAGCCGCCTCAAGCTCGCACGGACGGTGGAACAGGACTTGTGATGGCTGAAACTGCTGCAGAAGAACCTTGCGGTACGCTGCGAAATAGTGAGAGCAGGGTAATTTGAAAGGTTGTAACCCGCCTTTCCATCTCGGACCATACCGCATGAAAGCGAAATGCCAGGCAAAACCAACACTGCGAAAGATCTTGGTCAGTGGATTGATAGAGCTAACTTCGTGATGTTTTACAGGCCATTAAGCATAGTGAAATCAGGTCTGGAATTTTCTGATCAAGCAAGGACGAGGTTGAACACGTATTAAATATAGCACCTGTCCGAATAGATGGCCGAACGCTCTTCCAAGAGCGCTTCCACCGCGGATAAAGAGTTGAGGACAACGACCGTAGTTCCATGAGGTTCAAAGAGATCACATCCGAGTCTATAGATGAAGAAGTGATCCTTTTTCGAGAATAGGACGCCGCACACGCACTGTATTTACGAGACATTTCTTGAAACGTGAGCCACTGCTGAGACTTTGGTACATCGTAGACGTTTCCGATCAAGGCACGCCTTTGGGCCCCGGAGGCAGAGCAGACGTTCGCGAGAGTAGGAGATGACAGTAAGCAGAATAGAGTCCGAAAGATAGCAAGACTAGCACTACACCCTGTGCGAGGGAGGAAGTCATGGTCTGATGTAGCGCAAAACTGGCCGCATTTACCTATAGCCACGCCATACGCGGATCGGATTCAGAACGCGGCAAGATTATAGAACGGCGCGTCGGCGCCACGGAGGCAATTGCAGCATGAGGTTTCCATCGGAAGGGCAGAGTGGGGTCTTATCTTGTCGTACAGCTTTGATTGGTAGACCTGGAATTCCCACCTCGAAATTATGTGTATCATGACGATTCTCATACTGAGTGCGAGAAAATGCATAAAGATTAGCAACTTGTGAAAAATGGCGATACGACCCCGGCGCGTCTGAGAGCAGAAGGTAGGTGTGAATAAAATACCAATAATACCACTCCGAGGGCCGTGATTTAGGTGATATGCGAGGTCGTCTAACCATGCTCAGCACTCGGATGGCCGAGTCTGCGGAGAGCGTGAAGAGGCCGGGAGACGAGGCGCTCGCGGGGGACGTAGAGCGGCGAGACGCCACGGGGAGAACGAAGTAAAGGAAATCTAAACGGGCGTGGACGACGAGGGACGAGACGAGAGCGAGAGCGGCGACGGCGGCGGTGAGCATCGAGAGCGGGGACTAAGACGACGGCATACGAAACGGGGGCAAAAGAACTTCTTGTACTTATCAGTACACACCACAGCTATATGTAAGGGTACAGCGGAATAAAAATAAAATGATAGAATGTCACGGAAAAACTAGCCTTAGGAGGAACAAGCTTTGATATATGCTATTGAGCAATGCTTCTGGTGCGCGGTGGGCCGCGATGCGGAGATCCGATGGCAACGTACTGAGTCTAGACCTGCGGCGAGTGACGGCAACGGCGACGGGAAACGCGGGACGGTGGAGGAGAAAGCGTTGTTTGGATCGGAAGCTAGACACAAATCGGAAATTTCGGACCGTTCCCGGCTCAAGTTCATCTGTATACCGTTTTGATTGTGGAGCTACGAAAGCCGTCCCAACGGTACAACGTGCCCAGCTGCCAGGCTGGATGTCCTAACGAGGAACGACACCGGCCGCATCCTCTCATACGATGCTGCTGTCCATTGCCGCAGGTGTGGTACCAGTGCTGTGGACGCGTCAAAATCAATCACATGACCGTCTTTTACGATGACGTTGAAGTGGAGCTCATTTTTCACAAATTTTTCTGGTCCGTTTTGATCAACAAGAAATCCATTTTTCACAAGTTGCTGATAAGCTATATTTAAAACCAAACGTCCGACAGCCAAAGTATTCAGGAAGAAGTTCAACGAAGCGCAGACACGGAGTCAGAAGGACTACAGTAGATAGTGGCAAGGCAGAAAGTTACTCCGGAACCAAGGATAGCCAGAATGGAGCACGGAAAATCCAAGAAGCCGAGAAGTCAAGGTGTGGAAACCTTTCGCAACGGCGTCGGCGTGCGATTCGAGTTGCCCGGTTGCACTGAGTGCACTGGACACCCAATTCTGTAGATCTCCGCCAGTGATGTTATTCCGAACAAACATGCACCAGAGAGAAACATCAAGGACAGGAACTGAACATCCCAGAATATATGTGTTGGTGAGAGCAACGCTATGGGTGTGTTGTTGTTGTGTTAAGGCGGGGAAGTCACACAAATGCAATCCTCGGGTTCTTCCGCTCCATCTTACACGCGACGATACACGTCTTGTGCTTCTTCGACGAGTTCTCCCGTCGCTACGAAAATATGAAATACAGCCCTCCTGGTCGATCTGGAATCGACTGTCAAACTATAGTGACCCTGCAAATTGCCTGCAATAAAGAACGAGTCCGAACGACCGCTGTTGGGCGGTCTCATGATCGAGGACGTCTCCCGTTTTGAGCGGTGCACTGCCCTGCAAGGCAGTGGGGCCTGTCTCTCAGGTATTTGTTTTTCCATGATCCCGCAGCCCTGATTCCCGAACGCACGGCCTTGGGACCTGCTGAATTCTCTCTCTTCCTCCATATCGAGAGACACGTCATGGCGCACAATGCATAAAAGCCCGAGGATTTGAGACCTCGAAGATTGTGCCCCCCTCGAACGAGCCACTGTATCAATTACAATGTTCTCCCAAGGGTTCGTCTTCCTCGCCGCCCTCGTTTCCGTCCACGCCGCGGTAAATCGTCCGCGTCATCCTGACTTCGTTTAAAACTCATTCGAGTAGGCCATCATACGCCAGGATTCACCTTCGCCACCGGTCTTCACGGCCACACGGGTCTATCAGACCCTTACGGATGTTCCACCCTACATCGTTACCGCTACCACCACGATGACATGGACGTATGAGCTGTTTATATTCCCCTCGCCGATACCTACTGACTGCTTGCCTCCCATAAGTCAGAGCCCCAGTACCACCATTGCTAATCCCACTGGTCCCGGGCCCGCTTACGGCGCTTAGATCCCACGAGCGACTTTTGAGAAGTAAGTGGCATTGATCGTTCGGGTGCGTTTCACATACCGTCGTGTAGATAATGAGAGTCGAAATGCCTCTTCTGTTTAGTTCGGATTTTACCTATGCAACAGTAATTACCCACTTGTTTTTGCAAATCATGAATATCTTTTCCCCATTCCTTCTCGGATAATTCTATTCAGGAACCCCCCGTGCCAGGTGACCATCTGTGACACGTTCTTTCATACATCTTTGGCTGACGCGTCCTGCCCCATTTCGGTTCGGATTTTTTGCGGCATGTTCTATTATATGTAAAGAGTCTACATACGAAAGCCGGAAGGAATCGGCGAAGAGGGAGCAGAGCAATAACATATTTTACAGTTGATTGACTGGGCTGATGGCCACTTTCGTGGTATCTCTCTCAGTTCTGGACAGAACTCCTTAATATATGTCGGTTGAATCTCCGCGAGATCCGGAAATCAGTTGAGAAATGAGCCCAAGCGACAGGTGTTTCAAACTCTATGTCTGTTTCAAGCCAAATGTAAGCCATAGCACGGGAAGTTGCCTATTTAGCAATCCCTATGATTTGTAAGTCAAAATTTTGATGGCGGGCATGCGCGCTATGGGTGGGATCCATTCGCGGGGTCTCTGAGCATGGAATGAACTGCCTTTTCTTCAAAATAAAATGTTTGCATATTGAGAACTCTGATTCCATGAAATTGTGCTACTTTTGTAAAATTTTCGAAGCCGGATTAAGCCTACAGATCATCTTGTATGTGTTTTTTTATCCAAAGTCCACCAAAAATAGTTCAAATAAGCAGCAAAAAAAAATCGCGAAAAATACAGGACCTGTGTTCACATTAAAAATATTATTTTAGATGTATGCACCCCCCGAATCTCTACCTATACTCTGAAAAATCGGCCCTAGTGATTATCTGTTCCTTGTCTTATCAGTCACATGGGATTGATAAATAGAATCGTAAGAAAGATTCTATCTAGCAACCCTCTGTACACCGGGGGTTGCTGAATAGAATTATCCTTCCTTCTCTGCTGAGAGCAAGTGAGCCATAATTGCTGTACAACACTGCCAACAGTGTGCAGCTTCTCCTTCCTTGTCTCTCTAGACAGGCACTTCAGTGATCAACTTACTGGTTCCCTGTTTTGTCAGTGTTAGTTACCACCCTGATGCTGTATTTTTTCGTTCAATTTGACAGTTATGCATCACAGGGGTACCTGTCGATGTTGAACTTTGGTTCCTGGTAACACATCATGGAGGCAGTCAAGAGGCAGTTGTTGAATTGACTCTGTGTCACAACCACCAGAAATCACCAGTTTTGCGAAATTTTGTTCATTTTTTTGTCGAAAGTTTGAGTGTTTGTCACGACGATTTCCGGTTCTGTCGAAGCGCCGAATTGGTTCAAGAGGTCACGTGTCACACCTTCCCTGTCAATTGAACGAAAAAATACAGTACCGTTGGTGCTCGCCTGAAGGGCAAAGGGCTTAAAGCTTTGAATCATTCCAAAGGCCTTTAGGAAGGGGTTAAGGATTTTTGGCCAGACATCTTGCCTCTCCGAAGATGTCAACTGTTTCCAGATGCCAGAACCTTATATTCACTATATCACACAAGAATAGGACCAGCACTGCACCAAAAATCGATAGGTAATCAGGTCCCAGGATGCTGGCCAGGGTACTAGGTACCACAATTTAACATTGAGCTGAAAACATACCACGCAGTAGGGGAGGCATGGGAAAAAATTGTGAAGGACCCTTAAATTTAAGGCCTTAAACCTTCGGAGACCTTCAAGCTCCTGAAAACCGGTGTTAAGGCCTTAAGGACAAACACTGCTTACTGTTGACTTTGAGCTCACAGAGCCAGTAGTGGCATTTTTGAAGGAGGCCGTAGGGATCCCCACCCTAACCATACAATACGGTATACAGTTACGGGTCATACGGTAACCCGTAACCGTACTGTATGGCCGTCTGGGAGTCTGGGACACCTCATACGGTTATGGGTACGGTAAGGCTTGTCAAAAACACCACAGCCAGGGCGCCAGGGCAGACGCAGTGGGTCAGGACAGGCATGGGCAGGTAAGAACAGAGTGAATTTACCTTGTGCGGGCTCACACACCTTCGTTGAACACCGTTCTCGACACCCATATACTGTACAAATACGGCTTTTACGGTACCGAGACCTGTACCATATACCGTCCCGTGTGGCAAGAAAATCAAACCCGTAAGGTACCGTAATCTTTACGGCTGTAGCCGTGTATGGTACAGTGGGGATCCCTAGGAGGCCTGTGGCCCAATGCAAGCTGGTCGACGCGCAAGCATCGACCGAGCAAGGGTTGGGCTGAATTTGAATATTTTAATTGCAAGAAAGAAACTACTTGGAATTGACAAAGAACTGAACTATTGCATTTTCACTGGCCCAATACGAGCTGGCTGATGCGTGAGCGTTGACCGAGCGAGATTTTATTTGTAAGAAAGGACGGAAGAAAGAAACTCCTTGAATATTCGAAATGAGCTGGGTGTTATGTGAATGTGGTTCGCTCAGCAGATTTTTTATTCAAACAGGTTGAGTGCCTTGACACGTCTCAGCCTTCACCGACTTATCTACCGTGCCGCTTCTCGGCCTTACCCGCTTTATATATTCAATGCATATTATTTCGTATCGTATTTTTGGACAGCACTAGGCACAGGTATAATCAAAGCGTAAAAACTCAAGAGATAATGGATATATAACTGACAAATCGAGTCCTCAAAAATATTTGAAACAACGTTAGGACAGCCCACCCCAATTTATACCGCTTCCTGCGACACCAATTCATGTCCAACGCATATAGTGCCCGATGTCACCGTCTGTGAAAGAATATACGGGGGGAGATTACACATCCCGACCTTCCGTGCAGCGAATGTCGGACCCTTCTCCAGATCACCGGGACGATCGAGCAGCATGCACGTTACGCCGCTTCCGTGAATCGCCAGCGGCACCATAGCATTGGGCCGTCCAACGACAATCGTGTCGAGGTAGACCCTGCTTCGGAGATCGACCAGCTTCCCGCGGAACGAGGCTCGCTGACGGGGTGCCTCCCATTCTGGCATCATTTGGCGGCTCCCTGCGAGCAAAGCGTCGGTTTCGTACCGTACCATGGAGTCGAGTCGGGATCATTACGTACCCCAATGAACCATAGACCGCAGATTGTTGTCCTGTTCCGCGAGCCGTTCTGCCACGTTATTCCCCCATTCAGAGTCGTACAGAAACACCCATCCATCTCTCTCCAGGTACATCGTGCTCGCTAGGAGCTCCACGATGCTATAAACGATGGCGGTGATATAGAACAGAAATACCCCAAATATTTTGCCCGACCCAAGCAAGATTAGGCTGATGATGACCAGTATCGCGGCCATCCAGTATGCCAATATCTTGAGCCCCTTGATCTCCTCGTTGTTGTACAAGCCTGCTGCGTCCCTTTTCAAGTTTGGTCGCAAACCCAGCGTTTTGTCGCCGACGATCATCAACGGTGGGCTCGGCTCAGAAGCGTGTGTCTGCTCGGAAGAGGGTTCCATTTCCCTTCGATTCGAGGACGGCGAGACTGGGAAGGCGGTCACGATGGGCTCGAGTCGCTCGTTTCCTGCAGAGGGGTGGATCGGCTTGCCCAGCCAGGAGACGCTCTCGTCCTCTCCGAGACTGCATACCGCGGCGAGGCTCGCGGCATTGTAGAAGCCCTGGTTCAACTCGAGAAGCCAAGCAAGGTCATTCCAGCCGCTGCTCCCTAGATGATCGAGCCGAGCGCGTCGAGGAAGCAAGCCGTTCAGGGCCTTGCCAAGGAACTTGTGGTTGTCGAAGCCGCCCGCCTCGTCACGCCGAATGGCTTCGACTACAAGGGCGTGTATAGCCACTTGCCATGGGACCGCCCCCGAGTTGACGCTGTGCTGAAAGATTGCATACCTGTGAAATTCGGTACGTTCAATATCGTGCTCATCACCACCATGCGGAAACTTACAGATGCCACCTATTCCCCAGAGCTGCTTTCGTCTGCATAGCCTCCCGGAATACGCTGGCGGTTGTCGGTATCAAGTTAGTGATTATCTTCTGTCCACTTTTTTCCTCGTCATCTTGAGCACGCGTGCGCATGGAGGATCTCTGGGATCGTGAAGAGCCGCGTTCCCCATATACACGTGAGCCCCGTGTGGTCACAGTCAACCTCATGACAGAATACCGCGACCTGCGCCGCATTGCGGAAGATGTCGGCCAACCGCCCGAGCTCTTTGCTACGCTGCAGAGCAATAGCGCCCTCGTTCTCCAGGCCGTGGTCCGAGAGACAGAACTCGTCCAGCCAGATGTATTCCGTCCGATGGGATTCCCCTCGCGCCGGTTCGCAGAGCAGTAGAGCCGCAGATATTGCTCCGCGATCCGCTGCCTGTCCTCGAGGGTGTACTCGCGGCCTTCTGGCGCAGTTCCTTGACATATCCCGCTTCCTCGAAGAGCACGGCCGCGCTGAGCATTGGATAGCTCAGCGCGGAGTAGCCTGCGAGCTCGATATCCTCCGAGAAAGCGACCTGGTGAAAATGATGCAGCCCGCCGTTCTGGATCGTCACCTCGAGCACCCACGACGGCTGGAAGCCGGTGACGTCGTACTGCCCCTTGCCGCCACCGCGTGCGTTGGACAAGACCGCGTCTGGGGTCGTCGCGTACTCCAAGAGCCATCCGACCTGGAGGTAGTTGCTGACAGACTCCACGACGGCCCTCGGCATCAGCAGATAGATCGGGGAGAAGACGACGGTGAAGATGAGTCGGAGGAAATTTCCCAAGACATGCAATGTCTGTGTCCGATCGTCAGTTTTTTTTTTGTCAGTTGATTTGGGCGTGGTTTACCTTCTCTGGCTTTTTGTGAAACAGGCCGCAACCTTCAATGCCCTTGTCTTCGTAAAGTAGACGACGAAGCTTCATGTGTGAGCTCATCGCAGAGAACGAGCGCTCGAGAGTCTCCCACATTGCGAAGTCAAATCTGGGAAGTTCAGCCAATAGATCAACATTCGCTCCAGCAATCGATCCCTCTTTTATGGGACTGCCCGAAATATGAACAAGGGCAACGATCGGCAGCAGATGAGTACTGCGCCCTGCTTTTCAGATTGGATTTATTCAGTGACGCCCAGCCGTGGGTGTTGAAGGTGTTCCGAGGGAAGCGCCGGTACAGGCGCCAGGTTTCCAGGTTACGTGTGTAAAGATGGCCATGTGGTTGATATATCTAGTCCGAATGAAGTAGGTCCTGTGCCGTACATAGCCTTCTGCCAACCCGATTTGCTCGGGTCTGGACGGAATCATCGGCGACGTTGTGACCACAGCAATGACTTTGTACGCATACGGTTGAAGGTCGTGATGATACCCTTAATTGGGGATCGTTGATAGCAGATAGCAAGTTATAGAATGTAGCCATTGGCTTGGCAGCACGCACGTTTGGGCACAAAGAAGTCGAAAGTCGATGTGTGGCAAATACATGATAGGTATGTAGACATTCAACCGACACGGGCTATACCGGGAGCGACGCCACGGCGTCTAGTCGTACAGCCACCGGACGAGGCACAGTCGGGGGAATCTGATATAATTCTATCAGTTGCAGGCTCCGGTACAGGGAGAGACAGATGCACCTGAGGCTGAGGCCTGCGCCGCAGAGTGGTGACTAGAACAGCAGGGGCCGCTGGATGGGTGTCATGAAGGCGCAGAGGGCGATCTGTCGCACACGAATCAGAGCTATCATCTAAGGCTTTGATGAATGAGCACTGGCATACGTACCCGGCTGCATCGCCTGCGAGATCCAGTTGTAGTCGACATGTAGCCCTCGTGGGTCGGGCAGCAGACTCTCGACGAACCCGACCGAGATCACGCCTGTGAACTGGCACGCAGCGGTGATTCGATCGAGCACGGAATCGCCCGTGTCCAGCACTGTAACCGACGACGTGGCGGGAAGCGTGTCAGCCGTCGCCGCGACGAACTCGATCACGGTGGTGCCGAGGAGTAGGACGATGGGGATGGTATACCCGTTCGCGGAGGTGACGAGGCTCGCGCCCTTCTGCGTCCACACGCAGACCTTGAGCAGTACGTAGAGTGAGCGCTCGAGCTGCGCCGCGCGACCCGTGGCCTGGCGCGGAAGCGGCGCGGCGGCGTCCTCCAGGGTGACGCACTTGCCGTGCGCGCCGAAGCGGTGCGTGAGCACAATGAGGTGGCCCGTGGTCATCCCGGTGTGCAGCGCGCAGTAGCGCGGTGCGTCCCTTTCCTCGGAGCGCGGCGCGCGGTGGCGCGGACACGCCCACGCGAGCGCGGCCTCGAAGACGCGGATGAGCCCGCCGGCAAACACGAGCCAGCCCTCGCGCCGCTGCCCGTGCGTCATCGCGAAGAGCACGAGCGTGAGCTGGATGGAGAACGTCGCGAGGAGGAGCGCGTGCGCCCAGCCGAACGTGCGCGTGAACCCCGCCTCGCGCAGGTGCATTACGAGACTGCCGGCCGGGTGGGTCTCGACAGCGTGCTTGTAAAGCGCGTGCATCCAGCGCGCGGTCACCGGGCGCGTCGCGCCCGAGCCGATGTCGGACAGCAGGAGCCCAGGGACCGTGGCATCTGCGGGCAGTTCTTCTTCGCCCGGGTCGGCGTCCCAGCCGAGAGACAGCGGCATGGGGAGGAAGGTACACGCTGGACGGATGCGTTCGGGGAGTCCAAGCTTTCGTGGCGGGATTACGATGGCGGCGAGTTCGACGTAGTTCGGGAGAGCGTTTCCTGGCAGTACGGCCGCCATTTGAGGGGAAGGGTTCTGTTTGCGGAGAGGTTGAGCGTATGAAGACTATGGCGCTAAGGGAACCTTACTGAGGACGATTCTAAGGCGGACATGGCGATCAACTACGAGCTGGGGCCTTACTGATACCTAGTCACTGACCACAAGAATAGTAAAGTGCTCTCGGCGTCCAAAAGCTCCGCGCAGAGAATGAGCAAAGCGTAGCATAACTACACCAGCTGAAACTCGTTGCAATCGGTACCTAGGCGCCAACCCGAAAAAGAACTCATGCAGGAAGATCAGAGAAGATTTACAATAGGGTCCGAGTGTACCATGTGGGGACTATTGTATTAGTACGTAGTACGCCACTTTACTGCTGGTGGCGTACCGGGCGTCTAACTTGGGGCATGAATCACTCCTACAACCTTGCCAGCTTGGAATACAACGCACCTGGCCAAATTCGTCTTTGAAGCTGTCTATCAATAACGGGGCAGTACGGGCATCTTGGACAAGTGGCGTCAGCCAATGACGTGAATTCACTGCGGAGCGCGTCGTGTGCAGCATGCCGCAATTCAGAAACGTATGCCAATCCCCAAATTAACAGCGATCGTCAGCAATGCGCCAGTCGACACACCGGGACAACCCCTAGCTATTGCCACCCAACATTTGTGGAGTCTATGATACTTGCCTCAATCCCATCCCTTTGAAAGCGTAACTGAATAGATATTCCGAACATCGTCTTTCCGGGATACCTCTCGTCATCGTGCTCTCCATTCTTGTGGTTACAGCACCTAACGACGCTTTCCCGTCCAATAGAGTATGTGCGGATATAGTGCAAAGAATAGCGCGCGGGATCGCTGACGTGGGATGCGGGCGGGAGTAGATCAGGGTTCGATTCCACGTTTCCACGGTGTTTTGCAGTGGATGCGATGTGGTTGGATACGGTGGGATTGATAAGAGGGTCTGGGTGCGATTGAGAGGGTTGAGGGTGGATGGGTGAGGCGGGAAGCCTCACCACGATCGCCGAGATCACCAGCCATAAGAGAAGTCAAAACGGGCACCCCGGGTCAATACGGATGGGATTCCGGGGCTGCCGAATCTGTCGATGTCCGTGCGCGGGTGAAAAATCGCTACTGCGCTGGATTCAATCCAGGGGCCATAAGTCGCTGGGCAATCTGGGCCGTCTCTAGCTGTGGGCCGAGTGCCTTCTGGGCATGGGACTGCGGCCACTGCGAGGAGACGTGGACGGCAGCGGAGCATTCCAATTTGGACAAAACGACAGCCGCGACGAAAACACAAAACAAGGTGAAACCATGCCTAACCGAGGTACTCTCACGTAAGTAGTCACACCCGACGTCTGTCTACCCTCTGCCTACGCGTGGAGGCAGCTTAAGGTTTAAGGCCTTATTCTCGTTAAGGCCGTAAGCTTTAAGGCAGGCTGAGAAATCTTTAGCGTTAAGGGTGCGGGCCGGGAGCGGGCCGTCCCGCCGGTGATCCCCGAGCTTGACGAAAATTTGCACCTGTGCTCTCGACGCGTCGGACGATCGCAGGTCAATGTCATTCTGGGACCATTTCCAGAAGGGTACTACAAAACAAACTACACTGAAAAAGGTGGAGTATCCAAGAAATCACCTAAACCACACTCTTGCTAGCACTAGCCTTGTAAGCCCATTGATCTATGCCTCCATATGGACCGGTATATGTCACTTTGGAAACTTCCTTGAAGCCAAGCTTCTCATAGAACTTGGGCTATATTTTGATAAATTTTCTGTATAGTAGATAGCTAAATTTACCCACAGCCATTGTTGTTTGCCAGCATAGATCTAGATCTGAGGTTTGAGCCTTGTTTGTATTTTTTAAAAGGCAAGGAACCAATACTATTGGAATCTCTCACATTTGTCTGAATTCTGCAGTGAAGTTCTGTACCCAATCCCTTTTGCTGTGAAGAAGGGCGGACTTCGAGGAGGAGAAGATATGAAGAATCGTGTTGGTGATTCAGTCCATATGCTGTGTCAATGAACTGCCTATATTCAACATTAAACCTTGGTCCAAAATTGGTCAGTAATTAGAATCTGGAATAATGAATCAGTGTGATTGACATTTGTGTACCACTTCTGGCAAGTTTGCCATGAAGGCCAGCCATTCAGGTGATTCAATACTTATGAGTTCAAGTTTCGAATCAGTTAATTGACACTGAGCCACGTTCATGCTCACTTCATGTCCCTCCTGCATCCAAATACCACTGCGACACCCTCCAAGATGGAGTCTTTGCCTACTGTGAATACTTCACCGTCTGCCAGACTGCTGGATATTTGGAGTTTAAAGAACTCTATTGCACGATCTGAAGTAGCTGATGGCCACTCGCTGAGAATAGCATGAGCAAGAGGATCTGAGTATGGTACAGCAAAGAAATTGACAGTGTAGATGGTCACTGGCCTGTGGAAAATGCAGATGCCAAGTCCTTTGAGAGCTGAGTAAGCACTCCATCATCTTGATAAAGTACAGGGTGTATTTAAATTGTAAGAAAAGTTCCAACAAAAATTACCCTCACCAAATTGCTTAAATGTTGGGGTGTGTTGGAAGTCCATGAATGATGGCTGATCAGTCCAGATCCCTTATAAGTGAGACGGTATGGCCTGAAGTAGTGGTTTCTTCCCCAGTTTCCAGCACGAGACCTAAGGTGTTGTTATATCCATGCACTCCAGCTCTGGTCTAACTCCACTTCTGTGATCTCTGACTTCCCGGTTCTTCCAGATTTGCCCCAATTCCGGTCTGGATCCAGATTTCTGGAATCGTTTAGACCATTCCAGACCATTGCTATACCAGCACATGACACCATCAGAACCCCTGCAGAAATCTCCGACCTTTTCCGGACTCCGGACTGAACTTTGTTCGGTCTCCGATGCTGCTCTGAAGCATCTTGGGGTTTTCACACAATGAAGGTCTACTGAGTGTTTCCCCTCAATTTCCTCTCTTCTCTGCAAGTACTCCAGTTCCAGTAGTCCAGAACTGTTTGGATTGCTTCGGATTATTGGGTCCTTTATGTCATGACACTTTATAAAGTATTTTCCTGTTTATCCATTTATCCGGAATTCACTTATTGTCTCGAACTTCACTTCACTTCTACTTCTCCATTTGGACAGTGACTTATTGTTACACCTAGGTCACATTACTTATGCTTACTACAAATCTCCTATTGTCTCAGATTAATCCTTCCCAAGCTATTGTTACTCTTATTGTTTCTTCCTTTTCATCCTCGACAATTAGCTTACATGTATATATACCACTTAGGTAGCTCCAGCACTTCAGCTGGAAAATTAATGTTGTTTCGATGTTTCCTTTCATGGACTGAGTCCTTCACTTTCAACCTCATCCTCGACTCGACTCCAGAGTCATGCCCAAACCTCTGGACACCATCTTCATACTTTGCCTTTACTTCCGGTCTATTTTCTGGTCCATTTCCGGTTCACCTCGTTCTTCTTCATCCTTTGCCTTTGCCTCCATTTGACCTCCAGTTCACCTCAGGTCATCCCTCTGGTTCCCACACCACTCTGATGGAACTCTGGTTTCCTCCAGTTTATCTCCAGAAACCTTCCCCTCGTTCCTGGGCAAGGCATCAATCTTGTTGCCTTTTCCGGAGTAGCTCTACTCAGATCAGACTTCCGAGTCATGGAGTGTTTCCGTTCTAGTCTGAGCTCGACAGCCAGACAGTCGCACACCCTTCTGAGCTGTGGTGTTTGCGAGAACAGCCGAATCTTTGCGTCCAGTCCTGTTCTGGTTTCCGGAAGTCTTCCGGATCTGGACTCTGGCCGGACTTCTTGTCCCCCTCTAGCTCAGGATATAACAGGCATGGGTGACCATGGATCTGGTAGACAAGTTGCTGGGTGTGGGATTCAATACCCACGGTTAGACCTAAAGAAGTAAAGAAGTTGGAGAGGAGTCAGGGCTAGTCACTGGGTCCCCTTTGGCACCAGGCACTGGGGAATTTTTCTTTCTCCGAGTCTATGTAGAACAAGGGGAAGGGAACATGTGATTCCTCGACAAACAAGATGTGCCTCGCCATTTGAGTTGGAACTATAATGCTGACCATGTGCTGTGCTTTAACTCATGCGTGGCACTGTGCCATAGATAACCTCCACATATGCTGCCTTTCATGAAGTGTGCTGCCCTTCCCAATTGGGTGTGTCTGCCACATCTCTTCTATCCCAGAGCAGGAGGGCTTGGTGGATGAATTAATTATAGGACACCCTGATTTAATCAAGTCTGAGCTTGGTATGAGGATCCATGCGGCGGACACACCCGATTCAGCGGTGAAGAACAAAGATGTAGTCCCAGGATGGACTGAGGTCATGCCTGGTTGTACTGGGCAGTGCCACTGAGCCGTAGAACAATGTCTCCCTCTCAATGGTCAAGAGGGAGACTCTAGAAATAGAACAATCAGTACAGTAAGAATAATAGAATATTTCAGTCATTGTCGGCTTGAAACTCAGAATGCAAGGCATGCACAGGTAAATCAAAGTGAGTGGATAGTGATAGGTCCCATAAACTACTATGTAACCTGGTCCGGGATACAGTAAAACTGCAGCCCAAAATGACCCCCTACCTAGTCTGCATTATAGAGTAAAAGAGCCTGAAAACCAGTGAACCTTGTCCACCATAGAGGAAATCACTCGGAGTGCAGAATTTCTTTTGGTGTGTATGTGCCCAGAGCCACAGAATAGTGTAGATTTTTGCGAACATCTGGGCTGAACTCCACTGATCAG
Organism: Mycena sp. CBHHK59/15; assembly: GCA_029204085.1. NCBI lineage: Eukaryota > Fungi > Basidiomycota > Agaricomycetes > Agaricales > Mycenaceae > Mycena > Mycena sp. CBHHK59/15. Next base: position 20,729 of record JARGXW010000023.1, read on the forward strand.
AGACTTGAATTGATTTAACACACCAGAACAGACTAATTCCTGGTCAAACAGCCCAAAATTTTGAGCTGGGAGAAAATTCTCAACTTTACCTCCTAAACCTTGTCCAAGATAGAGTAAAACATGATCAAGAAGGCCAAATTTCATAGGGTAAAACTGCCCATATTTTGGGCTCAACTCGGACAAGGTTACATGGTAGTTTCCAGCAGCCTATAGTGCTGGTAAGAGGGAGAGAAGGTCCTCATTGGGACAGCTGCCTGCGTACTCTCACGACACCGGAGCTCATGAAACCATAGCAACATTGATCAAACCATTCCCATTGTGATGGGAATCAGGGCTTGAACACTTCTTGTTTGAACACCCCAAGGACAAATATTGCGACTGCATATAGTATTCGAACACTGTTGAGAACAGTGATTGAACATTTTGATCGTGGTCAGGTTGAACACAGATTGAACACATTTCGGTTATCTTCAGATCTGTTTGAACCAATCTGAACAGAGCTAAAAAGGATAGATTGAGTATGAATTGAACACATGTTATATACCGAGCCGAAGGAAGAACAAGATGAAAGACTCTGGAACCGGAGGATCGGAACTTCCGGAAAGTATATGGGGAGATAACGCAAGCACCACAGGACAGTAGGATGTGCGTACTACCGAGGCCGGTGAAGGAAGGAAGACCGGGGAATTAACCGGAGGACGACTCAGTGCAAAGCGGAGAGCAAAGCAACGTTAATTATCAAACTGAAGTACATGGCATATGTTAAGGGTTTATATAGCCAAGTCCTAATTGTATTCCTAAAAAGGTGCGAGTCAGGTGACCTGTCGGACATAACAATAATACGAGTCCCAAAGAGGATGGAGAAGTGATGTCGGAGAAATTGACAATAAGAACATGGATTATAAAGACGGATAAATGGGAAACACTCAGTAATTCTTCATTGCGTAAAAACCTGATGATCCGCAATGGGTCCGAGGATATTCTGTCCGGTTCCGGACAATGACCGGAAGGTCAAGGACCAAGAAAGCATGGATATAACAACACAAGACCTTGAAATTGAGCATAAACAACAGGAACAGAGTCATAGCCCATAAGCCATAGAGGCTACAAAAGCATTGACATTTCATGGTATAACATGTGCTTTTGACCATGTGCTCACACTACTTATAATGTTCAACAGGGGCGGCTCAACAACAGTTTATGAATTTCTGTTGTGAGGCATATGTAGACTGGGCAATTCGAATGAAAATGTGGCAATCCTGCCTGTTTAGTGAGCAATGGTAAATTGGCTAATTCAAGCAAAGATGAATCCAAGCAATGGGTGTCACATCTCAGATAGAAGTGATAGCAAAACTGGAACCTCTGTTGTGAGGGACAAAGAAACATATGAATCTGATTCATAACTTGAAAGAAACATAACTTGTACAGGTTAGATCATTAATGTCTTTGTCAATTATGTTGAGTAACATTTGTTCCAATCACTGGTTGAACATTTCAAAATTTTCACCTTCTTTTTCAGTGAAAAATGTCGTTTATTTTTCACACATTTTTCACTGAAAAAGCAGGTGAAAATTTCAAAACATTTTCATCACTTTCTTATTTTATTTCGAATTTTTCACCTTGAATCGAGAAAGTGCTGAAAAAGTTTTAAAAATTTCACCTTCTTTTTCAGTGAAAAATGTCTGAAAAATAAACAACATTTTTCACTGAAAAAGAAGGTGAAAAAATTGAAATGCTCAACCAGTGAATCACGTAATTCAGGTTGAACAGTCGTTTAAACATGGGTTGAACAGTGAACAGTGGTTTGAACATGGCTGTGCAGCGCTGAACAGAGGTTGAACATGAAAGGGTCAAGGATGGCAAGTACATTTTGATAGTCCATTTTCCATTTACACTTCAATCTTGATGAATTAGGAATGCTTGACATAATTTGTATGTTCTGTATGGTCAATGGGTCAAGATGTGTGCTTCAACCAAGCCTGACACAGCAGGCAAGTGCTGTGGCCATGCATTCATGGCATATGACAGACACTTGCCACAGTGTTTGCATGGTGTTTGCCATATTTCCCTTTGTTCTATTTTTAATCGTGATTGTGCCTTCGTGGAACTGACTGAGACCGACTGATCATCTGAACAATTGGGTCATAGAATCTTGAGCCAGGAGATGCTGTGAACCCCTGTACTTGCAGCTGGGAGTACTGCAGGGTGCAGAACAACATTCACCTTGAGTTGACCCTACACCGGAATAAAAACCTGGGCCCGGGGGAAAAATCCGGGACCCAGCAAATTTATGGTAGCACACTAAGACAGTGTTGGCTCAAGAGATAGAGCAAGATTCATGCAACAAGGTTCATATCTGTTGCGATACAAGCATTGAGTTAGCAAAAGATGCCGAAGTTGGTGTTCATGGTTTGACAGCTCGACTAAAATAGAACAAAGGGAAATGCGGTGCAAATGGCAAACACCATGCAAACACCATGGCAAAGGTCGGTCATACACCATGAATCCACGGCCACGGCCCTTGCCCCCTGTGTGAGGTGTTGGGCAGTCACCAGTTCAATTCCCAGTCTCTGCCTTTTTGGGAGTCATCCACAGTTCTAGCGGCCTCTTCAAACAAGCAGTGTTTGAACACTGATTCCCATCACAACAGACATTGTTCAAACAAAGATGTTATGGTTCCTTGAGGCATCAGAGTGCCACAGGCCAAAAAAAATTGAGGCTAGGGCCTCAGAAATGGAGGAACATAGCAGTGAAAAGTTGATTTGAGTTTTAACATATTATTTGCTTTGTACTGCTCCCACCGGAGTCATGCTGCAGGCCTAGCAAAATTAGAATTAAGCCGAAAGAATGAAATCAAATGTTGAAATGTATCCTTCCCTCAGAAAATTTGTAATAGCAAGCACAACACATGGTCAACAAATGGTTTCATTGATATTTCCTCAATGACATGAGATTTGCAGTCCCCAAAACCACACCTGTACAAGTCCGAACTTGGTTTCCATACAGAAATGGTATCAGATGCCCCACAGGGCTGTTTTTTTTGCATATCTGTTCTTCAATATTATTTTTCAGGTTTACTGCTGGAAGGCCTCTCCTCAACACAGCGCCAAAAAAAATCAGGATGAAAAATAACAAAATGGAATCACAAATGGCCAGGGATAAGGAAAGAATCAGAATAAAAGCTGCATATTTTGGGGAAAAAAAGAACAGCCAAGCTGGGAATCGAACGAGTGGTAGGTCTAAATAAGGCAAAAAATGAAACTATAACAATTTTGAATAACCACTGCGCTACAAAGGACATCGGATGAGGTGGCCGCAGTGTAGGCATATATGATTTGAATCACAAATCTTTTGTTGCAGACATGACACCAGAGGTGTGAATCCTTCGGCTAACGCAAATCCTTCAGTGCGTCGCGAACTGGAATTCTGCGCAAAGACGTACTTATAGGGAGTGGCCAAAAAAGCCGGGGTCATGTACGGTTGTTTGGCTGGTTACAGCTCAAACCCTCATGTTAGGGTTCCCAAATTGGGATGTCATGGAGGGTCTGTGTGCGAGACTAAGAATGTGTCAGTTGCGGATCGAACATCTCATTCACTGTCCCATTTGCATTAGCGACTTCCGCCAAATATTTTAATTCGCATGAAACATCGACTTCGAAATCGGAATGTCTTAAAATAAGAAAAATCTCCGATAATCACAGGGGAGGTTTAACTCCCTTTGTCTACAAGTACTTCGAGAACTACGCCGCTCATGGATTGAACGCGCATGCCTTGAACGGAGTCCTGTGGATAGATACGCAACGTAGTCATGGATTTTAAGATTCCCAACAGAGGTGAGACAGATTACTAACGTACGGGAAAGAGCTTGTCCTACGCCGGGCAACGTCCGCATGACTTACGAGTCGACAATACTAATTTGGGCGACGACCCCCGACGTTCGGTCGATCGTTTTGTCGTCGCCGCAGGCTGGGATATTCAGCGCGGTAGCGGTAAAGCATGAGAAATAACATCCGATCCCAATCATGGAGCCGGCATCTTAAACCACTCCCTCCTCATCTCCTCGTCGTCCCTCTCCGCACACTCCAAAAACACAACGTGCGCTGTCCCTCCCGGTGCCGGCACACTCGCTAGCCCCACCAAAATCTTGCGCATCTCGTCATCCAGGCGTTGCGGACCCTTCCCTCCCAAGCGCGCTGGTACCATGGGCTGGGCCTCCAGCACGACACTCTCCAGAGCGGGCAGCATCGGTCCCTTCGGCTCCGAATCTGCATCGGAATCAGCGCCGCCGACGCACAGCGCAGCTCGCACTTCCTTCGCGAACGCCGGCGCGCCGCGCAACCCTGCGACGCGGAGGTGCGTGAGAGCGGGGCACGCACGCGCGAGTGCGGTGGGCAGGCCCGCGGGGGCACGGTTGCCCGCGAGGTGCAGGCGCTCTAGGGCGGGGAGCGCGCCTGCGTGAGGGAGGGGATAGAGCCCGCGCACGGCAAGGGCCGCGAGGCGCGGGAGGGGCACGCGGAGCGCCGCGGCGAGAAGCGCGGGGGCGCCGGCGAGCGCGAGCACGCGGAGAGTCGGCGCGGCGAAGTGGAGGAGCGCGAGCGCCGCCGGCGCGGGGAGAGCGGGCCCGAGGAGGAGACGGTGAATGCGCCGCGCGGGGGCGGGCGTGGCGCCGAGGAGGGCGAGGATGGGGGTTGCTTGGGTTGGGGAGGAGATGGCGAGGGTGTGGAAGACGAAGGGCGCGGCGACGGCGTGGAAGTAGGCGTTGATGAGGGAGAGGGCGAGGGGTGTCCTGCCCCCGGCGGGAGACGCGCAGGCGTATTCGAGGATGAGCGAGTGGAGCTCTGGGGGCAGTGTGTCCATGGTGGCAGGAAGAGGACTGTGCTATCAATGAGTGTCAGTACGAATCTTTCAAAGAATCTACAAAGGCGTGTCGATGGCGACATTTCGCGACATTTCGCGATCACGTGCAAGGTTGCACGCCTATTTGAAATCACGATTTGGACGGTTGAAGCCAAGCATCCGCGATTCCGGACTACTTGAATGTCTTTCAAAAACTGAGAACGTTCATGCGCGTACAATGGAGGAGACGTACCGCAAAAACCAAACTCAAAGCACCCGAAGGTGCTTGCTTTTGCTTCTATCCAGTCCCTTACAGAACAATTCTCCTTCAAGTTAGACCGAGCGCCGATAAGGACATGCTGCCAGAGGTGGATAGAAAAAGTGCGGGTGCCTGGCTCGTTTATTTCAGATATAGCAGAGCCCCGAATCAATTGCACGTCGATTCCTTCTCCCCTGCGTGCCAGCCCAGGAGACTCACACTTACGTATCGTGATTGCTCTGAGGCGATGAATGCAAGGAGCATGTAGGGACCAGAGCTAGAAGCTACACAAGTTGTCGATCTAGATCGCCCGCTCGGTTCGCGAGTTTGCGGTCTGATTTGCATTTGGCGCTCGAATGACAAAACACTGACATTCACCATGCTCTGGCTGCTCTGGCATCGGTGAATGCAGTCGCTTTTATCAACATTATCTAGTGGAACTCTGGGATCTATGACTATCTGCCATTCATGTCCTGTTCAGAAATATTTTCTTGAAATACGTGCTTTTTCTAGCTGTCTATGAAGCACCAGAGCTCGGTTCTGCAATTTCTCTATTAATCACCGCCCTGGGCCTCATTAGTCGGTCTCTGGCAAGGGGAAAGAGGCTTTCTGCCGGTGTAAAATACTATGAAATCGAGTACTTCCTCTAAATCTGAGGAATTCCGCGCTAGGCGTTGCTTTGCTGATTTTTTCGTCAACGACTCAAATTTCGGATCAAACCCCACGTTGTAAATTAAAAATTGGATGTCCTCATCTTCTGCTGCGATTACCCTGTACGTCCTCTGACGGACTCGACCTGCCGAAAACCGCATCAGTGCTATGCCAGTATGATACCGCTGAAGGAATTATTACTAAGGGGGTAAATAGGACTAGTGAAACGAAAGGTGTGGAACACCTTCAATTTGAATGTCAAACTGATGGGTCCAATATATAATTGAGAGACAGCAAATGAACAGCGAAGATCGAGGACATTGCATAATCAACTTGGGCTTGAGGCCACTGCTTTGCATGGCAGTACAAGTCCGGTTCTTTTGATCCTTGGACTTCACTAGGCACAAGTCGACTCATGGGTGACTCAGACCTGTGACTGTGGGTACCTGCATCTGAAAAGGTTGAACTCAGATCCACAGTGATTTGACCTGCGAGTTGGACAAGTACTTGCGGGTTTTGCAAAACTCGCGAGTAACTGTAAGTACTTGCGAGTTTTGCTCATATTTTGTATGCACAGCAGCAAAAATAAGTGTTATACTTGAAGTACATCACTAAAATTGTTATCCACTGAGTGTTTAACAACAGAAGAGCCTTCACAAAGCTTCTGAAGACATTTTAAGCTATCAGCTCAGCCAAAATAGAGTCAATCACCTGCAAGTTTGGTGAAAGTTTTATTGAAAACCAAACCCAGATCCTCAATGAGGCATGAGAACAGGTACCTGAACCCACGAGTAGCTAAACTTGCGGGTTTTCCCATGGATTAACTCATAATGACCCACAGGTTACCCGGACTTGTGCTATGCCTTAGACTTCACTGGTGATTGGTCATTCAATTTTTTTGAACCTACTTACAGCTAAGTGCAGTACCAAAGGCATGGTCTTTTTTTCTTTCTTTCTTTTTCAGATGTTTTTGATGAATTCGTGATATCTCAGCAAGTTCTGCACCTATTGAACTGAAACCTAGATAGATCTTCAAGAATAATGAATCCGCAATTAGTTATAGAAGCAGATCAGAAATATATATATTATTACCTATGTACCATCAAATGGTGCTGCCTGAGTGCAAACGGGCCCTAGCGTGCTGTGACAATGTCTAAACCCTCTAGGATTTTGGTCTCTTTCCAACTTGATACATGATATGATGGGAAACTACCAAGCTGCACCAGCTCAATGTGGCTCGATGTGACTCGATCAAGCATTGAGTCATATCAAGTCATGCTTGAAATTGTCAAGGGAGACACCCCTAAAAAGGCAATCTTCCAGCCTTGTTAAATGGGAGATATAAAGGTGGACTGCCCGCCGCACTTTCAGATTGTCGGGAAGTTCCTATTTCAATTTGACAGTTAGTGTGGTAGAAAGTAGTGATTTAATCAAAGATTTCTGATCAACTGGAAACAACGAAATTCCGCTGAATGATAAAAGCTGGCGGAATGTTAAACTTTTAATAAACCTTTCAGGTTGGCGTAATGTTAGAGGGAATTTTGCTACTGGTCCGGAAAATGCCGGACCAGTAGCAAAATTCCCTCTAACATTAAGCACACCTTTCAACAGGTTGGAAATGATTGACTGCGTCGAGGAGAAGTACGGGTGTATTGTGATCTATTTTACCACGGATGCCAATGGCGGTAGCAAGAAAGGCTGCATTCTCCTAGGCAAAAAAACAGCCGTGGTTGATTTTGCCATCGTGTTGGGCGCATCAGGTAGGGCACCATGTCGAGTTACCTCCACCTATAAATGATCTAACCGTTAATCCAGTTCCAGCTGATCCTCGGGGATTACTTCAAAATGAACGATATCACAGCCGTCATCGCCGAAGACGCGACCGCTCTGATTGGTTGGCTCAATAACCATGGCAAGGTACGCAAGATATTCGACGAGTCCCAAGCAACCATCAGCCAGGACCGCAATGCGGGCAAGATCGTTGTTCTTGCTTACTTGGTCGCTAATCTCACCCGCTGGACCACCCATTTTGTCGCTTTTTCGCGTCTCTTTGCCGTCCGCAAAGCGCTTCAGCTTGCCGTCCTCCAGAAAAAAACTGCTATCATTGCTGCTGAAGTTGGTGCGGCAGTGTCGACAGAGGCGGAGCGGCTTAGTAGTGATGCCAACAAATTCTGCGCGCTGATCGAAGACACTACCTTCTGGAGCGGTCTTGAAATGGTTCTCGGCGACTTGGAACCGATCTGCCTCGGCACGAACATAAATCAGAAAGATTTGACGCATTTGGACCAAGTGCTTCTCACGATCGCTGGAATTTTCCTACGCTTTGCAGACCATCCGGAACCGGAGGTAAAGGAGAAGATGCTTGTCTGATTGGAGAAACACTGGAAGGACTGTGACCAGGCGGCATTTCTCCTCACATTGATCCTTAACCCGTTCAAAAAGCTTTCGTGCTTCGGACCAAACACAAATTTGAACCAGTTCAAATGCCGCAATCTTTTGATTCTGGTGTGCAACCTATTCACGCGAGAATACTGACACTGACAGCCTCGATGATCGCTATACCGGTGCATGAACTTGCGTCCGGATAACGAGGACACTGTGCAGCAACGGACAGTGAAAGAGAATCAAGTCTCGAAGGCGATATGCAGTATTTGTCAGGAACGGGTGATTTTGCCGATTTCATCCCAGACGAGTGGCGAAACATCCATGTAAGCAGGATCATTGACATTGATGCGACCGAACGTGAACTATTCCAGGAAAACGAGGATCCCATTGCCGTCTGGGAGGCCTGGACGGACTCGCAGCACCTCTCAGAGCTTGCACACTTTGCGATCACGCTGCTTCACATTGTCGCGAATCAGGCCGGTTGCGAGCAGACATTCTCGCGAACAAAGATTGAGCAGGCCGACCATCGGAATAGACTCGGGCTCGAGAAAACTGACAAGAGGACGAAGGTGAGTGAATTAATTTGTCCTCGACATTGTAGACTAATCTCGCTGCAGGTCAAGGCACAGATTCGATCTGAACATCAACAGCAAGGTCTTAGCAAGCCGCGCGCGGGCCGCAAAAACCACAAGTCCCTCGAAACATTGCTAAGTGTTCCACACTATCGAGATCTCCTCAAAGACCAGGATGACGAGGATCACAGCGAGCGCGGCCGAGCACTTGTATCGAGTCCCGAGAGCTGGAGAACTCAGCTGGCAAAATGGATCGGTGATGCAAGAGAGGCTGAGCGCACTGATAATGTAGGAGACGCTGAGGAGGGCGACGATGCACACACCGACGACACCCAAATTCCGAATCGGCTTCCCAAATGGACAGCAGTAACCCTCCGAGTCCTATTTGGAGGTGCAGACAAACTTCGTGATCGGAAACCGTCAGCCCAGGCAATGGAGGAGGAGGAGGAGTTGATGCAGGCCTTTGCAGATGCAGCCGAGGATGAAGTGCCGGACGATGGCGCGATAGAAATTGATTCGGAGGACGAGTATCAGGCATAGTAATAGCTGCATCAAAAGCGTGGGAATTTGATTCCAAAGGCTTTGGCTGCCCTTTGGCCCAAAGACCTTTACCCTTTGAAAGGCCTTTGGCTCCCCGAGACCCCAACTCAAAGGCTTTAGGGCGGACACTGTGTGGCTCAATGGCTTTCTCATTGGGATGTCAATTCTAGGTCAGAAGTGCCAGATGTGTGTTTTGAGGATTGTCCTGCAGTGGAGATGCCAGAGCAGTAAGGCAAGCAGCCAGGTAGAATATGTGTATGGCTAAGACAGGAATATATATGCTGACTATGCTACAATATGGCAGCCACAGCATCTGAGGCCATTTCTGTGCACCTGGCTCGCATTGGATGCCTAGTAGGGCCACACCCTGCCAGTGGGAGTACAAGCAAAAGAGGATTCCCCCCCTGCATAGCATGTGCTATTGTGACTCACATCAAGTGCGGCACATGATGCCACACATCAACGGCACATGGCCAAAATGGGTATCTGCCCAATGTGTCACAGATGCTCTTCATGTACCACACATCAGATATATGTGGGCACTCCATCTTGTACACCCTCAGTCTTGTGGGGTGCTTCTGTTGCCTCGTGGAAACCAGATTGTGCTTGTGAAAAAGTAGGCTGTCTGGGTCAGTATATAAATCTGCAAGGGTGTTCCAATCTGTCAATGAAATAACTGGGGCCATTTTTATTGCAAAACCTGTTATTACCGAAGTGGGTTATTGATTTTGTCAGGGTTTCAAGTTATTGACTTGGCACCCGCCTAGTTATTGATCCAGCCCACGTTTTCGGTAGTTGATCCACCCAACGCTGGTTATTGATCGAGCCATACATAGGTTATTGACCTACCCTCACTTTTTCACTTATTGATTCAGCCGATGTTTCTAGTCTTGAACCACCGAAATGTGTTAGTTGACTTACCTTTTTCAACTTATTGACGGAGCCTTTGTACCTTACTGATCTCACCCATGTGTGACTTATTGATCTGCCCCGACTTTTCCTAAGCCTGTGTTATTGATCTGCCCTATGTCTGTTTATTGATTTACCCTGACTTTCCAATGCCCAAGCTGTTGTTCCAGTCATCTTTACACTATTGAATTACCAAAGCATTCTCATTGTAGGTTATTGACCTGGCCATACCTAGTATTGATTCGCCCTCACCTTTCAGTCACCGTGTTATTGATTTGCTTTCATTTTTCTCTGGTGGCCTTATTGACTTGCCTAAGGTTTTCTGGTGATCTGCCTTCACATCCACATATGATTGTAAACTCATATGTATCCTCCTGCTCACTGGTGCTACTAATTGATCTGCCTACATCTACCTATTGACTCACCCATACTTTTCTGCTCTGGTATTATTGATTCACCTTCACATTTTTGTGGCAGTGTTACTGATCTATCCTAGGTTTTCTTGGGTAATCTGCTTGGCATCGACACATAAACTTGTATCTTCCTCTTGCTCAATCTCTGGTACTCTTTGTAGCCCACACTGAGTCCTTCTGTACCTCAGCTTATGTATGCTGTTCAAATTGTATAATAAATACCCATGCCTGCGGAACACCTTTCACACACATATGGTTTGACCAATACGCAGCACGTGGGTGGATCAATAACTTGAAGCTGGATTCCCAAAAGCATGGGTGGTTCAGTAACCTTGACCCAAAAAGTTAGGGGAGTTCAACAACTGAAAGTTGTGCTGAGTCAATAACTTGCCTCACATAATGTATGGATTGATCAATAAATATGGTGTGGGTGGATCAATAAGTCAGGTGTCAAAAAGTAATGGTAGATCAACTAATTATGTCGGTTGTGTCAGTAACCACCGTTTGGTGGATCAATTAGGATTCGAGGCTGAGTCAAGATGCAAAAGACGTGGGTGGATCAGCGAGGTAAAAGTGCAGGTGAATCAATAACTGTAAAAAGGCAGATCAACAACTCGGATTTTGCTGACTCAATAACCGCATGTAGGTGAGATCAATAAGCCTGAGGACAAAAGTGCAAGCAAGTCAGTAACCAAATGGCGGGTGGATCAACAACAGAAATGTCTGGCCACATAAGTAACCGGCTAGGGGTCAAAACATATTTTCGATTTTTATTTATTTCGACTCTCTCAACCAACCTACATACCACGTGACCTCTAAATCGGGTAATTCTTCACGTGCAAAGTGTCCGGAAATTGCCGAAGTACTGTCAATTTTGGTCAAGGCCACTCCCTGTGGTCAACAAACCTCTCGGAGGAGCATCATAACACTCAGAATATAATTTATGCATAACTCATAAGTTGTATGACTTTTTCTCTCTATTCAAGCTTCAGGTTCCAAGGTCTTGGTCAACAATGCAAGTTAATCATGGTAAATAGACAGATCTAGATGAAGTTGATAAATAACGCGCCTTTGAAACAAGTCTCACAAATTGAAAGGTTATCATACATGAAGATCCACCTAAATGCAAAGAATCATAATTTTCTATGACATTGTTCCCTTGATGAGTCGGCAGAACAGGGGCTCACATAAGTCGGAGTTTGCTCGAATGACACCCTGGGAGCTTGGTTAGAACCCAGTGATCCATTAAAACAGCTTTTAGCAACTTCCGGGTGGTCCTGGGACCTAATCGACCGATTCTGACCCAAATCCTGATGGTACCCAAATTTCCCCCCCCCCCCCCCCTGACAGCCGGACCTACCTACCTGCACCTGTGCCAGCTTGACTGGCCCAGACACCCTTGTCAATCTGTAAATGCAGCCCTTGATCAACCAAAGTTCCTCCTCATACTTACAGATCTCCCATTCCTGTATTCTTCAGCTATTGTGATGCCTGTTCACATCTCGGATGTGAAAATGTGCTTTATCAAATCAGCCTATACTTACAGGACTTATGGAGATGTTGTATCTCTCATACCCATAGTTACGACCGAACCAACAAAAGGCCTCCAGCTGTGATGTATACAGTCAATCAAGAAACAACAGTCTCAGCTGCCATAAGCAACCATCTTCTACTGTGCATCTCACTTTATTTGTTTGTTAATTATTTAAAATTTTAAACATTATTTCCACCAGCAATATGCCGTATCGAAATTGGTACCGCATATACAACGAGGGGGTCAGTGGCTGAACAGGAAAAACACCTTCGTGGAAGTCGGAGTGGAAGACAATGACCAAGTTGAACTCAGTGAGCTTCTCTCCCCTTAAGTGTGATGATGACAGGTTTAATTTGAATGCTTGCCACAGAAATCATGTCTATTTCCGAAATAACCAACTATGAAAGTAGACTGATTTGCGCCGGTGGAATTCTGGGAGGTGCTAGCAGGTTCAAGGCAAAAATTTACACACAACTAGGAAAGCCATGATGACTTCCGCGAACTTAGTGTTCAACCAAGGAACTGAAATCGGCCTGTATGTGATGCTCGATGAGCTCGTTGATAAGGTAAAGAGACACGCTCAAAGCATGGACCCGGGCTTGGAGAAGGCAATGCAGGTGCTAGTTTTCATGCAAGCATCGTCTGGCATGAATGTCAGGAAGGGTCTTATACAGTTGGTGAAAAGCTGGTGGAAGGGTCCGGATCTGGCATGATGATGAATATTGCATCATTCCTTCTCAAGCTATGCTGTGCGCAATTTTCCTAACCAGGGCGGATTCCTGCTAGTCTATTTTAATCGTACTGTACTGTCGCAAACTATTCTATGCTTCACCCATTCGAGTCCACCCTCAACCCTCTCAACTGCACCCAGCCCCTCTTATCAATCCTGCCATATCCAATGACACCACATCCACTGCAAAAAACTATGGAAACAGGGAATTGAACCCCGATCTGCCCCCACCCACATCCCACGCAGGCGATCACGGGGTCGTGCTATCCTTTGCACCATATCCGAACATACTCTATTGGAGGGAAAGTGAGCTTGTTAGGTGCTGTAGCCACAAGAATGGAGAGCGCGATGACAAGAGGTATGCTGGAAAGTCGAATTTCGGAATATCTGTCCAGTTACAGTTATGCTTTCAAAGGGATGGAATTGAAGCGAATATCATATATCATAGACTCCTTAAATGTGTTAAATCAATTCAAGTCTCTGACCAGCGGTGTTCAGCCCAGCTGTTTGCACCAAATCTACACCATTCCGTGGCTCTGGGCACCTACACACGAAAAAAAGTTCTATGGTGGACGAGGTTCCCTGGTTTTCAGGCTCTTTTATTCTAAAATCCGGACTAGGTAGGGGTCATTTTGGGCTGCAGTTTTACTCTATACTGGACCAGGTTACAGTAGTTTTCAGGTGCCAATTAGCATATGGGTTCTGAATTGTGGCATGCTGCTTGCAGCGCATTCTGTGGTGACTTCACTTCATTGGCAGATGCCACTTGTTCAAGATGCCATACTACCCCGTTATTGATAGACAGCGTTCACCTGTCTCCGAAAACCTTGACACCGGTCAAAAAGTTCTCGTCCTGAGTTTTGATGGAGGGCTAAGCCAACCAAGCACTACTGCTTTTCGTACGGATCACTGACCTTTTTGGGATGGGCCCAGTCCAGGCCCTCTGCACAAGCGGAAGTGACTTTTGCTCCGAGTGTTCTTGGATCCCCCAAAAAAATACAGAATGGGCAGACAACAGGGTGTATTTATTGTAGCACTTTTGCAAATTTATGCCTCACAAACTTGAAGCTTCAAAAGACAATGAATTTGTTGGAACGTGGTAGTCTGGAGCGAGATACAGCCAGGCATACCCAAAACGGTAATCCTTGGCATCAAAGAATTGATGCAACAGGTCTGAGTCAGCGGCTTGAGTGCGGCCATCATTTTATCAACAACATCGAGCGCGCCTAACCGTTATTAAGTACACGCAATCTGCAGCCGAGATCAACAACCCCATTGCCAAGAATAACGGAATTTCTCTTGGCAACCCTTGGAGTCTCTTCATGTATATCGCCCACTGCTTCCTCGTACTCCTACCAATCTCGAGCATCCCGATGATAATCAGAGGTAGTTAAAGCCAAGAAATGCATACAGATTACCAGCAGAACCAAGCAGGACGGTCGAGAGATAGTTTGCGACTCTTGCCTCAGTTGCCGAAGTGATGGGATTGCCAAAGGCAATCTGGAAATCACCGAGTGGCGCTCGCGTGGGTCAATATCCGCGATCCAGAGATCGCTTAGCCCTTGGAGACGGGCAACAGAATCGTGCGTCAAGTTAGACGCCCAGCACGCCACCAGAGCGAGACGGGCGGCGTAATCCCCACGTGCACACTCAGATCCTCTTGTCATCCATGAGTTCTTTTTCGGGTTGGGCCTAGGTACCAATTGCAACAAGTTTCAGCTCGCCCACTTACGCTACGCTTTGCTCATTCTCTATGTGGAGCTTTTGGACGTGCTACGAGAAGATCACGACAGGGGTAATGGCTCATAACGACATCTCATTGTGCTGGTGGTCAGTGACTAGGTATCAGTAGGGCCCCAGCTCTTAGTTGAGCGTCATGTCCGCCTTAGAATTGTCCTCAGTAAGGCTCCCTTAGCACCATAGTCTTCATACACTCAACCTCTCCACAAACAGGGCCCTTCCTCTCAAATGGCGGGCATACTGCCAAGAAACGCTCTCCCGATCTACGTCGAGCTCACCGCCATCGTAATCCCACCACGAAAACTGGGACTCCCCGACCGCATCCGTCCAGCGTGTACCTTCTTCCCCATGCCGCTGTCTCTCGGCTGGGACGCCAACCCAGGCGAAGAGGAACTGCCCGCAGATGCCACGGTCCCTGGGCTCCTGCTGTCCGACATCGGCTCGGGCGCGACGCGCCTGGTGACCGCGCGCTGGATGCACGAGCTTTACAAGCACGCCGTCGAGACCCACCCGCCCGGCACGCTCGTCATGCACATGCGCGAGGCGGGGTTCACGCACACGTTCGGCTGGGCGCACGCGCTCCTCCTCGCGACGTTCTCCATCCAGCTCACCCTCGTGCTCTTCGCGATGACGCACGGACAGCGGCGCGAGGGCTGGCTCGTGTTCGCCGGCGGGCTCATCCGCGTCTTCGAGGCCGTGCTCGCGTGGGCGTACCCGCGACACCGCGCGCCGCGTTCCGAGCACAGGGACGCGCCGCGTTACTGCGCGTTGCACACCGGGATGACCACAGGCCACCTAATCGTGCTCACGCACCGCTTCGGCGCGCACGGCAAGTGCGTCAACCTGGAGGACGCCGCCGCGCCACTGCCGCGCAAGGCCACGGGCCGCGCGGCGCAGTTCGAGCGCGCACTCTACGTACTGTTCAAGGTCTGCGTGTGGACGCAGAAGGGCGCGAGCCTCGTCACCTCCGCGAACGGGTACACCATCCCCATCGTCCTACTCCTCGGCACTACCGTGATCGAGTTTGTTGCGGCGACGGCTGACACGCTTCCCGCCACGTCGGCGGTGACAGTGCTGGACACGGGCAAATCCGTGCTCGATCGAATCACCGCTGCGTGCCAGTTCACAGGCGTGATCTCGGTCGGGTTCGTCGAGAGTCTGCTGCCCGACCCACGAGGGCTACATGTCGACTACAACTGGATCTTGCAGGCGATGCAGCCGGGTACGTATGCCAGTACTCATTCATCAAAGCCTTAGACGATAGCTCTGATCATCGTGCGCGACAGATCGCCCTCTGCGACTTCATGACACCCATCCAGCGGCCCGTGCTGTTCTAGCCACCACTCTGCGGCGCAGGCCTCAGCCTCAGGTGCATCTGTCTCTCCCTGTACCGGAGCTTGCTGCTGACAGCAATATATGATTATAGCAGATTCCCCCGACTGTGCCTCGTCCAGTGGCTGCAAGACTAAACGCCGCCGTGTCGCTCCCGGTCTAGCCCGCTTCGGTTGAATATCTACATATCTATCATGTCTTTGCCACACATCGAATTTCAATTTCTTGATGTCCAAACGTGCGTGCTGCCAAGTCAATGGGTACATTCTATAGTTTGCTATCACCGATCTCGACAGCGCATTTGTTTCTGGAATTTGCCTATATTTGGAAGCCTCACAGAGTTTGTATGGCCGCTACCTTACGAGTACGTACAGTATCATCGCGACCTTCATATGAGAGTCTAAACCGTGTGTGTACAAGGTGCTGTCACAACGTCGCCGATCATTAAGTGCAGATCCGAGCAAATCGGGTTGGCAGAAGGCTATCTACGCCACAAGGCCTCCTTCATTTCTACAGGGCCATCTTTACGAATGTACACGTCCACTGAAAATCTAGCGTCTGTACAGGCGCTTCCCTCGTAATGGGTGCGAATGAATGAAGCTCATCTGAAGGCCAGGGGCGTGGGACTCATCTGCCAGCGACCTTTGCCGTTGTTCATATTTCGGGCGTCCCCATAAAAGCGGGATCGATTACTAGAGCGAATATTCAGCGATTGCCTGAACTGTCCAGCTTTGACTTCGTAATGGAGACTCTCGAGCGCTCGTTTTCTGTGATGAAATCGCACATGAAGCCCCGCCGGCTGT
The DNA here is from genome assembly GCA_029204085.1 of Mycena sp. CBHHK59/15. Classification (NCBI taxonomy): domain Eukaryota; kingdom Fungi; phylum Basidiomycota; class Agaricomycetes; order Agaricales; family Mycenaceae; genus Mycena; species Mycena sp. CBHHK59/15. The sequence goes on from JARGXW010000023.1 coordinate 37,433, forward strand.
TTCGCGAGGACAATGGCGTCGAGGGCTGCGGCCTGTTTCACAAAAAGCCAGAGAAGGTAAACCACACTCAAATCAACTGGAAATGAAAATTGACGATCGAACACAGACATTTCATGTCTTGGGAAATATCCTCCGACTCGTTTTCACCGTCGTCTTCTCCCCGATCTATCTGCTGACGCCGAGGGTCGTCGTGGAGTCTGTCAGCAACTACCTCCAGGCTGGATGGCTCTTGGAGTATGCGACAACCCCGGACGCAGTCTTGTCCAACGCACGCGGTGGCGGCAAGGGGCAGTACGACGTCACCGGCTTCCAGCCGTCGTGGGTGCTCGAGGTGACGATCCAGAACGGCGGGCTGCGCCATTTTCGCCAGGTCGCTTTCTCGGAGGATATCGAGCTCGCAGGCTACTCCGCGCTGAGCTACCCAATGCGCAGCGCGGCCGTGCTCTTCGAGGAAGCGGGATATGTCAAGGAGCCTGCGCCCGAAGGCCGCGAGTACACCCTCGAGGACAGGCAACGGATCGCGGAGCAATATCTGCGGCTCTACTGCTCTGCGAACCGGCGCGAGGGGAATCCCGATCGGACAGAATACATCTGGCTGGACGAGTTCTGTCTCTCGGACCACGGCCTGGAGAACGAGGGCGCTATTACTCTGCAGCGTAGGAAAGAGCTCGGGCGGTTGGCGGACATCTTCCGCAATGCGGCGCAGGTCGCGGTATTCTGTCATGAGGTTGACTGTGACCACACGGGGCTCACGTGTATATGGGGAACGCGGCTCTTCACGATCCCAGAGATCCTCCATGCGCAGCGCGTGCTCAGGATGACGAGGAAACAAGAGGAAAAGAAGATAATCACTAACCTGATACCGACATCCGCCCGCGTATTCCGGGAGGCTATGCAGACGAAAGCAGCTCTGGGGAATAGGTGGCATCTGTAAGTTTCCGCATGGTGGCGATGAGTACGAAATTGAACGTACCGAATTTCACAGGTATGCAATCTTTCAGCACAGCGTCAACTCGGGGGCGGTCCCGTGGCAAGTGGCCATACAAGCCTTGTAGTCGAAGCCATTCGGCGTGACGAGGCGGGCGGCTTCCATAACCACCAGTTCCTTGGCAAGGCCCTGAACGGCTTGCTTCCCCGACGCGCTCGGCTCGATCATCTGGGGAGCAGTGGTTGGAATGACCTCGCTTGGCTACTCGAGTTGAACCAGGGTTTCTACAACGCCGCGAGCCTCGCCGCGGTATGCAGTCTCGCAGGGGACGAGAGAGTCTCTTGGCTGGGCAAGCCGATCCAGCCTTCTGCAGGAAACGAGCGGCTCGAGCCCATCGTGACCGCCTTCCCTGTCTCGCTGTCCTCTAATCGCAGCGAAAAGATACAACCCTCTTCCGAGAAGACCCGCGATTCTGAGCCGAGTCCACCGTTGACGATTATTGGGGACAAAACACTGGGTTTGCGACCAAACTTGAAAAGGGACGCAGCAGGCTTGTACAACAACGAAGAGATCAGGGGGCTCAAGATATTGGCATACTGGATGGCCGCGATACTGGTCATCATCAGCCTAATCTTGCTTGGGTCGGGCACAACATTTGGCGTTTTTCTGTTCTATATCACCGCCATCCTTTATAGCATCGTGGAACTCCTAGCGAGCACGATGTACCTGGAGAGAGACGGATGGGTGTTTCTGTACGACTCTGAATGGGGGAATAACGTGCCAGAACGGCTCGCGGAACAGGACAACAATCTGCGGTCGATGGTTCATTGGGGTTCGTAACGATCCTGACTCGACTCCATGGTACGGTGCGAAACTGACACTTTGCTCGCAGGGAGCCGCCAACTCGTACCAGAATGGGGGGCACCCCGTCAGCGAGCCTCGTTCCGCGGGAAGCTGGTCGATCTCCGCAGCAGGGTCTACGTCGACACAATTGTCGTTGCACGACCCAATGCTATGGTGCCGCTGGCGATCCACGGGAGCGGCGTAACGTGCATGCTGCTCGAGCGCCCCGGTGATCTGAAGGAACCGACATTCGCTGCACGGAAGGTCGGGATGTGTAATCTCCCGCCGTATATGCTTTCACAGACGGTGAAATCGGGCACTATATGCGTTGGACATGAATTGTCACAGGAGGCGGTGTACATTGGGGCGTAGACTGGGGTGGACTGTCCTAACGTTGTTTGTTATTTTAGGAGACTTGATTTGTCAGTGATACTTATTATTAGGGATCTCCAGAGTCACACCGTTGAGTGCAAACTCTCGACCTAGGTTACCTAGGCTAGGTAGAAAGGTTAGCCAAAAGATGTACAATCTGTAGTCAAATCAAAAATGGTAGAAAGTTGAACAATCAATTTGGTCTGAAACTGCTACGAAAGTAGCAACATCAGCATTTGTTTCTGCGGACAAAGAATTATCCACATTCATCTACCTGTGGAAGGACTCCCGAAAGTTCTTCTTTTCGACAGCCATTTCCAACAAGGAGAAAGAAAAAAACTCAGCTATAGCTGAAAGGGCCACCGAAAGAACATCTTTCAGCCCTACCCTGTCCCTTTGTTCATGGCAGGGACAGGGTAGGGCTGAAAGATGTTCTTTCGGTGCAGATTTCCTAAATTTAGAATTTCCTTTCCTTTGTTCTCATTGAAATTTGCCACTGAAAGATGGTCTTTTGGTAGTCCCTTCACAGGTAGGTGATTGTAATAATTCTTTGTCTGCAGAAACAAACCCTGATTGTTGCCACTTTCGTAGCAGTTTCAGGTTAAAGAAATTGTTTTACTTTCTACCATTTTTTATTTGGCTATGAATTGTACAACTTTTGGCTAACCTTTCTACTTAGGTCGATATTTTTCACTCAACGGTGTGAGTTGGTCTCGCAAGCGATTTTATATAATAATGTGAAGATAATCGTTCACATATATAAAGTCTTGGACTTGTTACACCCGGTTGAGAGTACACGTTGTTGGAGCGACAACCATCAGATCGGAGCTTGAACTTGACGCACGTGCAGTCCCAATTTGGCGATTTCGCTCAATTGGGGGGAGCGCGCCTGCCCGCCCCAAACGCGCCGTTTCGACGCCCTCCCCACCTCCGCCATGTCCACAGGTAATTTGGTCATCAGTTTCGACACTGATGAACCCACAGAGCCAAGATCTACTGGAATGTCGCGCTTCAGACGCGACAATTCACGTGCCGGTGATCATCAGCCCGAGGCAGTAGGAGCCTCTTCTACTGGAGCAGCTGGACTGGAAATGCTTGCATTCAGACTCGATCCTTCTGATTGTGATCTAGGGTCTCCTGCCTCTGCTTCTGTGCTACCTGCTACCCCTTTGCAACCTCATGCAGCTCGGAGCATCGAGCCCGGTCCACTCTTCACCCCTCTGCGCCCGTTCTACCCAGAAACTCCGTACTACACATCCCGGCCTCTTTATTATCCCGCATTTTACTCGCCTGCCATGGCACCAGCTCTGCCCCAACCAGAACCACAACTAGTGGAGGTTGCGCCACAAACAGATGTAGATCTCAGGGCCACATTGGCACTAGATTTTGCAGGTCATATATTCGACGGGATTACTCCTGATACTGCGCTCGGAGGTCGCCAGCGTAGGAAGTTCAAGTGGCCTAAGGGCCTTGATGTTGTTACAGAGGATCGCATTCTTGTGGTTCTGGGTGCAATCAAGAAGGCAGGCTTTCCGACTCTCGGCTCATTTTTATCGGGACTATTCAGCAACAAATACAACAAGCACCCCACCGTCTACCACAGTATTGCGGCATTTCTACAGGCCAAGGAGCACTTGTCAGAACATCATCCCATCGCCATCATCGAGCTCATCTTCCGCCACCGAAAATCACAAGAATATATTGACGGCGTACCTCTGGAGCCAAATTTCATCATCCCGCGCTATGCTCTCCCTCCTTCTATGAGACTGACTGGCACGATCCCCTCCCACTGCCCCAACACCACTCATAATGCGATGATTAATTGGTCACTTCAGTGCATGATTGGCAGATTTGAAAAGGAGAATCAAGAGCTTCTGCAGCCATGTCATGGATTTTTGCGCCGTCTGGATGATCCTCCACTGACATGGGAGGCTTTGCTGCTGTGGAGCATGTTGAGGAAACAGGAGACCATCGCCCTCCATGGAACAGCCATATTTACGCTTTTCACGACGATTGCTGTGAACCGCACTGCCCGTGAAAAGCTGGATGCTAAAGCATATTTATTAGCTAATCCAGATGTTGAGGATCTTTGCGAACCACTGGATGATGGGCTGCCATTTACAAACCAATCCCCTAATACTGATACACCAGCCCCTGCCCCAAAAGACTCGGAGCTTCCCCATGCTAGTTTGGAGGATACTGCCTCACATTCTGCTCCTCCTGATGGTGAGGATGACCCCGATAACGTGGATATGCCAAATGACGAACCACAAATCTTTATTGACCCCATCGGGCGTCGTGACCCCTGGCAGGTGTGGGGGGTTTTTTTTTTCCTTTTGCTGGTCTCGGGCACTGAATACATTGCAGGCAGTGACCGTTTCTATCCTCATGCTTCTGGTCTTTCGAAATCATTTTGCTTTGTTCTTCCCCATCCTCATCGGCATCTTTGCTTTCACCTGCAATGCCCATCGGGATGTCATAGCATTGTTGCGCTGTCTCAGGATTTCGGTCTCATACTCCATGGTTTTAGCTCAGCTTCATGTTCTTGGGGCCGATTCTGCAGCCCAATTGTGATTGCTTGGGGCTTTCAATCCTGAGACTGGTCCACTATTCCTCCTCCTGTTTGACAACGTAAACAAGATGAAGCGAGCATGGAGGCCGAGTTTAGGCCATAAAGACGATGTTAAGAGCGGTACAGCCTCTTCCACTATTGGTCTTGTCGGTGTTCGCCTTGGAGCATTTCTGTCCGAGCCGTTGAAAAAAGCCATCGCGGAACGGAGGCGCCAAAACCTGACAGTTAAACAACTCTATGATGACATCGATTGGCCCCATATCCGTGGAATTGGGAAGGGTACCATCCTGCGCATATGGCTCAAATATATGCCGGGACTCACCCATCACTGTGCCGCAGTCGAAAAAATATTTTCCTCAAAACACAAGAAACATGTCCTTCAACTGCGAAAGAGTGAGATTCACTCTATGCGCTCTACAAATATTGATGAATCTACAACTGCTGGAGCAGCATCTGTTATGTGGAATCTGATCATTGGACATAAGGCTCCAACCATTTCGTTTCCATTTGTGAAATCGGACAAAACAAATGGAAACAGTATGGAAACGGTTTAAAACCGTTTTAAACAGTTTTCAAACGGTATTTTTCAGGGGGTAAATTTCGGGGACATTCTGAAGAGATTCTCCAGTTGGAATTGAAATATTTTTTTGCCTCCCACTGATGCAGATGCATGTCTATCATGTTTCCTATGTATTTTGGATAAACCTGAACCCGAAAAACTGGTGTCGGAATACAATAAGAAGAAATGCCCAAGTTCGGCAGGACACCGGAAGTGATTAGTCACGTGATTTTTCATCCAAATAGGGATTAAGAGCCGGTGATAGGAACCATACGTCCGTCAGGCCTTCAGGCCTTATCCATTCTCACTCAGGATCCTCGGAATATGCCAAAGCAAGCCATTTGGGACCTTGAGAACTACAAGTGAGCATGCTGGCACTCATCCCAGGTGAGTGATTATTTTGAAACCATTTATACCGTTTTAAAACTGTTTATAAACAGTTTCCCAGATCTGACAAACTAAAGGGAAATAAAAACGGTTTTTACCGTTTGAAAATGTTTGCAAACAGAAAGGGTTGGAGTCTTAGTTTGACAGATGTGCAGAATACCCACAATGCTCTACTGTTGGATGGTTATGATCTGCGGGGATCAACTTAGCATTGACCGTGTTCAGAAGATCAAATGGTACACTCGTAAAGGCGAGGATCCCTTCGAGCAGCACCAGTGGGCCCTGCCAATCATTCAACTCTGGCATCTCAAATGGAACTGGCAAAAGTGTATATTTCATCTTCACTGGCATGCTGATCTGGGCAAAGGGATCTTTGCGCTCCATCATGATTGCCAACTACTCGAGCGTGGCAAGTTCAACCATGAAAAATGCGACTTTTACCCAGCCCATCACATTTTGGAGGATTGTTTCGAGGCCCTGGTGTTGGACACATTACGGTACCATTCATTGTTTTTACTGTGGGCTTCAGATGATTCATATAATTTTGTGATAGAGTGCTCTGTGAGGAGGCAACAGGGGCCGAGAATGGACCAGAAATCAAGTTACTTGATGCTGTTCAGACATATTTTGGTCCTGAAGGTCATCTCAATGATTGCTCCTTTGAAAAACTCCAAGAACTTGCAGGAATTGTTTTCACACGCTACATGTCCAATGGTGCTGCCAAGCAGGCACTGGGTCACTCAGAACGGCCCGTTGAAGTGTATGGCCCAGGATGGAAGGGCAACGTAGAGCCTGATTCAGAATAAGGCGAGTTCTTGTCTGGACTATGTAAATGTGCTAATTCTTTCCAGAGCCAGTCTCTGCTTCCGTCGAGCCTCCTTTGGGAACTACTCGGTGCCTCCAGCTAAGAGACACAAGAAATCACGTGCCAAAGCTGCTGCCAAACCTATCCGGAATTTTTTGAATGCTGGTGACCTGTCGGAGGCTGTTGGCCTGAACATCACAGGGATAAGCAGTCTCCATGAGCGCTTCCCAGGGCTGTTTGGATTGAAGAAGAATGGACAGAAGCATCGGGATGTCAAGGTCAACGATGACATCAATCGGCTCGGCACACATTTTCGGAAGGAACACATCCTCGTGTGGGAGTCGGGGCATAACCAGCCATACCAGGTGGGCAACAAGTTTAGCGAGGGGATGAACGTGTTGAAAAGAGGAACACTGAAAACATTCCTCGACTGAATGCTGGCAGGCGACGAATGTGCTGAGGATGTTGCACTGGAGGATGTTGAGCTGCGAACTTGCCCCGCAACCGTCATTGAAGGGGTCATGGGTGTATGCGAGTTTATAACCGGACTATCGTCTGCATAATACTATGGACAAGTCAATGTAAATGATTAGTGGTATATTAATTTTCTTTCTGTCCTCTTCCGCACTTTCATTTGTTCTTCTTCAGAGGAGATGGCGGAGTCGGAATATTAGTCTTGTTGGATAGCAAAGGCTCATCCACAACCATCAGATCGGCTTTGACCTGGTCAATCTCATCCTTCATAGGAAATGGCTGGGAAGTACTGGCAAGAAATGAATTGGAATTCAAGCCAAGTAATCAAAGAAACACTACACAATGAACTCTGTGCACAGACAGTCTACAAGCACACTCTTGAGTTCACCAGTATCAAGGCCAAGCAATCGACAGTAATATTTTAGTACAGGAATTGTGGCGTAGGTTTGAAGGAGCCTCATGCCATATGTGGCGGATCCGTTGTCCGACTCAGGCTCGGACGCCGGCTCGGAATCGGACTCGGATTCTGTAACATTTGGTTGCTCCTGTAAAATCTGATTAAAGCCCTCGAGAATCTTTTTTAGGTACTCAAGAAGTTGTGGGCCATACTCGTCCATGTAGTCGAAGCCTTCGGAGATAATCCTGAGATTTTCGATAGATGTGCAGACATGTGCTTTCTCAACAATCACTTCCATTATGTAGCGGGGAGAAAACACTCGCAGGGATCATCGTCAGAGGGCCAGATGTCTGCCCATACATTGTGTCTCCAGTGATCAAGCAGTTGAGCCAATGATTCCTTCAGCGGCTTCTCGAGTGCATGGTAAGTACCATTTGAGCGCAATCGAGGTGGAGTGCTGGCAGCCTGCTTAGCGGTGAAGTATCTCTCCCAATGAGCGACCATATCCAAATCTGGATTCCTCCCATTACAGTTGCGAATCGGCACGCAGCACCCTGGCCCACAGGGAATATAGCCTTCTACATTGTGCTCCATAGACACGGTGCGGGGGCAGCGGGTTTCCCTGGGATTGAACAAATGCAATAACACCTGAGGTAATTTCACCCGTCTCTCGGCATTGGCTTTTCCTTTGGCAGTGTTGTCCTCGGACCTGGTAGCGGGCTCGCGGACCCATCCCGGAGCGAACGTGATTACCTGTGCAGGTCGACTGTCCCTGCCTGCACGACTCAGCTTTTGCTCAAAGTCCGAGAATGAATCCGGAAGATCCACAAGAATAGCACACCGGATATTGGGTAGATCGAATCCATATGTCGCCGTGTCTGTCACGATCATGACTCGTACTTGGCCGGATTGCAAGTCGTCCTTTAAATGCATACAATACTTGTGTGTCATTATCGAGGTGTACATTTTGATAAGCTCCTCCCACCGGGGAATATTTCCGGGGATGAGGCTGTCCAGATACTGCATTATCTCGTCTCCGCGGAAGATTGTATTGGCGAAGATGATGGTGGGAACTATTTGAGTGGGGTCGCGCATTCCAATGGGAATAACAAAACTCAGATCGAGGTACTGCTTTGCAGAAGTCAGGTGCTGGAAATAGCGTGGGATATATGTGAGATTCGCGTGGTCAACAGAGCAGCGTGCATTCATATATTGCCCAGGATGAAAGCCCCATTTCTTCGTAATTTCAAGGCCATCCGTCGGTGGTGCAGTTGCTGAGGCTGCTGCCCACGTTGTCGAGCTTTTAAGGTGTACTCTCAGAAGCAAGAGGGATTCATATCCCGTCTTGAAGATGCCTTTCTGCCGTACCAGCTGGGCCTCATCTATGGACACCCAGCGAACCAAGTCCATGAACGCGGTGGTTCTGAGAAGCGTGTTCATCTCTGTTTCACCCAGCATCTTGGGTGTCATAACCCCATGCAGACGTCGTCCCCTTCAGTGAGTTCTTTGTAGAGATCATGTCCAATGAGACATGCATCACAGACCGTGTCTTGATGGCAAGCGTGCGCAGACCGCGACACAACGTGACATTGGCCTAAAAACACGTATTTTAGACATCCTTTCATCAAGTACTAATTATGGGACTCACCTGTTGCTCTACTAGAAATTTCGTTGGCACGATGAGCAACGTGATGTCCTTTTCACCCTGGGCATGAGCAGCAATTGCTTCTGCCATCAAGACCACAGTTTTCCCCATCCCAGTTGCAATAAAACAGAATACATCCTTCTTTTTATTGATGTCCAGCGACAGCTCCAGTTGATACGGCCACAGTTTGGCAATATTGCATTTTGCACGAAGTAAGGAGTCCCACCTAAGGAGACACCTATTTCATTATGTAAACCCCCTCTTAGGGGGGTTCTTTTATAGTACCGAAACCTACCTAAGAGGTCCCAGGCTCCGTGGTGCCTTGAGTAATATTACTAATATAGAAGCCTTTCGCTTTTGGCAGCAAATGTTTGTAGCCTCCTAGGGGCAAACCTTAGGTCCATTCTGCCATATTCCAGCACTCCCAAGCAAGCAAGTCTCAGATGCAATGACCATTATGTTGGGGTAGTGTCTCCGATGCTCTCTCGGTAGTCGCCAGAGGATCCAGCAATGTCGCGGTGCGTGGATGAAAGCAAGGACGAATGTGTCTACAACATGCACAAACAGGTGACTAATCGGTCCGAAAGCCCGTGATCCCGCCTCGGCGCACTAGCGCAGGTGCCCCCTCCACAAGGCAACGTCCTCGTTGCCTAGCATGCTCCCAAAACCTGACCCGAAGACACATGTCCTCGCATCGGTCCATAGAACAGCGCCCAAACCCATGCCACAATCCGCAATGCGACAAAGTCCGAGTGGTTCGTGGGCGAGCGCGGCGAGGGATTTTGCTTGAGCAGCGAAAATAGCCCAGTTTCATGCGTCGAATAAAATGGTGGTCGCCTTCGTTTCCGTCCCGTGTGATTCCCGTGGTGTCGTGCATGTCGGCGATGTAATGTGTCGAACGGGTTCCTCGACCCCGAACGTAGGACCGAAAAATCCCACGGCTGAGGTGGGGTAACGAGGATGGCGTGAATGGGGAGAGAGTCTGCGTCGTCAGCCCAACTGAATGCTCCTGGTGTACGCGCGTGGTCGAGGTGTGGTGGCAGCGGGGCAGGGGAAACGGTCAAAGCTGCGATGTTTTGAGATTCATCACGCGCTCGACACGTACCGTTGTCGAGGTGCCCGCCGTCCGTCCACCGTCTTCCCTCCGTCTCCCGTCCGAGTTCCGTACCCGCCGCTAGCCCTTCGATCCTGCCAGCCGCAAAAGAGAGCTGAAATGCAGGCAGCGTCGAAGCAGCCTTCTCACTGGCTTGCCGCCCCTCCACAAATCCCTCCTTCTGTCCCTCATCCAGTCCCAACAGCCTCGCCTCCTTGACCCTATCACTCGTCTTCTCCTTCACCGCTCTGCCTTCAAATACGGCATCGTCACCCGCTGATTTTCCCATCTCGTATGCCGCATTCCATAGTCACCGCATCGCCGCCGTCTTGTTGCCTGCCTTGGTGTAAGTAACCAAAGCAGCCTGGAACTCGTTCTCAGTGTCGCCTGTAGCTCAGTTTTTCGTGGACATCGTTTTTCGCTGGCCACGTCGTCGATCTCGTAGTGCGCGAAGAAAAACAAAGCTAGTCGGTCCTCGGGGTGCTTCGTCGAATCACACTCTCATCACCATGTGGGGTAGTGTCTCCGATGCTCTCTCGGTAGTCGCCAGAGGATCCAGCAATGTCGCGGTGCGTGGATGAAAGCAAGGACGAACGTGTCTACAACATGCGCAAACAGGTGACTAATCGGTCCGAAAGCCCGTGATCCCGCCTCGGCGCACTAGCGCAATGTCTTTGGTAAATTTTGGTCCTCCTTGAACACCATTAGCTTCCAAATAGACCTGCATGGTGGCTTGCATGGTGGCCTCTGTTTTTTGCTTCATTTTGTATAAACCACCCATTTTGTGCATCACATGGGAGTAGAGTCTTATATACCCATGTCTACATGTCAAATTTTATGATTTGCGAGTGACTATGTGTGAAATGAGATTCAACAGCGCCTCTTTTGGTGCCCGCCTTTGGTCAAGCTTGACTTCCAGAAAGCTCCAAAACTCCATGATAAATATTCTCAAGTGCTGATATGCTCTGAAAGGGACCCCAAGCAGTATTTTCTGGCTGCTGGATTCAAAAACAAAACAGTGATAGATCCCCCTCGGAGCCCTCTACAGACCAAATCTTCCACCCAAATGCTGACTGCATTGACTGCAACAACAACAGTGATGTAAATCTCAGTTGTCAGTAATGTTCATGCCATCGTAGAGTGGATTGACACCAAAGTACAATGTTGTAATATTTTCTCGGTGCCCTCTGCTGAACCAAATGTTCCAATTGTATGTCTTTGAAACTCAACTGTAAAATATTGTGCTCCCCAATCCTCATTTAGACCCAACCCTCAGACGCAGAACTTCTGTAAAACTTTATTGCACACGAGGAGCCTTCTGGAGGGCTGCAAGGCCATGCACTTTACCTTGCCTCACCTTGTTGGGCACTAGAGATGTTAAATTATATGATGAGAGTGATTTCAATCTTTGTAGGACATCAAGGGATATAATTCCAAGTTATAGATAGGTTTGATGGATGTCGCTTCTCAGAGCAGTGGTGTAACAAGTCCATGACTACTTCAGAGTAGGCTATTTCGACCTCGTTTCGATTACATTTCGATTCTATTTTGCTTTCTCCGACATCGCTGAACCGAACCCGAACCCAAATGACAAGCTACTTCATTTTGGCATCTAACCGGAAAATCAAGCGGAGTTTGAACATATAGTGGTAATGACCGTTTTTAAGGCTCTTTGTTCGTGCTCCCGCTCCATGCCCTCCACGAAAGACAAGCTCAAGGTCAGGCTGAAGGCTGCCATGTCCAAACAAACCAGACCAAACCCGCGGCCGCACCCTTCTTCTCTTGCCACCATCTAAAATCCGGACGAGCCAACTCCCGATCCCACCGGCGCTTTTTTCAGCTTTGAAGGTCGATTCTCATTCGCCCTCTGTGTCCTCTCGGCGGTTCAAGCCTCTCCTAATCCCATCGGCTCTTCCAATGCCAATGTACGTATATGACACATCTTCCTTTCCTCCTCAGATTATTTGAGTCGCTGTTCAGGTCCTAGCGTGCCAGGCGAGTTTATTCCTAATGAGAAAGAGGGTGTTGTATTGATTTTTATGTATGATCTATTAGAATCCCGTCACCGTCAAAATCATGAACGTCGGCAATGGAGGATCTACCTTTACATTCACTGGGAGCACGAGCCTCATCCAGCAAGGGGTGGTGGATCGTGACGGAGCAGTGGTACAATCACCCCCTACTATTCTGAGGCAAGAATGATACTGACCACAAGGCTGGCAGTGGGAGAAGTACATGATCGGTGCAGACAAGTACACGTTCAAGAATGCGGAAACTGGGTATTGGATTAGTGTTGGGGGAGAGGTAATATCCATCGCCTTTGAAATCTATGTGGTTGGGCATTTACAATGGTTCCTAGGGTCATCTGTTCACTGACAGCTCTGTGAACGCAACCGTGTGTGCGGTGGAGTCGGCGGGCGGTGGGGAGTTCGTTGTACGTACCATACATCTTGCTTCAGAGATATCAGCTCATGCCAATATTCATAGATCAAGGCTCCATACGCCGACCAGGTCTGGCAGACTTTCTACGACGGCACCAGCCCCATCTACCTCAGGGTAAGTGTGATTCTCCAGATTATTTAATTGCATTGCGGTACTCAATCATACACCGCAGGTCGTTATGCAGCCCGCTGACGGCGGCTCTGACCAACGTTGGACTTTTGTGTAAGCAAGTTGAAAGTTTCGATCGCGTTCAAATCGCATCTGAACAAAGGTGGTATTCGAAAGATCGCGGAGAGCTCTCGTATCTGATATGTTTATAATTGCATTGCAGTGGGGGCCGTTGAAGCAAGATATGATGTCCGGCCCGAGCCCCCCGAACTAGGCGGAGGCTGTGCTCATCGGACGAAACTCCGATACACTTGTTTTCCGTCAGTCCCTCGTTTCTGGCAGATTACTCTCTCGACTTCAGCTATCGTGTCCATGGGTTCCCATGTCTTTCTATTTATCTAAGTCACCACGGAAAACAAACCCGCAAGCCTCCCTATCGCCACAGGCAGAGCATGTGCCGGGCTCAGCTGACATCATCGAGACTTCGGGGAAAAATGCTGTTGAATGGAATGTATTTATCAGCGCTATTTAAGCTCGCCATCGGTACCGACAGATCCTACTCAGTGTGCCCATGGATTCCCAGCTCACCCTCGTCAACCCCGCCCCGCCCACATTCCTCACATTCGGCACGAACAGCATGATCAACACCACACTCTTCCTGGACACCCGCCCCGCGTACACGATATCCACAGCGCTGCAGGGCTCGACGACGGAAATCGCAGACGCGGGGAGCAAGGAGGTGCTCGCGCGCATCGTGCGGAAGGAGGTGCTGCCCGACACCGTTGCGTTCGCTGGTGGGAAGGAGATAAGAGTGAGCAAGTGGTTGAGGAAGGCGAAGTTGCCTGATGGGTTGTGAGTTCGCAGCCTGTGTGCTCATACGCATCTTTGTAATGAGTGTGATGCCGACGATTTCGGGTTTTATGTTATGCAGTTCCGCGTCCGAGATTGATACGGAGGTGGGGAAGTGTTACCTGAGGATGCATCGCGAGTATCGGCTAGCGGTGAGTCATTGTAATTCTTCTCTTTGCCAGACGTGATTAATGGAACATCTCACTCAGCTGTTCACGGAATACGATTTAGACACACCCGTGGCACACTGGGAACGCCACAGCGACCCCTTCGCGCCGCCGACGCTCGTCTTGTATTCAGGAACCGAGAACTTTCGCCCACAGGCAAGTACCCAATTCTCCTTTTGTTCTCCGCCGTCGATTTTGATGGTCCCCAGATCGTTGCCGCGTTTACGATAATGGAGCTGAAGATGCGGATGACGGAGAAGGCGGACATCGTGGCGCTCAGCAAGGCGGCGGCGCAGTCGACCACCCTGAATAAGATTATACTGTAAATTTGTGCGCGTAGGTGGTTGATGCCTGGTTTAAAATCTACTTATTCCTACGCGGCCGCACTACTGTGTCGTATTTCTTTCATTTGTATCTGTATTCAGTCATCGTTCCAGGGTCCTCTTGGGGCCGAATCCGAAGCTAGGATATCCACGAAGCAAACCCATCGACCCCGTGTGTTTTGCGGCTTTCTCTTCAAACTTTTGTACCAAACTGTCCATGGCGACGAGAAGGTCGGCCATGACGGGTTCAGCTCCATGGCCTCCAACAATTGCCGGTGTAGAGCCATGGCCATGGCATGCGTCGCCGACGTGGTGCATTCATATTGTTCGGGTCTCTTCTCCCCCTACCTTTGCATCTGGCCGTTCCCAGCACGCACCTCCTCATACCCAGCCTCTTCAAACCGTCCTCGTCTCGCTTGATGGTCCATAAACTCCTCCCAGTCGCACCTGGCCACGAGATGTAGTTGTGCAGTGTGAATAGAATTTTATTTGAACTTCCGAGTCGGATGGCAGAGCTGATACATATGTGTGTGTGTATCCCGTAACAACGCTCGAAAGAAAATCGAATTTCCTTTCGATTGAAGCCGCTAGCCCGTTCGGTATATTCTATCTGACCGGACTTTTTCTTTCTACGCTCCCCGCTGCCAAATTTGAACCAAAGCTGTGTGCACTTGGAAAGAACCATTGGTGCGTGGCCAGAGAAAATGAATCAATTCAGCATGGATGTACGCGTAACAGAGTGGCCAGGTACATATATATGCAATGTATTTTCAACGCAGTCCACAATCCGTGCTAAAAGCGGAACAAAGCAGCTAACCAAAGAACGTGGTGGGTCGTCCGGTCCATGTCGATGAAAACAAGGATGAATGTCGAGCAAACGCCTCGTGCAATTCTTGTGGATGTCCGCAAGTTCTTATTAGAGCACCAACGTTACGCCGAGCGCAATTCCGATTGATGCGAGGACGACGCCCGACGAGCCGCGGAGGGGGGCAGCGAGCGCGCGCCCCGCACTGGGGATACCGGATCCGGACGCGGCGGGGCTCGCACCGGACACTGCCGCGGACCTGGATGCGGATGCGGTGGGGGTGTGGTCCTGTGTATAATGGGCGCGTTAGCTTCACGTGGAGTCCGCGGCTGTTATAGAATAGAAGTTTGAATGGAGAGAGGAAAACAGGAATTGGGGGTGCAAGAAGTAGAAGCAGTGGACCGAGGGCAAGACAAGAAGGGAAGGTGGGAACAAGAAAATGGCGCGCCAATTTGTGGGAATAGGTGTATTCAAGAGAATTTGATTTATAATTCAGGACTCACTTATGTTTCTAGTCGTCCAAGAATTGATGGAAACAGATCTCCACCGTATAATTCACTCTCAAAATTTGACTGAGGATCATTTACAAGTCTGTCAGACGACTCGGCCTTAAATAAGACAACCTGGCCCCAGGTTGTTGGATCAGATAGATAGTTCACCAGAATCCATGCATCCCCATCCCGACAGCGGTGGAGTACACAACAATTAACATGAATGAAAGGAGTACGCCGACATCCGGGTTGTCACAATATCTTTGCACTCCCCTTCTGACAATGGACCTGACAGGAACACGAATTTCAAGTGGCTGCTACGTACTCGGTCAAAAAAACAATACTGTCGCTACGTTCCCCAGGACAGCCAAAAACTCGGAATCTCCACAGTGTTGTACCATCACTTGGGATGGTATCACCACTTGGGACAAATCAGTATTGTGCCACAATGTGTGCCTGGTTTGCCCCAAAGTTTTGTAGGCATCATTACAGACATATGATATATAGCTATGCCAAGGTGCGGGGTAATTGAGAGACTAGATCTGCTGCCTGAGAAACATCAATCCAGAAAATGCCTGATCTTCAAATTTTGTAACACATGATCTGGCCCATATCTTACCTGAACCAAATCAAATCACCATCCAAAGACCTTTGGCCATGAATTCAGAGGGTTACAAACATTTCCCACTGCTAGAATTTGTTCCAGCAGGTCTGAGGAAGCCCAAATGGTCTGAACAAATGAAACATAGGGTGTGTGACATGTGTGACCTAGCCAAATGTCGACCTCACTTTTCCCCTCTGCACAAGTGGTATGGGTCACAAGTGCAAGCCAAAGTATTTCATAGTCCTCTAGAATGAATTTTTCACCTGAGACTAATATAATTTCATGGGAAATACGGTAGAAAAAGCGACTTGTGGCTGTGCATCCTAAGTGGTGATTTTTGATTGATAAGGCAATTCAGGACAGATAAGCCTCGATCTCAATGGTTTCGTACTCAATCACCGTCTGGTTTGGTAGATCCATAGATTGGACCCTAAAGATGGTTTTGGGTGGCTCAGTTTTGGTGAAAATCATGCAAGATTTGAAACCGAGATCAAATCAAATTTGACCGTTCCAAGTGATGGTACAACACTGTAACATAATCCGGAGACAACAATTGCGCCAGCCTCTCATATATTTCCCGACACTCCTCCAGTCCCTCATAAGGTCACAATCCATCTGCCCTTGTTGTATCTATCGATATTCATCTCAACCACTTTTGATCATGCCCAACAACAGACCATTTTTGCCCACATCCTTGACTGTAAGTTTCTGGATTCTAGATAAATTCACAGGCATAACTGACACGGGCTGCTGCAGACCCGGAAAAAATTTATCAAGGCTCGTCTCTACCCTGCATATGGACCAGCAACATTCCACTCTGTCCATGTCCGCTGCGCTTCCTCTGATCCGCAAGCTCATCGTTTCCCATGCATCGAAAGCATCATGGCCGGGGTGCACATTCAGTTGCATGTCCACGATGTCTCCGTTACCGTCATGCATCAACCTTGTCGCGATGGCCGTCGTGTGTTTTCAACTTTTTGTGTCTTCTACACACAGCACGTACACCTCTCTCATAACACCCGTCTCGATGTGCAAGGAGATGTTGCCATCATGCGCATTGCATCCAAGAATAGGAAGTCCATTGTCAACATGCGCCGTTCGGACCGTGAAATCTCTGACTTCATTGCTGCAATGTAAGTTGTAATTTGTTTTCCCCTTTGGATGTCATAAATATTCTTCAGGATCACTCCCAAGCTACAAGCTTTTCAAGGGCCTCACAGGACACCTTTAACTTCCCAGGTCTTTGTCATGCCTCGTTAGATAGATTGTTGGATTTGCTCGTGGTGTAGTAATGTACCCTACTTCAGTTGAATGTAATCCACCAATTAAATATACCACAAGATATTTGACACGTACAATATACCATTGTTGCAATTCCATGCTGAACTGAGAACTTTGAGATCTATAATCAAATTAAATTGCGCCTACTATGATAGTGTATGGAGAAGTAAATGGAGAATTTACCGGCAGAAGGTGAAACAATAATTCCACTTGGGAATGGAGAAGCACACGTGGAAACAAGGAAACAATAAGAACACCACGAAAAGGGAAACAATGTGTTTCACCATTCCTGACACAATAAATGTGACAATACTGGTATCATATGAATATGGGTGATCTTCTGGCGCCCGCTCGACATCCCCCACCATCCTCCTACTTGTTCTGCATATTTTTTTGAAGTGTTTTACATTACAGACGGACCTCCCACTTTGCACCTTGTTCGAAGTGTTTACGTTACAGACAGACCTCCCACTTTGCGCCTCGTTTGAAGCGTTTTACGTTGCCGACACCCCTCCTTCACTCTTGCAACCGATGGATGCCAACTCGGACTGGAACATGAATTCCTCTGCTGCAGCTGTGCCGCAAGAGAAGCTCAATCCCAGGCCAATGGAGACCAGCGGTAATCCTGGACAGTTTTCGACCGAGGTAAGTGACTGAGCTTTCATGGAATGTGTGATTAAGCTGCTGTCAGAGGATTGTGAATAATGCAGGCAATGTCACTGTGCCAATGCAGACAGACATTGGCACAGTGTCCCCAAACAGAGTAAGTACCTTTTGGTTGAAAGTTCAATAATTAATGTACTCCCAGAACATCCTGCGTAGAGGAGACACTAGCTACAGTTCACCGTCGGTCAAAAGACTAGCCATTTCTGGACCTGGCCGCACCGCGCACGACAATGTCAGTGAAATCAATAATATTATACTAGTTACTCAGTGTTGTTTACATCAGGCACTTGAGCTCGTGTACTTTTATAAGACAAAGTGGTTGGAGGAAAAAAGAAAGATGGATGTGCAGCAAGAAGAAGAGAGGACAAAGATGAATGCAATGCTGGAGCAAGTCAGTCACTACCAGGCTTCTTTAGAAAGCCAGTTTAGGGAGGCGATTGGTCGACTCCCTGCCCCTATCGACCAGGAAAATCATGAGGCTCAGCTGGTCGCTCAAATACTCTCGTATGAACAGCAAATTGAAACAATTGTGAGTACTCCCCACGCTTCTAGTGTTGAATCCAGATTAGATAATGCTTCTCGCAGACTGCTGAGAAAAATAACATTGCCACACAGGCTGAAACAATGCGAGCCACATTTGAAGAGCATGCCCGAAGACACGATAAAGAACCTGTAAGCTCCACATTCCATCACTGGAAATTCACTAAAATCATACGAGTCGAGGGAACAATTGAACAAGGTGCTCGCAATGCAGGCCAAATTGCAGCCTTCGTCTTCCATTCGAGAATCAGCCAACACCGAATTTTCACATACCCCGCGCTTTACCAATCGGGGGTCAAGAGCCTCAATTCATTGAGTAATTCAGAATATCAGCACTCGACTTCCTTCCATTCCCCTCAGTCCTGCACCTCTCCCTACCACCAATTCCACGACAGCAGACTCAGGGAGCGCAAATCCCGAAGCTACTCGTACCAACAACAATCAATCCAGAGATACGGTTGAACAATTAGTCATGGGTTTCCTGAAGAAGCTGGGAGTTGATGCCGTTACTTTTGTCAAGACGAAGAAGAAAACCCTCGCCAAGAAGCAATCGGGGTTCAAGGCTCAGCAGGCTATTTTGAGTCCAGACGTGGATCACTACATAAAGGTGAGCAGGTCACAAACTGGGCTATGGAGGATGATCTAATAACACTTTTAGCACGTGTTGCAGCACATGGTGCATGATATGTACAATGTCCAGACTGCAGATGATTTCGTCGCATACAAGCCTGTCCCTGCAGAGGAGGTTGCCCTTTGCAATGATGGTTGTTGTGGACCCGCTGTTGAGGACTACAGACTCGACTTTTCCGAAGGATATCGCAATTCGAGGTGGAACGAGATCATTGTCGACAAAATAGTTGACACAGTGCTGGCAACACTCGAGAAAGCCAGCAGTAATTTAGGTCTTCCACCGGTGACTCGAGACTACCTAGTAGGTGAGATATACAGGCAGCTGACAAGAGCTCATGATGCTTGGGCTTTGTATAAACCATGATTCATAAAAGCAGTCAGTCGGATGGAGACGCAGCTGGAGGCAGATGCCAGAGCACATGGATATGCAGAGAAACATGGAACACAGGTCATTGATTGGGTGCAAAAGAAGCGGGTAAGCTTTTACTGCGATTTGCTGTGATCATGGGGTCTGATATAATGGAAGAAATTTGAAAAACGAGGGAAGACGGTCACCCAAGCTATTGAAATCAAATCTTTGAGTGGAGATCTAGATCTTCCAGCGTGGAAATGGTTCTCCGAAATTTGCGGTACTTGGGAGTCCACGGAATGTCATCTGAGGAGGAATCACAGAAGGTGATAGAAGGAGTCACCGTGAGAGTCTACATGGTGAAAATCTGTGTTTGGTGCGCCACAGATATCACGGATTACCTGCGGATTATTGATCAGGCAACCATTCTATGTGCAGCAACTGGGGACCTACTCCTGCCCCTAGGATTGCATCTGAATTTGCAGGGAAGGCAGATGCTCCCACCGGACTGCCTGAATGCATGTACAACCTCGAGTGGCTCGCTATACAGAAGGAAAGCAGGCCGCTGTACTATGACAGCCTCAAGGTGTCGAAGGAAACATTCAGCCTGCTCGTCGCAGCTACCTCCAGAATGGGACCGGGAATACCAGGCCAGTAGATTAAGTAGTCCCAGCGCAACTGGTACACCATGTTGATATTTCTTGGAAAAAGCAGGCCAGTAGATTAGGTAGTCCGGGTGCAACTGGTAGATACCATGTTGATATTTCTTGGAAAAAGCAATGTGTGTGATGAAATGGAATATCGCACTGACAACCGTAATACGACTGGAAGTGGAAGATGATAACAATGGCCAACTTTAACAGCCCTGCAGATTCGCTGGCAGCACCCCACCTGCACTGCTCCCCAGCATATAGTGTCCATATTTGAGCAAGACCCACTCGAAATAGGGGTTGCCCAAGTCCGTCTGGTACACATTAACAAGAACATCTGTCAGTGTCGTCAGTTACATGGTCTGCCCAAGTGAGAACCCATGGAACGTTGTGGTGAAGTCGGTGAAGTGCTGTGCATGGAGCATCGCATACGACATGGACGCAGTCCCTGCAAGGAGGCCAATGAGCGCAGTGTGCGGGTCTGCACCCTTGAACAAGAACACGTGCATGGTGTCCCCCACATCCTGTGAGAACTCAGTGCCCCCGACCCAGCTCTGTCGTGGCCCTGGAGACCACTACTGCCGTAGAACAGCAGTGCAGTAGTAACAGAATGTCGAACTCACAACCATAATATGACTGGCAGTGCAAGATGATAAGGATGGTCAATTCAACAGCTGTAAAACAGCCATGAAGTGGGAGGAGCAATCAAGTGGTGATGACTCACGTGGACTGGCGATGACGTGTGACTTGTGACACAAGGTGATCGTCACGGTCAAGCGACTTCCTCTCTTCGCTTGCACTTTACACTCAGTGGTGTTGTATGCTGGAGTACAAAAGTTTCGCGCAGTCCCATTCTAGAATCTGCACTCAGTGGTGTTCTACGCCAGAGTGTAGATCCTTCCAACTTTGTCTCTTCCCCTTGACTCAGGCCTGCGCTTGGTGTCTGTCCTCCACACCTAGTCTTGTCTCTTTACTCACAGGTTAGGCTTTGCACCCGCTGAGTGTTATACACCAGAGTGCCTATCCTTTCACCTTGAATACCTGTGCTCCGTGTCATCTGAAAGTCAATCCAGATCCGCCTCTCCGTGCTCACAGCTTCGCTCTGCAATTTTGGAATGATGGTGTCTGCTGTTGATGCCCCTACTTTACCTGCAAATCAAACCCCTTTTAATCTTAAATATCTTCTGACCCCACGGTGTACCAGGTGAACCATCGTTTGACAGCCACATGTGTCAAAGCCAAGCCATCTTCGGAGTCCACTATGGGGACCCTCAGTTCATGCTAAATATTCCCGAGCCCAGGAAAGCCCCAAGCCCAAACCCTGCCTCGATGGATTGGGATTCCCTCAATCTGACTTGGATTTCCCCTACTACACCATACCTCATCCTCTTGCCATATTTCAATCCCTTCTACGGACCTCTTTTCAAACATCTCAATTACACCGAGGAGACGCTTCCTGTTCAGATTAGCATACTCAGAGGCTGGAGGATAACACCTGGGCTTATACAGGAGTGGACTGTACTTGAGCGGACACTCAGAAGTATCCTCCAGGCTATGTACGACTGTAGCCCCGGTGCTGTTTCAGATGTGATGGTTCCTTTCGCTTACCCGCGTCGATTTGGGTATCACCTCATGTGGCATAGTCGTCGCACTGCTGTTGTCATTGCAATGCGCTCACGCAATGCCTTCTTACCATTAATGGCAACTTTGACGATGATGATGCTGGTTCTTAGCAGATCTGGCAACGTGTGGCGCGACATTGTCATAGCCAATTCCAGTGTACACCGCAATGGTTTGCCGACCTGGAGTCATCTGCAGTAGGCGATCTGAGCATGAGAAGAGTCGGCAGGATAATCGATCTCTCTCTCCATGAGGACCTAATTCTACAAGAAGATCCAAAATGGAGTTTCTGCTGGATCTGGTCATTGGAAGGCTTCCAGTTTCACTTTATTTCTACTGGGGAATTATCAACGACATCCCATACTTCCCTGTACCTAAAATTTTGGAGGAAACAAAGCTCGTTCCCAATCATTGGGAGATCATATATCTCAACAGCTTGCCTGGAAGTGTCGCCTGTAGTCCCTGGGCGATAGACAGTGTCAGCAGCACATCCATGCATTCCCTCCGTGATAGCCAACCATATGAAGCGGATCTGCACACTGAAAATGCCAACCCCCCCCCCCCCCCATGCAGATGTTGGCAATCAAGCGGGTATCTTTCCATCACCCGAAAAGCACAGTGGACAGAAATATGGTGAAGATGTATATGCATTCTTCCGTCGACGAAAGGAACTCAATGAGAAGCGAGCGGAAATGGAGAACACAAGCATGAAAGCCAGGCGCTTAGCGCGAGAGACTCATGCAGCCCAAGGAAATCCCCCAGGCAAAAAAGGAGCATGTGTTTTGTCTGGGAGGAAGAGGCTGGGATTTTATCCGTAGAGCTATCAATCGTGATGCTGCGGCTGACATGTGGTTGGATTATACTCCCAATCAATGTGTGTATGACAGTTTTGAAGATCAATGGGATCTTTGCACTGTGCTCGCTCTGGCAGAAGAACCGGAGGGTGACGACGACGACGACGAAGATTCCCAGACTCCTTACAACAATGATATCGAGGAATTCCCCGAGCTCTGCGGTGTCCCTACTACTCCGTTACCGAATGACCATCTGCGAGAACATTCCACAGCTGACGACTTGGAACGCTCACATGATTTAATGGTGAATGAGCCTGCAGATGAAGCTCTGTATGAGCCACACCACAACATGAACGACATCCCATACTGTTGTTTTGGCTTCACTGAGCCTCTCGGGGCTGTCCATACGAAAACAAGCTTCATGCAGATCATTGTTGCAAAATGCTAGGCGATGAGCACTGGAAACTCTTGCAGAACCCTCACAACCAGCATATACCGGTGCTATTGGCTTCTATATCCACTGCCACAACCTTACATGACGTGGCAAAGGAGCTATTGGATCTTCGACAGGAGGATGCGGATATATTTACATCTTGGACTGTGAATGTTGCTCGCGAATGCTTTGGCAACAAGCTTTTCTACGTGATCAGGCCACGTGGACTTCCACTTGAGAAACATCCCCTTCATATTCTGCTGCCGAGTGCTGCCACTCCATTGATCACATTGTACTTCAAATATACTACTAGTATCCTTCTTTTTTTTTCTTCCAAAAATAATAATCTCTCAACGAGCACTTCTCTTGCTGAGCACTTCTCTTGCTGACTATGAGCGGCAATGCGACTCACAACGAGTGGATGAGCGGCAGATGAGATTTCACTCTGGCTGAAATCAATTGTTTCGGGTCCAGTTTCGGTTCAGCCAAAACTAAAGCTGAAACTTATTTGTTTCTGCTGTGGTGAAATGAGAGACGAATTCTTAAGTTTAAATTTTAGTTTCAAGTGAACTGAATCACCAAATACAAGCTGGTCCTAGCCTCATGCCGAAATTAATTGTTTCGTTAAGAGTTTCGGCCACGCTGAGATCCCAATCTAACTTAATGATTTCAGCTGGCAAGAAAATAAGTATTAAATTACTTATTTCGGCACTAATTTCAGCATAGCATAAACTTCTCATTTAAATTCTCGTTTCGGGGTAACATCTAAATACAGGGAATCATGATTATTTTCATCTGGACCTAAAATTATATATTCCCGGTGTGCTTGTTTCTCTGCACACCAAAGACAGCTATCATGTTGTTCTAATTTCGGATTATTATTACTGTACTATTTCGACACTGGGCGTGACGTGTGACCAGTTGACGACTCGACACCAGCGAAAATTTTGCGTGACACCCCAAAAATTCCGTCATTCGGAACGAAAATTCTCTCTTTTTTGCGTCTTCCAGGGAGGTTTAGGCTGGATGTCACGCTCGGGAGGTTCGACAGAGGCCTGCGTGACGCGTGACCTCGACCAAATTTCGACATCGACACAGGGGTGCGTGACGCGTGACTGTCGATTTGAATGCAATAATACAGTATGTCGATAGTGCCGGGACCAAATCATCTCGGAACTCCCTTGTGCTTGGCGAAAGGTTCGTTCTTCTTCCCCGTTCGTTCTTCTTTCCCAGCTTACTTTTCCTGTGCCTAGGTCGAGCAATAATTATCAATATCAACTTTCACGCTGCTCCCACTCAATCTATAGCTACCGCACTGTCCATGAGGTGGCGGTACGTTATGTGTCGAGCCTGCGCCGCAGCCTGACGTGAAGCTGTTTCATTTTGACACTTGTGAGCTATTCATGTTATCTCTTCCATCTAAACTGCTAATGCCGCCGTTTAATTCCGCCGTTAAAATTCCGCCGAGGGCAGATGACACAAACGTGGGTCGAAGCGCTCATATAATGCAGCGCCTCCGGACCTATCATCCTTCCGATCTCCCACCCTCTTGCAACGAATTCTCTGGCCGCTGCGCAAGATACCAGCTCTTGAAACGGATGCCGACTTCGAATTCACCTGTAATCGATTAATCCCAATGCATTGGTCGTATTGCTGATGGAGAAATAGGACAAAAGTTTCGAGCCCGGAAAAGGCCTTGCAGCGAGTCGTGATACAGTGAGTCAGGGCGTTACCCCGTTGGACTCGGTACATAAACTGGATGCAGACGGACATGCATACTGCCGTCTACACTCGAAAACAGACTGGCACACAGGCAGAGCTCATCACCGGAAACGAGGACAACTATGGAGATGTAGCGGACGATGGACGATATGAGAGACCCATCCCATTATTCACGGGGACTGGGACAGCGTCGTTGCACACCGGAGATGTGAGAGTATTTTGTTTCTGCTGGGGAAAATCGTCTGAAATTTGAACAGTTTGTGGCAGATGAGGCTGCCGACTGCTTCACTACAGCCCACAATCTCCTGAAAGAAGTTAAAGCCGCTGCCAACCTGCCGAACCTGAACACGGCGATCCGTCTCCTTCAATCCGCCGCGTATAATTGGCCTCCTGTGAAATCGGGGCGCTTAGAATGTCTTCATCATCTTGCAACTGCCTTGCTAATCCGGTTCATACTCACTGCAGATGAAGACGATGTTCTCAATGCTGTATCTCTGCGTGGAGGCGCCTTAGGGAGGGTTTCTCAAAATACCCTTGAACAGATCCTTGAACAGATGGTAAGACATCACATCTATTTTAGCATCTCGCATTGAATATTCGTAGTTGCAAGATGTTCATACTGATGCTGCGGCTGATACCGGAGAACTGATGGCCACTGCTGCACTCATCCTTGAGGGATTCTTCCCTGTTGGCTACACAAGCAAATTGGACACTGCTCTTTTGTGCTACCAAGAAGCGCTGAGCACCCTCAATGGACGTTTAGAACAGTGGATCGTATTTTGGGAACTGTCCGAAGCGCTTCTCATCAAGTTCTATCTCACTGGAAATGAAGTGTATGTCGATGAAGCCATCGCTCACCTCAGATACGTGCAGCAAAGCAAGTTTAATCGTACAATTGGTCTGTGCGCTGCTCTCGTCACGGCTTACAGCGAACTTCGGCCGGCGAAACACCTTATAGAGGCTGCAGAGATATACTTGAAGATACATGAAAAAGATGAAGAAGCAAGGAAGTTGGTGGAAAAAGTCAGCCCACAGTCGGACCAAGAGTGGAGCTTAGAAGGAGCAATTGAAACATGCCAAGAGGCAGAATCACTGTTGTCCTGGGGAAACGGACAGCGGGAAATGATACTGGGATGTCTCGGCAATCTGCTAGAAGCTCGATTTGCACAATACGGGGATCCTAAGGACATTGGGGATGCTATCCAACTGTATAGGGAAGCGCTAGATCTTTGCGTCTCTCCCCATCCAGACCACAGTATGTTCCTGTACCACCTGGCCAGTGCGCTGGACACGCGATATGAGCAAAATGGTGATCTGGATGACATCAACGAGGCTATCCAACTGCACAGGGAGTCCCTTGAGCTCCGCCCATCCCCCCATCCGAACCGCATTGAATCTCTCGACCACCTGGGAATTGCGATGCACAGACTTTATGAGCGGCGAGGGGACCTCAAACACAGCGATGAGGCAATCCGATTACTCAGGGAAGCCTTGGAGCTCTGTCCCTCCCCCCATCCATTTCGCAGTACGACTCTCAGCACCCTGGCCGTCGCCATCAAGGCACGGTATACTCGACGAGGAAACCCAAACGACATCGACGAGGCGATCCGACTTCATAGGGAAGCTCTGCCGCTCCGCGCCTCCCCCAATTCAGACCGGAATAGTTGTCTGAACAACCTGGCGGGCGCAATCCACACACGTTATCAGCAGCAGCGAGACCCAAACGACATCAACGAGGCCATCCAACTTTATAGGGAAGCTCTACAGCTCTGCGCCTCCTCCCATCTCGACCGGAGCACGTTTCTGAACAACCTGGCCGGTGCAATCCACGAACGTTATGAGCAGGAGAAAGACCGTAACGACATTGATGAGGCAATCAATCTGCATAGAGAAAGCCTAGAGCTTCGCCCGTCTCCCCACCCACTTCGCAGCATATCTCTTCACAATCTGGCCGAGGCAATCCATACGCGGTTCAAGCGAAAGGGAGACTCGTACGACATATACGAGGCGATCCAACTGCACGAGGACGCTCTGGCACTTCGCACCTCTCCCCATCCGGAACGGAGTACATCTCTCTCTGGCCTGGCAGATGTAATCGAAACGCTTTCGGGGCACAGGAGGGATCCCAGCGGGATCGACAAGGTCATTGCACTGCGCAAGGAAGCGATTGCATATGCGACTACTCCAGCGCTCACTCGCTTTTCCGAATCCCTTAACTGGGCCAGAATTGCCGATGAAAATGGCCACGTGTCTCGTCTGGATGCTCATCATTCGTGTATCAACCTGCTGCCACAGCTTGCAGCATTTGACCTTGATTTGAAGTCTCGTCGACAAATGTTGACGAGGGGCAACATCACTTCGCTCGCATCAGACTCGGCGGCATGCGCTATGAGTCTAGGCCAGAATGATGTCGCTGTGGAATTTCTCGAAGCCAGCCGTTCCATTTTCTGGGCTCAAGCACTTCAACTTCGAACCCCTCTCGACCACCTCGAGAAAGTAGACCGCTCACTTGCCTATAAGCTCAGAGAAATATCTCGTGAATTGGAGCAAGGCTCTTTTCGAGACACCTCTCGCAATACGGAAAACATTTCGCAACACCATATCATGTCAATTGAAGCCGTGGGAGTCCGGTGTCGCCACCTACAGGAGAAGTGGACGGAGACCGTCGAAGCTGTTCAAAATCTGCGTGGGTTTGAAGATTTTCTCGGTCCCAAAGGATAGCTTCACTCAGACAGGCAGCAGAATCCGGGCCCGTAGTCATCTTGCTCACTGCCCGGTCTACTAGCTCAGCACTAATTGTAACGTCGTTTGATGACGTACAATGTGTTCAGCTCCCTCGGATCAATCAACCTGCGGTGGCAAGATATGCTGAAATCATCCAGGAGTTCTCAAAACATTCAACAGTAGATCTCAACAGCTTCATTGAAAAATGTACCGTCGAAAATGAATCAGATTCCTCGACTTGGTTCCATGTCAAATCCCGTCTTGTTGGAAGACACGAGAATACAAAAATGGTTAGCTTTGACGAATTTCTGAACAGATTATTGGGAATCCTCTGGAACGATGTGGTGCAACCAGTATTCCATTTTCTGAACATCCGGGTGGGTCTCCTTGTTGATTCCTTGAAAAAAACCCCATAACTTCTTCATAGAAATCAGCTCAACCTTCACGTCTATGGTGGTGTCCAACCGGTCCTTTTGCCTTCCTCCCCATCCACGCGGCAGGGATATATGACCAAGATTCAGCTGATTTCGCTTTACAATATGTCATCTCTTCCTATACGCCGACACTGACTGCCCTGTTGAATACCCCAACTCACACGACGGCCTCATTCAAAATGTCAGTTGTCATTCAGCCAGATGCCCCTGGATGCTCGCCCCTGCCCGGAACAAAGGAGGAATTGGACAAGATAACACAACACGTATCAAGAACTTGGCTTACAGCCCTTCTTTGTCCAACAGGTCAACAGGTCCTTGATCAGCTACCAAAATCATCGGTAGCGCATTTTGCGTGTCACGGCGTTCAAGACGCGAGTGAACCACTCAATAGTGGACTGATGCTATCTGACGGGCGTCTCAAGGTATTGGAAATCATGAAAAAGGATGATCGAGATATGGATTCGAGAGAAAGAGGCATGTCCCTCGCATTTCTCAGTGCTTGCGAGACCGCAAAAGGAGATAGGGCCACGCCGGACGAAGTCATGCATCTTGCTGCAAGCTTGATGTTTGCTGGATTCCACAGTGTTGTTGCAACAATGTGGTAAGATGCTTTCATCAAATGATTGAGCCAGACAACTCACTTGTTTCAGGACAATGCAGGATTTCGATGGCCCCAAAGTTGCCGACGGGTTCTACGAACATCTGTTCAAAGAGTGCGCACCAAACTCTACGCCTCCGGTTCTACCAGATTTAAAAAAATCAGCGGAAGCCCTTCACCTCGCTGTGGACAAGCTTCGCAGGGAGCCGGGGATGAGCTTGCCGCGTTGGGTGCCTTTTGTGCACTATGGACTCTAGCTGTGTAGTTAATAATCCTTAAGGTGTTTCAGAATTAAGATTTCGAGCCCCAAGTTGTGCCCTAACTTCGACCCCTCTCCGCGAATGTCTGGTTCGTTGTGTCTTTCAAGTAGCTTGGAATATTTCGACGACATCTCCTGTGAACAAATAAATCCGGTAAGACCCTGGACCAGGGGACAACTCGATGTTGTACAAACCAGGCTTGGAATGCGATCATAGTCGTCACCCAGATGTTTACGAGCGCCGAGAGGATGAGCGCGATAATGTCGATTTTGAGATTTGCGGGGGCGAGCAGATGAAGGTGGGTCACCATGGGAAAGCTGATGCCGATTTGCGTGAGGTTGCAGAGGAGGCCAGCTACAAATAGGTATCCCGACGCTCAGCCACAGACACGGAGAGGAGAGGTAGGCAGTGAAATCTAAAGGACAGATGTTGTGGCAGAATAAAAGTGCCGGGGCGAGGTTTGTGGAATGGGTCGATGATCCGGTAAAGCTAGAGTGATTTTTGGAATATATAATGATGAAAGAGGCTCTGGAGCCTCGACTAGAAAAGATGGTCGAAAGGAGAGTGTCGGCAGAGTGGTGAATCGTGCAGAAATGAGCGTGGGACTGAGGCGTGTGTATGGCTGTAATACTGTAACATTATTATTTGTCACACCACCTGCACAGTTTTTGCAAAAAATGCACCACCCATGTTGTTTATGACAAAAAAATACACCACTGTTACAAAATATGCACCACCTCTGTCAAGTTTCAGAAAATTCATCAACTACAGGTAGGGAAAATTTCACCACTTCCAGATACTCAAGAAAATTCACAAGCCTATGTTCACACAGTAATAGCAATGTGTGATGTCTTGGGCATTACAGTTGATTAGCGTAATGGTTTTGGATCTGATTCCGAAGTGTGCCTGTTCTCAATGGGTTATCATAGGACAGGCCAGGGCCTGCTGCCCTCAAATGTTATACTTCATGTAATAATCTATAGACCAAAGGCAGATTGGATACCAAGAAAATTAGTGAGTAATGGGACATGTCAGTCATAGCCTTTCTTGCATGGAAATTAATGCAAAGCTTCATTGATTCCATGAGGCCAATGCCAGGGTTTGACATAGATGTCTACCAGGGAATTACCTTCAGTACATTCTCAGGGTTATACTTCTATTTAGTCCATTGAACTGACCTCTCAGCTGAGATCAATATATTCCCACAGTTTTCCAGCCTACCCACTGCCTAGCTCCTGATATCAACACATCAGGAAAACCCTCTTTCCTGAATCTGGATAAATTCAGCTGAATTAGCAGAATTCGGTCCAATTCTGCAGAATTTTGACAAATGGTTCACAAATCAAATTCTGAGAGTCGTTTCGTGCATTTGCAAAATTTGCAAAATTTGGGTTGATTCGCACCAATTCGCAGGCCTTCAAAAATTTAGATCCTATTTGATTCACAAAATATAATAGAAGCAATGAAAATCCACTAAATTCATCTATGTAAGTACATACACCAGTTCCTACATAACTACAGAGGCATGTAATTGGAAAATTGAGTGATGGAAACTGACTCGGCTAGTGAGGTGCAAGAATGCACCTGCCAAGTGGGTGTTTTGGTTTCATCCCTTCCTTGGGTGCTCATCGCCGCTGCTGTCGTTCGTCAGGGTTAGTCTGCTGGAGAGGCTGTCAAAGATCTCCATCGCTCGCATCCCCTGCTCTTCAAGGCTCCGGGGAGCACCCTGCACCGTGCCACCCTCTGGAAATGGATGTGAATGGCGAGAAGAGATTCACTGATGCGGCCCTTCGCAATGTACTCAATTGGCAGACCTTGATTGGCAGCGGCCGTGTCGGAGTCCTAGCCAAGAATCCTGAGGTCTCCAATAAGATTGTCACGATGCTTCAGGGTCTCAGGACCACGGGATGTGTTGTGAACATACCAATTGTGTGTTCCCTCATGATCGCGATCATCCAGAAATGCAATCCTGCCATTCTCAATGACTTCAAATGCTCCGAAAAATTTGTGTGGTTGTTCTTGGAGAGTGTCTTGGACTGGAGCTCGAGGAAGGGGACTCGAGCAGCCAAACATATTCTGGATAACACGGGGGAGCTGTGTGAGCACACATTCTTTCGCCTCGTCCACGCAATCGAAAGCGAGCACATACCTGCAAGCCTGGTCATCAACTATGACCAGACAGGCAACTACCTC
Source organism: Mycena sp. CBHHK59/15 (assembly GCA_029204085.1). Classification (NCBI taxonomy): domain Eukaryota; kingdom Fungi; phylum Basidiomycota; class Agaricomycetes; order Agaricales; family Mycenaceae; genus Mycena; species Mycena sp. CBHHK59/15. The sequence continues at coordinate 68,191 of JARGXW010000023.1, forward strand.
CTCCCCAATGGCAGCCGGACGTTCGAGCAGAGAGGAGCAAATCAGGTTGCAGTGGCTGCAAAGGACAAGAAGTGTGCTTACACAATTGGCGTTGCCACGGCATCAAACGGCGCACCGCTCCCTTTTGAACAAATCTGGTCTGGGAAATCCAAGCTCTTGCTTCCCAAGGAGACTGCCGATGGTTACCCACAGGTGAAGGTGTACGGTTTTCGCTTTTCCTTCGCAGCTAGCGACAAAAAAACCAGCCACTTTGATGCAAGATTGGATCACCTTCATCCTGATTCCGTACATCAAGGCGGTCATCGAGGTGGATCCTGACTTCGATGAGGATCAGAAAGCCATTCTATACATCGACATCTACCCTGTCCACATGTCCCAGGAGTTCTGAGAGTTTGTTTTCAAGCTCGGGAATATCATTTTGATTTTTGTGCCGGGAAATTGCATGGGACTCCTCCAACCTCAGGACATTGGGATTCAGCGCGTCGCCAAGCACAGATGCTGGAATATCTTGTTCATTCTTACGAGGAACAGATTGCATCGGGAATTACTCCGGAAAATGTTGTCTTTTCAAGCTCTTGTCCCGTTCTCTGGGATGCATCTGTTCGCGCTTGTGTTGATTTGTACTCTTGGCTTGAGTCTTTGGATGGGGAGGCCATCATAAAACAGGTGTGTTTATTCATTTGTCTCTTTGACATAATTGCTCAATTCTCGACATAGTCCTGGGAAAAATGTATTGTACTAGGGAAACCCGAGTACAATCTCTCTTACAAGTGTCTGACGAGCAGGTGTCCTGCAAGGCCCTTCACGAGTATCTGAAGAAGGATCCAACCCTCGCCAATGAGATCAAGGCACGGTGTGGGGCTACACATCTTGACAAGCTCCCGCTCGATCTACCAGACGGCCCCAAGGACACGCTTCCCGAGAGCAATCTCGACAGCAAGGATCATGACGATTCTGATGTCCTGCTCACCAATGTTGTTCGCGATGCCATTGGAGACGGACTCAATGCACCATCAACTGTGCTTCCCGTGTCGACTGCAGCACCCGACCCCGAATACGAAGGGATGTCTGCCACCAACGATGAGGAGGATATTTGGGCCTTTGATGATCAAGGTCAGAAATGGTTAGATATCACAGCACCCATTGAAGATGGCGTGGCAGATGAGACAGCGGAGGCTTAGACAAGGTGTGAAGTAGCCAAATATATTTATTTTGATTTTCCGATTTTTTTGAATGTCACAATAATTTCAAGGCAACCGACCCGACCATTACCGCGACCAGCAGAGGTTGGGCAATGCAACGGACCCTGCCGTTACCGTGACGGTTGCCTCGGTACAAGTATCTACAGTATAGTAATAATGTAATAATATAGTAATAGTAATTCCTTGTCTGGGCCACTTAAGCTGCTTCTCCCCAATTGCGGAAGACCCACTATCTATCTTATCCGAGAACCTGGATCCAGGTTCTTTTTCTTTACAGCTAAATGCAGTACCAAAGGCATGAGCGGGGGGGTTTTTTCCCCCTTTTTCAGACATTTTTGATCCCCACAAAAGAATTGCGGATATCTCTACGAGTTCTGGGTGGAATCGTCTGAAACCTAGCTAGATCTTCCAGAATAATTCAATAGCAGTTAGTGATGGAAGGAAATCAGCGAAAACCTTTTTTATTTGGGAGTGCCATTTAGCAGGTTATGGCCGTCCTTTTGCTGTCCCATCCTGTCTCAAGGTCCCTTGGCGGCCAAAGATGGCTGAGACAGCAGTGGGCCGTCCCCGTTGACGGGACGGTGGGTGGCCCTATTTGCCACTCTTTGTTTGATGATTTGAATGCTGCCTATGGACAAGTAGGAGATGAGGATGATGATGAGGAGGAATAATGACCCTTGGTTTTCTTTTACACTCTAGAGGCACAGAAGAAGAAATACAACTGAGTTAATGGGCCTGACTGTATCCAGGGAGTGGCTGTGCCCTGTCACACACCCAAGTCCTGTCACAACACCCAGGTTCTCTGCCAAAATCCAAGTTCTGTGACAAAACCCAAGTCCTGTAGTGTTCTTTTAGAGCAGTGGAGACTGAACAAGAAGCCAGGTCATGTCCAAAGCCCAGGTTCTCTATTAAACCCAGGTTCTTGCCTAGGTACTCACCCAGGTTCTGTACTAAACCCAGGTTCTGATAGAATTTGGCTCCAAGTCCTATTTCTTTTTGGGCAGAAAACACTGAACAAGAAGCCAAGTGCTGTGCCAAATTCCAGGTTCTCACCCAGGTTCTTGTCTAGGTCCTCACCCAGGTTCTGATGGAATTCGGCTCCAAGTCCTATTTCTTTTGGATCCAGGTTCTCAGATAAGACAGATAGGGGACATGGGGGCAGGGCCGTGTCTTCTTCGACGAGCTTCTCCTCGCTGGCGTTGAGGCAGAGACACGCTCAAGTGGCACGCGTGAGGCAGTGATGGCCAAAGCGGGAAGCAGCAGGTGATGTTGGAGACGGCTATCAGGCAGGACTAGCCAGACCGTCGTCCAGACAGACGCGCTAAGAACGGTGCAGTGTGGTCAAGAGCAAGCTATGTGATCTGTCTGCCTACAGCCTCGGAGCCTAACAAGCAACTACACTACAGCACTGGAGACCAGAATGCACTAGTGCATGTTCCCCCAACAAACATAGCGACGCCCTCGTCGCGATCCCAAAACAACTGAAATCCCACTGCTAAACCAAACCTCCACCGCTATCGTCCCCCGCAGGGCTGTGCTGACTCGCCGCGAAAATTCGGAGCGCAGGTTAAATCCTGCCGTCTTGAAGATTGAAACCCGAAACCCCAAGCCAATCCTCAGTGACCACCAAATCTCCATCACTGCTGTCGTCCCCCGTAGGACAGACGACGCAGGGAAGACTCCGACCTGGTCGAAAAAGCGAGCGTGGGGGATACGGGATGACGAGGCGCCGCAAATGCAGGCAGGGACATCCTGCCCCAAAGTCGAGCTCCCATGCCCGAACGGACCACCTAGATCCACCGTAGATAGACCGGAATATGCCGAAGAGAGGTTGAAATGAGAATTTAAAGGATGGATTCCCACGCCAAGATATTCCCACGCCCCTGAAGCTCCAAATACGTCTCAGAGACCAGCATTGGGCAGGGCGGGAGAATGGAGGGTGGGAGTGCTGGAAACTGCTGGTGCTGGTCGGTGGATGCAATAGAAGATGCTGAAGGGAATCAAGGATGAATTGAGAGGTCCAAATGGATGGATGTGGCAAAAGACTCCTGGATGACGCTGAGCACAGAATCTAGTCCTTTGGGGTCAGTGTGAATCATCGAATCCTCGGTTGTCACCAAATGGAGATGGCTATCAGGCAGGACTAGCCAGACCGTCGTCCAGACAGACACACTAAGAACGGTGCAATGTGGTCAAGAGCAAGCTATGTGATCTGTCTGCCTACAGCCTCGGAGCTAACAAGCAACTACACTACAGCACTGCAGACCAGAATGCACTAGTGCAATGTGCTCCTGCATCTTAGGGCGGTGCATGCAAGGAGCGGCACATGATGACACTGTTGGAGCAGAGGCAGGAGCCACCCTTCTTTGTTCGTGGTGGCATGTCCCCTTCATTCCTGCTCTTCATAGGCGGTTATAGATGTGTGCGCTGCATAGGAGCATTATTTTGTCTCGTTACTGGCCCCGGTGAGGTCTCGATGAGCCCACTGATTTCAGCCGCAGAGATACAAAACCGTGTTTGGGTTGGATGGGGGTGGATGGATACCATATTCTCACCGCATAAAGGGTATCCACTGTGTTTATCTAGAGCTCGCTGGCTATTCTCGGCTTGCAGCACATCTGCAAGTTGGAACACGTATTTTCCCAATTGAGAAGTTGATGATGCGAAAATTACGTGGCAGTGTGGCGCGAATCGAGAAAGTAGAACACTGGACATATTTGGAGAGCGCAGAGGAATAATTTCTCCATCCTTGAGTGCTGCATGGAATTTTTACCACACTGCAGCGCAGAATACACACTCAGCAACATGTGTTCTGCAAGACTCGGATCTGTGGCCTGAAGAACACATGCGGCACAGGCGGTGCTGCAATTCCTGAATGATAGGAGTGCATTAGCTAAACTAAATTCCAAATATGCTCATTGGATTCGCTAAATTCGGACTCATGTGAAAAAGCCTGTGTGGCAGGTTTCCAGTTGCAATGCAAAGTATCTTCCTCAAAAAGGAGGTTGTGTCCGGGCTCGATTCCTTTTGGAATTGAAAAGGATTAAACACACGGTAAATTAGGACTCATGTGAAAGAGCCAGTTCGACAGGTGGTCTGGGCCCTCCAGAATTGGCTGTACCTTTGTGAAGCATTTTTTCAGATGCAATTCAACACATCTCCATCGAAAACGAGGTTGTTTCCGGGGCCCAATACCTTTCAGAATCTTGAATATGATTCGCCGGGGCTTATGTGAATTCAGCCGATAAATCGGCCAACACCATAACACTGGTTGAACATTTCAAATTTTTCACCTTCTTTTTCAGTGAAAAATGTCGTTTATTTTTCACACATTTTTCACTGAAAAAGCAGGTAATTCCAACAGAACATCATTTTCATCCCAATCCTGTACATCGGTAGGGGATTCATCCCCATCACCGAAATGGGCATTGTGATCATCCCATTCAGACCCAAACTTCTCACAGCAATCCCACTTGTGATGGAACGAATCATAAATCCGTTGAGACAGCGAATAATCCTCCCGCACCCCTTCATAATTTTTGCGGCCAGCAGCGCGACGAATGTAGTGGGCATCTGAAAATTCCCATACATACACTCATGCTCCTGTTTTACCTGGAACTCCAGTGGCCTGTGCATGTTGCTCCCTTTGTAGGTGCCAGGCTCTGTCTTCCGATGTTTCGTGAGACATTAAGTCATGGTTCTTTTTCTGATGCCGAGCAAAAAAGGATTCCATATCTTCGCCGGGGTGTTGACCACTGTGGGCCTCGATGGGTGGAAAAGGTGCTGGGGTCATTAGAGCGATATCCGGTGAGGTCGAAACTGAGATGACAACGTAAGGGTGACTGTGGCAGCAGCTTGAGAACACCGTCTGCTCTGTGTTGCGCATCGAAACCCAAGGACTGAATGAGATTTCCCCCAGTAGTTCATGCAGATATTTGATTTCCAATCCGTCTGGGACCATTTGCATCGTCAGAAGAGTCCTTAGAGCGTGCACTTGAGTGTAATGACCAATCTTTCCCCAACGAATATACAGCGGGATACGGAGCCGCTTTGAGATAATGGAACCAATCATGAAATCAAGTTCAGATTCCTGAACGAGGGTAGGGTCAGTCCCAGGGGGGAGACGCAAGTCGATTATGCCACCGATCCGGTGTGGAAGGGTAGGATGGACCACTGGCCGCATTCCCTACTTTTCATATCTCCGTATGTACCTTACGATACATTGGTCCTCAGACCACGTATTTGTTTTGTACGTACACATGGCCAAGTATATCCTCCTTACACATGAGCCACCACCATCGACGTGACCAGTGACCTGAGCAGCCCACCGCGGCTACGTCGCCAGTGAACAGATTTCACCTGCGCTCTGTATTCTCATCCCTCCTGAGTCTCTACGTGCTGCACCTGTACTTCACGCCCACACGGCATATCCCCACTTCGAGACCCGATCTTTATTCTACACGTCTACGACATCCTCGGGACCTTTCGCCCATTTTCGCTTCCACCCTTACACCCCGTACCCGGACGACCGACCCGATATTTCTGTCCTCCAGCAGAGAACTCGCTACTGCGACACCGGGGAATTGTCAAATCTCCAGCTGCAGAATGCTCTAGATCTGCTAACCATTGAGGATGTACCTGGGCAACTTTACAGACCTCGTCTCGCCACCCTTCTAAACCAATGGTCATTTCAGCCAGCCGCAGGTAAAAAAAAAACATCGACAAGTTGCTGAGTAGGGGTAGGAATCTGTGGATAGAGCGACGAGCAATGTATCGGGCAGCATTCCTGGTACGATACAACCCAAGGTAGCCAAAACAGTAAGGATAGCCAAAGGGCACCATGCACTGAGGGCGCTGTAATCTGCTTCGCTCCATCGTAGCAAAGAGCACCGCACGGAGGTTTAGTTCCAGCGTGTACCAGTCCTCTCGGATACGAGGCAGAAGACCCCACCTTCCAGGGGTTACTTCCTCGACGGGAATCACATGTCCATAGTAGAGGCGGCCGAGGAGAGGACTGTACCATGGATTGGTGAGGGGAATGAATGGTATGTATGGAGTGCTCTGGGAGACATACAATGGGGACCAGAAGTTCCCCTGCATGGATGAAGGGCTTGGACTGGGGGCTTCCTTCGCGGAGGGCATATTCAAAAGCAGCTTTGGATCCCCGTGATAAACACCGAAAATGTCGCCCTTCACACGAGCATGACCTGTGATGGGACCATAGGCCTACAGACCCCAGTCTGTTGAGATTTGTAAATAGATAAAGAGGACATGGTGCTTATGGGTACAGAGGGAGCAGTGTTCATTGCACGTGGTGTCTGAGTTCCAAGTATCAAGACTAGTAAATGTTCCCAAAGGCATGCGGAACCTGCTGCGCGATAGCACCCAGCAAGTACAGAACCGGAGACTGCGAAGCGACTGGGCACCCAGCAGTGAAGTAGGAGCAGAAATGTCAAGAGACTGGGAGGCGACGCAGCACCTGACAGCAAAGTGAGAGGCTAAGATATAGAGAGAAGGAGTAACGAGTGGAAAGGTCAGGCACTATGTGGCGATGTTGCACCGCACAGCTGAGAGGGAAGGGATGAGAGGCGATAATCGTCACTGATCAGTATTATGTAAGACAGAGACAAAGCAAATCATCGGCGATCACTATTATGTAAGACAGATCAAGGGTCCACCAAGTAACCTCACCAACACGGCTGTCCAGTGTATTACCACTGGACAGTGCACTGTGTTTCCTCCCAATAAACAAAGGGTACCTCTCCTTCTTGTGGCGCATGGACACGACCCCCAGTGAGGCATTACGAAAATTTTGGGTTTCGAGTTAGCAACTGATTGCCCTTTTAGGAAGGGCAGAACCCAAATAAGGCAACCATAGGGCTCCAAAATTAGCCCAAAACAAGCCCATAGAAGTGCCTCACTTGGATGATCAGTTAGCTTTACCACCAACTGCTAGAATGCCATCTGAATTCAAGCATGATGGCCACACCTTCAGCTGTAAACGTCTCATGAAGGGAACAGTGCAATTCAGTTCAAACACCCCACCAACCCAACAGCGGTGCTCACAGGCTACATCAACAAAATATGGCAAATTCCATTACAAAATTATGTCCAGACTTTCATGGTTGTTGAAAAGCACACAGTTATACCACAGTATCTGGTGCAACAAACCCCTTATCCCTCCATGCCCTATTTTGCCAATCTATAGAGTTCACTGGTCACCAGGGGCTCTCTTCTTTACTCATCCTCCATTCTGAACAAGAATAATCCCCAGAAGTGTTGTCCTTTAGGCCCGTCATAATGCTCTTCAGTCCTCTCCAGGTCCTGAGAGGCACTGTCCACCAACAGATTTTATACCACAAAGCTCCAAAAGAGCTCCGGTACGGTGCCAGTTCTTTGTACAGATCCATTCTGACCCCAAACAACTGCACAGAAACAAATCAATTACCCAGATCCATTCTCTGCTTCAGAACCTGTCAACAATATTAGTGTTTCGAAGTGTGCGGACTCTCCGAGGAGCCATCCACATCCTTCACGTAGTCTGTTCAAGCATCCACCTTCTACATTTAATTATTCGCGGTACCGTGGAGCGCGATCAGAGACCTGCGGACATCATTTTTCTGTTTGCTTTCAAAAGCGGACAGTGTCCATTCCATTAAAACCCATAAAAACTACACATCCTTGGAGGCTTACGAAGCGAACCTGCATTGCGACAGAGGCTTTTTAACAGCTCCGCCTGTAGAACAGAACCATACATGCCTGCAGAATGAGTTTATGAGCAGGCAGATCATGTTACTTGTATGTGGAATGACTCTGCAAGCCAGCAGACTTGTATAATTCCTTGTCAGACAGGTCGTGGACTGAGTTTCTTGTAGGTGGAATGACTCTGTGGGCCAGCGGACTGTGTAATTCTTCATCAGACAGGTCACAGACAGTCACGGGATGTATTTCTTGTAGGTGGAGTGACTCTGCGAGCCCACAGACTGTGTAATTCCTGGACAGACTTAGTCATAGAAGGATGCGGACTGAGGCAGAGCGACTCTGCAAGTTCTTGGTCGGCAGTGCCAGATGTGTGTTTTGAGGATTGTCCTGCAGTGGAGATGCCAGAGCAGTAAGGCAAGCAGGCAGGTAGAATATGTGTATGGCTAAGACAGGAATATATATGCTGACTATGCTACAATATGGCAGCCACAGCATCTGAGGCCATTTCTATGCACCTGGCTCACATTGGATGCCTAGTAGGGCCACACCCTGCCAGTGGGAGTACAAGCAAAAGAGGATTCCACCTCCCTGCATGGCATGTGCTATTGTGACTCACATCAAGTGCGGCACATGATGCCACACATCAACAGCACATGGCCAAAATGGGTATCTGCCCAATGTGTCGCAGATGCTCTCCATGTACCACACATCAGATATATGTGGGCACTCCATCTTGTACACCCTCAGGGTTGTGGGGTGCTTCTGTTGCCTCACGGAAACCAGATTGTGCTTGTGAAAGAGTAGGCTGTCTGGGTCAGTATATAAATCTGCAAGGGTGTTCCAATCTGTCAATGAAATAACTGGGGCCATTTTTATTGCAAAACCTGTTATTACCAAAATAGGTTATTGATTTTGTCAGGGTTTCAAGTTATTGACTCGGCACCCGCCTAGTTATTGATCCAGCCCACATTTTCGGTAGTTGATCCACCCAACACTGGTTATTGATCGAGCCATACATAGGTCATTGACCTACCCTCACTTTTTCACTTGTTGATTCAGCTGACTTGAACCACCGAGATTTGTTAGTTGACTTACCTTTTTCAACTTATTGACGGAGCCTTTGTACCTTACTGATCTCACCCATATGCAACTTATTGATCTGCCCTGACTTTTCCCAAGCCTGTGTTATTGATCTGCCCTACATCTGTTTATTGATTTACCCTGACTTTCCAATGCACAAGCTGTTGTTCCAGTCATCTTTTACTGACCTATCCTAGGTTTTCTCAGGTAATCTGCTTGGCATCGACACCTAAACTTGTATCTTCCTCTTGCTCAATTTCTGGTACTCTTTGTAGCCCACACTGAGTCCTTCTGTACCTCAGCTTATATATGCTGTTCAAATTGTATAATAAATACCCATGCCTGCGGAACACCTTTCACACACATATGGTTTGACCAATACGCAGCACGTGGGTGGATCAATAACTTGAAGCTGGATTCCCAAAAGCATGGGTGGTTCAGTAACCTTGACCCAAAAAGTTAGGGGAGTTCAACAACTGAAAGTTGTGCTGAGTCAATAACTTGCCTCACATAATGTATGGATTGATCAATAAATATGGTGTGGGTGGATCAATAAGTCAGGTGTCAAAAAGTAATGGTAGATCAACTAATTATGTTGGTTGTGTCAGTAACCACCATTTGGTGGATCAATTAGGATTCGAGGCTGAGTCAAGATGCAAAAGACATGGGTGGATCAGCAAGGTAAAAGTACAGGTGAATCAATAACTTTAAAAAGGCAGATCAACAACTCGGATTTTGCTGACTCAATAACCGCATGTAGGTGAGATCAATAAGCCTGAGGACAAAAGTGCAAGCAAGTCAGTAACCAAATGGCGGGTGGATCAACAACAGAAATGTCCGGCCACATAAGTAACCGGCTAGGGGTCAAAACATATTTTCGATTTTTATTTATTTCGACTCTCTCAGCCAACCTACATACCACGTGACCTCTAAATCTGGTAATTCTGCAAGTGCAAGGTGTCCGGAAATTGCCGAAGTACTGTCAATTTTGGTCAAGGCCACTCCCTGTGGTCAACAAACCTCTCGGAGGAGCATCATAACACTCAGAATATAATTTATGCATAACTCATAAGTTGTATGACTTTTTCTCTCTATTCAAGCTTCAGGTTCCAAGGTCTTGGTCAACAATGCAAGTTAATCATGGTAAATAGACAGATCTAGATGAAGTTGATAAATACCGGGCCTTTGGAACAAGTCTCACAAATTGAAAGCTCATCATACACAAAGATCCACCTAAATGCAAAGAATCATAATTTTCTATGACATTGTTCCCTTGATGAGTCGGCAGAACAGGGGCTCACAAAGTCGGAGGTTGCTCGAATGACACCCTGGGAGCTTGGTTAGACCTCAGTGATTCATTAAAACAGCTTTCAGCAAACTGCAGGTCGTCCTGGGACTGATTCCAACCCAAATTCTGATGGTACCTAATTCCCCCCCCCCCTGACAGCCAGACCTACCTACCTGCCCCTGTGCCAGCTTGACCAGCCCAGACACCCTTGTAAACTGTAAATGCAGCCCTTGATCAACCAAAGTTCCTCCTCATACTTACAGATCTCCCATTCCTGTATTCTTCAGCTATTGTGATGCCTGTTCACATCTCGGATGTGAAAATGTGCTTTATCAAATCAGCCTATACTTACAGGACTTATGGAGATGTTGTATCTCTGATACCCATAGTTACGACCGAACCAACAAAAGGCCTCCAGCTGTGACGTATACAGTTCATCAAGAAACAACAGTCTCAGCTGCCATAGGCAACCATCTTCTACTGTGCGTCTCACTTTTATTTGTTTGTTAATTATTTTAAATTTTAAACTTTATTTCCACCAGCAATATGCCGTATCGAAAGTGGTACCGCATATACAACGAGAGGGGTCAGTGGCTGAACAGGAAAAACACCTTTGCAGAAGTCGGAGTGGAAGACAATGACTGAGTTGAACTCAGTGAGCTTCTCTCCCCTTAAGTGTGATGATGACAGGTTTAATTTGAATGCTTGCCACAGAAATCATGTCTATTTCCAAAATAACCAACTATGAAAGTAGACTGATTTGCGCTGGTGGAATGCTGGGAGGTGCTAGCAGGTTCAAGGTGAAAATTTACACACAACTAGGAAAGCCATGATGACTTCCGCGAACTTATTGTTCAACCAAGGAACTGAAATCAGTCCATATGCGAAGGCATGGACCCAGGCTTGGAGAAGGTGACAAAGGTGCTAGTTTTCGTGCAAGTGTTGTCTGGCGTGAATGTCCAGAAGGGTCTTATACAGTTCATGAAAAGCTGATGGAAGGGTCCGGATCTGGCATGATGATGAATATTGCATCATTCCTTCGGATCTTCCGTCATTGGAGCTGTTTCTCTCATCTGAACTGAGCTCAAGCCACGCTGCACGCAATTTTCCTAACCAGGGCAGATTCCTGCTAGTCTATTTTAATTGTACTGTACTGTCACAAACTATTCTATGCCTCACCCATTCGAGTCCACCCTCAACCCTCTCACCTGCACCTAGCCCCTCTTATCAATCCTGCCGTATTCAATGACACCACATCCACTGAAAAAAAACTATGGAAACGGGGAATTGAACCCTGATCTGCCCCCAACCACATCCGACACAGGTGATCACAGGGCCGCGCTATCCTTTGCACCATATCCAAACATATTCTATTGGATGGAAAGTGAGCTCGTTAGGTGCTATAGCCACAAGAATGGAGAGCACAATGACGAGAGGTATGCTGGAAAGTCGAATTTCGGAATATCTGTTCAGTTACAGTTATGCTTTCAAAGGGATGGAATTGAAGCGAGTATCATATATCATAGACTCCTTAAATGTGTTAAATCAATTCAAGTCTCTGATCAGCGGTGTTCAGCCCAACTGTTTGCACCAAATCTACACCATTCCATGGCTCTGGGCACATACACACTAAAAAAAGTTCAATGGTGGACAAGGTTCCCTGGTTTTCAGGCTCTTTTATTCTAAAATCCGGACTAGGTAGGGGGTCATTTTGGGCTGCAGTTTTACTCTATACTGGACCAGGTTACAGTAGTTTTCAGGTGCCAATTAGCATATGGGTTCTGAATTGTGGCATGCTGCTTGCAGCGCATTCTGTGGTGACTTCACTTCATTGGCAGATGCCACTTGTTCAAGATGCCATACTACCCCGTTATTGATAGACAGTGTTCACCTGTCTCCGAAAACCTTGACACTGGTCAAAAAGTTCTCGGCCTGAGTTTTGATGGAGGGCTAAGCCAACCAAGCATTACTGCTTTTCGTACGGATCACTGACCTTTTGGGATGGGCCCAGTCCAGCTCTGCACAAGCGGAAGTGACTTTTGCTCTGAGTGTTGTTGGATCCCCCCAAAAAAAATACAGAATGGGCAGACAATATCAGGGTGTATTTATTGTAGCACTTTTGCAAATTTATGCCTCACAAACAAAAGATAATGAATTTGTTGGAACGTGGTAGTCTGGAGCCAGATACAGCCAGTCATACCCAAAACGGTAATCCTTGGCATCATCAAAAATTGATGCAACAGGTCTGAGTCAGCGGCTTGAGTGTGGCCATCATTTTATCAAGTGTTAAGCACCTGCAATTAACCAACATCGAGCGCCCCTAACAGTTATTACACACAATTCTGCAGCCAAGATCAACGACCCCATTGCCAAGAATAACCGAATTTCTCTTGGCAACCCTTGGTGTCTCTTCATGTATATCACCCACTGCTTCCTCGTACTCCTACCAATCTCAAGCATTCCGACAATAATCAGAGGAAGTTAAACCGAAGAAATGCATACAGATTAGCAGCAGAACCAAGCAGGACAGTTGAGAGATAGTTTGCGACACTCTTGCAGCCTCAGTTGCTGAAGTGACAGACCAGATAAAGCAAAATATTGACCTAGGTCAATATGTAAGCTTAGAGTAGATAATTCAGTAGAAGAATTAAATTTTGTAGATAGTTGATGAATTGATTTGGTGCAAAACCGCTATGGAAGTAGCCCCAATCAGCGGCTCTTTCGAAAACAGAGAGTTGTTCACTCTCAGTGAGTTGTGAAAGGACTCCTGAAAGTTCATCTTTCAGCACCCATTTACAGAAAGAAGAAAGACATCATTTTCACGCAGTTGAAAGGTGCATTGAAGTTCTTTGTTTCATGTTTTTCGGAAACTTTCGCCCCTTATATGGAAATATCTCCTAAAAAAAGGAAACAAAGACACCCCGATGCACCTTTTGACTGCATGAAAATAAAGTCTTTCTTCTTTCTGGAAATGGCTGCTGAAAGACGCACTTTCAGGAGTCCTTTCACGGCTCACTGAGAGTGAACAACTCTCCGTTTTCGAAAGAGCCGCTGATTGCAGCTACTTCCATAGCAGTTTTGCACCAAATCAATTCATCAACTATCTACAAAATTTAATTCTTCTGCTGAATTATCTACTCTAAGCTTCCTAGGTCAATATTTTGCTTTATCTGGTGTGTGATGGGATTGCCAAAGGCAATCTGGAAATCACCGAGTGGCGCTCGCGTGGGTCAATATCCGTGATCCAGAGATCGCTTAACCCTTGGAGACAGGCAAAAGAATTGTGCATCAAGTTAGATGCCCTAAGGCTCCAACCATGTAGTATACGTGTACAAATTGCCATACACTACACTGATACGGTTTGTATACAGTGTATAACTGGTTATTCACATGTATATATGGTAAATTTTCAGGCAACAAACTTGATTTGTAGTGCTGCGTTCGAACCACATCCAAACTGAGTACCTAAAACTTCAATAGTCCGGCCTTTATCCACATCTTTGTGAGCATCACAATCATGATGGTGTTGGCATGCATAGACAAGCGAGTTTCATGACACAGGTGGCGCGATTTGGAGAAGAGGCACTCTGTTATATCCATGCTTTCCCGGTCCTTGACCTTCCGGTCCATGTCCGGTACCGGAGCCCGGAACCGGACGGATCATCTTCGGACCCTTTGCAGATCATCGGGTCCGACAATTTTTCCGGTTAATGTTCCGGGACTCATTCAAAGTCCTCACACTCCAGATAATCCTACTGTTTTTCCACGATCTCCATATCTGGATCGTGCTCAAGTCATTCAGCAGAGCACTTCACCGATTCCTTATCCTCCTATTGCTGAGGATGTAGAGGAATCCGGTTCTACCGGACTACCTCTGGTTCCTCAGGCTGAGGAACCTGGCGATGGCAGTAGCGATCATACACCCTCCAATTCGGAGCACGGAGACCCTCCTGATCCCGATGATGATAATGGAGGTGATCTTCCTGGAGATGGTGGTGGGGGTGGTCATCCTGGAGGAGGAGGAGGTGGAGGAGGTGGTGTCCTGGCGGTCCTCCACCTGGACCCAGACCCGGACCCGGACCTGGACCCGGTCCGGCGGGTCCTCCTCCCCCAGATCCCGAGTCTGCGGAACAGTTGCTTGTCAGCACTATCTGTACATTCCAGGATGCAATTCAGTCCTATGTCACACATTCCTCGGCTCCACCTCATTCTACTCGCTCGAATCTCCGCAAACCAGATACTTTTGATGACTCCGACTCCGCGAAACTCCAGTCTTTTCTCACTCAGTGTTACCTGCATTTTGCGGAACGTCACCAGGATTTTATTTCGGATGATGACAAGATCTTCTATATCATGTCATATCTCCGGGGCACTGCTCAGCAGTCGTTCGAACCAAATCTTTACGACTCTGGTTCCATTCCAGCTTGGGACGGAAATTTTCCGTGCTTTGTTCAGGAACTCCAGGAGAATTTTGGTCTGCAAGATCCGGTGGGAGATGCTGAAGATCTCATCCGGTGTTGCCGGATGAAATCCAGAGATCGGATTGCTACTTATATAATCGGTTTCGATCATCTCGCAGTCCTTACTCAATGGGGCGACAATGCCCTGCGACATCAATTCTACGAGGGTCTTCCTCGCCGGCTCAAAGATGAAATGGTTCATCACAACTATGTCAACACCTTACTTGGGGTCAAAGATATTGCCCGCTGGATTGATGCTCGCTATTGGAAACACGAGTTGGAGAAACAGCGAGAACGGGAGCATGAGAAGATTAGCAGTGGTGGTACTGGTTCTGGAAATCCCGGAAGCTCCGGAAATTCCGGTCATCAGTCAAAGGATCACAAAAGCGCCAACTTCTCGTCTAAACCGTCTAATTTCCCTTCCGGTCAGAAACTCCGGAAGGCAGTCTGGCAACCCTACTTCGTCATCATCATCGACGAAGGCCACTTCCGGTAGACCGGCTCAGCAGTCTTCGAGTCGGACTCCAAAGCCGTATGCTGACAAACTCGATAAGCACGGGAGACTCACCAAAGACGAAAGGGAACACCGATCTCGACTGAATCTCTGCATGTTCTGCAGAGGTGCCGGTCATTCAGCTTCGGAGTGTCAGAAGCGTCCAGAATACGCTCAGGCGAAGGCGGTATCTGCGGCGGCTGAAAAGCCTGCTACAACCGCTGAAACCTCCGAGTCAAAAAAATAATCAGTAGCTGGATACCTCAGCATCCGGTCCGAATTGCGTTGACTCCGGGGTGCTTCCTGAGGTTTGCCTCAACGCTTCCACTCTTTCCCCTAATGCCCTTTATGTCGATCTTCATGTCTCTACGTTCCAGTCGGACTATACCCATTCCAGTCCGGAAGAATATGCAACCATATCTCCTTCCATACTGTCACGAATTGCGTCGGGATTCAAAATCCGCTTGCGAACTCTTATTGATTCTGGTTCTTCTCATCGTTTTATATCGTTGAAAGAATGTGAAAAAAATGGGTTTTCACCGTATGCGGTTGCTCCGGTTAGACTCCGGTATCTCGACGGCTCTTCAAAAATCATTAATCGGCAGCTCCGACTGCTAATCCGATTCCCATCTGGCAATGTCCATCCTATGGAATTTTTGTTACCCGTCTTGATTCGCCTTGCGAATTGGTTCTGGGATACAATTGGCTCAACCACTTTAATCCGTTGATTAACTGGTCTGACGCTACTATATCATTCCGTTCCGTCAATCCGGTGATTCATCGTCGACATCACAGACAGCTATGCCTGTTCCAGCTACGGTAGTTCCGATCACAGACGAGGATTCTCCAATCCCGGTCTTTCCGGACGAGAAACCTACACCGACTCCAACGTCTTCGCCAGATTCCGGTCCTTCTATGGATACTTCCGAGGCATCTCCGCCTCTTCTGGAGGCTTCTAAGCCTCGTCCATTCACTTCCGTTCCCCTTGTGTCACTGGTATCTGCTGCAGCTTATAGTGCTATTATTCGAGACAAGGATACTGTTCAGTATACCTTGCGTGCTTGTCCTACAGAGGATGCCCAAGCTCGTTCTGCTTCAGCTGACGTTCCGGACCTTTCCGGTCTTCCTCTGGAATATCACGACTTCGCCGACGTATTCTCAGAGAAGGAGGCGTACAATCTTCCTCCTCATCGAGAATATGACCTTAAAATTGAAACCCAGGAAGGCAAAGTTCCTCCGCTCGGCCACGTCTACTCTCTCTCCCAGAACGAGTTAGTTGCTCTTCGGGAGTTCATTGACAACAACCTGAAGGCCGGATTCATATATCCGTCTCGGTCTAGTCATGGGGCTCCAATCCTTTTCACTAAAAGAAGGACGGTTCTCTCTGGCTCTGTGTCGATTACCGAGGTCTAAATAGGATCACGAAAAAGGATACCTATCCACTTCCACTTATCACCGACCTCCTGGATGCTCCCGGAAAAGCACGAATTTACACCAAACTCGATCTCTGGCACGCCTATCATCTTCTCCGGATTGCTCTGGGCGATGAGCCCAAAACAGCTTTCCGTACTCGCTATGGCTCATACGACTTCCGGGTTGTTCCGGAAGGACTTACAAATGCTCCACCTGCCTTCCAGCGATTTTTGAACACTATTTTCGCTGATCTGCTGGACATTTACGTCGTCGTTTACTTGGATGATATCCTCATCTATTCCACGACCCTTACCAACATACTAGTCACGTCTGGGAAGTTTTACGACGTCTGCGGAATGCAGGACTCTATTGCAAACTTCCAAAATGCGAGTTCAGCGTAACTATTTGCGAGTATCTTGGATTCATCCTGTCTCTGGAAGGTTTCCGGATGTCTCCAGAGAAGGTCTCAGCTATCACGGATTGGCCTACTCCCCGCAAAGTCAAGGATATTCAATCCTTCCTTGGTTTTTGCAATTTCTATCGGCGTTTTATATGGAATTATGCTTCCATCACGATTCCGCTCACCCGGCTCACCTGGTCGAACGTCCGATGGAATTGGTCAGAAGATTGTCAATTATCCTTCAACACACTAAAACACGCCTATACGGAGGCTCCGGTCTTGCACCATTGGATTCCGGGTCGTCAAGTAACCGTCGAATCTGATGCCTCTGATTATGCGATCGCAGCCATTCTCTCAATTCAAGGAGACGATGGTGATATCCACCTGGTTGTGTTCCGGTCACGGACTCTTGGTCCGGCGGAGCTCAACTACGACACACATGACAAGAACTCCTCGCTATTTTCGATGCCTTCACCATTTGGGACATTATCTCGAGGGATCAACCTTTCCGGTCGATGTTGTCACGGACCACAAGAACTTGGAGTACTTTGCGACGACGAAAATTCTTACTCGCCGCCAAGTCCGGTGGTCTGAGTACCTTTGCCATTTCAACATGGTAATCCGGTTCCGGCCCGGAAAGCTCGGAGGTAAACCGGATGCATTGACTAGACGATGGGACGTCTACCCTAAAGAGGGGGATAGGGCTTGTGGCCAGCTTAATCCGCAAAAACTTCGCCCAATTTTCACCCAAGATCAACTCTCTGCATCTCTCCGCGCTACCTTTCTCGAGGACATCATTCTTCGAGCTACCGTTGTTACGGATCTTGAGAAGCTTTACTCAGATATCCGCAACCATCTCAACAATGATCCTGCCGCTGTTTCCGGTATTAACGCTGCGAACTCCAGTAACCCTTCCCGCTGGACTCTTGATCCTTCCGGTCTTCTCCAGCTCGATGAGCGCATTTATGTGCCTCTGGTCTCCGGAACCTCTCTGGCGTTGCAACTACGTGTTCTACAGTACTTGCATGACCATGTTCTCTCCGGCCACTTTGGTCAGAATCGCACTCTAGCTCTCATCCGCCGAGAATATACCTGGCCGGAATGCCGGAACTTCGTCTGGGACTATTGTCGATCTTGCATTATTTGCCAGCGCAACAAAAAGCCTAGGCACCGTCCTTACAGATTGCTTAAGCCTCTACCGGTTCCCATCAGGCCATGGGATTCCATTTCTATCGACTTCATCGATCAATTACCGGTTTCCAGCGAGTACGACACTATTCTTGTCATAGTTGACCGTGCTTCTAAGCAGGTTATTCTCATGGCTTGTGACACTCATATCGACTCTCCAGAACTTGCCCGGCTTTTCCTTATTCACATTTTCTCGAAGCACGGTGTCCCTTCCCATGTCACTTGTGACCGGGGCTCCGAATTTGTTTCATCCTTCTTCCGGTCCTTGGGTGAACTCCTCTCTATGGAGCTGCACTATACTTCCGGTTATCATCTGGAAGCAGACGACAAACGGAACACATGAACCAGACTGTGGAACAATATATCCGGATGTATACCTCGTACCAGCAGGATGACTGGCACGAACTACTTCCCCTAGCTGAATTCGCTTTGAACAATTCTCTGAATGCCTCTACCGGAATATCTCTGTTCTTTGCGAATAAAGGCTATAATCCGGCTATCAATATCCACCCGGAACGTGATGTCGTGAACATGTATGCCAAAGACTATGTTGTCGATCTTCAGGACCTTCATCAGTATCTCCGGGAGCAAATCACTTTCTCTCAACAGCGATATAAAGAAACTGCTGACCGGAAACGTATTCTGGATCCCCAGTTACAGATGGCGACCACGCATTTATCACGACAAAGTATATCCAGACAAAACGGCCCACTCCGAAATTTTCGGAAACCCACCTTGGGCCTTACGAAGTCATTGGTAAACCCAGTGCGGCTTCCTATACCATCCGTCTCCCAAAAAGCCTTTCACAAGTCCATCCAGTCTTCCATATATCTCAACTCGAGCCCCATTTTCCGAATCCATTCCCCGGTCGCGAGGAACCACCTCTGGCTCCGGTAGAAATCATTGACGGTGAAGAACACTATGAGATCAAACAAATCATTGACTCGAAGATTGATCGCCGTTTCCGGTTGCCCCGGACCCAGCTCCGGTACTTGGTTGAATGGCAGGGCTACGAGAACACCGATGAACAGTTTAGCTGGGTTAGTGCGGATGACGTTGATGCCGATGAACATATTGACAATTTTCATCGTCATTTTCCTAACAAGCCTGGACTAAACCCTTGAAATCCTTCACTTTCTTACTCTCCCGGTATTTCCGGTTATTCCGTCGACTCCGGATTCTCTTATCATTCAAGAAAAAGCAAGAAAGATTTTTTTTCAGAAAATTTTATATTACAAATGTTCTATTCGTCTTCTGACTCCTCTGGTTGGTCCTCCACCTGGATTGGAGGCAGGGATTCGTTTCCATCCTCTTCTGCAACCCTCACGTCTTCTTCGTCCTCGCTCTGGAACCCTTCCGGCCACTCCGGACTGGACCGGATTCGCACTTCCTCTTCTTCTTCCTTGGCTTCCGGCTCCGGCTCCGGTCGCTCTTCATCTTCCTCCCTCTCATCTTCGGGCTCAATGACTCCTCATCCTCCGCATCCTCCGGTCCATTCCATCTAACTCTTGCCGGATCCGGGCCTCCCTCACTTCCATCTTGGCCCGAGCCACCACGGCCTCCTCCAACTCAACCCGGAGACGCTCCAGGCGCTCCTGAGCCCACTGCTCCCTCCACTGGTGCTTTTGCTCATGCTGGTCGTCCTCCAGTTCTCCGGAAGTCGCTCTCCTCTTGCCTTTCCGGTTACCGCCAGAGCCTTTGTGGTCGTTGCCGCCCTCGTTCGGGTTGAATCTGAGTGCGTAGGGGGGCATTTGAGAATGAGGTGGTGGTGGAGTGGAAGAAAGAAGTTATGAGTCACACCATGGCTGCAGTTGTGCAAAATCAACAGCATGTGACCTTCTAGAACCTTTCCGTTTTTGGAAGACTTCATTCCGTCCATTTCCAGAACTATTATTCATTGGGCGCCGCAATTCCATCTCTGTTCCTTGAGGGCAAGGAACGCAAGAGGGGATACTGTTATATCCATGCTTTCCCGGTCCTTGACCTTCCGGTCCATGTCTGGTACCGGAGCCCGGAACTGGACGGATCATCTTTGGACCCTTTGCGGATCATCGGGTTTTTACGCAATGAAGGATTACTGAGTGTTTCCCGTTTATCCGTCTTTATAATCCATGTCTTATTGTCAATTTCTCTGACATCACTTCTCCATCCTCTTTGGACTCGTATTATTGTTATGTCTGACAGGTCACCTGACTCGCACCTTTTTAGGAATACAATTAGGACTTAGCTATATAAACCCTTAACATATGCCATGTACTTCAGTTTGATAATTAATGTTGCTTTGCTCTCCGCTTTGCACTGAGTCGTCCTCCGGTTAATTCCCGGGTCTTCTTTTCCTCGCCGGCCTCGGTAGTATGCACATCCTACTGTCCTGTGGTGCTTGCGTTATCTCCCCATATACTTTCCGGAAGTTCCGATCCTCCGGTTCCCGGTTCCGGTTCCGGAGTTTCTCATCTTGTCCTTCCTTCGGCTCGGTATATAACACGCTCCACGGACACACTTGTACCCGGGATTGCAAGAAAGTCCCAAGCCATGGCAGCAATGACTGGGAAATTGTGTTCATACTCCTACGCAGCGAATGAATCATCAGTTTGGGTAATCACGCCGGAGATGTGTGAAATGACAAGCCTTCCACCATGCCAAAGGATCATTTGGATTGCCGCGACCATATGTACGAGCAGCGATGTAAAAGCACTCGAATTCAGGTTCCTGTGGGATGGAGGTGTCCTCATCGACGTCCATCATTGATACATCATCGAGGAATGAGCTCGTCAAAGTCTTTGCTGGCTTCGAAGTCATCGCCTGTTGTTTACCGTATGTCTTCTTGTATTCTTCGTACACAAACTCGAACAGTATCTTGGCAGTTTTGCTGCTATCCTCACCCATTTTGTGGAGCCAGGAGACGCCGAGGTACGGGTGGAGCACTGCAAATTCATAACAGTCGCTCGTTCGTCATTGTATGCTACTCACTTGCTGCAATAAGTTGAATTGACACCCTTTCGCCTTCTCATAATAAAATTCGAGCTTGTCCAAAGCCGCTGTCGCCGCTGTTCGAGCTGTGGCAGCGTGGAGTCGTCGTCGCGGTGGATTTTGAGGTGTTTCAACATGTGCTCGTACATGGGGAGGACCCAGGGAAGTGTTGGTGTATTTGCACGTGACATTTGGAGTGTAACCTTCGTGAAAATCTGGCCAAAGAATTGATTAGGCATGAACACGTGGAGAAGATGAATTTACCTGAAGTATGTCACCCAACTTTTCAAGCTATTCCCGGTCCTTCGAGTTCAGGAGGAGTGGGTGTAACTCCTCTCGGTCAATCACCCACTTGTCAATCGCCTGGAACGATACATGAGATATACGCACACCGAATGATTGAATCCATACCTTCCGAAGCAAATGACCACGAGTAATCATGGCCTCCGTGTAATTCCAGCGATGCTTAATGTCCCAAACGACCGTCAGCGTGCGAAGTGGCTTTCCCGATGGTGCGTGCTCATCCTTGTAGATGGCTTTTGATGCCAACTTGAAGCGCTTGCGATCTTATGTTCACAACAGTCGCTCGCAGCTAAAATGAGCAAAGGTAAGAAAGAGATAGAGCTAAAGAAGGGTTACTCACCTTGCCTAGGGCGGAGAGATTCTGAAATTCGGGTGCAAGAACGGTCATAAGGGCAACCTCGGCATCTTCATCTGTCATCTTCTTGTGCTCCTTCTCAAATTGCTCTCGCTCCAGAGCAACAAGCTCGGGATCATCATCTGGATCTAATGGAAGGGAAGATCCTTGCGGGGTAAGTAATAATCATCGATGTCAGGGTCTTCAGCCTCCTCGAGGGCAGCCAGGAACTTCTGTACCACCAAGTTAACAATGTGCGCAAGGCAGTGAATCTGCAAGTTTTCGGGGGTAAATTGGATGTCAAAATTCTCCCTGAGTATACACGAGAGGGCACGAATAAGAACATCATTGACAGCCGGATTGTCGAGGCTTAGAGCTATGAGGTGATAAAGGTATTTCGTTAGCTTTGAGAACACAAAATAAATATACGGAGGTTATCTTTTCAAGTATCCTCAACTCTGAGAAGTGGCTAGCCAATCCCGCTGCGGCATATTTGCCCTCGTGTTCTTTGACGGCAATGGGATGGAATTCGACCACACATTCAATCAACTGCCAGTCCTCGGAGATCCAGCCCGTGATGCTGCCTGCAAAGGTGAACATCATCGAGCGAGTCGACCATGTATCCATTGAACCCGTGATCTTGGACTAATCCCCCTGTCTCGCCAAGAATAACGGAATTTCTCTTGGCAACCCTTGGAGTCTCTTCATGTATATCGCTTACTGCTTCCTCGTACTCCTACCAATCTCGAGCATCCCAATAATAATTAGAGGTAGTTAAACCCAAGAAATGCATACAGATTAGCAGCAGAACCAAGCAGGACGGTCAAGAGATAGTTTGCAACACTTTTGCCTCAGTTGCCGAAGTGATGGGATTGCCAAAGGCAATCTGGAAATCACTGAGTGGCGCTTGCGTGGGTCAATATCCACGATCCAGAGATCGCTTAGCCCTTGGAGATGGGCAAAAGAATTGTGTGTCAAGTTAGACGCCCAGCATGCCACCAGAGCGAGACAGGCCTGGGGTAAAGTGGTGTAATCCCCACATGCATACTCAGATCCTTTTGTCATCCATGAGTTCTTTTTCGGGTTGGGCCTAGGTACCAATTGCAACAAGTTTCAGCTCGCACACTTACGCTATGCTTTGCTCATTCTCTACATGGAGCTTTTGGATGTGCTACAAGAAGATCACAACAGGGGTAATGGCTCATAAAGACATCTCATTGTGCTGGTGTAGGTATCAGTAGGGCCCCCAGTTGAGTGTCATGTCTGCCTTAGAATCGTCCTCAGTAAGGCTCCCTTAGCACTATAGTCTTCATACACTCAACCTCTCCACAAACAGGGCCCTTCCTCTCACATGGCAGTCATACTGCCAAGAAACGCTCTCCCGATCTACGTCGAGCTCACCGCCATCATAATCCCACCACGAAAACTGGGACTCCCCGACCGCATCCGTCCAGCGTGTACCTTCTTCCCCATGCCACTGTCTCTCGGCTGGGACACCAACCCAGGTGAAGAGGAACTGCCCACAGATGCCATGGTCCCTGGGCTCCTGCTGTCCGACATCGGCTCGGGCACAACGTGCCAGGTGACCGTGCGCTGAATGCACTCGCTTTACAAGCACGCCGTTGAGACCCACCCGCCCGGCACGCTCGTCATGCACCTGCACGAGGCGGGGTTCACGCACACGTTGGGCTGGGCGCACACGCTCCTCTTCATGACGTTCTCCATCACCACTGCCTGGGGGAGTGATATATCACAGCCTCTGATTAGAAATGAGGCATGATATATCAGGAGCTCTAATTAGAGATGCGCCATGATATATCACATTAGAAGTACTTATATCAGGAGCTCTAATTAGAGATGCACCTAATTAGGAAATAAGGCAAAAGGAAACCACCCGAAGGGTTCGATCCCAAAACCATTGTCACATGACAAATCATGCCAACCCATAATATACCAAATAGACCAAAATGCCATAATAGGCTGTCCATGGATGTTGGATAAGGCATGTACTTTCAAGCACATAATAAGCGTAAACACCCACCTTACAAGGGCTAGGGCAAGCAAGCTTGCCCTAGCCTGGGTCTCCACATTGTGTTTCATGGTTAGGTTCGGGCGGTTAGGGTCTGGGTTATGGTTCGGTTGGTTTGGGTTCGGTTAGGGTTCGGGTTAGCAGTAAGGGTCAGGAAGGTATATTAAAGATGTTGTTGCAGGGCAGTCATGTGGTGATGTGAAATCATTTCAACTTCATGCTCTGTTAGTTCAGTTGTAAGAGTGTTGTATTGTTTGGAATATGATGTAAGTCAGAGATCTGTGGTTCAACTCTGTCTCCTGGCATTTCTTTTTCACTGGAAATTACTCGAAACAGAAGTACTTCTAACGTGATATATCATGGCGCATCTCTAATTAGAGCTCCTGATATATCATGCCTCATTTCTAATTAGAGGGCAGTGATATATCACTTCCCCACATATGCCTGTCTCCATCCAGCTCACGCTCGTGCTCTTCACGATGACGCACAGACAGCGGCGCGAGGGCTGGCTGGTGTTCACCGGTGGGCTCATCCGCGTCTTCGAGGCCCGCTCGCATGGGCGTACCCGCGACACCGTGTGCTGTGTTACTGCGTGTTGCACACCGGGATGACCACAGGCCACCTAATCGTGCTCACGCACCGCTTCGGTGCGCATGGCAAGTGCGTCAACCTGGAGGACGCCGCCGCGCCACTGGCACGCAAGGCCACAGGCCGCGCGGCGCAGTTCGAGCGCGCACTCTATGTGACTGCATGTGGATGCAGAAGGGCGTGAGTCTCATCACCTCCGCGAACAGGTTCGCCGTCCCCTTTGTACTGCTCCTGGCACCACCGTGATCGAGTTCGTCGCTGCGACGGCTGACACGCTTCCCGCCACGTCGGCGGTTACAGTGCTGGACACGGGTGATTCCATGCTTGACCAAATTACCGCTGCGTGCCAGTTCACAGGAGTGATCTCGTTGGGTTCGTCAAGAGAATTGACAGCTGGCACAGTGGACAGAAGGCAATTCCCCTAATGGCTGCACTAGGAGGCAAGTATTACTGTACTATTACATTCAATTCAACAGTCACGTGTCACGCACCCCCCTGTCGGTGTCGAAATTGGTACGTGGTCACACGTCATGGAGGGATCTGTCAAAACCACCTTGTGGTTCGTTCTGATGGGGGTTCGCCAAAAAGGTCAAATTTGTCAAATTTTGGTGTCAATTGTCGAAAATTTTCGGTTTTGTGATGGTGGTTGTCAAACTGTCGAATTGGTCAAACGAGTCACGTGTCACACCCCCTGTCGAATTGAATGTAATAGTACAGTACAAGGGGTAGCTAAAACAACAACAACAACAACAACAACCACCACCACCCGTAACCCAAGCATCGCATCCAGCTCAGCTCGTCCCTCACCACTCCAAAACCACTCTCATCGTATTCCCCGGCCCCATTTACCCCGTCTCACCACCTTTTACGGGTTTTCGCCCGCGCGTCGCCGTGCGCTGATCGCCTTTGATTACCGACCGGTCATCATGCCGGACCCTCCGAAAACTCCCCCTCCCTTTTGTCCACGAGCCCCGCCTTCCCCTTCTACCCCCTTCCGCTTCAACCCCGTCCTCGCGAGAGCCATCCCAGCTGGCAACTACCTCATACTTCGCGGCGTCTACGTCGCCAACTCGAAGGTAATAGAGCCAGTCGCGATCGCCACCGCCAAGATTGCCGAGATCCGCATGACAAATGCATCCGTCCGCAATATCCCCATCGTCATCTCCCCGATCAGCGCACGCGACACGTCGACCTCCTGCTACGCCCACCTCGACCCCAGCATGAACCCCGCCGACCCCAGCGCCGAACCTCGCACCGATCTCCTACACCTCTGGATTCAGGCCCTCGCCAACACCGGCTGGGAAGTCACGTGGGCGCCCCAGGAAGCGAAAGACAAGCGATCGTGGGTCAGAGTTGCGGGACAGGAGCTACTAAAAGAGCGAGCGAAGGACAAGCCGACGCAGAGTGAGCGCGAGGAAGAAGAAAAGGTAATCACTACCACCCGCAAAGTGTTTGACGACGCCGGCTATGAAACTGTGGGCGGATTCAAGTCCGGCCTCGCTGTCACGGTCGTATTAGCTTTCCCCAACCACGTCGATGCCGTCCTCGCCCAGGGCTCAATCAAAATCGGTTCCACCGACCATCCGCTGTCGCGCGGCCGCCAAATTGAAATTGACTACGCCTTCGAGATCGTTGTCAGCGGCATCCGCAATATCGACCCGAGCGCTAAACAAAACATTGTCGCTTGGTTTGCCTCCTCTTTCGAACGAAACGGGCAATCCCTCCTCCTCGAGACCCGCGTGCCGCGCGGAGAACCTAACTACCTTGTCGTCTCGATGGTGGACTGGGAAGCCACACATCGCGTACTAACGGCCTCTGACCGATTCCTCAAGGACCTTGGTCATTACAGTATCAGCGCACCTCAGCTCCTGTACGCTCTCAACACATCCGCCGCATGGAAACACGACCCCGCCGCCGCCATCGCCGAAGGCACCGACAAGCTTTCCGGATCCCTTGCCGCCCTCACCCGCCGCATTGAAGCCAACGAGCGCGACGCCCGCGCGCGCGACGCCGACACTAAGGCCCGGATGACCGCCATCGACGCCAGCGTCGCGACCGTCGCCAACATCGCCGCCGGTGTTTCGCGTCGCCAAGAAGAACTAGCGCGCGGCTTCTTCCAGCTCCAACAGGAATCACAGCTGCAGTCCGCCCTCACCAGCACGGACACAGCTATCATGCTGACACGTCGCACCGCCCTCCACCCCATCGACGACAACGAAAAAGCGGAAGCGTTGGCCGAGTTGGCCATCCTGAAAAACTCCAAAGCCGAACTGGAGGGCAAGTTGAGTGCGCTACGCGGTACGTCCATCGCCACCACCGCTCCTGCTATCGCTCCCCCTCCGCCCGCACCCCCTCTATCGCCCCGCCCCCGCTGCCGCCCACCGCACCGTCATCGCCCCCCGGCATTACGCGTCCAACCCCCGACACGATCCAAGAGTTGCCCACTCCCAAACGCACACGCCGCTCCAGCAGCGGCGAAGTCGCAAACGAGCTGACGCCTGCTCTCGATCTAACTGGCGACGTGCAAATGGATGACGACGTACGCACCTCCCCCTTCCTCTCATGTAACCGTCTGATGGCGGCTCGTCGTGCGAATGAAGAACGCGCCGTGATGACGCCCGCGCTACGCGCCACATACACCAGAGGCCCAGATGGGACCCGCGGTTTTTCTTGCATGAGGGTTCTGAGCGGTCCGAAACGCGTGGCGAGCCACCGACCCCCCACAGATAGTTTACGTGAATGTATTCCGAGAGCCCCTTCGAACGTACTACTTTTTCTTGGCCTATTCGTACTTCTTGCCTCCTTTGTACGAACCGCCTCGGCCGCCTCATTCACCATGTACGCGCTAAACGGAAACGGCCTTGTTAACTCCGCAAAGCTCGCGCACATCAACGAAGCGATCAACGCGCGCAAACCCCACGCCTTCGTACTGACCGAAAGTAAAACCAACTCTCGAGTTGGCCCCGAGCTCCCGACGGACGACTACACCATCTTCGAAGAACCTGGCGTCCAGGCTGAAAATCACCACCTCTTCAAGTGGGGAGCAGTCCTCGGAATCAAGAAAGGCATTCAGGTTGCTCAGAAGGTGAATGTAACGTCTGCTGCTCTCCGAGGACGCGTCATTGCTGTTGATGTCGTTCTCCAGACCAATAACAAGCATGATTTCATACACCGCGTCTTCGGAGTCCACGCACCGTGGGACCCCGGCACCCCCGCCACCTGCTCCTTTTGGCCCGAGCTCACCAAACTCATCCAATCTACCACCACCTCGTGGACCCTCGGCGGAGACCTTAACGGTGGCCCGTCCATCGTCGATCACCCCACGAACACCTCCGCCCGCACCCAATTCACCACGTTCATCACGGCAACGGACGCACACGATCTCTGGTCTGACTACCCCGACCGCAACCGCAACTTTGACTGGACAAGTCGCGCGTCGCCACAAAGCACCTCGGGCAACATCATTGATCGTGTAGTATCGTCAAAACGGCTGCGCATAGACTCCGAAATCGCAGTCGCCGACGGTGCGAAAGACTTCGTCCCGTTCACTAACCACCGTGCAGTCTTCGCCAAGATCATTTACTCCCCACCAAGTGGAAACGGGTCCACCGTCTTCCCCGCATTTGACGCCGTGCTCAACAAAGCCCACATCAAATACCCAACCCGCGCGGACAAACACCGCCACGACGACTTCCGCGACGAGATGGACAGACAACTGGAGGTCAAAGGGCTCATGGACATCGAAATTAAGGACGACCCATCCTTCCTCAACGTCTATGAATCATTCACAGCACTCCTCATCCCCACCGCCGAGAAGTGTTACGGCCGTGTCGCAAGATTCAAACGCCGCCGTAATGACCACCTCATGACCGCCTCCCTCGAGAAGCTAGTCGCCGAACTTCGCTTCATAGGCGGCGCCATACGCACCATCCGCGACGACAACGCCCCCCTCATGTCCCACGGCGCCCAACGGTCTTACAACCAGCTCGTCCTCGACTATTACGCCACTCCACCGGGCAACAAATCCCTCCTTCAATACGCGCTTGCCACGAAACGCGCTCTCCATCGAAAAATCTTCGCCGAACGCGTCGCCGAGATCCGATCCCGTAAGGCCAAGGACGACCGCTTCCGCATCACCAAAGCGCTGAAGTCCGGCTCCACCAAACGGCTTGTCAACCCAGGGGAGTTTATCGAGTTACCCGTTTCCGTAAACGATCTGAGCACCGACAGAATCGTTAGCGACCCGGCCGAAGTCAAACAGATCTCGCGCCAATATTGGGAAACACTGTATCACCACGACCCCCCTCCCAACATCCCCAAACCATGGCTAACGACAAAGTCCGTACTCGCGATCAAAGACCGTGTCGAAGCCGACCCGTTCATCTGGCCGCGACCTGCCTCCCTCGCCGACTTCCGAGCACTACTGCGCAAGGGGACCCCACGACCAGCTCCCGGCCGAGATGAATGGGAGAAATGGCTGATCAAATCCCTCTCGGACAACGCCCTCGCGATCGTTCTCAGACTTCACAACTACATTGTGATAAACGCACGCTTCCCCGGAAACCTAAAGGATATGTGGCTAACCATGTTTCATAAGCGAGGCCTACGCACCGACCTATCCAACTGGCGCGGCCTCCTCCTCTCTAACTTCCTCGCGAACTCTCCTATGTCGTGGCTCAATTTCAACCTGGTCCCGTACATCGCAAGCAAACGTATCCTACCCGATACCCAGGTCGCAACACAACGAGGCGTACAAACGAGGGACCTGATGAGCTACTTAGCCGGGATTAAATGTTGGGCAAAACGGCACAAGGTGACTGTATTCGCGCTCAAACGCGACCAAATGAAGGGCTTTGATTACCTCTCGCCACAGGGTATGTACGACGCCGTCTCTGCTTACGGCCTACCCTCGGCCATCATCAACCTCGACCGCGCCGCGCAAACGGACACGAGGTGCTTCATTCGCACCGCGCACGGCACCACCGACCCCATCACAATCACTGGTGTCACAAAACAAGGCGGATCACTCTCTCCAGTGAAGTCCACACTCACCACGAGCCTCGGACATCACTACCTCGATGACCTTATGGCTAGCGACCCCGACACTCTCGTCATCACCTCCGGCACCGCGCGCAAGGCCGACCCACACCTCCCCGACGACCGCATCCAACTCCACACCGTTATGGTCGAAGCCACGGACGACTCGTACATATTCGCCCTGACCCTCGTCTCCCTCCGCCGCGCCGCTCTCGCCATGGAACGATTCCAATTCGCATACGGATGGTTGACCCAATGGCTCAAATCCATGGCCTACGTCCTCGAACCAGCATCAGACTACCCGAGCGAAGCTGAATTCGACTCCATCACCAATGTTATGGGAGTAGACCCGCTCGTTGTTACAGTCCACAAGGTTAAACTGACTGTCAACGAGCTAGACTTCCTGCGCGCCAAGGTCGACGACCCTCACGCACGCTACGAAGAACTCCGTGGCGTCATCGACAACTTCACCTTCCCGAGGTTCCTACGTCGTACTCCCATCACCCTCCTGCGAAAAATAGTCAAGCAAAATATCATCTCCAAGTGCCGCGCGCTACTCTCCCTCCAACCGATCAAACGCGCTGACGCCGAGGACTTGGATAGACGAGTGAAAGCGATGATACACATGGAACTAGGGATGCCCTTCCTCCCCAATCCGGACATATTGACGCTCCCCGTAGATCTACACGGTCTCGACTTCCCCTCCATCGCACG
This sequence comes from Mycena sp. CBHHK59/15, assembly GCA_029204085.1. NCBI lineage: Eukaryota > Fungi > Basidiomycota > Agaricomycetes > Agaricales > Mycenaceae > Mycena > Mycena sp. CBHHK59/15. The sequence goes on from JARGXW010000023.1 coordinate 98,392, forward strand.
CATTAACGACTCAACCGCCATCGACGGCCTCCACCGGGATCTCAATCACCCCATCCCGAGCTATCGCCACCTCGCCCTCATCACCCTCACGGACTGGACCTGCAGCATCAACGGATGTGTAAGCCCCATCGACACCGACGGCCTCAAACGCGACTTCACGATGCAATACGGCCGAATACCGTACAGCTGGATCATCGCGCAGAAGGCCATGAAGGAACTGTCACCCAAACTCGCCCTCAAACGGACGAACGTCCCCGGCATCTTATCAGGCGAGCTCTTGATTTCCATGCCCTCAAAGTGTTCAGTAGCTATTGTCCAGGCGTTCCCGCCCAAACGGAATCGCTGTCAACTGTCTACGCGGAAAGGGGGTACGACAAGTGCGCGACATGGGAACATGGCGCCTACCAGCCGACGGTAAATGGATCATTGACACGAAGCCACGCCCAACGTCACCGAGCTGGTCGAAAGCCGCAAAGGCGAACTGGGACAAGCTAAGTAACATACTGCGTTGCTTAGACATGAACTGGTTCTCCCCTAACCAGATCGACCTTGTTCTCCCCCGCGATCAACGCCAATCCCGCGCCGAGAACTCGATCCGACTGCTGGCCGCCACCAGCTCTCTCACCCCCTCCCCCACGTCGCCTCCCCGGTCCTGGGCGTCGGACGGATCCATGGTCCCCGCCGCCGCCAGCATCTTCGACCACAAATCCGTCACCACCGCACTTACCGGCGCCCGAACTCTGGTCCTCAAAATTGAAGGACGTAACGTTTTCATCCTTCACGGTGAACTCATGGGACTAATTGTATGCCTCGTCATCTCCGACCCCCACGGCAACGAGTCGACCCTCTACACCGATCACCTTAACGCCGTCCGCCTCATCGACGACAGCAAGACCGTAATCTACCAACGCCAGCGCCTCCGTGGCATGAATGGCCGATCCTATTACCGATGGATCCTCGACCTGGCCTCCCGAAACCCTCTGAAGATTGCTTACACGCCGGGACACTCGGAGAAAGTCTCCATCCCCGCGCGTCTAAATTCCGAGGCTGACCACTATGCATCGTCGGCACAGCGCCGCCTCCACGACGTCCCCACTGCCCCCATCCCCACCTTCTTCATGGACGAATTCACCTTTTACACCCCCGATGACGGATGGATTGAATCCAGCATCCGCACCTTCGTCGAGAAGGCGCTCATCCTCAGCGCATCGAAGAAGGCATCAGCGGGCCACCAACAACGAATGGCCCTACACCTCTACGACTCGAAACCACCCCCCGATTTCCCTTACACCATGGCCTATTCCGCCTACTCCGCCGTCGTCCAATTATACGCCCGCTCCGGTCAGCTCCCAACCGCAGACCTCCTCTACTCCCGAGACAAACTCAACGACCCGCGCTGCCGCGCCGGCTGCCAAGCCATTGAAGACCAGCACCACATCTTCGTGGACTGCCCACGCTACGACGATTGGAGAGTGAAAGCCGCCGAGGATGCTCACCGGCGCACCAACTCCAAACTCGAGGAGAAAGATATTGAGGAGACCGAACGCACCGGTCTCCTCCTAGCAGCTAAGTCACTCTTCCTTGATAATGATACCTTATGGCCGCTACATTATTCCTCCTATTATTTAGGGCACATCCCCCATTCGACCACCTAATCCCCAAGAAAGTCGGCAACGGCGAGGGCCTCGCGCGCACGCGACTAGCCCATCACATCGCTCATGACTGGCACACCGCCTCAATCCGCCTCGCAGGCCGAATATGGGGAGATTGGCAGCGCCGGATGGCCCAAACGACAGATACCCGAAAACGAAGCTAATGACGGGCGACGTGAATGACGAGCTGGCGTGAAGAAGGATGAACGGAGAGATCGACTTGGGAGTGAAAATGGTTGCAACGGAAAGATTCATTCTTCGTGATCCGCCGTGGTGGGCCTCGGCTTCACCTCAGTCATGTAATACTGGCAGAGGCGTGATACTCCAATGTAAACAATGTAAACAAAACATCTGGAATCAACTACCCAAAACCTCCCATCAGGACCCCGGAACCAGAGACCACCACCACCACCCAGTCTGTGATCCGGCTCCCAAATGCGGAAAGCATTTTCACTAGGTTTTATTAGTTGTTCGCAAAGAGCATGAAAGCATACTATTAGACATTGGAAATGTACTGCATATATGTTCTGGTACTGATACCACATTCTGTACAAAAAAACAGAATACTCTGGGACAGTAGTTCATCAGTAAATTTACTGTTGCACCAGTGTTGAGCATCTAATACACTGTAGGGCCTGAGTATAATATTGGAGATAAGACCAATACTGGATCATTAACTTATTGGCTGAACCTTTAGGTTTAGCTACTTACATGTGGGAGCACATCAATTGCGGTCACTTTTTGACCATAAGTACAAACACAATTTAGTCATGACAAATTAGTCATTGCACAAAAACATATTAAAAGAAAGCAAAGAAAACAGAATTGAAATTGACAATGTCGGAATACATTTTTACACCTCCCTGTTAGTCGAAAATTCTACGTGTCTACAATTCCATTTCCTCTCTTGTGAGCAAAGAGGTTCGGGTTGGATTTTATGGTTAGTCATATCTGCTTTATGTTCGGGTCCGTATCCGTTCGGACTCGGAATCCGTCGGTCGAAAGTCACCGCACTCATAACGAGTACATACAACTTTAGTAGGATAGGTATTCAACAGACGCCTATCGCGCAGTTGAATGCATATCATGCAATTAAATGCCTATCCCGCATTCAAATGCCTATCGCGCACGATTAAACGCCTATCGCGCGCTTGACTGCCTAACAAGTCGTCACATCAGTAACATGAAAAGTGACGCATATTTTCAGTGACCACGGTCACAACGACTCACCCCACCCAGCTAATGCCATGCTGAGACCAGGTTCCTACCCAGCCGCGGTTCCGAGGTTCACAATCTCAGTAGGAGGTTTTTAATCGAATACAGAATTGGTGGCACGGAGATATCGGACCGTGTGACGAAAGTAACGTGATGTGATTAAGTGACAGAAAGTTGGGGGTGAACCTCTCCACAGCGGCTGGCGGATAACATCTGTAAACAACATAGCCACAATTTCGCGAAATCACTCGAACGTCTCTTGGATAGCTCAGTCACTTCAAAATAAAATAGTTGCCAAGATTAATCCACTCAAAAATGACTATGTGATACTATTTATCCGCTTCGTGGATTTTACTATGATGGGCTACGTCATCTTGGAGTGAATTACAGTGGAAAAGGTGGTTTCTCCAACAAACTCACAACAGCACCCAAAATAAAATTTTAAGACTCATACTACACTTTTATAAAAGCCACTATGTGGTTTTGGATGCATCAGATTATTTTATTTTGAAGTGACTGAGCTATCCAAGAGACGTTCGAGTGATTTCGCGAAATTGTGGCTATGTTGTTTACAGATGTTATCCGCCAGCCGCTGTGGAGAGGTTCACCCCCAACTTTCTGTCACTTAATCACATCACGTTACTTTCGTCACACGGTCCGATATCTCCGTGCCACCAATTCTGTATTCGATTAAAAACCTCCTACTGAGATTGTGAACCTCGGAACCGCGGCTGGGTAGGAACCTGTGCTGAGACAAGAACGAGGTGGAGGTAAGACTGTGATGGTTTGTTTGGTCACGTGATTTCGATCGCCGGATGTTGCCGAGGCGTGCGATACGGACGTAGAGTGCAGGTGTGCGCGTCAAAGGAAATCCAAGGTGTGGGGTGCCCTTGAAATAGAATGTCAAGTAGGTTTACGAGGCAAGATTATTCCCCAAGCCCTTGAAGTCGGTGTGGCAGACGTGGACGTCGCCGATTGCTCATTGGTCGGCATTTTCCGCGTGTGCCGTGCCACACTTGATCATTGATGTGCCGCAGATGTGTGCCGAGTGCCGCGGATAAATGGCATGCGCTGCATTCTTTGTGCGCTGCATCTGAACAATCCCGTGGTCACACTGGGGGAGAAAGCCTCAGTGGATAGGCATTCATGAAATGATAGTCACTTAATGTTGCCGCGACTTAGTGCTTGAAGTCATAAAGCTGACTTTTCTAAGCCGATTTAAGTCGAGTTGAGTTGAGTCGCACAAGCGACTCGGCTCGACTTCAAAGTCATTTATGTCGACTTGAAGCGACTTGAAGTGACTTCAAGTCGGGTATTCAACTCAAAATTGTAGAATAGCTGTACGGACATGATGGGATGATTTCTTTCTATGCTGGATGCCTTGACAAAGGTGAACAGTGATCTGCATGCTTACAAGTTGTATTGATGGACTTAGTGAGGCAAGATGCCCAGAAATGAGGAAAACTCTATTTTTCAACTCCCCTTGACAGGAACATGGGGTTGATGCTATTTCCAACCCCCTGATTCCAGAAAATGCGATAAGATTGCAACCTATCTATGGGTCCGGGTGCCGTTACGTCGGTTTAATCTCTCTCTTTTCTCTGCCTTTCCCCTCAGGCCCCGAGCTACACAATTCAACAATGAATGACCTGTGCTACTTACAAGTCCAAGGATATAGAATCTGATTACCTTGCAAGAAATGGGCTCGGTAAATACATCCTTACCAAAATAGGAAATTCAACACCATCAAAAGATCACTTCGAAATGCGGTACTCGCATGCATGGTGCGCAATTCTATCAGGCAAAAGAATTTTTTTTCTCATGTCATGAAGTGCCTTTAGACTTTGCCTTGAATTCATTTACCAGCCCACCAAAATTATCATCCTGATTATGAATCTTGATCAGCAAACTACCATGCAGAGGGAAATGATCATAAGTCAGCACAATACATGGTGAGGCATTCTCAAAGTGATAGTCCAAGAAAATGCTGAAAAGATGGCCAGGAGGTTCATTGCGCTCCTACCTTTGTTCAGTTGGCAATTTCAATGCAGGAGGACAAGGTATGGGAATCCGGTCCGAAGGGTTGCCAAATAATTGTTTGCTGTTGTCAACACCGTGTTCTTTTCAAGGGGGGTTGACAGATAGATTTATCCCAGATACCTAACCAACATAATTTTGCGTCCTTTTCATCACTACCATGGCAGTTTGATAAATTTGATACTGTTATAAAGTCTACAGACTGTAAATGTCTTGTACCCATGGAATCCTATTTATTATGATCTCAAAAGCGAAGTCTGCACAGCATATGATATAGAGCTTTAAAGAGTACCAAAAAGTTGACTTGAGTCGACTTGAACAACTTGACTCGACTTGAACCAGAAAAGTCAAGTCAAAGTCAAGTCAAAGTGCGACTTGTCATGACTTTCCAAGTCGAAACTCGACTTTTCAAGTCACGGCAACATTATAGTCACTTGTGAAGCAATTGGCATTCACCCGCAAAATAGGCATTTTTATTATTGTGATAGGCATTAGTCCCATCAATAGGCATCATCCAATGCCTATCATACTAAAGTTGTCGTGTCTCCTCATAACGCACTCAATCGCTTTTCTTGGCCGTGGGTGGTTGAGGTTGAAGAAAGCTTAGAGAGAGATGCACATTGAGCGTCCGCCGTCAGTGTGGCGGCAGAGAGCAGTTGTCGCAATCTGTCACCCATGTCACTGGGCCACGGCACACATCAACAGCTTGATCAACCTGGCAGAGCCTTTCTCGACGTGAGCTTTAGATGTCCTGTAGATTCAAATAGGATAAGGATCTTTGAATTTACAGATTTTTAGAGGCAAAAAAAAATCAAGACCCCTCACGTTTCATAAATATTTTGCGTCGTGCATATCATATCTCTATCTAAGTGCCTTTGGCGTCTATCTGATCCAATTTCGCTTCAAATAATTTATTCATCCAAGGTTCAGCCTCCGCCTCAAAGAGGCCTAATCCATGTCATCAAAACTTTATGCAAGGGTTTCGGGTCTCAATAGGCCAGTGAACACAGAAACGACCTGGCATATGGTTTATCCTTGTTGACATCACCTGGCCGACTCCATGTTTTTGCGCATGGCTCTCAAATTCATTAAATTTTGGCATACATGCATTTTAAAAGTCCGAAACCTAGTTAGAGGGCTCTAGAGCCCTCAGAATTGACTCGGTGAGGACCTAGGGAAAAGTATATGTAGCAGGACCCCAGAGCGATCATCACGTGCATGAGGGGGGACCATATCCGGAATTACGGTTTCCTTGACCGTATCGCAAATTTCGGTAGGTAGGAAGTTCGAGTTTGAAACTCCGCTCTCGGCTTGATCGCCGTGGAAGTAAGTTTTTGCAGGGGTTTCCGCAAAATTCCCTAAAGCGGAAAGGTTTCAGCGTGAACCCGGGTTTCTCAATAAATTATCCACGTTTGCGGGCCTGGAAAATTTCGACTTCCTCCAGCCAAGCGCCCAGTTGTGCGACTGACTGAGAGTGGTCGGCCGGACGTTCGAGTTGTAGATGTGACGTATTTGCGTATCGAATCCTAGCCTGACGCTGTTCGTTGCAGTCTGGTCGAAAAATTAATGGCCAAAGTGCGGCAATCACCGAAAAAACATACGCGTGACGTCACAGTCGCGGATTCGGCTCTGTGCCGTGGATATAGGCTCCCGATGCGACCGGCTCTTTTTCAGCTCGATGTTCTACTCTTTCCGTTGGTTGTTCCAGGGCCTTTGCATCGGCAGGCTTCGTTCGATTATGAACAAGGTCTTAACCAGCCTTCTCAACTACTTAGGCAGGCTATATTTGGACTAGTGTTACCGTTTTATTTTGGAGCGCTATAATTAACCGCCAGTATACATTCGATTCCAGAACGTTCCCAACATCTTCGCCGCATGAGAACCGCTTTATTTTTGCAGCTCCACTAGTCTGTTCTTAGTTCCCTGCCTCCACCGCCACTCACTAGGCCTTCACGCCAAAGCTACCCTTCGCCATGCTGTTCCTCTCCAAAATCTAGTACGCTTTGGATGCCTTGAGGCCTTACCGACGATATTCTAATATCTTTCTCAGCATCATGCTAGCGCTGGGTGTTTCGACAGCCCTGTCGCTGTCGGTCAACGCCCCGACCAACCCGGAATCCGGTGCACAGACGACGATAACGTGGACCAGTACCTCTTCGGACTCGTGTGTATCATGTCTCGTGCGGAGTAGGACCCAAGCCTGACAAGCAGCGGCCAGCACGTTTTCTATTGAGCTGATCCACCCGTCATTTGTGCGTTCATAAGCTCCAATCCCCGTCCCTTAATTCTCGTCCCATGCAGAACAAAGCTCTCGCAATCGCCAACAACGTCGACCCGACCCTCGACAGCATCACCGTCACCCTGCCCATCGTCCCCGTGCAGTACGTCCTCGCGCGCTCTCTCTCTCTCTCATCCTCCTCCTCACCATACCTTCCGCCCATTCAAATACATAGAGACGGATACACCCTCCAATTCGTCAACATCACCAACATCAACCAGGTGTTCGCCACGAGCCCCGACTTCGCGGTCGCCCCGAACCAGAGCACCAGCGCCGCCACACTCTCTGCGACCGCGGGAAGCACGACTGCCGGAAGTGCGAGCACACCCGCCGCATCCCTGAGCGCGGGTGCGAGTGCTGGTGCCGGCAGTGCGGCGCTGTCTACTGCGTGAATACACCTATTCCCACAAATTGGCGCGCCTTTTTCTTGTTCCCACCATCCCTTCTCGTCTTGCCCTCGGTCCACTTCTTCTACTTCTTGCACCCCCAATTCCTGTTTTCCTCTCTCCATTCAAACTTCTATTCTATCACAGCCGCGGACTCCACGTGAAGCTAACGCGCCCATTATACACAGGACCACACCCCCCACCGCATCCGCATCCAGGTCCGCGGCAGTGTCCGGTGCGAGCTCCGCCGCGTCCGGATCCGGTATCCCCAGTGCGGGGCGCGCGCTCGCTGCCCCCCTCCGCGGCGCGTCGGGCGTCGTCCTCGCATCAATCGGAATTGCGCTCGGCGTAACGTTGGTGCTCTAATAAGAACTTGCGGACATCCACAAGAATTGCAGGAGGCGTTTGCTCGACATTCATCCTTGTTTTCATCGACATCAACCGGACGACCCACCACGTTCTTTGGTTGGCTGCTTTGTTCCACTTTTAGCACGGATTGTGGACTGCGTTGAAAATACATTGCATATATATGTACCTGGCCCCTCTGTCACGCGTACATCCATGCTGAATTGATTCACTTTCTCTGGCCACGCGCCAATGGTTCTTTCCAAGTGCACACAGCTTCGGTTCAAATTTGGCAGCGGTGAGCGTTGGAAGGAAAAGTCTGGTCAGATAGAATATTCTATCGAAAGGAAATTCGATTTTCTTTCGAGCGTTGTTACGGGATATACACACACACATATATCAGCTCTGCCATCCGACTCGGAAGTTCAAATAAAATTCTATTCACACTGCACAACTACATCTCGTGGCCAGGTGCGACTGGGAGGAGTTGATGGATCATCAAGCGAGACGAGGACGGTTTGAAGAGGCTGGGTATGAGGAGGTGCGTGCTGGGAACGGCCAGATGCAAAGGTAGGGGGAGAAGAGGCCCGAACAATGTAAATGTACAGCGTCGGCGGCACATGCCATGGCCATGGCTCTACACCACGATTCAGAGTTCGTGGAACGTGGGGAAATTGTTGGAGGCCATGGAGCTGAACCCGTCATGGCCGACCTTCTCGTCTTCACCACGGGTCAACCAACGCCATGGACAGTTTGGTACAAAGGTTTGAAGAGAAAGCCCCCAAACACACGGGGTCGATGGGTTTGCTTCCTGGATATCCTGCGCTGAGCTTCGGACTCGGCCCCAAGAGGACCCTGGAACGATGACCGAATACAGACACAAATGAAAGAAATACGACACAGTAGTGCGGCCGCGTAGGAATAAGTAGATTTTAAACCAGGCATCAACCCAGAGTCCTCGATTGCACCACCGCCTTGCTGAGCGCCACGATGTCCGCCTTCTCCGTCATCCTCATCTTCAGCTCCATTATCGTAAAAGCGGCAACGATCTGGAGACCATCAAAATCGACGGAGAACAAAAGGAGAATTGGGTACTTGCCTGTGGGCGAAATTTCTCGGTTCCTGAATACACGACGAGCGTCGGCGGCGTGAAGGAGTCGCTCTGGCGTTCCCAGTGCGCCACGGGTGTGTCTAAATCGTATTCCGTGAACAGCTGAGTGAGATGTTCCATTAATCACGTCTGGCAAAGAGAAGAATTACAATGACTCACCGCTAGCCGATACTCGCGATGCATCCTCAGGTAACACTTCCCCACCTCCGTATCAATCTCGGACGCGGAACTGCATAACATAAAACCCGAAATCATCAGCATCACACTCATTACAAAAATGCGTATGAGCACACAGGCTGCGAACTCACAACCCATCAGGCAGCTTCGCCTTCCTCAACCACTTGCTCACTCTTATCTCCTTCCCACCAGCGAACGCAACGGTGTCGGGCAGCACCTCCTTCCGCACGATGCGCGCGAGCACCTCCTTGCTCCCTGCGTCTGCGATTTCCGTCGTCGAGCCCTGCAGCGCTGTGGATATCGTGTACGCGGGGCGGGCGTCCAGGAAGAGTGTGGTGTTGATCATGCTGTTCGTGCCGAATGTGAGGAATGTGGGCGGGGCGGGGTTGACGAGGGTGAGCTGGGAATCCATGGGCACACTGAGTAGGATCTGTCGGTACCGATGGCGAGCTTAAATAGTGCTGATAAATACATTCCATTCAACAGCATTTTTCCCCGAAGTCTCGATGATGTCAGCTGAGCCCGGCACAAGCACTGCCTGTGGCGATAGGGAGGCTTGCGGGTTTGTTTTCCGTGGTGACTTAGATAAATAAAGACATGGGAACACATGGACACGATAGCTGACAGAAACGAGGGACTGACGGAAACCAAGTGTATCGGAGTTTCGTCCGATGAGCACAGCCTCCGCCTAGTTCGGGGGGCTCGGGCCGGACATCGTATCTTGCTTCAACGGCCCCCACTGCAATGCAATTATAAACATATCAGATACGAGAGCTCTCCGCGATCTTTCGAATTCCAACTTTGTTCAGATGCGATTTGAACGCGATCGAAACTTTCAACTTGCTTACACAAAAGTCCAACGTTGGTCAGAGCCGCCGTCAGCGGGCTGCATAACGACCTGCGGTGTATGATTGAGTACCGCAATGCAATTAAATAATCTGGAGAAGCACACTTACCCTGAGGTAGATGGGGCTGGTGCCGTCGTAGAACGTCTGCCAGACCTGGTCGGCGTACGGAGCCTTGATCTATGAATATTGGCATGAGCTGATATCTCTGAAGCAAGATGTATGGTACGTACAACAAACTCCCCACCGCCCGCCGACTCCACCGCAAACACAGTTGCGTTCACAGAGCTGTCAGTGAACAGATGACCCTAGGAACCATTGTAAATGCCCAACCACATAGATTTCAAAGGCGATGGATATTACCTCTCCCCCAACACTAATCCAATACCCAGTTTCCGCATTCTTGAACGTGTACTTGTCTGCACCGATCATGTACTTCTCCCACTGCCAGCCTTGTGGTCAGTATCATTCTTGCCTCAGAATAGTAGGGGGCGATTGTACCACTGCTCCGTCGCGATCCACCACCCCTTGCTGGATGAGCACCTCGAGGCTCGTGCTCCCAGTGAATGTAAAGGTAGATCCTCCATTGCCGACGTTCACGATTTTGACGGCGACGGGATTCTAATAGATCATAGATGAAAATCAATACAACACCCTCTTTCTCATTAGGAATAAACTCGCCTGGCGCGCTAGGACCTGAACAGCGACTCAAATAATCTGAGGAGGAAAGGAACATGTGTCATATACGTACATTGGCATTGGAAGAGCCGATGGGATTAGGAGAGACTTGAACCGCCGAGAGGACACAGAGGGCGAATGAGAGAACTTTCGAGAGCATCGTGCGCGGAGTGAGGGGAGTGAGGGCGGACGAGAGGCTATTCAAACTATGAAATGCCGCTTATATGGCGACTCCATGACACAATGTCGAGTGGCGCACGGTCTAATAGAAAGCTGAGTGTCCGATATAATGACACCCGCAGCTCGATGCTTGTCATGTAACAGTAAGATCCGACCTCGTGACTCCCAGGTTGCGGTGGAACAGCTCAAGTCGAGGACGGAGTCGGCGCGTCATTGAAGGCCATTGAGTTCGACCCTCATCCTGAGCTCAAATCCTCTCGACCATTTGGCGGAATGGGAATGATTCTAATAGACGGATGAGCGAGATTATGCGAACAGAGAAGCCGGGGAACGATGGTCCGGGTGAGTTTCGAATTTAATGCCATTTTGACTTGACAGCCGAGCACATCGCAGATTCTGTAATCGCTCTTTTCTTTGAATGGCCTAGAGCTGAAGCTGAACCGAGAGACGGACGTTAATGACCGCACAGATCAGTGGACACGGCGAAGCTATCCCGCATGCAGTCACGAATCATTATAACGTCATTCGGCATGTCGGGGCAAGACATGGCAAGAATGTATTATTGATTAATACGTCATCAGGCCTCAGGCCTCAGGTCGCCAGTTCAAAGTTTATGTTATATCCCAAGACAGCATGGGAAATTTGGGATGGAATAACAATGTAAGGGTGCGCGAGTATCCTGTCTGCGATTTAACTACGTTCCTGTTTGCTTTCATATATGATCGAACATTTCAAAAACCGGAGCTATGATAACTTTGTACTCGACGAATCACCTAAATCCACCAGCGAGCCAGCCACTCTCGTGGTAGAAACCACGAAGCCTTCCCGGTTGTATCTTCGCGACCATGCTCCCCCACGGATTCTTCCTCGGTCCCAAGGAGGGAAGCAAGCGGGCACCAGCGGCGCGCAAGCACGCCGCATCTCCGACGGCTTCCTCGCTATCGTAGGCCTGTAATAATGAAGGATGTTCTTGACCAGTCGTGGCGGTGAGAGTCAGTTAATTACGCACTGTGAAGACGGTAGCAATTCTACGTTCTACGAGACACTTGAATGTTTTAGGCCAGGTTTCCTGCGATTCCTGCGATAATCCTGAGTTGAACGCGATTGCGAGATCCGGGGTCTTGAATTGTGATCCTTGTGCTTCGACAAAATGATGATAGAGTCTGAGCACGCATAAGTTATGGCGAGACGGACTGATAGAGGTATATATAGTTTACTCTGCGCAGTACATAGTACGCATCTCCCGACGACTTTGACGGCAGCTCCTGCGGAAGTCGAGTAAATTGCGAACTTAAAGTGGAGACGGAGACGGATTCGCGTACGTGCAACATAAATTCGGTCCGAATGTCTTGATGGCAATGAGACGAGTGATACGGGTATTTAGATTGAGAAGGTCGGGGCTCCGTAGTTCAGGTCCGCAAAATACGATCTGACCATTCAGCCCGAAGATAATTTGAAAGGAAAAACAGAAACACACCTGAAGTTTCTTGACATTAGGTAGCCGATGGAGAATTTCCTCGAAGACACGCTCCCCAAGCAATTCCAATGCGAACGACCCCAAGATCTATAGAACGTGTCAAGCAATTCGGAAGTAACACAACGACATGAAACATACGTGAATAACTAAGGTTTCGTTTCGCGTCCACGCATCGGACTCATTGACCTCTTGAAGTGCGTAGAGCACAGTCATGGGCATCGACAAATGCTCCGACGCTGTCCAGAGATATGGCCCGATAGTATCCCGAGCTGATAAGGAAAAAGCTGCTCGAATCTCGACCGCAAACTCGCGTTCCCAACGAGATGCTTCGAGGTCTTTGGTCAGCGCGACCCAACCGGTCTTTAGGCGCTTTGGAATCCATTGCGCATCATATATACTCAGGCCAACACCAGAACTCCACAATCTGCCATGAGCGCGGATTTGTTGGTTAATCTCGCACTGGGATAAGTCGCCATCGTGCGATTCAAGGTGGCCCGCGCGAGCGTCGTTCCAGTGTTCGACACAGCAGCAGAAGGACGTCTTACAGTCAGCGCAGGGAGTGAGGCTTCCTGGACCTGTTCGTGATGTTCTCACTCCGATTCGTAAGATATAGTTGCTGCGAGCACTTGACAATAAAATCCATTGCAGGTCAGCAGAGGAGCATCCCGAAAGTAGAGTGCATACCAAACTAAACATTTGGGTTCAAGACTGATCAAGCGTTCCTCGGCCTTCGTTAAGCCAGACAAACCCCTGCAAAATTCAAGTTTCAAGTTATCGACGGCATTACGGGGAAAATGAGCTATTACCTGCGCCTCACCGTCGAAGTAAGGAGCATACTCCCGTAATTTAATGCTAACCGATCAGCGCTCTCTGGATCATATGGATCATTCGCATGAGCGAAGATGGGAAGCAACAACTTGGGGTCGAGGTCTTTTTCGACGGCGTTGAGAATACTGCATACACTCTTGTGCGTTGGCCAATCTGCCTGAAGGATGATACATTGTACGTGAGTGTACGCTTGAAAATAAAACAGATGAGAAACTCCATACGCGCTGGCACTCTATAAAGCATATGTCAGAGGTGGTCTCGAATGACAATGACGATAAACATACCGGGACTACAATAAGCGACACGAAGGCAGCGAGAGCACTTGGAAAGAGTAGTATTCTCCTCTTTGAGGCACTTGTAGCACGCTTGCCCGATACTGGCGGCAACGGGGGGTTCCATGAGATGAACGGGGGGGATAAGAGATACGACTCGGAGCAGGCCCCAGCCTCGTCTTCTTATTTATGTTCATGCCTGTTGCCCGATCTTAGGCGACGTTCTCCCGAGATTTAGTTTAGCTCAGCCTTCAAGTTAAAATATCACTGATGTCGAATCGTGTCTTTGCTCAGGGTCCAAGATCGGTGCCCCGAGGCTGGAAGTGAGACGCACGTCAGGTTGAGCATGAGGTTCGGTGAAGAGTGCCGGTGGAGCAGCTTGAATCCAGAGGTGAATGGCATTTGGATTAATCAGAGGTAAGCGCAAGGTGAGCGCCACACTCGGCAATACCCGGGTGATCTTCAAGGCCATGCTCACCACCCTGGATGATCTTGACCTATGAGGTATTTGGCTTACCTAGAGAGTCTGGACGCTGATCAGAGACCGAAGTTCGCAGGGATTCCACGTGTTTCCGCCGAGCGGCTCACATTTTTTATGGTCTTTACAATTCCTAGCTTGGGAGTTGTCACTGGCCAGGCGCCGCCTTCGTGTCGAAACGTTCCCCGAACTTCCCCCTCTTTGAAGGACAGTTCTCTCGCCAGATTCGGTGCTTCAGGGCAGTGATATACAGAGCGAAGGGGTGATGGAGCAAATTGTAGACCAAGCGGAGATCAAGGCGCGGGGTTTACCGGCTTACTAGAACGATAGTCTCTCGACAGACACTTTAACTGATCACTGATAGGTTCGTTCCAAGCCCTGTTCTAGCGTGCGGCATCTCTCCGGCATCCCGAACAAACACGCCAAACAACTTGGGGGTAAAGGGCCGTGGCTGCGCCCGGCAGGATCTCGTACTTATCTTTTTCCCATCATGCCGATTATGCCGCTTAGTAAGCTGGTCATCCTAAATCTACCCGCACATACAGTACACCTACCGCCCGCCGAACTACGCCCTGGACATCGCAGGTGTTCAAGAACGTAGATGGCAGAGAATGCAACATCCCATCAGGCACACAAGTAGACCCAGTAACAATGCCATCGTGATATCAAATAGTTCCGTTAGGTTTAATGAGCCTAGATGTGAAGTGATTCTCTCTGGTGTAAAAAACCCCTCGAATCGTGTACCGCTGTCTGCAATCACCCACAGTAAGGTTTAGAGCTGCGTCGAACTTCACATGCTCATCCGAAATCGACAGGTAGAAGAATGGCGGTGTGTTGACAACTGTGGCGATGCTCATTAACTTGATGTTACAAGTCCCGCAAGATCTCCGATCCCACTGGATCATTGTACTAGATAGCCAGTGGGATAGAAAGTAGCCTTGCTTGTGTGTTGCCCTCACCTGTGGATTCATGAAGAGAACCTGGGACGTAGGAAAACTTGGAACAGGGAGGCCGTTTAACATTCCACATTTACCACACTTATATGAAGTTATTCCCAAGCATTTAGAACCCAGTAAGTTGACTGCTAAATCATCGATCGAGGTGAAGACCATTCCGTCCGGGAACAGCAGTGGATATGCCGCTTTGAGTTTCAAACAAGCAGAATTCCTCACGTCCTCCAATGTCCTGGACTTGTTCTTGAAATCCACGAACCCATTGGAAAGCACAGCCAGGTATGGGGTCTGGTTCATGAAAAACTGCGCCCACCTAGGCGCATTTTCTTGCCAGACATCGTGCAGAGGCGCGAACAGAGCATCATATGCACAGCTATAATTTATTCTGTCCCACATCGTTGCTGAAGGCCGGATGATCGGAGCAATCCGAGTGTGTTTCGTTGCTGACTGACTGGCCACATTGTCCTTCAATTTCCTCTTCGGTGCACTCTTTGAATCTGCTGTCTTCTCAGGTACTTTGTCGCTGCCCAACGCTTGGCAAAATGAAGACTTGCGGGGTGGTGACAACTCCGGTCGCAATATGAACACTTGTTAAAATGAAGACTTGCGGTGACGCGTGACATGGGCTGAAGAGTTGGTCGAAATAGTACAGTATTATGTAGCTGATGCCACATAGTCTCGTCCCCATCCGTTCAGGAGTGATAAGACTCCCTCGGAACACTTTATCTAATAATAGAACTATCGGATCATTCCGATGCGGAGTTGAAAATGAAGTGCAGAGATCACTCCAGAACGTCTGGGGCAATTCGTATGTGATAGCCCCCATCGAGTCACACTATAAGTGTCACAAATCCTCGAATCCATGTCCAGAGCATGATATCCTGCTCCATATTATGTTGAGATGCTCCAAATCTCATTCAAGCTAACCCGGAGGTGTGCTCCAGGTTTTTTCTGCAGCGGCTTTGGCCCACTGCTGCCAAATGAGCAGAATTGATGCTCCTGTGCTGACCTAGCCACAGCAGCTTGAAAAGAGCCAGAAAAAATCCGGTTTTTGGGAATATAGAGTACAAGATCCAGAAAAGGACATTAGAACATGTTTTGTGGCCAGTGGTATGGTATGGTGAAGAGTATAAAGTGAGTGTGACTCGATGCAGGTGTCACTGCACGAACTGCACCAGACGTTTGGGTGCGTTCTCTGCAATCATTTTTTCAATCTCCGACGGTCCGGCGCTCCGCCGGGCCGTAAGCACCCAAACGTCTGGAGCCGAGACTAGATGCCACATATACTGATCGCCGTACGGATTGAGAAGGCGGTGGACATTCGGCTTTCGACGCCGCTCGTTTCGGCCGAAAGCTGTGGAGAGCCGGCAATACCAGGGAAAAGAGACAGAAGTAAATAAAAATAGCACAGCCCTAGGTCACACAGCCGCTAAAGAGGTAAGGAAAAAATGAACGAAGTATAGGGACAGCCACTAAATAAGTCATGCACAGCCACTAAGGAGACTATCTTAAAAAATCGGAGACAAGGAAAATAGGGAGACTTTTAGCCCCTCGGAGAAATGAAAGGAACGAGTATTATGTAAACATAAGTACTCGTAACAGCAACATCACACCAAATAGGCCTTCGCTAGAAGGGGCTTGCTTCAGACTGCATCAAAAAGCGACCTTGCCCAAACGTCTCTCTAGCTTCATCCACATCCCCAATCCCTTCAGTCATGCGAGGGAATTTGTATGAAACCTGTCTGCCCATCGACTCCTGCAACGATTTCAAGCACTTCCGTGCGACGTGATATACAGGAGTTGCCCAAGTTGGTGTAAATCTCATTTTTTGAATTTAGTGTCTCATGTCGCCAATTGTTAATTATACGACGCGATCGGTACCTCAATTAAAAATTTTACACACACCAGCATTCGCTCCTGGATATGGATACTATTGGCTGTATGGATATTCTCAGCATCCTACAGCGGTGTGGCAGGTACCTTGATTTGTCTACCATTCTTCCCTTGCAGTTTCATGAATATCCCGCTACAGGAACTTTCCACGCCTCCAACGGTGCGGCTGGCAAAGTAGGAAAACGGCAAATTTTGCTCCTTGTGCCTCTGGCTGATCCTGTTATCATAGGGTGTTGTAGCCGTCGCATTGATCCAAAATGGGTCGGCACATGTGTGGGCTGCAAATTTGGTGTTCTCCTATCTGCCCAAAAGCCATGCAAAAAATGAAACCGATTTAATCGTGCGTTTAACTTCAGAATGCTCTCAACTCATCAATTGACGGCGTCCTCTTCAGGGATATATTCCGTCAGTGGACCTCTTGCCGCTTATCATCACACATTTGCCGATCGTCGTTCTGTCGACGAACCAGATGCACCCTGCAGAGGCTTGTGTACTTTATCCTGAAGGGGTGATGAACCTCACGAATTTTATGGCTCGGTGCGCCTTTCATTAAATTACTTGCTCCTCTAAATCTCCCTGGTGAATTTGCCATCCAAATAGCCGGGGAACTTGCACATTTGTGACTAAGATCGCTAATCTCAAGGCCTTTGGGGCTCAATTCGTTTTGTGAATGAGGCGCGTTCCGTATGATACCGATATAGACAGTGATATCGTCGCAACGTAGGTTCTATTACAACGAATCCCTATTGACGTTCCCCGATGCCGGCACAGTTACTAGTGTTATCAGTGCGATTTTTTAAAGCCACCTATTCCGCGATGTTCATGCATCCTGACCCTCTCCTTCCGCACACAGGTGCATTGATAACCGCTCCTGAGGACGCGAAGATCATCTAAGAGCTGCAGGCGGGTGCCACGGTTAACATGTTTGTCAGCGAAGACCCACTCGACGTCGACGGCACCCCTGATTCGGTGTACGGAGGGCAGCCCAGTTCGTACTCCTCCTGGGGACCGCTGTATGATCTGTCAAGTAAGCATGTATTACTCTTGGATTACTCGCACATCTTGTAGATGCTCATATATCATCGCGCCTCAGTGAACCCCCATGTACGTGTAGTTTATATTGGGGTCCACCGTGAATTGAATCCAGGCTGACGATATACAGATTGCCGCCCGAGGCGGATGGATCTTCTCGACTTACCTCGACGATGAGTACGCAGTTTTGAGGAGAACCTTGAGGAGAACCTCGATGGCTACGCCATATATCGCGGGGTGGCAGTGTTGTATATTAGTGTGCATGGTGGGTTCATGGGTCAGGTTTCGCCCTTTTAGAAATCAATTTTGTACCAGATGAAACAATAATTCGTGTCGGGTTTCTGGGAAGATGGAGAAAGACAGACCTATTGTAATTTAATATGTTGAACATTATTATTTACTGCATAACGGGAGATGTGTAAGACTGTCATGGGGGAAATCATAAAAGTTGATGCAAAAATTCAATCGGAACCTCTAACTGCGCCAACATCGAGCCAAAGGGACCTCAAATTCTTTAGATGTCCATATCCTCTCTCAGCTTAATATGTTAAATATCTGATTTGAACCTCCCAATGGCACAAGTACTGCAACACTGTGATGAATCAAGAGAGTAAAAATACCCAATTTATCTCACAATAGAGGCTTTAGTTACAAACGCACATTGCAATTTTAATCCCATCAAAAGACATGTTCTTGACAGAGCACAAAATAAAACGAGTCCAGTCGTTGAGACCGCACGTGAACTATTGTGACGCTCCCATCCCCATCTGGTTAAGCCCAATGCGGCTTAACTGTGTTCGGCTAGGCTCCTATAATAGTCCCAAATCGGGCACTGACTGTGTTCCAGACACTGCACGACGGCCGTTAATTTCCTCGATACAGAACCGTGACAGCAGTTTGACAGTCAGCTATCAGACTGTTGTCACATCTCGGCGGACTCGTGACTGCAGCGTGGTTGGCTCATGTGTCACTCGCCAGCGCTTATCTCTGTTCTCTACATCGTCTCCCCTACACGCGACTTCAACATCGAAGATCGTCTGCACCTCCAATAGCATTACTATCAATGTCAGATCCACTGCGAGGGAAGCCATCGACAAGATCGCGACCGCTACAGCTATTACAGGTCTTGGTGCCAAAGCTTCGCAGTCGCTCACCATCTCCTCAAGTGACTCAGTCAGCATCGGGCACTCAACAAAAGACAGGATCTCTCCCTTCCCAGTCTCTGCATATATCGACTTTTGGACCGCCGTCAACTTCTTCCAATGCTCCCAACACCGGCACTGTGACCCAGGCGCCTCCCGCGACCGAATCAACTGCTCGCAGTATGCCGTCCGAGAATTCCAACCCGCAGGATAACCCTTATGCAGCGATTGGCGGGCTTCCTACCACTCCATTCGTCCCTAGTACACTGGCTCAGCGGGCAAAAGCTGAGGGAAGTGTTGCCTACGAAGGATTGAAGACGGTGTTGCAGGGGCTTTACTACTGCTCAGACATGTTCCTCCCGCTGAAGACTGCTGCCGGAGGCCTCCTGGAAATTATTAAGGCTGCCGATGTACGTGGTTTGATATACAATACGTGTCTGTGACTTATTCATCTTCTATTTTGCAAACCAGAGTGTTTTGGCGAATAGGAAGGATCTCGTAGACCTTCAAGCAAAGCTAGAGGCCATCCTCTCGATCGTCAAGATGTACCATAAAAAAGGCGCCATACATGCACTGGATCACCGAATTCAAATGTTTAGCGAGTGCGTTAGCTTGTTCGTACATAGACTCTGAGGCTCATAAATATGTTCTAGGGCCATCATTCGTCAAATGAATGAGGTCAAAAACATGCTCGATCACTCATTGTTGACCCGCACTGCCGAGCGTAACAAGGATGCCGATACGATACTGAATGCCTACCAGAATATCAGCAGTCTCTGCGACGTCTTTCAGGTTAGTTTTCAAATTATTGACAAAGCTACTTGCCTATATGATTTACTTCGCAAAGATCGATACTCAGCTGCATATCGAGGGAACAGTAGAGGATGTCTTAAAGGTAACTTCCGTGAAGTCAGAACAATATTTGAGGCTTATATATTGTGTCTACAGCGACTGGAATCTCGTGAGATAGTCCTCGGTCATTGTCGGGATTCAGTACTGAAATAGCCCTAGGTTCTATCGAGAGACTTCATCATGAAATGGTCTCCTACAACACTCGTCATTGTTCCTATGGTAATCCCACTTGCTGCATGCCAGGAACACGTGTCAAAATCCTCGCAAAGTTGGAAGATTGGGCCTCGAACGATGATGCGAGTAAGGTCTATTGGCTCATAGGAATGGCTGGAACTGGGAAGTCGACCATCTCACACACGCTTTGCGAGATCCTCGACGGGAAAAATATGCTCGGCGCTAGTTTTTTCTGTTCTCGAGCGTCGGACAACGCCCGTAACGCACGTCTCATAATCCCCACCATCGCACACGCGCTCGCCAGTACTTCACCTTCCATCAGGTCTGAGATTGTCAAGGCCATTGACAATGACCCCAAGCTGGCGGAGCCGACCTACATCAACCTGAATGACCAATTATTGAAGCTCGTTTATCACCCTGTACGAGCGTCCATCGACCAGGGAATCAAGACATACAAAATCATCGTCATCGATGCAGTTGATGAATGCGCTGACCTTCAACTTGTGTCTTCCTTGATTCGCTTCATTCTTAATTTGGCGCCTGGTATTCCTCTCAAGATCTTCATCGCTAGCCGAGATAAAGCTCCAATTCGAAACGCCTTCCACTCTCGGGATGACATTCGAAAGGATTTTTTCCTACACGAAGTGGAAAAGGACGTAGTCAGGGAGGACATTGAAAAGTACCTTACGAAGTCATTGGCTGAGATACAGGAGCGCAATCTTGGCAGTGCTTCAGATGAATGGCCGTCGCGGACCGAGTTATCCGCTCTTCTCGATCGTTGCGGCACACTTTTCATCTACGCCGCAACCGCTATTCGTTATATTAACGATGGCGGCGTACACTACAAGGCTCGTCTTTCTGCCATGGCAAACCGACACGGGAGCAAATTTCAAACTTCCATTGATGGTCTCTATGGAGATATTTTAGAACAAGCCTGTATGCCCATGGAGGAGAGCGAAGTGAGTCCCATGAGGGACCTCGTGTCGATAATCACATTCCTCTGGCATCCGTTGCCGATCCAAGCCATCGCGTCTCTATCAGAAATGGATGCGCACCAGTATTTGTCGCCGCTCACCTCCGTGATTCACATTCCCACCCACGAGGAGGCCGCAGTCGCTCCATTTCACGCCTCGTTCCCTGACTTCGTAACCGATCCCACCCGTTGTTCACGCGAGCGCTGCCCGTCATTTCCTGCACTGGTTGCTTCGGAGGGGCATCAAATGCTGGCTCTCAACTGTCTGGAGTTCATGAACGACTCACTCAAGTACAACTTATGTGATATTCCCGAAGATTTGACGGTGTCCCGCAGAGAAACAACCAACTCGCCAGATAGTATCAGCAAAATCTCTCCAGCACTCAAGTATGCATGCCTCTATTGGGCTTCTCACTTGTCAGAGGTACAGGTACCGAGCGCCGAACTTGTAGCGGCTCTTCGCAATTTTCTTCACAGACACCTTCTGCACTGGATAGAGTGTCTCAGTGCGCTGGGCGAGTTAGAGACGGGAATAAAGTCTCTCAGAAGTGCGAGCAGCTATCTATCAGTACGTGGTTCGCTGGAATGAAAAGGCGTCCGCTAAATATTTGTGCAACTACCAGAGCTTCAAAATATGCCCTGACCTTCATTTACTTTTTGACGATGCCCGCCGATGTCTGCAAATGAACTTCGAAGTCGTTCGGCAACACTGCATGGAAATTTATCGGTCTGCGCTTGTTTGGATTCCGACGAAATCATTGATACGTGAGGTCTACGCGACGAAAGTCAACCAAGCGCCCAAAATCGGCCTTGGAGGACTGTCCAACTGGTGGGGTCCAACAGAGCTTACTCTGGACAACGGTTCTCAGGTGACTTCTGTCGCGTTCTCGCAAGACGGCAACCGAGTCGTCTCTGGATCGACCGACGGTGCGGTCCGGATCTGGAATGCGACAACGGGTGAGGTAGAGGCCGAGTTGACGGGCCACGCAGGTTCCGTGCAGTCCGTCGCGTTCTCCGAGGACGGCAGCCGAGTTGTCTCTGGATCGGACGACGGTACGGTCTGGATCTGGAACGCGCCGACGGCCGAGGTAGAGTTCTCCCAGGATGGCAGTAGCGTCGTCTCTGGATCGACCGACAGTGCGGTCTGGATCTGGAATGCAACAACGGGTGAGGTAGGGGCCAGGCGGAGGGGCCACGCAACTTTCGTGCGGTCCGTCGCCTTCTCCCAGGACGGCTGCCGAGTCGTCTCTGGATCGGACGACGGTACGGTCTGGATCTGGAACGCGACAACGGGCGAGGTAGGGTTCGAGCTGAGGGCCCACGCAGGTCCCATACAGTCCGTCGCGTTCTCCCAGGACGGCAGGCGAGTTGCCTCTGGATCGAAGGACGGTACGGTCCAGATCTGGAACGCGACGACGGGTAAGGTAGGGCCCAAGCTGAGGGCCCACGCGGGGTCCGTGCAGTCTGTGGCGTTCTCCCAGGACGGCAGCCGAGCCGTCTCTGGATCGACCGACGGCGCGGTCCAGATCTGGAACACAACGACGGGTGAGGTAGAGGCCGAGCTGACGGGCCACGCGAATTCAGTGTGGTCCGTCGCGTTCTCCCAGGACGGCAGCCGAGTTGCCTCTGGATCGGACGACGGTACGGTCTGGATCTGGAACGCGCCGACGGCCGAGGTAGAGTTCTCCCAGGATGGCAGTAGCGTCGTCTCTGGATCGACCGACAGTGCGGTCTGGATCTGGAATGCAACAACGGGTGAGGTAGGGGCCAGGCGGAGGGGCCACGCAACTTTCGTGCGGTCCGTCGCCTTCTCCCAGGACGGCTGCCGAGTCGTCTCTGGATCGGACGACGGTACGGTCTGGATCTGGAACACGACAACGGGCGAAGTAGAGGCCGAGCTGACAGGCCACAGGAGTTCAGTGCAGTCCATCGCATTCTCCCAGGATGGCAGCCGGGTTGTCTCTGGATCGACCGATGGTGCAGTCCGGATCTGGAACACAACGATGGGCGAGGTAGGGGCCAGGCGGAGGGGCCACGCAAGTTTTGTGCAATCCGTCGCGTTCTTCCAGGATGGCAGCCAAGTCGTCTCTGGATCGACCGACAAGACAGGCCAGATCTGGAATGCGACGACAGGCGAGGTAGGGGCCGGGCGGAGGGGCCACGCAAGTTCAGTGCGGTCCATTGCATTCTCCCAGGATGGCAGCCGAGTCGTCTCTGGATCGACCGACGGTACGGTCCGTATCTGGAACGCGACGACGGGCGAGGTAGAGGCCGAATTAACGGCCGAGGTAGAGGCTGAGCTGCCAGGCTACGTGGGTTCAGTGTGGTCCGTCGCGTTCTCCAAGGACGGCAGCCGAGTCGTCTCTGGCTCGGACGACAAGACGGTCCGGATCTGGAACGCAATCACGGGCAACGTAGAGGCCGAGCTGACGGGCCACACAAATTCAGTGTGGTCTGTCGCGTTCTCCGAGGACGGCAGGCGAGTCGTCTCTGGATCGACCGACGGCGTCGTCCGGATCTGGAACACGACGACGGGCGAGGTAGAGGCTGAGCTGACGGGACACGCGCGTTTCGTGGGGTCCGTCGCGTTCTCCCAGGACGGCAGCCGAGTCGTCTCTGGATCGAACGACGGTACAGTCTGGATCTGGAGTGCGACGTCGGGTGAGGTAGAGGCTGAGCTGAGGGGCCACGCAAGTTTCGTCCGGTCCGTCGCGTTCTCCCAGGACGGCAGCAGGGTCATCTCTGGATCGGATGACAAGACGGTTCGCATCTGGAATGCGATCACGTGGAAGTCAGATGTAATGACCACTCCCGTCATCATTTTGCCGGACTCCAGCCAAGTCCACACGGATCGCAATGCAGGAACTGGAAAGTTCCGTGTTGTCCATCCAGCACAACAACCTACACTCAGCGTACACTTGGCACTTTCCATATCTATTGATAGTAAGTGGATACTGGGTGCACTCCGTGACTGCTGGATACCCTCCGAGTTCCGTGGTGATGGCAGACTGTACTCATTCCTGGGCGGAAGAATATGTTTTGGGTCCAAGTCTGGCCGTGTGCTCATTTTAGACATGACCGGTGCACCATAGATACTTGAAATCCATGCATCAGGAAAATCCACTTTTGCTAATTGGCAGTAATTATTACATGCGCAGTGTGGTGTGGTTCGGAATATTGCTATCACTCGCAAGGCACGCATTTACGTATGTTGCGATGATGTTCCGAGATAAGTTAGGGATTGGTGGCACGGTTTGTGTGTAGAATTTTGTGATGTAGAGTGTAGAAGCGGGGGGGAGAAGAATAAAACGATAATTTATTGGTGAGTTCTCGAGGCCTTTTATACCTCGAGAACAATGGGGTAAATAAGTGTCAACTACTACGGTTTCAGACCAGCTGAAACCGTGGTTCCCTAGATACACTATGTGTGCCCATCCCAACCGTAAAGTGTTTCAACCCGTTGCACAGCCTCAAGCGCCACAGCGTTTCAGCCTTGTTGTAGTGTTTCAACTCGGCTTGCTGTGCACATTCCAATATTGTGAATAACATTTCACAATTATTTCTTGACTGGGCAAAAATGTCAGATGTTTCCGGTCCCCTGAGAATTTGTGCCAATTGGGTAGCAACTGTCAAATTTCTGACGAATTCTCATTATATCATGACCGTCATTTGCTTATTGCGAGAGATTAAATGACAGTGTATGAGAGAAATAATATATTGCAGTCTACATAAGGCACAGAATAAACTAGACAACACAGACTCCATTCTCCTGACAGTACCGTGCATTTCCCCAGACTGTACATACAATTTCGATCAATCCGACAGGGGGGTGTGACACGCGACGTCCGGGACCATTTCGACAATCCGACTCAACCGCAAGGACCGCACCGTTGAGTTCAACGCCTGGGTGCATCCGAATTTGCTAAATCTTACGGACTGCCGCCCATTCCAAGAGAAATCCATGAGCGCACCTGAC
The DNA here is from genome assembly GCA_029204085.1 of Mycena sp. CBHHK59/15. NCBI lineage: Eukaryota > Fungi > Basidiomycota > Agaricomycetes > Agaricales > Mycenaceae > Mycena > Mycena sp. CBHHK59/15. Next base: position 123,346 of record JARGXW010000023.1, read on the forward strand.
GAATCCAAGATAACATACTGAATTTATGAGCCCACCCCACTTTCCGATGTACGCCATCCGATAGAGGATCTTGGGCATAGCGATAAGGTGGATGGACGTAGGAAAGAAAGTGGCGACAGTGATTCGGGGGATCTGCCATGTCCTGCTAGCCGCACAGACCTTGAGAACGTAATGGGGTGAGATTTCACGGCCGAAAACGCGTACTGCGAAGTCAATGTGATGGATAGTTCAACAGCCCTTCCCGTGGGTGCGCTCGGCTAGGGATCTCTTCTGGTTCTCCCTGCTAATGATGTTCGGCTCACACAAGGGCCACTGTAGGTTTCAGTCTTAAAAACATCCAGATGATGAGCCTCGGGTTCTTCCGCGTGGGCATCGACGACCCGACCGACTTCCTGCCCTTCCCTGGGACCGGCATCATGCGCGACGCCGAGTAGGAGCGTTCGTACTTTGAGTTCTGGTGGCTGGGGCAGTTCGCAAACAGGACGGATGTATCCAAGTGCGTGAAAGGAGTCGTTGAACGTCCGTCTCTGTTGTTGACTTCTGTACCCAGCAGAGAGTACCACATCCGGCTCGCCGGCCTTGAGCCCTTCGGGAACCCCAGGGCCCAAGTTTTCTAGTGATTGGTCGATCTGGGAGACCAATATGCCGCAGCTCGTCGCTGTGAACCGAACACTTGCTGGTTGATGGCAATTACGACACACATAACTATCCAGTAATACTGGAATGCAAATTGATCCTTGTATCCAGACAAATGCAAGGATGGGTGAACCGTGTCTAGTCGACGCTCCTATTACCAAGCTCCACACCGGTGTTGCCTGCCAAGGTGGTGACGTGCTTGGGCGTGAAGGCAACCACAGTGAAGACGTAGCCTTGACATGTGGGAGCCGGCACTCAAACTGGGGGTATTTGGAGAGGATGGAGCGCAGCGCACGACGTACTATGGTATTTTACCCATCAGGACGACACCCTTGCTGCGGAGGACGACACAGATCTGGTGCATCCGGTTGGACCCGACATTGTCGACATTGATCGATGATGGAGGCTACGTGGGGGGCTTAGAAGAGGCCCGTGCAGAAGCGGGGGCACTCGCAGTACGTGTGGAGGAGCTCTGAGTCTGTGAGCTTTGCGGAGGCAAAGAGGAGGGTGGTTCCAGGGATTGTCAAGAACAAGCTGATGGGGCCCTGAAAAACTGGTGCACGATGAGCGAGTCGACGACGGTGGCACCGTGGCTAGTACTAGTCGCACGGCGTCCACGACGTGGGACCGTGGTCTGTGCGAGCGAGGCAGGTAGATACTAGCAAGGATACTAGTCGGGCAAGGCCCGTGCCCCTTGTGACTCACAAAATCCTTCAGAAGTGGGAACACGTCCTCGGCATCCTTGTCAGCCTGCTTTCCAGCTCGATTGGCGTTAAAGCCTTTCAGCTCCTTGACATTGAAGCGTGGATGAAGGAGTACATCCTGCACGAGAGAATCCAGTTGACCGTTGGATTTATTGGTATGGCCATTGTTTTGCCAACCCATGAGGAGCGAGGTAGAGAAGTTGCTGGAAAAGGGGACCGATTTTCCAGGGGGCTGACTCATCGGTGCTTCGGGCTCGCGAGGAAACTGATTGGATAACTCATCGACGGATATCAAGGAATCTGGATCATAGGTCGGGCGATGGAGGTAGCTACGCCAGAGGCCAAAGGTATTTACCGTGGTGTTGAATGTATCTCTGACGATGAGAGTTATGCGGGGTAGGACACCCTGTGGTGTATTCTCTTCCGGAGTGTGATTTTCGACTGGAGTTGGGACCTCTGGTAAGATATCACGGTAACGAGCTGGTAAAGGAGCGTTTCGTTTTGCTCTGCCAGTCTGGGTGGCTGGCGGAGGACTTGGTGCAGTAGGAGGACTCTGCGGTACAGGTTCTGGGGAGCGGGGCGGAGAAAATGATGATTGAAAGTCGACATCCGGGTCCTGCATAATAAAGTCATTATTGGTGCGAGACGGTCCAGCAGCGTGGCTGGAGGCACCCTGAGAATTCAGACACATATATATTAGCTTTGGAAAACAGTCGTATTCAAGACACTGCGCACCTCCACCAAGCTCCGAGATTTTCGTTGCTGCAGATTGCTCGTTTTTTTGGATGGATTTTGCTGTCTTGCGCTCAAACTTTTAAACCTCGGAGCGCTTCCTCCCGCCGTGGCCTCCCTCGTGCGTGCTGTAGTGATGGTGCCCTCGAGAAACTTATGGTATGCTTCACAGACACTCTGGTGTCGGGTGAGGGCAGACTCGGATCCGACAGGGGCTCTACAGCTGGGCGCTCCGCAAAAGAGACTGGCCATGACAAGAAATAGAAGAAGAAATTGGCCGTAGAAAAATTTGTAGGTGCCTCTTGTGCGTCTGCCGTCCTTGGCCTCGAAGGCCATCCCGCCGGCTGCTAGTGAGGCTTCAAGGTGTCGTCTAGGGGTCACTAGCACGGATTCGGAGCCGGGATATCAATTGAATTCCAATATTCAAATTCTACGATCACATGTGGTAACGCGCTGTTTTGTTGATTGTTTGTTATTAGCACGAGATATAAAAGCCGTGCGGCGATTACTGACCTGTTGTTTCCCCCCCCTCACCATCCCATCCCCTCGTCCACTCAAAGCTAGCTTCCACTACCTACAACTCGACCCGTCATCAGTTGCCATGCCCTCTAGTCGCAACCCAAGGGCCTCCTCCCCTTCTCCGACCATCACACCTCCGCGACGCCGCCATTCCAGCACAGCACGTCACAGCTCAAGGTCTCGCTCTCCAACACGCAGGCAGCCATCGTCCCGCACCGCAATGTGTGGCTGCTCATCGTCTGGCTCCGACACGTCGCTCATCATCTGGCTCTCCGAGACGTCACCCATCGTGTTCAGCCCGCAACGCGGGACACAATGACAACATCGATTATAAAGCCGCCTACAATGCCCTGCGTGTGACCCATGCAGCCCAGAAGAAGAGGAAACGTACCGAGTTCGTGGCTTGTTTCATCTAAACTGGCTTACCACTGATTGAAGTCAAGAATGTCGACCAGTACCCAAGCCCTTGGTCGTGGAATTCGCAAGCTGGCCGCATTGTTCGGCGAGGTGTCCGCCATTGTCACGGACACCGAGGCCTATGAGCTTGACCCATATCCAGACGACGACGACATCGACGAGTTATCCCCTGACCTTACCGAAGCAGAGCTGAAACATTTAGAGGAAAAGCGCGAGTGAGTGCGCTGCCGATCGGGCTTCCTCGGAGCTGACATGCACTTCGGCGTAGTTGCGAGAGAAACCATGAGGCTTATATCCAGATCAAACGCCTCGTTCCCAATCTCAGTTACAGGTTGACTAACAGTGAACCCGAAGACCTGATAACGTTCTTCACCATTGTACGTGTCCACTTAACCAAAGTTCTTGATGGTGAATACCCAGTAGATTCAAAAAGGTGCGAACGACGCCCGTAGTGACGACCTTGGAAGGCTCACAAGCTGCATGGGTAACTGGCTGAATCAAGACCGCGATGCCCCGGAGGTAAAGGTGTTTGACCACACTCCGTCTATCTTGGTCCCCGGCCCAGATGGTGGACTTGTAGAGGTGAAGCAGAGAGCCCCCCTTTTCAATCCGACGGACCGCAGCATTCGGGGTCTTCCAAACGACATATCGGGTGGCCTACTGTCCATAGGGCTCCGACCCGTCCGTTAAACGTGACGGCCGTCGAAAAAACGGCCGTTTTTGGGCACCGGACGTGTCCACCCGTCCGTCGACGGGAATTTCGAAGGGGGGCGACGGACGGGTCCCGTCCGTCGAACCCGTCACGGCCGTTTCGACGGGTAGAACTTATGTTTATTTTCATGCTCGTGGCAGTATCTCCCGTCAAGTCAACGGGGAGCCATTAATTTGTGCGCAAGTACTTTGATTAACATTCTACTAAATAAATGTAGCCGTTGAGTCAATTGCGGATATGGCGGTAAACTACTTTTTAGCTTGCTCTCTCTCCAACCGCAAACGCGCCTTGACAAACATCAACGTCCGGATCGTGTCAGCCTTAAGACTTGCGCGACGCAATCCAATCGTGTCACGCCCCCCCGAAAAAATACGCTCGACGGCGACCGCAGACCCTGAAATAATTATCAGGCCCATCTCCGCTATTTTGTGTTCTGCAACGTTACCTGGGATACATAACATATCCCGCGCAAGGAGATAGAGTTTCGGGAATTTCTTGCGCCGATTGTACCACCACTTCAACGGGTCAGTGTCTTCAAACGAGGGGGGGACATTAGTGAGTCTGAAATATTCGGCAAGTTCGTTGGCATTATCGCCAGAACCAGTCTGCGCGTTGTATCGGCCGAAGATATTGAATTTCAACGGCGATCCGGGAGGCAACGGCTCCTGGGAAGAGGCGGCGGGGTCGGCATTCGAATAGAATCGGTTGTAGTGCTCTTGTAAGTTGTCCTTGGCCGTTTCCAAACCAGCCAAGAGTTCGGGGTCGTCGGCATAATCTTTCCGGAGTCCCTCGTACGAGAGACGAGGATCAAGCACTGGGACGAGGATTGAGGACGAAAAAAAGGACCAAGTAAAGGAAACGAACATGTAGCCCATGAATAGTAACGAGACTCGTCGAACTTCGTGAAGTAGTCACTCAGTTTGCGATGAGCGGCGACAAGGCCGTCCTTGAGGGCAGGGTCAGCCGACGGCGGTAGCGCTGCAATGGCCTTCTTCAGATGATCCTGAAGCCAACGGAAACAAGCGTGGGTGGTGGACAGCATCGGCTGCTTGGTCGCCGACATCTTTGTCGTCGCGAACCGGTAAGCCTCTAGCCAATCCGCGACCTGTTTCAATGCTGCCCACTCGGTCGCCGAGAGAGCATACTCAGTTAGTTCTATGTCATTCTCGCCAACATAGCTGAATATGGCCTTGCGGAAATCCAAGGCACGACCTATAAGTACACATGAAATTAACAAAGGTGTCGCAGAACAGAAATGAACACAAACGAAGCATTTGATGGGTTGACGACCATCGTGTTTTCACATCCAGAATCAATATGAGAGATTTATTGCCGCCGGAATTTTTAACCTCTGCTTCCCATTTTTGTCGCCGCTGGGGACTAGATCGAACATGCCGGACGATTTTTCGGAGCTTCAACAAAGTCAGCTGCGGTCTCATTTCAAGCGGCGAACCATTACCTTGAACACGGCGCGCCCGATCATGCCGGTAGGTGAAACATCATTGTCGGAACTCTCTGCTATGTCCTCGATGTTGCCGTCCGCTTCCCTGGACAGGGACTCCGTCGCTGAGTCTTGATAAGCCGATGTACGTGATTTTGACTTGGCCGTTCGCTTTTCTTCTTTCGTGAGCGCCCCAATTGCCTCGAGGAGCTAGCGAATCACAGTATGTTCAATGGCACGTAAGTAGCTGGGAAATTCACGTACCTTTAAGGCGGATAAATGAATTGTATGGGGCATGCATCACATGCGACCATCTTTGCACGAGAATGAGATACCCTCCTTCCTGCAGCGCCTCTCAAACGATTGGACCAGCGTATCATTGTTGGTCGCATTATCCATCACAAACGCAACAATCTTAAGTTGTGATTCAGAGCTGTCTCGAAAGAGGTAGGAAATAATTACCCTGCCAACGAGCCCAAATTTTTCCACGGTCTCCCACACAGTAGTCGCCATATTTTCACCAGAATGTTCGCCGATGAGCTCCCGAAAATCTATCAGACACTCCTCTGAGTGCGCAACATATGTCAATCAAAACGCAACCGTCAATGTAGTGGACGGACCTAATTTTCCATCGTTTCCGATGTAGTGGATGACGATAGCCATGAATGCATATCCGTTGCTCGACGTCCATGCATCCAAGGACAGAACAAAGTTTGACGCATTTTCCTGGCATATATCAGCGTCTAAACATCGTTTATATTCGAGCGTACACACTGCAAAGATTTTCTTCAGTCCCTCAACCATCGTTGTACTCATGGTTTCGATGCGAAGCTTGACGGAGTCATCGCCGGGAATTTTGAGTGGATTCGGAGAGTGGTGATGGGCGTACTGAAGCATCTCACGAAACTCAACTCTATTCACGGCAATGAAGGGCTGGTCGCAAGCTGCAACCCATTTGGCAACCAGGTCTTCGAAATGCTCCTGATTCCATGGAACCTGTCAAAAATGAGCGACGGTTTGGCGACGACAAAAGGAGTTATTACCTGAGCATCTGCAGCCTGCTTCTCGAACATGGCCTTGATATTGTTCGAAATTTTCTTGCCCTCTGCGACGTACTGTGCAATTATCTTGTCTGTCATAGGGGTAACTCCGCAGGCCAACGAGCGTTCATGATCTGTGGGGGGATCACCGGCAGGTCGCTTTTGAAGGACTTGATACAGCTGGTAGTGAGGTGTCGACGTCTTTTCAAGGTGTCTCTGGAGTTCTGGGACAACGAGGTGAGATATCAAGCATATTGACATTGTAAGTGTTGACGACTCACTGCTCGTGTTAAAATTGCTCTTTTTAGTGATCATGATAATCTCCCGATTCCCGTGCCAACATTTGTGATATTGGGCGTCGTCCTCCGCATCGTCAATAGTGTCATTATCGAGTTTCTCGTAAAATAAATATATTGTGTTGCGCTTTTTCTAGCGGCCAAAAGTGAGCGAGACGAGATCAGAAACAGTCATGAAGTACGTACCCCCGAATTGCCCCGATCTTTGGGCGCCTGTGGCTGGCGAGATGGTCCAGCTACTGGAGTGCCATCCTCGGGGTCGGAGGGCTGCAGGTGGGCAGTTAGAACACCGCTGGTGGGATATAGGCAGCTTACAGGTGTCGTGGTCGTTTTCTTGGTTCGCTTCTTCGGGGGTGCCTGCGTAGTTGGCTTGCGCCTCGCATTCTCCGGGACGGTTTTGGTGGGAAGAGATTCGGCCAACTATGTAAAGGGTCAGAATATTATATTACCGCATTCCATTGAGAGAACTGACCTCAACATTAGTGACTTCTACGTCGGGGTCGCTGTCACTGTCCTCCAAATCGTCATTGCCTCCGGAGAAGTCTTCATCATCCGGGTCCGAATTTTGCTCCCGAAGACGTGCAGGGTTTTGTTTCGACCTGCGCTTACGCTTTTTGGTTTTCTCCGGATCTGAATCTGACGCAAGCTCCTCTGCTATGGCCGCATTCAGCCGTGTCCGATCCGGTTTACGCCTGGGCCGAGACGAGGAAGCCTCTGGCTGATCATCTGCGACTCAACTTCGTCAAGGCCCCCAAAATCGAAATCCAAGAAGAAAGAAAAAAACGGACCTGGATCCGCTCCGCCGGGAAGGGAGAGTTTCATATGTAGATGCGAGAGTGGTCCGAGGCCGAGGGTGCGTACGCTATCGTCCCAGCTTACGCGACGACCTCCGCAGGTAAAATAGAAGTGTCGGAAGCCGCTTGTAGGTACAACTCCCAAAGTCTGGAGGTGGCGATATATATCGTCGATGGTGGTCTCACCGTCGACAACTGAAGGAATATTACGCAATTATTCATACAGAATGATGAAGCACATACCAACAGGCAAAGATCGCGCTCGAAAGCCCATGACAAATACAGTTAAACGCGACTTCCCGCAGACACGGTTCATGCGCCGATTGGACATGAAGGAAAAATGTGACCGATGGCGTCGCCGACCCAAAATCAACGGAACAACCAAGTGATAGCGGAAAATTTTGGGGAAAATCAAGCTACCTACAAGAATTTGAGATAGCGCATCAGTGGATGATCAACGACTGTAAGCCGACTCACCGATGAAGACATTCGCCGAACCGGAAGAAATAGCAAAGTACGTGAGAGTGTAAGCGAGACTTTCAGGAGATTCATGGTGATGTATCCCGAGGCGATCACCAAACGCGTAAACAGCGAGAAGGCCGGAAAGTAAAGGGAGTAGGAAGAGCATGAGATTCATAGTCATCCATTTCACGCAGTGGGACGCAACAGCGTCGGGTCGAGTGGGGAAAAGTGTACCCCGAGCTAATGGCAAAGTCTCAAAGATCAGTAACTGTCGACAAAAGAAAGAAGACAACCGTACCAGGTAGGAGTTTACTCGGGGGTCGGTCGTCATACTTGACGAGTGGGGGCATCAGTTGGGCACCTATTATTGCAGAGACGTGGTGTGCGTTGGAGCATTAAATAGTACGAGGCGGATCTGTATCCGTCCAAGCACATGTAGTTCACATGGCGGCCAATACACATGCACCGGGCAGCGAAACTCCGAGCAATGGGACAATGAACTCACTGGTCCTAATTTTTTGGTTGGTGAAACATTATTAAGCCGAACTGTAAGAACCTGGATGGTCGGCCAGCCTACTCATTCACGGTGCTATTTGCTGGGACTTTTGCTCGAAAGTCGGGAGATATTATATCAAGATGAGCTCAGCAAGATTATCTCATTTAAAGTTTTCAAAGGGCACGGTGAACGCGGTGGAGTCGCCGAGTAAGCAAATCTTCATTACTCATGCACTTGGCCAGTCATCGCCGGCAATCCCACTGAAATTTGAGACCAGGAGTTACATTGCTGATAGGTACGGTTCATCTCTGCTCTTCCGGGATCTGAACAAAAAGAAGGATGGCCGGGGAGTGAGGGAGGGACGAAAAGCGTCGAGTGGCCAGATACTTGATGCGCAGTCCTGATTTATAACCCATGCACAGACCACCGGTAAGTTATCAAATACCGAAGTTCGGCAGTACCCGTCAACCCGTCGACGGCCGGGTACGGGTCACCCGTTGACGGGTAAACCCGTCACGTACCCGTCCGTCTCGAAACACTTTCCAACTGGCCGACGGACGGGTCGGTAAACGTCGCGACGGGCCGTCGACCCGTCGAAAACGGGAACGGGTCGGAGCCCTAACTGTCCACGATCGACGATGATTGAAAGATGCACAGCGCGTTGCTTGTTGTGGTTGTTTGATCTAGTTGCTGACTCATCTTTCTTGGCAGTGTCCGCGATGGTCTTCGCTCTGGTGCTCGTCCATTCAATACCAGTTACTATGCCCGTTTGTTCTACGAGGGTTTCGAGGGTAACCCTGGGGATGTCGAAGCCGGCTTCTTGAAGAGTCGCTACCTTGTCAAGGTACGTATAAGGAGTTTTTACTTCGATACCCGATTCACTCACAAATGCACCATGACAGGGATACAAGGCCTGCTTCACGGCTCCATCATCTGTGGACAAGGACGACGACGAGAACACCCCACCTTCGAAGAAGGTCAGGGGTGGCCGAACTATCCGCAAGGCTGTCGCCGACATCCTTCGCATGAGTGGGAAGGTTACACCCCGCTCCATCGGATATGTCGCAATCCTCGTATGTATACCCTCTTGTCCTGGCTTCTCCAAGGCTCACTTCAAATCTAGGAACACTTTTCGTTGACTAACGCTAGTCAATGGACCCCAGTCTACTACGGCTTGTCGTATCCGCAAATGTACAATTTTATTGTCGATTTCTTCGAAGCTCCCAAAGCAGGGACCAAGGCCAGAGAGCGCGCTGATGACCTGAATAAGTACATCGCCACCGTTGTTTGATGATCGTCATCTGATTGTATTCCAGGAAAGTCTTCCCAACCCACGCTTCCTCTGCTGCTACCCAGCTCACCTCGATCACATCCAGGTCCAGGCTCAGGGACCAACGCGTTGCAATGGAGGCCTAGTACCGTGTCATATATTATTCTTTCCACACAAATCTATATATTTTTTCCAATTTGTCTACACCGTACATTGAATATTCGCGAATCGAAAGGATATTATAGCAGCCCGAAAGGATACAAACGGGTCCTTTAGGACTGTGCTGACGGTAGCTCGCAAGCAAATACAAGACCCATACCTGCCAGACGGTCAACCCGTAAGGATACTGCCTGCCAGACGACCACTCTGTAAGGGTGCTACCCACAAGACGACCAGCTCATCAGACGCCATCCGCGCTGACGGATCTCTCTAGCTCCTTTAGACCCATAATCCGGCAGCATCAGCTGGCTCATCAGATTATGTCACCTCACAGCGCTGATGGCGATTATCCAGCATTATGAGGCCGGATCGGCGAGGTGCTGATTTCCTGATGGAGGCGAACTTCGGGTTCAGACTCCGACGATCAACAGCAGCCGAATGAAGCTAGGTTCGGATCAAACCTGCCGTTCATTATTTGTTGATGCGGGCATCAAACTTGGTCAACCGGGTCGCCGGTCCGGAGAGTGGCTTGTTCCGAACCTAAGTTAGAATGAAGCTGGGTATTGGGCGGGTAACGATCACACAAGTCATCGAGCGGCCCAAGAACCCTCCGCAGCAGCCTCCCACGCTAGACCAAGAGCAACACTTGTCCATCGAGCGAGCGCTGTTTTTGATGAGAAAGCAACCATTCAAATCAAGATTCAAATTGACTAGATAACCACACGGAACTTGTCTAAGATACGACGATCCTCTGAGCACAAAGAACTGTGCCGGGTCGTGATTAATGCTGCCGGGGAAGAGCTATGGTAAAGTAGGGACGGTCTTGGTGACGGATAGCCGAGAGAAGATAAGGGAGGAAGACGTCCTTGTGAATAGGCGGGTCGCTGGGCGATGGGTGGTGGGAGGAACAAGGGAAAGTTAGGAGTTGATTCGGAGGGGTGTGGTGAGAGTTTCAAATCGGCAATAGACCCAGTTCCATGCTTGAATTGGGCGGCCACGGGGGTGAGCGATTCTCTTACGAGTTCAAACCCCTCGGCGTACTGATGGCACCTGTCGAAGGTGACGCTAGTCGGCCGTGTACTAATGAAAACACCCTCGGGAACTCGGATGTTTCTCAGGTAATCGTAGTCCTCGAACACAGGAAGCTGGTTATAGTCTCGGGCCTTGAAGATATACATGAGAAACGCGAAATACGCACGGGGAAGCCATACCGAGAAGTAAGCAACGATGTGCCATTTGCGAGTGTCCGTGGTACCCGGCATGTGAACAGTGACCGAGTAGGTTTGCTTGGTGAGACCATCAACCTTCGACGGACGCTCCTTTCGCTTAGGAGGAGCGGGAAGCACCACAGATGAGTCAGACGCTTTGCTCGCGCTGATATCATGTTACGTGGGCGTGAATGAAGAATAAAGTTGTGTTTGGTAAGACGAACCGGCGGGCGGCTTTGGCTTGTTTCTCGGCGTAGGTGGTCTCAATTTTCTCCTCGTAGAACAGGTAGTCGCCCCGCATTCTGCTCTGGGACCTTAATGAAGGAGTTAGCCAACCGTGGGAGACGACGCAGGATTCGGGTATGCTACCATCGTCGTCCCTCTGTCCACCGCACTAAGCCGTCTTCCTCTGGGTCGTCGCATTCCTCCCAGACAAAGATATTACCGCTCCTCAGCTGCGCACGCTCGTGAGCGACGAGCCGGCGCTTGATGAGGGGAAGTATCTTCAATCTAACAGCCTCCAGGATTATATACGCGTCTGCGATATCGCGTATATCTGATGTTCGATCAGAGTCTAGTGTGGTGAAAGGAAGATGCGCATACAAAGAGAGGGGTGTGTAACGTACGGGCTTGGCTCCATGTCCTTCATGGCTTCACTGAGTAGGGGATTCCAAAGGTAGTCAGGCAGGCAATTGTATGCGTACGCTTTATGTGGGTAAAACCACCGCGGAGGTATCTTTTGCGTAAATCGGGATCGAATCCTGGAAGCTGGTGTATAAATATCGCGAAGCCAAACAGTAGTCCAGAGCGCATGCCATAGTTTACTAGTTTGCGGTTGGAAGCCAGACTGACAGATACGGACCGGATTACCGCGACGGACAGAAATGAGCAGGCTTCCTCACTTCAAGCGATAAGCATGAGAACAAGAGGTCCCCCGTCCCAAGCAAGAGAGAGGAGTCCTGATATTCAAATGTGAGCGTTGGAAACATGCGGAACCTGGAGATAAAACCTCGGGCATCCGAACTTTTCTCCCGTTCCGTTGGTCTGGATGAAGCTTTGCGTCAATCCTGTATCGAACATCAAAATTTAGATTGTCCTTGTGTGCTGCTGACGCAAAATAAGCCTCAAAAGATAATCGAGAAGCGCTTGGATGGGAGGAATAGAATCAACGGTCAGGTACCGCGACCAAGATCGTGGTACCCTGATGGCAGCAGGACAAACGGTCCCACGGCAAAACACGCGTCAGGACCGTGTTCTACGAGTGAACACATCTGGGTGGTGGCATCAGCGGTTCCTGAGCTGGGAATTCGATTGCAATATTTGGGGATTTAGGACCTTATAGCCAGTGTGGGAGAGATTAAGCATATCGGGGAACTTGCTGATCGTGGAAGGCGGATCATCAGCAATATTAGGCGGTCTCTCTGCTCCTTGATGACCTAAATTTCTATAGCAGGAGATTACAAAAAAATTAAAAACTCAGGGTGAACCTAGAATTCTTACCCTGCTTTGCCTGGGTCTGCGGCCTGATCAAAGTGGGGTCTGATTTGACGGAGCATTCGCGAACTTCGCAGTTTTGTGACTCCAGACTGCCTTGACCTCCGAAGAGCATAGAATTTCGATCTGTATGATTTTAATTTGGTAAAGTTATTCCGCCGATTCAGGCTGCCAGTCATCTCTGAAAGTTTCGCGGTCTCGCGGATCTGCCAGTGATGTATTGAACACGAGTGTTGTTTTGCCCAGTCGGAGGATAGCTGACGTAGCCGGTGGTGCAGGACAGATGGCGTATAACTTTCCCATGGCTGTAGGCGACGTGATATGCAGAATGGAAGATGAGGGGAGTGGGATATGCATGAGAAAATCGGCTCACGGTATCCGGAACGCATGATTCGTGGGAGACCGCCTTTCGAATTTGGTCCGCGCGAAAAATAAATCCCCCACTAGTACTAGACGGACTTGTAGGGCGTCAGAGATAAGATTAATCTTCAGTGGCATACTCTGATTTTCCGTGAGAGTCGATTCCAAATTTGCAAAATTCAGTTGGAGGGAGTCCGTCCCGAAGATACTAAAACACGGTAGAGCATCATCAAACTTCCGGCCAATGTCCCATGTCTGTGGGTACGGCCATAATTCAAATTATTCAAGTTGAGAAAAGAGAGAGAAAAAGAGGGAAAAAGAGAGAGACTCCAATACCCTATCTGCACCCCTCCGCGGCGTAATTTTGAGCTCAAAAACAGCGGAGCGCTAAACGGCAAACGCGCCGACCTTGAATCCCAAGCCTGCCGATTGATTGGCAGATCCCTAGTCTATCCGGAGCCATCTCCCCCTATAGACTAGGGTCAGCGAATCAAATTCAAGATAAAAATACGTTCTGACACTGGGACGCCCCGTGATTGATGCGGAAGCTTTGTCCGTGTTTGGTTGGCATGCGGGCTCGGTTCCAACCTTCCACACTCTATTCCCTCTTCCCACAACATCTATTGCTCAAACTGAAGAGACAAGTTGGATTGTAATATGACCCAGAGTCCATTTATTCGAGCACATTTTTTGTTTTTTCGAAATTATTTAATCTGACATTGTTTTCAACCGAAGTTCACCATGTTTCATCAGCGTTCGGAGCAGAATAAAAAAAGTGGCTGGATAATCATCTAACCGGACTATCTATCTTTGATTTTCGTCGAGGTACCGAAAGGATTGCTTCAGATTTGAACAAGAAATAGGGTTTGTGGCTCCCGAGGTGAAATAAGTGTTCACAGCAGGGAATCCAGGTTTAAGCTTTGTTTTTTGCACTTCAATAGGCTGAAGCATTATGCTATCGGAGATCAAGGCAATCTTTGCGCCGGAATGTATCCCCAACCAAGTTTGTTAATGGGATTGGTTGATTTTGGGCTCACAAAGCCTATTACTTTTTTGCCATGGACATTTAGAGAAAGTGTGAGTTGGCAAATCACTCTCAAATGCGATGAAGAACGTGATTATCCGGCCAGTTTTTTTAAAATTCCATGAAAAAAGTGAGCTGAACCCAATTCTTTGTGCTTTTATACCGTTCCATGGCAGTTCAGAAGAGATTGGAGAAATATGGCAGGATAATCATATATAAGGATGCATTTAATGCAAGTTTTGAAGTTACACCCAAGGATTTGGTGCAGAAATGAGAAAGTAGCTAAATGCCGCGCAAAAAGCACATGACAAGACACGTGTGCTCGGGTGTCATCGCGCCGGACCACGGGCCGGATCGGATCAATCCTTAGTCTATATACGGAATAAGGCAACCACAGGCACCGGCTATGAGCCACTGAACGTCCGTGGACCTGGGACGGAACCCCTGATGAATACGGCACCGCATAAACAAGAGTCAGCATTTAATCTGGAGCACATTGTGCATGTCAGAAGGCTATGGATGCCGTAATCTGCTTGAATCAATGAAGTGCGAAGCTACATCAGAAGACTTTGTAATCTTACTATACACAGGTATTTTCTGGAAGACTGTCAGCTGACAGTGTCCAGCTTCAACAGATAGCTCAGATCGCACCATCTCCGTAGACCTCATATTCCCTCGGACTTCAACAAACAAGGAACGAGTTCAAGTTGAGAACCGTGAGTACTCGGGCCCCGGGGGCTGCAGTGAAGTTCTCAGAACCAAGTTTCCAGCCGTCGTTCAATCACACAGATTTCGCCGTTATCAGGTTCACACAGCATAAAGGCACATATTCGCAGAACATGCCAGAGGTATCGTAGATGACTGCTTGAGCGCCTAATGACGGCTCGTGAGTCGTGTGTTCCTCTTCGGGTGAACGTTATCGCGGACGTAGAAAGATTACTAGTAGGCGGCCCCAGGAGGATCATCGTAGAAATCCCGGGCGGACAGGCTCTTCGATTACAAGTCTCGTCCTCTATGCAGTATTGCGGTAACCATATGCTGATACTCGTTTTGACTGGGTCTTGGAAAGACTGAAGAGAATGCATTTAGTCACGTGTCATAGAAGATTGTCGGGTATTTGTTTCGTATTTGCGCTGCAAACAGATTTCCCTCTTCCGTCGTCTAGATTTAGATTGAATTTGCCAGGCTTCAACTGCCTGAATTCTGACCGAAAATCAGGCGGAAAATCCATTTTCGGAACCTCCTGGACAGCCTTGCTCGATAACGCACCGGACTTTCTCCAAAATTCGCCAAAAATGTTTCAAAGTTCTCTCGAAAAGTCGGCTCGAGCCAGACAACCGGAGTTCATCCGCCAATTCTTTGGTTCGAATCCTGAGGCCTGAAAAGCAATTGAGCTCTGAGGAACGCCAGCGCGTAGTACCCCATCTGCTCCCGCGTCTTCTATCTAAATTCCGCCGATCGTCGTGATGACAACGCTGTCCACATCCCTTGTCCTCCTTTCACCTGCCACCCACGGTGACACACCTCTTTTCCTGCATGGCGGCGGGCAAACCACCCACGTCCAATCTACTCCCCAGCGAGGAGCGGATTCGCATGATACGGTCTACTCGCAAGTTAGGCGCAATGATGGGCACGACACCCCTCATTGACGACTGCTCATCCGACGCGTATGGGCCGAGTCAACAGCTCCGAGTTTTGCCACTGGGATCAGGTAGAGCAGCAGCGATGGAGATACTTCTGCCTGTGTTGAAGGAGAAGACCTCGAGGCATGGCCATCGTTCGTCGAAGCGTGAAGGCGTTATATTCACCGTATCCTCTCACTCGTCGATATCCTCCATGGACTGGATGACAGAGGATCCTGAGTCTCCTCCACGGGTAGCAAAATTATTCCTCTCGCCGCAGCCTCTCAATTCCCTTGATGCAACCACACGACTGCGCCTCGTTCTCACCTTGACGCAGCCCACATCCTCTGCCGGGGCATACCCGTCAAATCATGCGCACCACTCCAACGACTCAATTGACGTCCTTACTCGCTCCCTCAGCGTGCTCATCTCTGCACTACAGCCGGCCGACGCAGAGCATGCGGAGCGGCGCAAAAGAATGGTCAAGCTTACGCAGATGCTTGGCGGGCCCATCCCCCCTTCGCTCGTATTCCCACTTCCACAAGGTCCACACTCTCATCTACGCCACGCCCGCCGCCGCTCCCGCTCTGTTCCTCCCGTATCGACATCCTCCGCGCCGCATAAATTAGTACGCCCCCCGCGTCCACCGGACATAAAAGTCCTCCCCGCGCTTAGCGTGGACCGCATATCTCACCCCCGGCCTCTGGCAGCGTATGCTCTTCCGCGGACAGAGGCGGCCAGGAACCCACGGTCTACTGGGACTTCTGTGACCAATTCTTCGCGTGGAAGGGCCCGCGCGCGCTCGGTGACGCCACCCTCTTACAGCCTCAGAAGAAGGTGCCGGGAGTCCAAGTACGTTATGGAGCCATGAGCTAGGCACAGGCACGGTGCCAAGCAGGATATATTGACAATGCCGATTTTTAAACTCCCTTCTTTCCCTGGGTATCTTGATCTCACTATCGTATAGTTTTCACCACATCCTCACATATTGAACGTGTCTGCTACATTCTCTATACGTTACCCTACTGCTATTCTATCCTATCTTACGACTAGCTATAATCGTACTCTACATTCCTCTATTTTCTGTATTCATTGAAATGTACCATCGAGTGTAATTTTGCCTTAGTTGTGTAGCTCCGATCACGAATTTTATGATCATGAATCAGCTGGCGATATACATAGGTAAGTACTTCCCACAATCGTGCTTGATGAAGCCCAAATGCACTTGTGCAGCGATGCATGTGGGCCTTAGTCTCCCGTAGTCAGACCAGAATCAATTGTTTTTTTTTTTTTTTTGAGTGAGTGAAAAAAACTTGATTATGTGGGCCTCTAGATATTATTCTTTTCTAATGAAAACTTGCTTCGAATCCCGCGTTCGGCACCCGGCCGTGCGTTCGTAAAAGTGCCAATGTCCGGGGTGTGGTACCTCAATTGATTGGGCCCGCGATGCATAATTAGCTGCGGCTGCGGTACTGCAGCCGGATATTTTGGGTCTTGTGTGGTTATTCTAGGCCGCAGTTCTGGAGTTCTAATTTATCGCTTAGTACAGGAGAGCTTGATTTCGAAATGACGACACTATCTATATATATATCCGTGCACGAGTTCAGCAGTCGGCAGTTTGTATGTGAGAATGGAATGAATCGGCTTTACTAAATTGCCCACCGGTCGGCGGAGACCCATCTTTCGGTTCCAAGATCCCGGGCGAGGTACCGGAGTTACGAGTTCCACTGTTGCATGAGGATCTATGCAGGTGGCCATTCACCGAATATAACCGTGAACTTAGAGTACCTCGGAAGCGCCGTCAACGTGTGGCGTCTCGATTTGGTCTCTGCAAGGGGCGGTGAGATGGCCGCATACCATTGTTCGAAAAGGATTTTCGGCTCTCTACTATTCGCTGCATTTAAAGGACGCTCCTGGATAGGACTCTATTTTCAACGCTGGTTGCGTGCTCTGTTCCGAGTACCCTGTTTTTTACGTAATGTAGCGGCCCCCGACGGTAAACCCAAGTTAACTATTGGACCATGTGATATTCGCTTGATGTTCGTGATAGGTCGCGCTCCCTCGCGAGAGGATTGTAGGCCATAACGTCATAGGTTGGTGATACCAGCGGCCGACGTGGCTCAGTAGAATTGAACCCTGATACTTTCAGCTCTTTGACACCGCTGCCTCAAAAGAGATGAGTGTGCTGCCTTATCATACATTTTCGTTTTCGTTTAGTGTCTGAACGAGTAGGAGAGTTTGCATCATTGCGGCGAAAAAAAAATTGGTTGGATGCAGAACGTCCAGGTAAAAAAATGTTTGTCAAATTCGTCAATTTACGGTATCGGATACAGGTCATATTTAGAGTGTCCATGCTCGTTCGCATCATTCAGCACTTCCGAGAAGAAAGGACTTGGATCAGCCAAGGATGCAAAGATCCCAACTACCACCGAGGACAAAGAGCGGGATCGAGAGACTTCGTGAGGCTGAACCGTTTCCGGGACGGGCCGCAGATCTTGGGTGCGGAACCTTTGGGGAGGGGGAGCGCGATGGGGGAGGTGTAAACCGTGACGGGGATGTCTGCTGTTGAAAGCGACTTGGGGTCGACAGGAGCAGGCAACGATCTATGCGCGCGCTTGCGGAGGGACAGGCACTTCGTCGCGCGGCGGATCACTTTGAGTGCCGTCATGTGTGGAAGAGTGGGGGGATTCAGTTCTGCGAAACACAGGTTAGTATCAGAAGCCGTAGTGGAAGATGATGAGACGTACCCTGCTCGGGTGTCAGGATTATAGGTCGACGAGTGTAGCACGGGCGCTCCGGCGCTGAGTCCGTCTCAGAAGATTCGGTGTCTCGCACGCAACGGCCAAAAGAATTGCACCGAGGATACCCTGGGGAGAAGGGAATCAGTGAAAATGCACACAGGACGTGAAAAGGAAGACGTACGGTGTGCGTGCTCATTATGCTCACGGTGGTCGAGGGCGCGGTGAGATTAATAGCCTCCTTTTCAGCAGAGGATAAGCTCTCGAAGCTCGACACCGACCACCGTGTGGATGCAGCTGAGGCGGAGTCCGACGCCGAAGTGGAAGAGGGCGAGGATGTAATAGAAGTTTGTTGCATTGTTGATAGCGATAGAATAGATTGAGAATTCGAGTTGAAATCTGCGCCGAAAAGCAAGGCTGTGAAAAGCGATCGGTGTTCACCCTTATCCGAAAGCGGGTCTCAGATAAATTCCTGCGCCAAGGCATCCGCCCGAGGCCCCACGATCCCGTGATTCGATGGCAGAGGTAAGGGCGGTGGGTGCCATAGCTTTATAGGGAGTTGTCGAATACCTCCGTGGAAACTGTGAAAGAGGGAGAAAAGGAATGTCTCCCTGTGATTGGGAGTGAGGAGTTTGCGTACGGCCATAAACAAACATATTCCGCGGGATAGCGTATACCTAGATAGGCCTAGATGGCACGGCGCGGAAGCGGATGCAAATTGCGGGATCTCGGAGGAATGAGACATCGAACCCGGGCAATAAGCGATTGATCGGAAGCGCCGTGCGGAGAGGATACAGAAGTAAGACAAAACAAGGTCAGTATACCTCAGTATCCACAGGCCAGACGAGTTCATAGAGGGCGAAATATTCGATGTAATGGCGCCCGAGAATTTTCGTAAGGCTCCAGTTTTGTAACTGATAAAGCATTCCTCGTTTGCGTGACGGCAATGCTGAATGGGAGAATGAGGGAAAACCTGGAGTGCATTCGGGCGGATATATATCAAACCAGAGAGTGACCATAGAATCTCACGGTAGACCGCAGCTTCCGACCTGGCCGAAAGTCCCGACTTCAGTATTCAGGGGATAGAAGATTTGACAAACACTATTAGTGTTTGTCAAATCTTCTTTTTCAAAGATCCCTGCCTCGCTTTGGTGTACGGGGCCCACCACAGTCTGGGGGGTGGATGTATCAGCCGCCTCTAAACTCAATAGTGCAATGTTATAAGGAAAAGCCTCACCAGGTTTCTGTTTTGATACTTCACCATAGCGGTCCACCCCAATGCAGTAGACAGCGTTCGCGCCGGCGTCCTCGCTGCGTAGTATGATGACCACATGTATGTTCCTGTTTGCCTTCAGCTTCTGTATTTTGATCACGACGTCGATGAGCACAAAAAGTACCTAAAATACACGAAAAAAATACATAAAATACATATGGTCCGAGTCTCCTGATGTATCAATGATACGCGTAAATCTAATCGACATAGCTTGGGTCCACAGCCCTTGTCGAGCTTTCGGGGATTGGTCTGTCCTCCTCGCTACTGGCGCTATCATCCACCTCTTCGCCTCCTGCCTCTCCGCTGCCTTCCGCATCGCGTTCGCCTCCCGTCCTACGTGCCCTACCCTCCGAGATTAGCGCCGGCAGGTGCGCCCACTTTGTCGCAAAGCTCTCACACAGCTGCTTCAGGAACTCGGCCTGCCGCAACGCGTACGCCCGGTCACCCTCGTGCTGCACGCATAAAACCCTACAAAGTTTGTTTAAACAATTTGCGTCTCAACGTAAAACCCTGTTTAAGCAATGATTTATTTAATGGTGTTCATCACCGAGGAGAACATTAG
The DNA here is from genome assembly GCA_029204085.1 of Mycena sp. CBHHK59/15. NCBI lineage: Eukaryota > Fungi > Basidiomycota > Agaricomycetes > Agaricales > Mycenaceae > Mycena > Mycena sp. CBHHK59/15. The sequence goes on from JARGXW010000023.1 coordinate 143,305, forward strand.
GATGAGGGGTTTAAACCTTGGGATTGAAAAACGGGGTTTAATCAGTGTTTGCAGTAACCCTACAAAGGTTGTTTAAACAATCGGCGTCTCAACGTAAAACCCTGTTCAAGCAATGATTTACTTAATCCTGGTTCAAACCGGGTTGAAAACATGAAGCAAAAGGAACACCCATGGTGGGATTCGAACACACACCAGTTGAGTACACAATCCATAAGCAGCGAAGTAAGATCCAACTGAGCTATGGGACCATTACCAAATGGGTGCACAAATGCATTGAAGAACATAAAACAGGCAAGGTTACTCTTTCAAAGTACAAGTCCATCGCACCTTGAGCAGCCGTGATATTTAAGCAGTTCAAGGTCACTTCAGAAGCTCTCACATGCTAACTCCCTTCAATGCATTCAAAGCATCCAAAATTGCAAGGGGACATCAGTTTGTCTTTCATCTGTAGTCAGTAACTCGAACATCAAGTCGTTGAATTTCCTTGTCTGTTATGGGGGTTGCATACAGAAAGGCACTGAAGTATTGGAAGTACTTTGCCATGTTCTCTTTCGATACATACTATGGTTACATGGTATTGAAAAGAATTCAGTGCACAGTTCGGAAGCAATACAACGACACTTGTTGAGATTTAAAACAGCCATTCTTGTTTTCAAATCAGACATGAGTAAGGCTGTAATACTCCACCCCTTTGCATCGGTTGCATGGTGTACTGGTTATTGATATCTTCCTTCCATTTGCGGAGAAACCAGGAGGTCCGAAGTTCAACTCCCCTGGGTGCCTCAAATTCTTACATTTGTCCCATTGAACAGTATTTAATCAGTGTTTGAACATTCTTTAAATCCTCTTTGATCCCATTTTGATCCAAACACTGATTAAACCCCGTTTTTCAATCCCAAGGTTAAACCCCTCATCCTAATGTTCTCCTCGGTGATGAACACCATTAAATAAATCATTGCTTAAACAGGGTTTTACGTTGAGACGCAAATTGTTTAAACAAACTTTGTAGGGTTTTATGCTGCGCATCGTCCACGACATCTCGTCATCTCTCAGCCTGGCTTACCCACCACCCGGAGCGCCACGTCAAAAACTGCAGCACGCGCCTCATCTCCTCCTCGAGGAGATCGACCTCCTCCGACCAGCGCATGGACCGCGCTCGCGCCTTCGCCCACTCAATACGAAGCCCTACTCAAGGGGTGAGCACCAGAAGCAGTATATCAGATTAGTCCTTACCTTCATTCATGGCCGGTGCTTCCCCCTCCACCACTGCGGCACCTTGTACAATCCATATCCACGATACGGGGCGCTCGGCGACTTTCTTCCGCCTCTTCGTCTTTCGACCCTTGCCCTTGCTCTTCTGTCTCTCTGGGTCTGAGAAACGTGCGCGCGGCATCCCCCTCACGTCGTCCTCCATCAGCGGCTTCAGCGGCTTCTCCCAGTCTGTCTTCTCCAGAACCCGTCCCAGAACTACAAGTGCCCGCCTTGCCGCACGATACTGCGCCACGGTCCGCCGAATTCGGTCGTTCAGCGCCTCAATCTTGGATTGCGAGCGCATATTGGCCCGCACGCCCCGGGCGTTGGTATCCTTCTGCTTGTACAAGTGCGTCCGCACCAGCAGCTGTCGGCGGATCTCGTGTAGCGCTTCGTGCACCTGACCGACTCAGAGACGGTACTCGATCGCCAAGACATCGTTCTTGCAATGAACCTCGTCTGCATTTAGTCGAGGCATCTTCATCATTGCAGATGGCATCCACAAGGCCATCTCCTGGACCTTGATACCGGGTACGGCCTGCGTCTCAGCGGCCCGCATGCGGGCAATATCTTCGAGCTGGCGGAGTCGGGCGACATGGGGGAAGAACTGTATTTGTACCTCCATCCAAGCGAGGATCTTACGGCGCAATTTGCTCGTTCGCTCGACCATTGTCCTGCGTTGGTCAGTGGTGGGGTGGAGACCAGTCGCAGCTACGTCGAAACCCAGCTGCCGTCTAGAAACAGGATGTCACCACAATACCACTAGCATGATCGACAAGCTCACTGCTGCTCCTCGAGTTGGATACCCATCGAGATCATCTCCGAGATATGCATATCGACGCGCACTGCACCCTCGTCCTCGGTTCCTGCCAACTCGCGGGACGCTGCCTCCTCCGCCAATTCCCTCCGTACCTGCACCAGATGCTGATCTTTCTTCAGCGTTTCGAAGGGGTTGGGGTTGGTAGGGTCCGCCTCCCATGCCTCCGCCATTGCCGTCCACTTCTTCACAGTGTCCGCTGGCAACGAGTCCAGCATGTCGTCCAGCGCGACCTTAGTCCCCACCATTTGCGGTACCGCGTTCTCGGTTTTCTTCTGCAGCATGCGTCCTGCAAAAATGTCAGTATCCAATCTTGATTCCGCTCTGTTATGTCACTCACCCAACCCGATTATCTTCTTGTGATTCCAGTCGTTAAAATGGTTGTCCAGCGTATCGCGGCGAGCGCCTGGGCCCATCTCCTTCGTGCTGGTCCCGAGAGGGTTCGAGTTTGCCCAACCACGCTCTGGAGCTTCTCCGTCAGTCTGTCCCACATCGCGCGTCAGGTTGAAGGAGAAGAGGAGGTTGCAGGCTTCAATGTGGGCGGGCAGATGGAACTTTGGGACAAGGAACGTGATGAACTTGCCCCCAGGAAGGAATCGAATCTGGGGGTCGTATTTTTCCATACGCTTCCAGATATTAATGTGCCACTGGCACGCAATGTCGTATGACACGTAAAAGCGCTGTAGCTTGGTCCCAACTAAACTGACAAAGAACATATAGTCCATATTAATATATCTGAATGAGAGATCAGCAGCAGATTGCTTGGCGACGAAAATCGGACGTACTGCTCCCCCAATTGGAGATCTCCGACAGCACATGGTCGCTTCATGTTGTGACGCGCGCAGTCGACAGCGCCAATGCCAGATGAGACGGTTCCGCGGACCTCCTTGTCAGGCTTATCGACTGCGTCATGCGCCACACAGTGACTTCTCTGTTTGTTGCTCAGCCAAAGTAAGGATCACCGGACAGGTATGTGTACCTCTTGTGGCTCATTCCAGTGCTCTGCCAGGTGCACCATGTATGCCTTGACCTCGCAGTAGAAGGCCCAACCGGGTCCCAATCCGGGATCCTTCTCTTCACTTGACACATCCTTCCGCTTCAGGCGAAAGTTGGCGTCCATGGCAAGAAATAGCGCGTATAGAAATCTGTATGGTATAGCATCAGAAATGAGTCCATAACAGAGACTCGGCGACTCACTTTTGTCGTCAGGGACATTTTCCCAGTCCGGCGGAAGATTCTTACCGGGCTGTGGGCACGCCGGGCATAGTAATGCACATTCACCCTGCTGGGTTGCCTTAGAGCCAAGCGGGTCATGGCCCCGCCCTGCACGCTTCAGCATCTCGAGGTGCTGCCACTCCCTGGTCATCCGCCTGAACGCATGGTAACGATTCTATCCAAACGATCTCAGCGGACAGTCCCTCCTTTCTAATGTGATAGACTTACCTTGGCAGGCTTCAGCCCCGTGTTATCCGTTGCCCGAGAAAGGCCTTGGTAAAACTCGTAAGTTGAACACTTCGATTCATATGACTGAAGCTGGAAGTGCCGAAGGACATTGAACGTAGCCGCGGTTCGCGGGAAGTTGGTCGTGGCTGGGAATAGCTCTGCCCGAAGTAATTGTACTGGATGTGAGCCCCCTGCACCGCAACCACAGTAGTCCAGCGCAACTTGATGGATTGCGTGGTTATTGATGATGACAAACGAATCACCGGGTGTCCGCTCGGGGACAGGGCATCTGCGGTCGCGGCTGTGCCAATGACCCAGCTGGATTCGCAGACCAAGATCCTTGAGTGTCGTCCGAGTAAACCTGTCGCCCGTCCACAACTGCTGGTCTTGAGTAACATTTCTCAATAGTTATTGATGAAACATACCCTGATGCGATGTAGTGGTTGCTTACGATGTCCCTCCAGAAGACACGTCTTGCATATGAGCTGGCCACCAGCCATACATTCGACACAACGATACTGCGCTTTATCGATAGCACAAACAGGGCACACTGAGTAGGCACGATGATCGCCACGCCCCTCCAAACTCAGCATCGTATTCAAGAAGACATCAACAAACTCGGTGGCCCATATATGTAAAGGACGGTCCTATGATGTATCAGCTCAATTACGGGTGCTCAGCCTGAGCCACGTACCGAATCACGCAAAGCCCGCCCCCCTTCCTTGTCATCGTCGTTGTCGTGGTCCGAATCGGAGGTGTCGCTATCGGATGGGTTGGGATGCGGCTGGGACTCGAACAGATCAAAGAGCGGCTCTGTCTCAGGTTCTCTGCGCTCATCAGGTCTGAGCTGAGAGGGCTTGTGCGGCATCCGTCCCCCTTTGGTAGGCGAGGAGGGAACATCGACCAGCGCGGCGGCACGACGGAGCTTGCCATTCCCCTTGGTGGAGGTTGTCTCGAGCATGATGCGGCCACCAGTCGCCGACGGCGCGCGGCGCTCTGGGGATGGCTCATCCTCCTCCTCAGAGTCTGGTGGAATATCGTAGTGTGTTTGGTGCTTGTGTTTAGCCATCGAGTTTGAGTGGGGTATCACAGAGACATAAGACGTAGTCGATGGCCGCTCGGCGTCGCAGGAGACCGACGCTAAGTGTCTATGGTGCCATGTACCAAGAACAACATTTGCTGTTGTTACACATCAATGTCGTTAACATCTGATCCCATCTAATCGCGACTAAACTGATACGGTCATCATGCTCAACACTTGTACGTCGCGTTTCCACTCCCTCTTTCACAGCTAACTCTCAGCCAGATACTGGCCGTCTTTTTGGCCCGGACTGCGATATTCAGACCGGTGAACGGCCATTCTATGATTTTTACTACCTCTTGTGCGTCTCTTTACCGCCTTCTATTATTGCTGATCTTCTTGGTTCACGGGCGTTTAGGTGCACGCGTATCTGGACAAACACCGCAACCTTCAGCTTAGACGATGACGATGATGGCCCTCCATCCTTAGAAGGGCTGAACGAAGTTGCTCGCAGTACTATCTGGAGTTCGGCAACAGGCTGTTGCGCTTCCCACAATCTCCTACGTGCCAAATTTTAACAACATATATATTGAAGATATATCTACTCCTTGCATGTCAAAAAGATGTGTGTACCATGCCTAATCAACTTCTTCCAATGGCGGCTGCTGGTGCCGCAGGTGACGGTCATTACTATAAGGAAGAGCAGTAAGCATCACGATACATTAGAGATAAAATCACATACGATTCGCCTTGCTCCAGACTTTGAGCCTCATGCCAGACAGAGATAATGTTGTCCAGAGTTTCGTATCGCAGGCCGGGTCCCATCTCCTTGGCAGCACCAAGGCACAGTAGCGCGGCCCAAGCTTGTTCGATCGGTTCACCATGGGTTTGACCAAGGTATATGAACGCACACGGCGGAGGAACTATCACTTTGCTAAAAAGTGATATTAGAAAGAAAATACACCAGTCAAAGTAGTCATACGTACTTTGTGGCCCCCATATAGACCATAGAGCCATCCCCATCCTCTCGGGTGAGATAAACCGCATCACTGAGACAAGTCATACATCTGTGTACCAAAAAAGCTGGACAGCTTACTCATAGGAGATGTAGCAGAATCCGGGCGGTGCTGGATCCAGGGTCTGGGGCACCTGCACCTCCGGAGCAGCCCGCCATTCCTCTCCCCAATCGGCGAGGCTTTGCATCGAGATCCTCCATGAATGCTCCCATGGGCTCTCGACGTAGGGGCGTGTTGACGGTGGTACAAGTCCGACGATATGGCATGCAAGGGGCTTCGAGGGGCGAGAACGACGGCGTCTTCTGAGCGGTGCCTGGTTTACCGGAGGGTTGGGGGCAGTGCGAGTGCTCTGCATCTGATCTTTATGGAAACAATGTAAAGCACGCAGACAAGTTAGAATAAAATACGACGCACCAGATTCCCTTCGCTTTCTCCTCACTGTTGTTGCCCCAGGAGGATGGCCAGTGGATGCCATGATCGCGGAAGAAAGGAACTGTCAGCTTGAGTCTGCATTGGTGGGAAAGCTACACAAATTACATCGGTCCAACTGAGCATGTGGTAACTACCTCGGCCTTGTATGTATCAATGGTGACCATGCTGCATCGTGAACAGCTACCGAAACTGAAACTGTCGCAATCGATCGAAAGCCGCCGAACAATGTGGTCCACATTGTTCAGTGGCTTTCGTGGCGCCGCGGAACTTGATGCGCACCAGCGCCGTGTGGCCACACGAAACCGTAGTAATCGATCAAAAGCCGCCGAACAATGTGGTCCAACATTGTTCGGCAGCTTTCGTGGCACCGCAGAACTTGATGCGCACCAGCGCCATGTGGCCACGGAACTTGTTTCGCATGGGTGGCGCGCGGACACCGCGTGTACAATACCTAAATTGGATAGCTGGAGACTGGAGTCAACATCTTCATCAAGGATACTCGGTTGGAAGGAGGTAAACATGGTCAAAGTTATGCATAGCCCTCATCAGTTTACACACCTGGCTTAAGTATTATCCGGCCATTTGACAGCACCTTTAATCCACCACGAGATCGCGCAGACGATGACCAACGAAGCCGCATGAGTGTGTCCACCCGAACTTTCCTCGTCAGCAACTCTGCCATCCTCTGCTTGTAATAATCGTCGGGCTTATTATTGGGCGACCGTTCACGCGGGCTTCTAACAAGCATATAGCAGTTGAGATAGCGCTCGTGCTTGGCAGTTCTGGGCATGTTCATGATCAGCTCTGACAGGAGAAAATCAATATATTATATATGGGCTGCACTGACAATGGGGTACGAACCGCGCTTGATTTCCCTCTCTTCAAGGTCACTCATAGCCTTCTCTGCCCTGCAAACAGGTTTTCTACGATCGCTAGACATTGAGTTTAGTAAGGTTGGGTTAAACGTACTCTACCTTTTATCCCTGGTGATGAGCACGCTAATATTCCCGAGCCCCATACAGATGTGACAAGAAGTTGATCTGATCTGACGGTTTGGGTTGCCCAGCTCGACAAGATTTGCCGCTAATCTTACCTTCTGTTTAAAGCCTCCACAAATAATGCGAATTTGTAGCCATGGTTGGACAAAAAATATGCATTGTATTACAATTGAATTGAAATCGTACAAAGAAAAACTTATCCGCTTCCAAAGACAGCAATCTGATCCGCCACAAGGTCGTCGTATTTGGAGAACATATCCAATGCTTCCTCCCAGCGTGATCCAGGGGCCCCATCATGCTGATCGCGGATCTCTTTCCCTCCCTTCTTGGAAAGCAGCGACTTCGCGGACTGAAACCTGTAAGTGACCCATCGAAAAAGGCCGCCCGCGGCATACTGCGTCATCGAGGTTCGGGTTTCGCCAGGTTGGAGAGGAGTATTGCCGTGGTTGACGCATCCAGAGGGGATCAGTACGGAGGAACCGCTCGGGTACTCAATCACGAGTTTCAGCTGCTTCAAGTAAATGTGACCGCCTAGGGTGTGATCGAAATTGCCACCACATGTGATGGCGCAAAGGCCATGGCTCAGATTCAAGCCGTCCCTGTGGTCGAAGGTAACTGTATCCGGGCCGCAGTTGAATGTGACAACTGGAAAAATTGAATTCGAGAAGTTATGGATTAATCCGGGTTCCTGCTCAAAAAGAGCTTTGAGAATCAGACAGTAGTATCGGTAAAGCTTAGGCACATATGTAGCCAAAGCGCCTGATGAATGTGAACTTTGATTCGGACGTATTTAGAAACGCTTACGCACTGGATTGGAAACCCGCAAATCTACGAATACTCTGGTTCTTCAGGAGCCGTTGAATAACACTGTACATGATCTAGTTGGTTTCCTCCGACTTTTATGCCGAAACGCAAAACCTCTTGCCAGATAAATGTCGACGCATCCAAACGGTACCGCCCAACGTAAATAACATATTCTAGCTTGTATAAACTTCAGCTACTCACATGTACAGGCTATCGCAGGAGGAAAAGGCTGCAAATCACCGCCGATCGCAGGCCGCGCACTACGCCAGGTACTCTTCTCTCCTTGAACCCTCACTTGTTAAATATAATATGTCTATGTTCTAGAAACCCAGACATTCGGGAGAGGCGACGCATACAAGTTGCGGAGAGACGGTATGTATTCGAAGTTACACTTCATTCGATGACTATGTATACACTATGCATTAGCGCTGCCAAAAAAATGGAGAGGCAACGGTGGGACCCTCCAAAAGGGAAGAATGTCGCAGAGAACACCGAGGACGAGGACTTCGATGCAGACGATCCAGGTGCAAGAATTTCCAGGAAACAAACAGACTGTTCCCTCATCTCCGATGACCAAGATCTGGGAGAAGAATCTGCAGCGGTGGATCTACGTGCCGCGCATTCAGAGAGCTCTCTCTTGACCTGGGATTTGAATGCAGATGTACTCGATCCAACATCCGAGGTCGAGGCGTCCCGAGGGACCCATGCATCACCGACCTCCGATGAGTGGGTGGCCACTCAAGCCCTGGCTACTCTCGCTGCCCTTGCAGAGCCTGGGGCTGACGTTTCAAGGTGCGCGTCTCAGGATTCAATATTGGAACGCGCAATGCTATTAGGCTCATCGGATGGGTAAGTACCTTTCTGAACAACAAGTGCAATATTCATTAATCCACTTGTGCTAGAAACTCTACTAGTGCGATCGATCTTCATCAGACTATTCCCCCCGCCGCTGCGATCTATCCTGCCCTTGCCGCCCAAACCTACGCTGCTTGTCATGCACCCACAGGCGTGACAATGGCAGCGGCAGGGAATGGCCCAGACGTCCGGAGCCCACCGATCAGTGAAGGTGTGGGTCCCTTATCGCGCGTGCAAGCTGCGCAAGCCCGCGTAGCTGCGCTTAACTCGGGTAATCTGACCCGGCCAACATCTGCCGACGCCGCTCAGTGGGGTCGGCGAAGTGTGCCAGGGGGGATTTGTTTGTCTGATGAGACAATAGGTGCAATACAGAAATGGTGTATGTGTGTTTGGAGGGGAAAGTAGGTACAGGGGTGGATGCTGTGTACATGGGGCAATGGGTAGGCGATCTTGTACAGTGTGACAAGAGTCGGTCAACTTGCGCAAGACCGCTAATCAATAATGATTAGACTTCAGACGCTTCGGATAGCTTCGGATAGTGTTTTACCCAATTCGTCTTTATCTTATCCCCGTATTGCTCTTGCCTAGTTGATCTTTCTCGGATCTGATAGCTCCATCTGTGTGACAACAAAATTTATTGGCAGTAACTACGGAATCGACTATGCCCAATCAATATTAACTTGTACATGCGTGTGGCTGGCAACAAGTCAATTAAGCAGTGTAGAACAGAAAGCAGATGCGTACAGACTAGGCATGGTGGAGGTGACCGCGCACAGCAGTAGGCGCTGCAGCTACCACAGCCGGGGCAGCGGCTGCTGGCGCATCAGTCCACTTCTCGACCTTTTGATCAGTGTACTTGAGGCGGTAGAAGGCCAAGGCCTCCACACGGCTTGTCTTCTTCTGGCAGAACTGGTTGGGGACACCCAGGACTTGGGCATCGGCTTCCTCGCTGAAGAAATGGTAAATTGAGGCAGGAGAAAAGGATAGCAAATGGTGACTCACACGCTTGCATAGAGCCCGGGTTCACGTCCCCTGATGACAACGTGCCATGTCTGAAAGTCGCCAGAGCCAGGAGGGTGGGCAGCCTCCAACTGGGTCGGAGTCCTCGGCGTGCCCTGAACAAATGAGGGGGCTGAAGGCATTAAAATCAGCGCGATCCATGATTGGTTAACAAGGTATACACGCACCCAGCGCTGCAGGTGCTGCCTCGGCGACGGCCGCTGCAACCTGAGAGGCAATGATCAGAGGGATCTCCGCTGGAGGATATGTCAGACATAGGCATTAACAAAAAATGGGATACGGACTCTGAATCTGAACACAGAGACTGGTCAAAGCAATCGATGTCTTGGACAACGCCACCGCAGGGACCAGGCCTGACGAAGGATTAAGATGGAGATGACATGCAGCAAGGAGACAACTTACTCTGCACATCCACGCAGAGTTGGGTCAGTTCGACCGATTTCGCAGTCAAGGCCGCGACTTTCGCAACCAACACTTCCAACTCTCCCTGAGGGCTGGACGCGTTCGTTTCGAAAGGGGGGATTGTGGTCATTGTGAGGATGTAGGGGAAAAGTGAGCAGATGGTTATCTGGAGATGAAACGAAGACTTGTTTTATCGCACAAGTTGGAACTCAGCGTGGTGTGGTGTCACATCAGGTGGGCATGCGCACAGAAATTCTGATGGAAATGCTTGATGGTGGAGATGGTGACCAGAGATGGCGACTGATTAGGATAGTAGTCGTTCGAATGGAGAGTTCTTGTTTGGCAATTGAGATTGGCTATATATGGATAGTGTCGCGCAAATTGGGAAAATATCCTGGGTGCTAGGGAATAATGCGAGCCGGGCACGTGGAATAAGCAGGAGATACCTGAGATTGGGGTGAAACACCAGAAATTCTGGGGGAATTTATGTGATTAGCGGGAGGTGATATATCTGGGCCTCTAACAATTTACCTTCATCGTTTCTCCCTCACTCATCGAGACACAACTTTCTCCCCCCACCGCACACTCGATGGCTCCTCCTACCTGGGCCAGCACAGAAGAGACAGCATGGTTGAATCTACAGCTTCCCGAATACGTTAGCAGACAGGCAACAAAGAAGTTGTACAAGTTCTGGCCGCCGATGTTCGAGGGTTACTTTGCCACTTTCCCCCCGCATGCAAAACTGGGACTTCCTACACCCAGCGACCTCGGGGACGCGCCTATGTTGACCGATGCCCAGATGGACATGCTTGGTGATGCGATGAGGAAAAAGAAGAAGGTACGTGACGCGTCTGACATGTCAGACATGTTTTCCTCGGTCAGGCGCGCTTTTCTGATGCTTCTGCATTTTGTTAGCAACTCGAGAACTGGTTTAGACACAAACGCTCCAGGATGGTCAGCGTCGGTGCGCTTCAACGTAGATCTGAGTCGTCCCTGGCAAATGCTTTGTTCAAACTCAAGCCTATGCGCCACCGTCGACACCAGCCGATCGAGATCTTCCAGAAACAAAACCCCGACTTGATAAATGCGGCACTCGACGAAGCGGGCTACAATGGGATCAACAAAGAGCAGATGTCAAAGGAGGTGGACGGTTGGATTGATGAGAGCGAGGAGAGTCACAATGAGCGGGTGAGAGGTGCGAAGTCGGAGAGGATGCGGTTGCGGACTCGGGTCGTGAAGGCATTGTGGGACGAAGCTTCAGTCGACGAGAGGGCCAGGTGTGAGAAGATTGCGGAGAAAGAGAGGGAGAAGCCGTTGGTCGAGGAATCCGCAGAGGACGACGAGCCAACGCCAGCGGAGTATCAGTTGTAAGTCAAACAGTTGGCAACGAGCAACAAGTCGAGTAAGTGATTAATAATATTCCAGAGCCATCGACGAGTGTGGGGATATATTCGCCAAGATCCATTCACTAGTGATGTCGAAGGCGGGCTGGTGTGGCATCACAATTATCGGTGGCCCAAACCCCAGATTGAACGGCGAATTGAGTATGAAAATGTAAGTCCGAATTGGGACTCAGTGTATGCTTGTTGGTTTACAAGGTCTTTAGCATCTGCCATGGCGTCTCACCAGCGGGCAATGACTTTCAATCATCGCACTCAACTTTCGACACATCCCTCACTGTTCCATTTCAACAGTGGCTCAGGCGTGTATACCGTAAGTTCCACAGTCTGAAAAGTTCCTTGGACCGTTACTAAAATAAAATAATTTAGCTATGGATGTCCGTCGCGCACGAGCGGCAACCATTCCAGACGACGGCAGCAACGACAGCCACAGCGACGATGACGAAGCCATGCCCCCGCCTCCCATGCTGGAGCAGCCCAACAGCGAGTCTCCACCGAAGAAAAAGAAGCCGAAGCGCATGACGAAGCCCAAGCGCGCCAAGCAGATGAGCACGGAGGCTACCACCGAAGCTACTGCAGGGCCCTCGTCCTCAGAGGGCGCCGCAGAGCCGCCTGTCGCTGCTGAGCCTTCTCGTATCCCGGATATCTTCGACGCAGTTGCAGCAGACAGTGATGACACGTTGTTCTCTGCTGGCGCAGACAACTTCTACATGGATGTGGAGCCCGCCTCTGTCGCTTCGACCAGTGGTACGCAGTGGCCCGAAGGGATGCCCCCACCCAGCAGCCCTGGTACTGCTGCTATGGCCGCTAGGATCGAGCGCGGAGGCCTGTCCGGCGGGCCCACCTTCGCAATCGACCCGTCCCTGCTCAGCCCGCCGAGTCCTGCAATTGCGGCTGCCACTTCCCCCACTCCAGAGCGTCCCCGTCCACGGCCAGCCTACATCGGCGCAGCATTCACACCGCGTCGACCAAACATCGAGGCGCCGACCGTCCAAGTCGGTGGATTTAACTTTCCCGTCACAATGTTTGTCCCTGCACCATCAATCCCCCCCCACTCACAGTCTCCCTCTCGATCGTCGCCATCCACACCATCGCGCATGCCACTGCTGTTTGACGCCTTCAGGAAGAACATCGCAGCACCACGACTTCCCTGGCCAAGCTCATCCTTCGCCACTGTCTCGCCGCCCCCTGTTGTAGCCCCCATCGTCTCCCCGAGCGCATCCGCCCTGCTGCCCGCCGTTGTCTCCGCAAACCTGTCTGCCCCGCTGCCCGCCATCGTCTCCCCGAGTGTGCCCGCCCTGCTGCCCGCCGTCGTCTCCCCGAACGTGTCCGCCCCGCTGCCCTCTGTCGTCTCCCCGAACGTGTCCGCCCCGCTGCCCTCCGTCATCTCCCCGAACATGTCCGCCCCGCCGCCCTCCGTCGTCTCCCCGAACGTGTCCTCCCCGCTGCCCTCCGTCGCCTCCCCGAACCTATCCGCCCCGCTGCCCGCCATCATCTCCCCGAATGTGCCTACTGCAGGTGCAGGCCCTACTTCTGCGCAGCCAGCTGCATCAGCTCCTGCTTACCCCCAGTCTCGCCCAATGGCAAGCCTCCAGCATCGCTCATCCCACCCGTAGCGAAAACTGCCGCTGGACGCAAGCCAGGAAAGCTGACGGCCATCCCCAAGAAGCCCACGTTAAAGAAGTCCGTACCCGTATCCACACCTGCTGCCAGCGGGCCAACTGCTCTGGGCGATACGACAAACATTGCCGCTGACCCCAACACGTTGATCTTCACCATCAGCAATAACAATCGCGCAACGATCAACGCCGACAAGAAGCGCCAGGCGCAGGCCACGAAGTTAGTCCCCAATCTTTGCAATCCGGATGGTGAGTCGGACTTAGTGGTCGTGCCTGCCCTTCGCCCGAGTCGTACGGTGAAAGTGCGGGCACTTCCCGACGGAACGACTGTCCAGCGGCAGAGGAAACTAACGCGTGCGGAGATGGCTGAAAACAAGCATGCAAAGTCTGAGGCCTTGTTGCTGCAAAGGCAGAAGTAGTCAGCCAGGCTCGGAGCGAGTGCAAAGGAGACGACGAAAAGTAAGCACGTCAGATTTTTCATTCCATCCAGGGCTAATGAGGATCATCTCACAGGGCGACGTCCACCTAATGATCTGTAACATCCTCAATGGGGACTGGCAAGTCTGCCCTCCATTCAACTGGAATACCGTCTGCTGCTCAACCAGCGACGTCTTGCTGCTCAACCAGCAATCGTTACTCTTGTTGTATCTATCTGATGGTCTAATACATGTGAAGCGTTTTCTAATTGATGGTGTGAGTGGGAACTAGCAGACGGTGATGTATCAGATAAGCGGAATGCGATGTATTATGAGGACTTGACATAAGAAAAAGAGGTGATTAATTCAAGTAAAGTAACGAAAAATAAACAGGGTGGTGGTGCGGAGCGGCAGTGCAGAGCAGGGGCGGTGCGGTGTGGCGGCGGCGGCGCCAGCAGGGTGGTGGTGCGGGGTGGCGGTGCAGAGAAGGGGTGCGGTGCGGCAGCAGCGGCGCCAGCAGGGTGGTGGTGCGGAGCGGCGGTGCAGAGCAGGGGCGGTGCGGGGTGGCAGCGGCGGCGCCAGCAGGGTGGTGGTGCGGGGCGGCGGTGCAGAGAAGGGGGTGCGGTGCGGCAGCGGCGGCGCCAGCAGGGTGGTGGTGCGGGGCGGCAGGGGCGACGGTGCGGAGCAGGGGCAGCGGAGAGAAGCAGGGGCAGCGGGGCGGAGCGGCAGCAGCAGGAACAGTAGTGGGGCGCAAACCTGCCAACAAGGGCACGGAGGCTGAGGTGGCGCCACGTGGGTATGGGGTAGAAGCTCGAAGGGTAATCGCAGGCGGTGGGGGGCGGCAGCGGCGGCTGGCCGCCGGCAGTGCATTACGAAATATAAGGACGGGTGGGCCGTTTGAAGGCTAGCAAGCCAGCCTATTGAAGATGGTGAGGCACGTTACCCACGGGCAGGCACGGTGGAGCGAGCAAAGCAGGCTGGCGGCGTATTTTGGGGGAGGGTGGGTGGGAGCAAGCGAAGCATTGGCATACTAATAATGGTAAACACATCCATATTTGGTGAGGCGGGGCGCCTTCGCGCACGGACCAGCGAGGCGCGGAAATGCGGGGCACTGGCGGGGCGAAGGCGTGCGGCGGGGCGAACCAAAATGGGAAGACCGCTAGAGCGATGTATCAAAGCAGATCTCTCACTAGGCATTTCCTTATAACATTGCATCACAAATCGCAACAACACTGTGATGTATCAAACCCCCATATACGCCTGCGGGGCCAGCTGCGGATATTCAGAAAAACGGCGGCTGAGTGGACGCCGCACGAGGTAAGAAATCCCGATACAGTATGCCCTCCATGGATAACCCAATTTGGGTTGAAATTGAGGGATAAACCAAGGATAAACGAAAAGAAGAAAAAATCCCGCCCGGATTGCCTTTTATAGTATTTTCACACGGAATGAACACCTCGTTTGAACCCTTGTCATCACGCATCACATCCTATGAACGAAACACTACAGTAGTTTTCCGTCTACGGTTTCTGAGAGCTAGTGAACTGATTTTTGAAAGACGAGAGACCGGCGCTTGTACACAACCTCTGCGCTCAGCGGGTCGGCCTCAGCGGACCCAAATATGGTAATCCCGCTTGAAGTTCCGGTGGGCGTCAGCCTCAGGTCCTTCATAAGTAGGTACTTGTGTCCTCGGTACAGCCTCCTTCCAGGCAATGGTCCCCCATGTCAAAATGCCCAATTCTTTCCTTCCAGACAACCCTCACGCGGTGGCTCTCGCTTTTGCTGCGGCCTCCTTCGTGTATCTATTGACAAGGATCTTCTTATCCAAGAAGGGCGGATTTCCCCCAGGTCCGCGGCGATGGCCTGTCCTTGGGAGCGCGCTCTCAGTTCCTCGCGCTTACCAGTGGCTGACGTTCTCGAAGTGGGCAAAGATCTACGGTACAGAACTTTCCAGAATCGAATCTCCATCAGGTTGTTGACCCTTTCACTGAAGGCAATGTTATCTACTTGGATGTCGTCGGCCAGCCTATTATCGTTCTGAACTCCGCCAAGGTTGCGAAGGACCTCCTGGACCAACGCTCCTCGATCTACTCCGACCGACCAGACTTGGTGAGTGCGACCGACCGAGTCATACCTTTGCTCATCGACGCCACAGAACATGGCAACACTGTGAGTTGGCAGGTCTCCGTTAAATCCCCCGTGCCGACGGGTGTCGTAGATCCGGCTACAGGGAACCATTCGTTCTCCAGCCCTACGGCGAGAACTGGCGCCAACAACGCAAAGTCGTCGCGCAGGACTTCAGCCAAAGCGCCATGCCCCGCTACTACGCGCTACAGGAGAGCGAAGCCAAGAAGCTGGTGCGCAGCGTCCTGGACGACCCGCGGACGCTGGCGCGTCAGATCAAGCTGTGCGTGTCGACCCGCTGCCGTGCATGTATCTCTATAATTTTGATCAAACGAATTCGCTGCTTCAGGAGACTGGGAACGATAATCATCCGCGTCACATACGGGCATTATATCACGGGCGAGCAGGATCCGTTCCTCACGTCGCCGTTGACGGCGATGCATAATTTCAGCCAGGCGTCCGCACCGGGGACGTGGGCCGTCGACTTCCTGCCGATATGTACGTTCAACTATCTATCCCAAACTCGGACACAGTTTTGGATTGCAGTTGATTTAAACACCATTAGTGAAGTACATGCCGCGGTGGATGCCGGGGGCAAGTTCCTTAAGACCGCGGACGAATGGCGCGATATCGTGTGGAACACCTCGTGGGAGCCGTACTTGTGGGCGAAGGACAATATCGTGCGTCCTACCATAGACGACGCCATCGTGCAATGTTGACTAGTTTTTTGGAAGGCATCTGGCAACGCCCTGCTCCCCAATATGTGCGCCACGACACTCGAAGCCGTGGACGGAAAGCCAACGAAGGAGCAGGAGGAAAGCCTAGTGTGGGCTGCGTCCACGGTGATGGGTGCCGGAATGGATACCGCAAGTCGCCCAAAGCCTGCCATGCCTCGACGTATACTGACACAAATTCACACTCAGAACGCGTCGACGGTGCTGGTGTTCTTCCTCGCCATGATGCTGCACCCGGACGTCCAAGCGAAGGCGCGGAGGGAGATCGACGACGTGGTCGGGCGCGACCGGTTGCCCACGATCCAGGACAGAGCGTCGCTGCCGTATATCAGGAGTATCATGACCGAGGTCTTTCGCTGGAATCCTGCGGTGCCTTTGGTATGCGCTCAATATCGCCCGTGGATCGTGGATAGCACAATTGATGACGCTGAGACAGGTATCGCGCATGCCCTGAGTCAGGACGACGTCTATGAAGGAATGCATGTGCCCAAAGGCGCGCTAATCATCCCCAACGTCTGGTGAGCCACTCTCTACCATCTCCTGAGGTATTCCTTACATACCCAGGCACATGTTCCACGACCCCACCGCCTACCCCAACCCCATGGAATTCAACCCCGACCGCTACAACAACCTCGACGCCGAGATGGACAAGGTCGCCGACGTGATGTTCGGGTTCGGGCGGCGCGTGTGCCCGGGGAAGGTGTTCGCCGAGGGCACCTTCTTCGCCATCGTGGCGACGGTGCTCGCGACGTGCGAGATCCTCCCGGTCGTGGACGCGCAGGGGAACAAGGTCGTGCCCGAAGTGACGTTCTCGTCGGGCACCATCATGTGAGTTAGCCCGAGCTAAAATCAATAGGCGGGCCACTCATCATTTGTTTGTTGGCAGTTTCCCTTCGGCGTTTGATATCGACTTGAAGGCCCGCTCGGAGAAGGCGCTGGACTTACTTTCGCGGGATTACTGATAGTTTCATCTGAATGAGTGGCGGCAAGGTTTAGTTTCCATTAGTTTTATGTGTGGACAGAGAGAACCTCGGGATTAATTCCACATCAAGTGACTTACATCGATGACCTGTGCGCATCGGACAAGAAACCTAGGTCCCTGAATAATTGAATATCTCTGTGACTACGTCTCCCGAGTTCTCACGAAACCCCGGGTGCGACCTAGTTGGCATCCATGTCCTTCATTGAAAATGCACTCTAAATATGAGGGACTTGAATGACATGGGGGTGCGGAGGTGCGAAGGAAAAGAAAAATCCAGAATTACTCCCAAATGACCCGGCCTTGATTCGAACAAGGGACTCCCAAACACGTTTACAATACTGTACACAATTGATAACTTTCGGGTGCGCACTGCTGCGCGTCCAGGCCTAGATCTCTCCCTCAAGGGTAAAAGAGTATATGCGTTGCAGAACGCAAGCGACACAAAAACCAATCTGCAGTTGCCACGACCTAGCCTTGGTTCGAACAAGGGCCTCCCAAATACGTAGACAGAATCACTATCAAGACACGGGTGCGTACCACTGCGCCGCCAGGTCGTGACTATCCGCACCTACAACCTGTGATTCAAGCGCGCAGTCGAAGGGGAGAAAAAGTGCCAGCGATCAGTTCTCAGTGAATGGAATGACCTGGCCGCGAGTCAAACAAGGCCGCTCGAATACGCTCGCGTAGCCCGATCGGCTGCACATCGCTGCGTGTCCGGCGCTTTCCCGCACCTCCCTCCTGTATAGCGCGGGATTTAATGAATAGAATAAGCGGCACGGCACAATAGAAAAAAGGATCATCAGAAGGGGGAACGACCTGGCCTTGAGTCGAACAAGGACTTCCCGATTACTCATTACTTTGCAACAAATTTACGGAGTTGGGATGCGCACCGCTGCGCTTCCAGGTCTTTCCGTATATATAGGCTGAATCCCCGAAGGCGAAAGGAAGACAGGATACGAATCGAACGCGCAAGGTGGAAAAAAGGCAGTTTCAAAACTGCCTTCAAGTTGATTCGAAGCCTGCCCGATTACTTGACATAAGTAATTATGGAACAGCAAATGCACGGAGTGGGGTGCCTCCAAGTCTTGAGCTTGAATGCGGCCTTAAGCTTTTTACACGGCGGAATAAAAAGCGGGAGCACACTTCGGAGGTTCGAGGGGGAAAAAGCCGATAGATTGTAGTATGACTCGGACCTGGCCTTGAGTCGAACAAGGTGTGCCCGATTTCGTATACTCATTTACCCAACTGCGAGTTCGCGGCGTTCGGGTGCGCGCCGCTGCGCCTCCAGGTCTTGATTACCCTCGGGCAGATGTTCATGTAGACGGGGAATTCAGGGGTTGATATACCGGAAGCTTGGTCTGGTGTCGAGTGGAAGGCAGGCGATGTGGGGGATCTGGATAGGAATACAGTCATTCGCACATTCATTCACATAGTCAGGACGTGGTATCTGTACATGTACACGTTAACTTAACAGCTCGGCGCGGGCTCATCCACATCGCGTATCCCTTCTCAGTCCCATCCGCGCGCCTCTCGCGTCCTCCCCGTCAACGATCCCCGCGCTACGTCTGGGACGGGGCGTTGAGACTGCGAGCGCGCTACCCTTCCGACGCGCGCCCCTTCCCTGCGCCGACGTCCGGCGGGAACTCCAGTTGCACGCGCACGTCGGCGGAGCCGAGTTCGAGCGGCGGGATGGGGTGCAGGTCGTCATCGTCTTTGGTGTCGTTCTGTGGGTGCGATGTGTCGTGGGGTGCAAGTGGTGAGCGAGGCGCGGAGGACGGCATACGCACGAAGACCGCGACGCGCGCGGTTTCCGGGTGTGCGGCGCGCGCGATGGAGAGGGGCTGTGCGCGGCATCAGCCTGCCGCATAGGGGAAAAAGAAAGGAAGAGGAGAGGATGAGGAAGTAAACGCACCAGCATGTCGTCCCACTCCCTCCTCCCCTCTTTCTCCTGTTCCTTCTCCCCTCCGCTCTCCAGGTACAAATCGCCGCGCTCCAAATACACATCATACAGCCCCGGCCGGGGGCCCCAGTCCGGCGGCGGCTGGCGCAGGACGGTGGTGACCACGATGCTCGCGCCGGCGCGCTGGTGGCGCTGGTACACGCGCGTGCGGTAGCATACGCCAGCGCCAAAGACGCACACGACGCAGAGGACGACGAGGACGGCGTAGCCTGCGGCGTGCATGCTGATATCAGTAATGTTGATATGAGTGAAGTGGGAAAGGGGAAAGGACGCACGGAAGGCGGGGGAGGTCATGATCGGAGGGGGCTGCGTCGCGGACGACATGGTAGGTGGCGTTTGCAATGTGGCCCGACGAACACGAAGTCTAAGGTCAAGCGCGGGCTGAAAGCGGCGAGCGCAGCACCCGTGGGATGGCGTGAGGATTCAAGCTATTCCGGTGTGTTATCGTACTGCCGCCGGGGATCCCGGCGCACGGAACGCAAGTCGCGGGGCTCGGCGGGAGCCGGGTGGGGCGCAGTGGTTGGCGGGTGGCGGGGCGTTGGCGTCGAGACGGGACTGCGCACTGTGAGGGTGTGCTCGGAATCTCCCGGCCTTCTGTTGGCTTTCGAAGCAAACATATGTCAATTATGAGCTTCCTCTTGCCTAACTCCTGCCACTGACTCGACGCGTCGATACATGCGAGTCGGTTTGTGCTCGCAGCTCTCTAGTTGTACGTGCGTTTCTTTTATACTGCTGCCCAGCACCGCCGGGCACTCCGTTTTAGGTGCTCCCATTCCCTTCGAATTTGAATGCCATGCCACTGGCAAGGGGACATGGACGTGAAGTGGCACACTCCCGAAAGCTCACTGTGGAATTACCCAAGAGCTTCTCGTTCGATTCTATCCCAACCAATGTTCGATGGCACCATTTTTGGGAGTAACGGCCCAGCGCGCCAGCCTCGGAGTCTGGAGATGTTATGGCCACGGCGAGAAGTTAAATATGGCCTGGTGGCGGAACGGTCCGCACTCGCACCATATAATGGGAGTACACTCTTACATGTATATGCGGCTGGTCCCTTGTTCGACTCAAGGTCAGGCCATTGCTGGGGATTATTCGGGTTTTTTCCACCGTTCCCTTTCAGTCCTCATGAAATTTATGAAACCTCCCTGCTGAATCTCGCGTGCGCTGATTTCTTGCATTCACTTGGTTTATATTCATTGATCTTCCTTAAATTTTGATTCGATGGCGCGTCAGTGCTACGCACGGGTATCGTGTCTGGGAGCCCGATAATTCGGTTGCTCAGCTTAACTTCAATCTTGGCGGCAGATCAAGACAACAAGGAAGGTCTGACGGCGGAGTGCTCCGCACATGCATCCCATACTGATATAGCATCCCGATGGCACCTTACGGGAGTCCCATGTTCGTCTCGAGGCCAGGTCATGATTTCTACTGTTCGTCGCTTCTTCTCTTTCTTCTTTTGCTAATCATTACATTTCTGCGCATTGTGTGCTAGGACTCTCACTAGTGACCCTCTTTGCATAGAGAGACAGATCGCCCACCCGTCTTTTGATTGATCGTATCTTTCTTCAGGCATCTATTCCTGCACCCACCCTGTATGAAAGGGTTGTGGAACCACGCGGCAATCACTCGTTCCAACAAGGCCTGGCGACGGCGTGGTCCGCACCCGCACCATATGTGAAATTGGCGTTCAAGCCTATAAGCGAGATCCCTTGTTCGACTCAAGACCAGGCCACTCAAATTCCTCCCACGTTTCTTTTTCTCTCCTTCTGTCCAATTTCCTCCTCATTGCTTCCTGCCCAGACCGCACTGCTTCCCGCGCTTTGTACGGATACCCACCTTGGCGGGCCTGTACTAACCATCGGATGATGATCAATACCAGGATCAATACCGACTCGTGTGTCCCTGACGCCGACAGGCTGCTAAGCCTGACGGCCGTTCCTCTGTGTGAGCGGCCTGGACGCGGAGCGGTCCGCACGCGCACACCCTTAAATGGGGTCGTGCCAATGTGTAAGCGGGGATACCTTGTTCGACTCAAGGCCAGGTCGTGAACGCTTCACTTGACGTTTTTTGGTGCTCGCGCAGCTGCGGTGGTGTTCACTCGCTCGAATGGACGGACGTTCATCTTCGGGTTGGCTTCTGATGAAGGTCAACAGGGAAGGCCTGGCCGCCGCGCAGTGGTCCGTTCCCGCACCAGATAAGCAATATTTTTCGAAGCGATATGCGGGATCCCTTGTTCGGCTCAAGGCCAGGCCATTTGTCTGCGCGGAACACTTTTCTTTTCTTTTCTTTTGCGCTTCTAGCACTGACTTCAATTTGGTAAAAGTATCGCCAATCCAATTCGTGACACTCAATCCCCCCCACAAGTGTTTCTACTACTCACCTTACAGACTGAACTAACATCCGTTCAAAGGAAATAACGGCCTGGACGCGAAACCGCTGAATCGCGCCCCAATCCCATATGTCATGTTTCGCAAAGAAGATACAGATTTCAGGACAGATGTTACAATGGAAAACGAAAACTGTGACCGCCAAAAAAAAGACTGTTCTTCGTTCAAGAGACCTCCACATGCTCGGCCGATCCCTTCTCGGTGCTCACGTCTCCTCCGAGCTCTTTCATCACCCTCGCGTGTGCGGCGGCAGAGTCGACGATCTGCTCTGTGCGCGCTTTGCCGTCAAAGATCGCGGCGGTCTCTTCCAGAGTGTGGTTCTTCGTCTCGATGAGGTCTGTGTGGCCGAGGAGCGCCCGTGAGATTCGGGAAATGAGGGCAAGAAAATGCAGGGCACGCACAGAAGTAAAGGAAAACGACCTCGCACACGAGCCAGACGCAGTAGACAACATAGTACTTCCAGTTCAGGGCGACTGTGGGCGGGCACGCAGTTTAGTCGGCTCCATCAGTAACCCAATACAGAATATACGTACCCAGTGCGATGGGGTTGACATACTGGTTGAAGACCAGCGCAACGGAGATGGTGAAATTGAAGATGTTGAATCCCTTTGCGCGGATATTGTACGGAAGGATCTCCAGGCAGTACGTGACAATGAGCGGCGAGAACGCCAGACTGGTGGGACGCGCGCGTCAGTCCTCCCTCATCAGCCAAAAGATAGCGCAGGGCACGGACTTATAAGCTGCGGCGTACAGAAACTGCAGCGCGATGAACCCGTGCGCGGCGTTCTTGTTACCGCTGATGGTGAACCGCGCGAAGCAGATGGTCTGCATCGTGAAGAAGAGCGTCATGAGACACGCAGAGGACAGGAATAGGCGGCGCCGGCCAAACCGCTCCACAATCGAACAGGTGATGAGGGCCATCACCAGGCTCCAGATGCTTAGAATACCGTTTAGAAGCAGCTGGGCGGGAGAGTCTGAGTCATGAATCAATAGGTGTCTGAACCGGCGACGTACCTGGGTTGTGGGGTTCGTTATTCCAATATCGGAAAGTATCTTGTTCAGGTAGTAGCTGGCAATGCCGTTCCCAGACCACTGGGAGAAGAAGGCGATGGCGACAATGATCCGGACACGCTTCAGGTTTCCGGTGCTCGCAAGGAACGACTTCCACCCAATGTTGGCAGCGACTGCGATGAATTATAGTATGAGATGGAAGCACTGAGAAGGGGCGACTTTTTACCGGTCGTGTCGAACTCCATCGCTGTTTTGATTTCTTCGAACTCGTAGCGAACGAGTGGGTCATTTCTATGTATAGTATTAGAATGTCCGATGTTTCACGAAACGCGGGATCTCACGAGTCTCCGTCCGCATGATAGTATGCCAAGATCTCCAGAGCCTCGGCTTCCTTTCCCTTGTTGACCAAATAACGTGGAGATTCTGGGACAAACCAGATCAAGACAACTTGGATGACGGAGGGCAAAGCTTGTAGAACAGAAGGGACACGCCACGCCCATGTGCTTTGGATCTTGAACGACCCGAACGTTGCCCAGGCAGCCCTGGAGGCGCAATTATTCAACGAAAACGGAAAAAAAGAGTGTGGATGCCCACACAATTGATCCGGAGTGCCAGAGAGAATTATACGTCGATGTCAGAGGGGCACGGTATTTGGGATAAGAAAGCTCAGCGACCAACATGGGCGCGGCGCTCGCTAATAGAAACGAAGGGAATTCTGTCAGGGAAACCATGTCATGCGAGGCACTGACCAGCAAAGGTGAGACCAAAACCGATGAGGAATCTAAGCATAAAGAGGGACCATGAGAAACTTAGCAACGCGGAAAAGACAGTACCCACCGAGCACCAATGAACATCCCGACGGACTGAGATGCAGTTTGAATGGCAGTCGCGATAACCATGATCAGAGCGCCGAGGAAAACGGTCGGTCTACGTCCAATGCCATCTGCGAGATACGGAGCGAATGGGTATCCGGCGAGGGCACCGATGTTCTGTTGAGGGAGTTATCATAAATTGGTGTCAAGAATTACCTCCACTTACTTGGATGGAACCTAGAAGCCCCAGTTTTCCCTTGGTGGGATTATGGAAATAATTCTCCCACTGAGGCAATGATTGGAGACCGTTCACCATACTTCCATCGTACCCATTGGCGAACGAAGTGATGAGACTAGAGGGAAGTTATCGAAAGTTGGTCGTTGCGTCATCGACCTACAGTAAACAGATCCATCCGTTGAGCGCGATAAGCCTGAGCGGCAGATGATGGTTAGGGTATCGCGTAGATAAACGAATCCGATACACGACGCACCGTCTGTTAGTGTACCACGTCCGGGTGGGATCAATGAGATGCATGTAGGCATTAGCGCTACTCGCAATCGCAGCGGGGTCAGTCATCGTGAATGCGAGCGACTGGTCAGGGATTGAAGATGCTCGGGCTCTCGCACTTTCCTACGAGGTTTATATGTGGCGCTCGAGCTGGCGTTCCATGGGGCGAGTGCGCCGCAGTACGGCATCTAATTTAGGAGCTCAATTAGAACTTAGTGAGTCCGTGGTCACTTGACGTTTTCGACCTGTGGGCACGGTTCGGTCTGCGGTACTGTCAGCAGATGTTTTCGGCGTTTCTCACAGTGAATCCATAGGGCATACTTACTGAATGGCCACGATACAAATTGTAGAACACGGGTGAAGACAACAGAAGGCTCCTGGAGGGTGCTTTGTATGCGAAAGATTTGTTGAAGGAATCAACGGAAGCCCGAGAAAAACTCACCTAGCCATTGACAACCCTGTGAGACACATCCAGGATAATCTGTTTATACCTGATAGAAGGACGGACGAAATTAGACTACCCCCACTTGTCCATCCCTGACGAGCTGCCTTTTATTGCATATCTGGCGAGGGAATGAAGTGAATATTACTGCACGCTATGACGCAAAAAATGACGCATTCTAAACTTTCGATCATTACTACATATAATTTTCAGTGTGTTAGATGAGTAATCGTTTGCGAGACGAAAAGAAGAAGGAATAATGCGTGAGACATATTATTTTCTCCGACAAATGTGGCGCCAAGCGACGGGAGAAACCGGAGGATATCAACGAGGATGACTCAGATTCTGCTCTTGAGGACGCAAACGTGAAGCTTAGGAGCCATGAAGCCGTGGCGTGACATATCTTATTATGTAATGATGGCCACAGCACAACCAAACAACTCATGTATTTTGACGCGTCAGACGTGTTTTTGTTGTCTTTAGAGCACTGGAACATGACATGCATCATATTGGAAGTCCATTTCAACTTCAGAAATAATAAAAATGGGTACATTGCGGGTGCCCAGTATGCTCATGTGACATTTCGATCCAGCACTCCCGCTCCGCCACTTGTGGGAGTCCCTTCGACATACAAATAGCCTCCGACCCAATTAGAGCCTAACTGAGTAGGTCAGAGCACATTTGTGTCTTGTAAACAATATAATTGACTGTGTCAGCATTTTATTTAGCTTCCTATGACCACAATAACTTCGATATTGTTCCTCCCAATGGCTCCCAAGTCTACTTGGACTCAGGTGACTCTTCATGCAACTTAAATTTGTGTTTCACCAAATTTTTAAGTGAAAACTGGGCAATGGATGGTCACCCAGGGGGAAGAAGTCTATACAGAGGCTTACTATCGGTGACTGGGTTGTGGGCCACCTTAGAGTTTATGGCTCTGGCTAGGATTCAGTCAGGACTTACTATGTCCTTGTGGTGTCTATATTGGTGTAACACATCTTAGAAGTTGTGTGAGCACACTTGGCCGAATTTATATGACATCTCTGGCGTGTCTTGAATTTTTTCCCATCAAGATGCCAAAAGGGGAAAAAAATGGGGTAGTGGGCCACCTCGCTGCACAAGTCGCTGAGGCACCCTTGGACTTGGTCTCTGCAGAGGGATTGTCATCCTTGGCAGCCACCCAGGCAGCCTTAGCCTGGGTTCCTTGCAAGCAATACACATAACAGCTACATAGTTGAGGGTTGGATTGATGTTGTGCTTTGCTTGCTTGCTTGGGAGGCATGAATTGCATGTGGTCCTTTGCAAACTGCGAAACAATGTTGCACATATTGAAGAGAGCTTCTTTGACTGGATAGTTGTCTATTGGTGTCTCCTTGTGGGGATATATTCCAGCCTCATGAAAGAGATTGTCAGTAGATGAAAGAAATATAAGTGTGGGGAAGAAAAGGAATGCACTGCACCATCAATGAGGCCAGAGAACCTTGGCTCAAAATTTGACATTAGTTGCAGATTCTTGAATGCTTTTGAAGTAAGCCAAGTCATCAAGAAGATGACTGCAAGCTTCAGAATAAATGGGGCCTTGAGAAGCATCAGCAGGCATAAGGAGAGTATGAAGTAGTGCTGGGTTTGTCAACAGGACACCATACCTTTCAGTCTCCTGGATTACTCATCATGGCAAATAGAAGGATATTGGGGTTGCAAAGGCACCCCACAGCAACATGAAACTGTTGGGAGTGAATCTTTTCATTGAAAATTAGACTCAACTGGCACCGGGGGCAAGGCCCGGGGCTGTCAAAACTGAACAGCCGGAAGGCCTGGATGCTGGCTGTACACCTGGCTGTATGCCTGGAAGCACACACGCAGGCATCATGGCAGTTTCAAACCAAATATGGTTCCAACAGAACCAAAGTATACCATACCTCGGCAGGCTGGGATCCAGGGCGAGTGCCCGCAAGAAACCCCCCGGGCCGTTGACTGCCAGCCTCATGTGTTGTGCATGGGCTGCGCATGCAACTGCCTGAATGCTTCCTGGGTGCTTCGGGGAGTACATCCTGGTGTACAGGCCTTCTGGCTGTCCATTTTTGACAGCCCCGGGCCTTGCCCTGGTGTGGATGGTTGACTATTTTTAGTGGGGGGGAGTGGGTTGCCAGTCGCATATGCAAGCCCTGGACACAATAAGAATATAATACTCTGTGAAACCTTTTCAGGATATACCAATAATTAATGTTGAGAAAAACTCAAAACGAAAAGTCGGGTCAGTTCGGCTCACTGTCAAAGACTGTCAAAACAAAGATCGACAGCCATTTATGGTAACCAATGACAGTATAATGATTGTGGGGGATTTTTTCTTAACAAGTTAAGATTGAGCACACCATCCAGGCAAGCTACATGTACACCCAGCACATCCCCAAAATAATGATTAAAGCCATGGTGCTCACATGAATTTTGGGGCTGTTATTTCTATTTAGATGAAAAACTACTGTGGTACTAAGGCACAGGACAGTTAAAAGGTTATCAAGGTGTCCAGTGATATGGCTAAAAATAAAACAAGCCTGAAATCTTGCAAAAGGCATATAATTAACATATGATATGATATGATATGCATATCACTGGTTGAGCATTTCAAAATTTTCACCTTCTTTTTCAGTGAAAAATGTTGTTTATTTTTTAGACATTTTTCACTGAAAAGAAGGTGAAAAATTTAAAACTTTTTCAGCACTTGCTCAATTCAAGGTGAAAAATTCGAAATAAAATAAAAAAAGTGATGAAAATGTTTTGAAATTTCACCTGCTTTTTCAGTGGAAAAATGTGTGAAAAATAAACGACATTTTTCACTGAAAAAGAAGGTGAAAATTTTGAAATGTTCAACCAGTGTATAATATCATATGCCAGGCAGGATATCATCATTATTATTTTTCATATTCTGGGCTTCCAGTCAAACTTTGCACTGAACAATTCAATACCTAATTCTGTCACTGTTTATTTCTTCTACATAGCAATGCAGGGCCATGCTGAGAGGAAGAAATCAATGCCATTTGTGGGTATGGATGGAGTCGAGATGTACTTGGGTTGAATTTCTCCAGTTGAGCCTGGAGTTGATGACCCACTTGGATGGTGTAAGGTATGCTGTCGTGTTTCAATACTTGTACTTGCGATATCTCAATCTGTGCACTAGCAAAACAAGGGCACAATGCTGACTATACTACACCTAGCAAGGGATTTCTTGCCATTCCTGTGGTTAGTATTGCTGTGGAGCACCTTTTTCAAGCATGAATGTGATATGAAACACACCTTGAAGGACAATCAAACATTAATGAGTACTGAAAACTCTATGTGCATCATCAGAAAGGTAGGCAGGTAGGTAGCATGAGAATGATTGAAGTCGGGCTCAGTGTGGGTCTGAACTGCCTGGAAGTCATAAATATTTACAAATAATCATATCATATTCATATCATATCAGATATTGCAGATAAATATGCGGAAGATAAAATACAGACATGATATGGCCCTGAGGATGGTGATATGATATGCATATGATATGATACATGATTTTTCGTATTCATATCATACTTGGACAGCACTAATATGGTGTTATTGTTTTTAAAAATTAAAATTAAATAAAAGGGACGTGTTGATAGTGCTGCCTGGTGGTATGTGATAGTGTGAATGTAGCAGGTCTAGCAAAGGCACTATAAACACTGTGTTCCACGGCCTCCTAAACTCAGGTCTGCTGTGCTTGGTGGAGCTTTGGGCACATTTGTTTAGGTGCCTAGGCCAGCCCTGTTTTTA
Source organism: Mycena sp. CBHHK59/15 (assembly GCA_029204085.1). Lineage (NCBI taxonomy): Eukaryota > Fungi > Basidiomycota > Agaricomycetes > Agaricales > Mycenaceae > Mycena > Mycena sp. CBHHK59/15. The sequence continues at coordinate 171,548 of JARGXW010000023.1, forward strand.
TGCCCAAGGCTCAGCTTGGCAGGGATCTGCCGAGCTGGATGGAGCTTTGCGAATGTGGCCTAAACTGGCAGGCTCTGTCCAGACAGCCTTCAACATTTCAAAGCCATTTTCTGTGTCATTCGAGCACTATCCCACCCAACTAAGGTAGGGCTTGCAACCGTCCATATTACGCCCACAGGCGTAACAATTACACCGTATTTTGGGTACGCCACAGCACAACCATGTGTTAAGGTCACATGGAAGGAGCTGAACGGGACGGGTCGGCTGTTACACTGTATTTACAGTAACTTGGCATGTTGTCACAAACTTAGGCAAATTGTGTACAGTGAACAGGGTTCCTGTAGATAGATGCCAGAAACACCCAAAGTACAATGCAAACTGTTTTGCAAAGCTGAGAGGCACTTCAAAGTGTATATTCGAATATTCAACATCTCAACAAAGTCACATTCTGGTTGCCAAAATGGCTGTGTGACATCAGGTTGGCTCGCCGAATGGCATCAGCGGACTTTAAAATGTACGTAGAGCCGGTTTGCTGGCATGCCAGCCATACCAATGTTGGTGAAGTTCCATTGATCTTTGGCAACATGCCTTGGCATCTGCTTTTGGGTGCCTTTTCTTAGTCAACCCATTTACGCGTAAACGGGCAGTTACAGGCCCCTGTAATTCTAGCAGAGACTGTATGTGGAATAAATACTAGCCCATTTATTGGCCAGAGTTTTAGCAGAGAAATAGTACCAAAATACATGTTAAATCATTCCAAAAACACTCCAGATTTTTTCAAGACCTTTTGACTCTGTTAAGAGGTATTTGAGAAAGGTATCGTTGAAAAATAGGGGAATTGTAAGTACATGAGAGAAGCTGCATGTATTCAAAGATGTAAATTGGTAAAAGGGCTGGAGGGTTCTTTGCACAACACAGAGCCTGCTACTACACTAGCACCACGTAGTACTGGGTTATTACATAGTGCTATGTAGTAGTAAGAGATGAGGTCAGGACACGGCCGGCAATCAAAATATTCGGCCTTACCTAGTACTCGGACAACTGACTACAACAAAGGAAATGCCATTGTGTGGCAACCAATGGACCAATTTTCGCAAACTAAAATCTTGCACTGGATGACAAGACAGATTTCAGACTATCTACGTACTCAGATTCATACCAAAACGATTAGTCATAACGATATACACTGATCTTCCTTAAGCGTCCGAGATCACCGTAGGGGATAGTAAGTTGGGCAGTGTCCCAATATAAACCACACTTTGTTCCCCGAGGATCAAGTGTTCTCTGAAACCTGGAGCTTCAGATGAGGCTCTCCAATCAATCCGATCCATGAGGATGTTGAGACAGGGAAGCAGCCTCAGGCGGCCTCAAAGCTCGGGCTTCGGCGCTTTAGTAGCTCTTTGAAATCTTGAGCCCAACCCTACAGGTGGGCTTGCATTGGGTAAGCATCGGGTTTGGGCCCAAGCTCAAGCGCTCAAGCCCGAGCCCACATCAGTTTTATTTCCCTCAATATTTCTGACCTGGATAACATTCTCCTACTCATTGTTTTGGGGTTCTTAAGTCTCTGGTGTCATTTGGAGGATTTTCTCAAAGATTCTGCAGGGGAAAATGCAGGATGAGTTCCATCCAAGTTCTCTCCCCACTGAAGGTTGGGCTTGGGTTGTGGACCTGCTTGGCCATGGATCGATCAGCTTGGGCCTGAAACAACCTTGGGCAGTGTATCCCAGTCAATCAAGCACTAACTGGTTCCCTGAGTATTCACTGCTCGCCGACGCCTGGATTTCTCCAACCAGTCTGATGCTCGAGGATATTATCATATGCAGACAGGGAAAGGCAGGTGAGTGCTCTCCAAAAACTATCAGTGAGAATGTTGAACACGTCCCTTGGCTCGTGCGAGATATTATCACCGACCAGCAAACCGGCCACCTTAAGGGTTTTGTGGAAAAGGAGAGCCAATTTGGTGGTCCATCTGGTGTTGTGCGATGTCGGGAAGTAGGCTAGCATCCTACGAGTGAAATGTAGTTGTGTGCACCGGATTTGGTGATGTTTTGATGGCTCTGCAAATATTTTGCCGTGGCAAGTCTAAAAGCAGCCAAAACTACCTCTCTGTGCTTCCTCCAGCGACCGCAAGCAGAAAAAATGTATTCGGGGGCTACAAGAGGCTCCTAATCGACCAAATCTACCCATTCGCGGCTTTCAGGGCCGTATCAAGGAGGAATTTATAAGGAGACGGTCGTCGACATCATGGTGCGCCAGATATTCCTCCATTGCCGTGCAGTCATTGATGTTCGACAATGGCTCCCAGGTCACGTCCCCGTCTTTCCAGACCACCTGAAACTCCAGATTGCACCGAGATTCCCATTGGTGCCCGTTGAAGGCCTCGATTCCCGTTTCCTCTTGGTCCGATTCGTTGTCAGACTCGGCCGCCAGAGGACGACCAGGTGTCATACTGGGACTGGCATCTGGGGTGACAGCCCGGTCGTCAAGATCCATGTCCTCGTCAGAGGACTGAGATTCTGTGCCTGGCTCTTCCTCGTTGCTGCTGCCTTCATGTCCTTCTCCACCTGAGCGACTGCCTTCTTGATCTCGGGGAATTTCGTCTTCTTCATCTCGGAATGAAGTTTGGCCTCGCTTTTTTTGAAAGTCGTTCAACAACACTTCCTGAATCTCGTCGCTGGTCATGAGGCGAGCCTGTCCCATCGTGTATGTGCGCTTCGGCTTGTTCTTCTTCGCATGGAGCTGCTGACGAACATTTGCATTCTCCCACTGCATCAAAGCCATCTGCGCGTGGTTCCTTTCAAGCTCGATCCCACACACCTTGAGAAGACTACAAAGCTCGTCGTTCTCCGCTGCCAATGCCTTGCGGGATGCGGTCTTATGTAGGGGCGAAGGCATGGGAATTGTGTAGGCTATTCACACCGCTTCACGCATGGCGGTGGCAGAGGGAGTGGGAGTGGACGGACAAGGCTGGCTCGCTGATGAGGGGCCAGTCATGGCGGACGAGGGGCCAGTCGTGGCGGACGAGGAGCCAGTCGTGGTGGACGACTGGGATATAGTACAAGATACATCTGGTGTAATGTTAGACAACGAAAATGACAATCAGTGTGTTGAATGCACTGGATTCGTCCATAGAAGTAGTTGTGGAGATGGTGCAGCAGAAGACAGTGAAGAGGATGTTGGGGCTGTTGGGACAGGGACAAGTATAGAAGGTACGCGGGGAGCAAGCGGCTGAGCTGCCTGGGTGGTATAGTTCTGTGCTGGCTCGAACAGTGAAGCAGGGATGGTGTCCTCGTTGACAGGCCATATCCCACATCTTCGAAAGGCAGAAATAATCATTGATTTTTTGAATGCTTCAGCCTGCGCAATTGCATAGTTCGAAACGAGATTGTATTTGTTTATTATGATGTTTTTTGCATGTTGCTACAATTTACAAAGCAAAGTTGTGCTTGAATTTAGAGAAGCGCAGAGCTCAGCTTACCTGGGAAACTCTGGCCTTCCACTTTGCTGCGAGGGGCCCGAAGACACCTACATCACAGGGTTGTAGAGCGTGCGTCATGTGCGATGGAAGACAGATGATAAGGATGCAATGTTTCTGGAACCAAAGGAGTTACAACACACAATCTAACTTGAGCGTCATATATATCTACCTGGGCAAAGCTGATGAAGCGGTAGGTGCAGTGACTATTGTGGCCATCCAAAATCAGAAGGCGACAGTCTCCTGGGTCATCCAACCATTCAGCAGATGCGGGGGCGAAGTCCTTTTCCAGCCATAAAGCACCCAACTCTTGATCCGTCCAACCATTCGGGGAGAGCGGGATACTGCACAGCGTATGAGTCAAGATAAAACACAGAATAAGAAAATTTGTGGACCTCGCATCACAGGGATTGTCTTCCCCCCAGCGCAGGTCCCGGCGCTTCCCCTCGAATACAATGGAAGGATGGAGCGTGAAACCATCGGCAGAGATACATTCGATGATCGTGATGAGATCCTGGTTGCCGCTTTCGATCTTCTGCACGACCTTCTGGTCCCAGTCGACAAGAGCATGGATCCTGTCGCCAACTCCCAATTGGATGCCCTTGTTGCAAATAACGAGTTAGGATAAATCAACAGTTGTAAGAGAGAATACCTTCTCATCCATATTGTAGATGTTCTTGAATTTAATGTCGTAACGTTCAATAGTGTTGCTGAGGAGGGTGAAGTAGTTGTGAACTGTAGGTCTATTCAGGGCTCGGGCGCGACATTCCTCTAGCTGGGTCGTCCACTTGACTTTGAAGTCGCCGTGACGCGTTTTGAAGTGCATCGGCCAGGTCACGCCAAGCGGAGCCCCATATATTTCAGCGGCGTAGCTTCCGATGGTAGTCAGACTGAGCGGCATGCCACGCTTTGCCAAGTTCTTCAATGTGTGGTGTTAGAGGTGTACACTGAGCTGCCGGGGAAATGCTCACCTTGACCCATTCCACCAAAATATCCTCCTCTGCATCAGTGAGTTTGCGTCGGTGGGCATTAGCCTCCCTGTGAGTCAATGCCCCATTGACGCGACCTTGAACGGTGGAACGGGGAATGCGATAGTAGACAGCCGCTGCTCGGTCTGACATCATCCCTCCATTAACGGCGGTGACCGCCAGTTGAAGGTGTTTTTCTTTCAGGAGATCTTCAAGGTCGGCATCGACATCACTGGGCGGTTCGTCGGCTACAGCGGTGGAGTCAGTAAGTTGGTTTGGTGTGTTGGGTGTCCACACACGAGGGTTCATCGAGAATATGTCAAAAGAAAGGCAAGAGGACAGAAACTTGGGTGGAAACACGACGAAAGGTGGTGCTGGTGCACCTAGTATATGAGACCCCAGAGCATCAGAGATGTCATAAAATGACATTGGGATATGTAAAGTATCATATTGAAGTGGTGATTGACCTGCAGAGATGCATCAGCAACTTGACAAGTTCTTTTGTCCAAGCTTTTCTGTCTTTTGTCTTTTTGCCATCTTTTCTTGCCACTTTTTGCGACTCTTTTTGTCCTTTGGTGCCTTTCAGTCCTTTTCTTTATTACCACCAAAAATAAATAAATGAATGTATAGACCTGGGACAAGTTGATCTTACACTGTTGCTCTGACTGAACAGTCCGAACACCTGAGGTAAGGAAGAAAGAAAAGAAAAGAGGGCGAGTGCATGTGCGGTGGTTCATAGGCTTTTTCAGAGCCTCCTGTGCTGTTAGAGAACCTTGGGCTTCTCAAATCAAGCATAGTATACAAAGTTGAGGGAATTGTGCTTCGATTGAGCTTCGGGACACCATCAACACGACTGCGAGAACGCGAAAACACCAAGTCCAGCCATAGGCACGTGCATGGTCTGTGCGTGCACCACCATGTCGTTGATCATTTGATGGAAGTTGATCGTTGCTTCTTGCTCTTGACCCCTCGCCTCCCTCCTTCCTGCATGTCCCCAGTCCCAACGGCCTCAAGCTTCCCGACTCCAACGCAGCTGGATCAAAGCTCAACACCTCAGACCCTCAAGTCCACTTCAAAACCACGTAGTCACACAGGGGGCAAACACCGTGGCAGGTGAAATCTAACTGCCGTGATGGATGTTGACTGAGCTATCACTGGGTTATCACCGGGCTGCTATCGTCCGGCCCGGCGGGGCGTGTGACATGTAGTACATGCGACACAAGAGGTCCCAGATCGCCAGATCAGATCTCGCACACCATCAAGCCACGTGAATTGATGTGATGGGGTTGAAAAAAAGCGCAAAATAAATTCTATGTCGGGCTGTCTACATGACCAGACATTCTAGAGGCCATATAACACATACTATAGCTCAATTACAACAAGTTCAAGTGAGGAGTGGGCCAGAATTGTTGACTGAGAGTGGTCGGCATACTGGCAGCCTTCCTAATTTGGGGGGGAGGTCCCCTACACGTGACTTGATGGGTGTGCGAGATCTGGCGATCTGCGACCTCACAAGTCAACGATTCCAAAAATCAATCTTATCAGTTAATCTGTCAATCAACGAGTTCGAACATTGAATCAGGATCACATTGGATGTACTTAAGCCATCTGAGCTGGCTTCTCATGAGTCCTTTTCCCCCATCAATTTGCATCCCTCTCTATGGCAAAACGTGTCATATGTGTCTGCATGACATGCTCCACCCAGACTATGTTTGTAGGTGGACAGCAAGTAGCGGGCCAGCAGGTTAGCGGATCTACACGCCGAGAACATGAAGCTCGGGATGATCTGGCCAGATTGACAAGCAATGCTGGGCTATCAAATGCAGTGCCTGAATCTATGCAGCCTGCAACAGCAGTCAACCATAGCGAGCCTGTTGATGGAGGGAGCTTGAGATTTCCATCCACTGCAGATTTCAGCATGGTATGTATCATGAATTTTCGATTTGTGTCAAAGAAAATTGATTTAAATCCACAGCCCTTGCTCCTGTCACAGAGTTATGTGTTATGCTTGCAGCCTGGCTGAATCTCCATGTTGGTGTCGGACGCAAGAATTCAAGCACCTTTTTGAAGGCTATGCAATTCATTTTGACCACCACTATAAATCTTATCTTTGGTGTATTGCAAACAGCAGGCTTCAAGACAAAACCTCCTGTCCTGCATATTCCTCGAGATGTTCGAACTGTTTATCGGTATGGAATGGATCCTGACATAATCCGCACCCCTTGCTGTCCAGAGTGCTACACAATGTACTCCCTCGATGAACTCCCATTGACCTGTTCTTGGTGCCGGTCCCCGCGAGCAAGACCATGCGGTGCACAACTCTGGCAACAGCGTCGAACACGAAAGGGCAATATAAAAAATGTCCCACAAAGCCTATATACTACTCAGTCATTCGAGTCCTGGCTCCATTTTTTTTTGGGCAGATCAGATATTGAAGATCACCTGGAGCAGAGTTTCCAAAAAAATATTAACAAGCAACATGCTGCTGAGGCAGGTCCAATGAAGGATATCCAAGACAGCCCTGCCTGGCGCAGCTTAGGGAACTACTTGCTATCACATTATCATCTGGTCTGGAGTATCTACATTGATTGGTTTAATCCCTACACCAACAAGATTGCAGGTATGCTCCATATTCTCTGCAGTTTGCTTCAATAACTAATCTCTACACTACTAGGCAAGGTAGTATCATGTGGTGCAATTGTTCTCTATTGCCTCAATCTCCCAGTTGAAGTTCGTTTCCTACTGAAAAATGTCTTCATTGTGGGAATGATCCCAGCTCCAAATGCTCCCAGTGTATGGACTATCTCACATATTCTTCCCTCCTTCATCAACACTTTCAAAGGATTTGCAGCCCCTGGGAAAATTATCCCAACTTATCGTAATCCTCATGGTGTTCACGTAGCAGGCCGAATTCTTCCCCTTCTTGCTGATCTTGGGGCAATTCGCAAAGTGGCTGGTTATCTAGCCCATAATGCGCTGGCCTTCTGTACCTTCTGTACACTTCTGTCAAAGCACATTGAGGATCTTAACTATGGATCCTGGATACTTCGAGATGGTCACACTGTCTCAGCTCAGGCACAGGCCTGGAAAGCTGCAATAACCATAACTAAAAAAAATGAACTAGGCAAAGAATCTGGAGTGCGGTGGACACCAATACATGACTTGCCGCATTGGGATCCAGTTAAACATGTTGTTTTAGGATTTATGCATAACTGGCTTGAAGGTGTTCTCCAACATCATCTTCGTGTCCTTTGGGGAATCGGACAGACCAAGCAGCCTAAAGACAAAGATGAAGAGTTTTCAGAATCAGATGTCTCAGAGTCCTCAAGTGAACTTGATGAGTTGGACAAGGAACATCAACAGGCCCAGGCACGAGAAAAAACCCAGAGCCGTTTTGCATTCAATGATGATTCCATGGATGTGGATGAGGAGGAGTCTGCAGCTTCAACTACCCCAACACCTAGTGCATTTCTCAATGACATGGACCAGGGAGATGATGAGGATGACGAGGATGAGGACTTCATTCCAGATCAATTCGAATTATCTTCAGACTATTTGGAGGCTATTCGAGCATGCATTCGAGATGTTGATTTACCCACTTGGGTTGGTCGTCCACCAAAAAATCTTGGTGAAGCCAAACATGGGAAATTGAAGGCCCAAGAATATCTTACCCTCTTCACGGTGATACTGCCCCTCATCATCCCAGAACTATGGTGGGGAGGAGATGAGATCAAAAAAAAACTGCTGAATAATTTCTATCATCTTATTGCTTGCACAAATATCATCTCATCCTTCTCGACATCAAATGCAGAGGCAGACCAGTATATGACTCATTATATTGCATATCGCACCGATCTGGTCAAGTTATTTCCTGGGTTTCGATCTATGCCCAATCACCATTTTGCAATGCACAATGGACAACTTCTCAAGTTCTGGGGGCCACTTGCAGGACTTAGTGAATTTCCAGGCGAGCGAATGAATGGCAGATTTGGCAAAGTAAAGCATAACCGGGTGTCTGTATGTGCTACAATGTTTCTTTGATGCATTATGGTTGACTGATTTTCTGCATAGACGATATACCTACAACCATGTTGCATCAAGTAGCCCGCCAAGGACGTTTGGAGGCTTACCTGAATGAAGAACAGTTCACAAATGGACCTACCCGGCAGCTAGCTGAAATTCTTGACCCTGAATCTCGTTCAAACGTACTTGGGCTATTGGATAGCTCTGAGGTGGCCCAGATTATAGCTAAAGCTGAAGACTTGCAGGCTTCTGATTATCAGATGCTTTTGAAATACTTGAGATCTACTGGACAGCCCTGGCGTGACTATGAACACTTACCTCACCCTGAGGGTGCTCTGATTTTGCCTCCCTGTGCAAAACAGCCTCCAGAATTCACACTCGAGGGTCACATTTTCAGTTGTAACAAGGCCCACCTAGGAAACAGTGGCATACAGTTCAAAAGCCCGGATGATTCTACCATCCTGACGGGATTCATCCAAGCTATCTGGGAGATACCACTTGAAGGCCATATGAAGACTTTTCTTATGGTTGAGATGCACAAGTTGCTTCCACAATCAATTCACTCTCGAATCCCATTCATATCAATGCCTCTACTCAACACTTCAGTTGTTGATGCAGAACCATCTGGAAACATATGTATTATTGAGCCAAGACACATTCTTACGCATCTTGTGGTTTACAAGCGCCCCAAAGGAACTTATGGAATTACTGATCGAGAAATTCTGGTGATATGCTGGTCATTAAATCGTGGACGTCGTAGTTGATGTTCAAATATGTATGTTCAAATAGCAGTAGGTTGCTGGGTGATGGGCCAAGTATTTTATGAGGTGTGGAGTTCCAGAGTGTTCACCAGGCTGAGCTGTAACAATATGTCAATAAATATTTGAGATACAAATTTTTCTGATATTTTCTTCCATAGAATTGTTTATGAGACATAATAAATATATTGAGGCAGTGTTGGAAAGATCTGAGTGTTCTGTATTGTAAGATAGATATTGACGATGTAGGGCTTTACAAGTGGCTGTGTGATCGTAAAGCTCGACACTGTCAATTACAGACCTGTGTTAGCCTGTAAGTGCCCAGAGGCCCACACATTCTGTTCTTGGAAATGATGTCTTGGCTCAGTGGTAAGAGCTTCACTAATTTGTGGTTCAGGTGGTCTTGAGTTTGAATCCTGCTGACTACCCTCTTTTGTTGCCATGCAGTCTTCTTTTTTCAATGACATGTTGTCCTGCCAGCAAGTTGGTGAAATGCACTTCACTGGCAGGCCCTTGCGTCATTGGCAAATCATGTGATTTATCGCTTTCTCACAGTGTTCCCTCTGTCTCCCTGTACCTATCCTTTTGCTTTTGCTTCATTTTCTCTTCTCTCTTTCCTGCTGCATCTTTCTTTTTTTCCCATCTGATACTGACTTTGCCTGGCAGGATGCCTTCCCCGCTTCCCTCTGAGTCTCTGTCACCACCAACAGCACGCTCCTCTGGATCCAGCATTCAAGTAGGGATTGGTAGCATGCATCTACCCTAGGTACACACCTGTACACCTCCTGACCTACTTGTGTGCCTGCGTGTCCCTCCCAGATGCATGCACGCTCCTCTCCATTTCTACACTATGCCACGCCACATTTCTGCTCTGGGTCTCCATCTGCTGCAAGGACACAAACACGCCTATCATCATGGAGGCCCTGCACTGCATGTGCTACAAGTTTCCCGGCCACCAGAGGATCATTGGAGTGGATGTCAACCAAAACCTCAGGCAAAGACTCCTTCCATATGTGTGTTTGCATGCACCCCTTCCACATCATCTGCATCAATAGTGTGTGACACGGGTACAGGTATACCCGCGGGGTGCAGGTCACCCAGGTACAGGTACAGGTCCCGGTCTGGCAGGCACCGTGCATACCACCACCCGCAGCGGTTTTACCCATGGTAACTATCCCCTCAAAGTGCTCAGCGGTGGCTCAGTGCAGTGCTCATCTGGCACCCTAAGGTGTCAATAGGAACCAGCACAGGTTACATAAGCTTCATGTGTGACCCGATGACGGCAAACATTACAGTGGCCTTGGGCCAAGTCGTACTGTTTTTCTCTGATAGAGTGTTTATGGAACATATTTGAGGGCTCTGTTCCAGAGCAAAATAATATTTTATGCCCTCATTCTTTTGTTATGTCGACTGTAAGAAAAATATTTGACCCATTTTTTTTCATTGCAGAAAGTGTTTTCAGACGAACTGGTGGGGTTTTCGATTTTTGGCCACGACATTTGATGCATGATGTCATGATTATGTAAAATGTGACAAGTCAAAATATGTCTGTTCATGCACAAATATCCTAAAAGACATAGAATTGGCGGCAAGTAACCGCCAAATTCTTCTCCTGCCCACCCTGGACCCCGCAAAAGCAGGGAAAACATAGCTCCCCCGCTATCACCTTTCCTAAAAAGGCATATCTCATCAGCACGTGCGTCGACCCGCGTGTCATAATGTAATGTTTGTGTAGTGTTGACATGGTTGCTATGCTCTACTGATTAAGTGATGATAGATCTGATTATGTGAATATGATCTGTTGCTTGGGTTCGAACCCGGTAGGGTTCTTTCTTCACTTTTTCTTTGTACCACCCTGTATTCCGTTTCCCCCCTTTCCATTTAGCTTATGTGTAAGTTGTTATTCTATTTTACTTCCATTTTCTCCTCTCTCACCACAGAATCAGCTGGCACCAATATATATCTGAGGGTTTTATTGTAGCAACAATGTTGCTTTACTCTACTAGCTCGCATAAATAAGACTACTGAGCAGAAAATGACAACAAATTGGGCTTGAAATTAATGCAGCCGATGTGTAAATTGTCTCTGCAAAGGACTTAATTTAGAACACGCCCATTGTCAACCTGACCTTTCTTTCTAAAGGCTCTTTGTAACTTAAATTCACAAAGGAAATGATTGGAATGGATCTTTAATACACATTCCCTTTTTTTTCAGGAAATTAAACTAAGAAAATGACTTGAATAGACCATGAAGTTGAATGAACTTGTACTGAACTCGGATCTTAGTGGCATCGTGCTGACTAACACATGCTGGGAAAGTGACGTGATGTCATAGTGAGGGGACTTCCAGTATTTACTTAGATACTATGACAGCGAGCATTATCTTATCTTATTTGTAAGCACTTCCCTTTTTGGGAAGGTGATAGTGGGGGAGGGCAAGGGGGTTAGAAAACACGAAAAAAAGTTTCAAGATCTTGGATTTGACGTGTGCCACGTCACGTCACGTCACGCTTACATAACCCGTGCTGGTTCCTATTGACGCCTATCGCTGGATCTTGGCCAACGTTCCCACGACCGGAGGGTACCGGGTACCATATAAGGAGATTGTTTGGTCAACACAAACATCGGCCCAAGCGCCGACGGACACACAGTTGACTCATCATACCATAGTCACCACTGAGGAGTGCGACATAAGCAGGGATAATGGAATTGCAAGTAATGCGATAATTTTTGAGAGCTTTCGCAGGTAGCTGGGTAGAATCTCGGACATTGCCGAACTCGCTCACGTGGCCTGATGAGATGGCGAGATCCAGAGATCAATCACTGAACGCCATGCGGAGCTGCGCGCCGAGCTCCAACCGTGAGTTCTCACGCTGCCATCAACAACCTGTAGCGCCACTTGCCACGTCGCTCAGCACACACCCGCCATCCATCTGCTTGTCCACCCTGCACACTGGTCGCTTGCCTCGGCTGGCCCTCGTCCCCTTCCATCACCATGCCTCGCCCGCATCCTGGCGCACCCCATTCGACCTTCTGCCTACCGTGCAGTTTGGATGCTATGACTCTGGTGACGCTGCCTCCCACTCGCAGGCGCTAAGCTGTGGTGCCATGGCCACCCATGTGCCAACTCGGCTTCCCCATTGACTCGAGTGACCTATAACCCGGCCTGCACACCATTCCCGCTCGCAGCCGACACCCAGCACTTGCACATTATGCAACTCGCCCGCCCGCATGCTCAACCCACTGCAGACACCTGGTTGCCGGCCAGTGCACTGACATGCTGCTCACAGTGCCTCCCGGCTTGTGTCACCGTGGCAATTGCCGCGATGTGCTCAAGTTGGGAGGGATGGACGAGAGATGCACATGCCTGACTATGCACTGCCTTTGCAGGCCTCAACAGCGGTGTCGCTGCGGTCAGCACACAGCGTGGCCTTGCCATTGACTGCATCCTGCTCATCCTCGGCACCTTTGTCTTCTTCGTCCGCCAGCACACCATCCGAAACTGCTGCCAGACCCGCCTTCAGACTATGCTGTGGTTCCAGCCGCCCGTGTCCTCCTACATCAACCCTGTGCCGGCTGCTGCTGGTGCAGGTGCGATGGGTGGTGCAAAGGCAGCCATACACTACAAGTTCATCCCAACGCTCCCTGACGAGCTCTCAATATTGACCACGGTGGCGGAGATCCGGGTATCATACCCGCCTTCATGTATTGTCGCAGTTTAATAGACTTAGATTTTAATTTTGATCATAAAGACATATTGCATAGAGGGCATACCAGATACTTGAGACACGGCATAGTAGTACTAAGATGCAGAAACTCCAACAGAAACAATTCACTGCGAGTTAAATCCATTATGGATCCATATCCTCATCCTCCTGAGGGCCGAGCGGGGGGTCCTCATTCTCCATCAACCCAGCCATCGCAGCGTCGCCATCGTCATCCCCCGCACGCTCCATCTCAGCATCGGTGGGGAGCTTGTACATTGCACGCACATCATTGCCGTACTTTGCCATAAACTCGGCATTCGTCATTGTCTTGTAGTCCGTGTTGCCCCAGTACTGGCGCCGTGGTAGCGCAATTGGGGCGTCGCGATAAAGGCCCCGGATGGAAGTCGGGAGGGTGTTGAACTTGGGCACACTGAACCAGTCCAAGGGGACTTTGACTGGGAAGCGGCGAGATACATCGGATGGGGGGGCATTATCTGGTGCAGGCACGCGGTCGCGTTCACCGTGAACACGTCGTTTCTTCCCCACAGCACCGTCATGCAACTTGCGCTGGACATCAAGGGTGTGAATCCATGCAGAAGTATCATCAGACCGGAAATCCTTCTTGTGATAGAAGTACACCGCCTTCCCCGTCGCATCTGTTCCTGCCTCATCGTCAGAGTTGCAGGCATTTTCTCGGATCAGGGCAATGGTTCGACTGGGCTGTTTGTCGAGGATTGCATATTTAACGCGTCCTGTAGTGATCTGAACAATGAAAAAGAGAACGTTTAGAAGATAAAAGAAAGAAAGAACAGAACACATACGGCTCTGCGACGCTTGTAAATATTACTAAACTTGACGAATGCTGAATAGCCGCCCTCTGTCGCATCATCAAGCTTCGCCTTCTTGAGCATGTATGAATACAGGAAATTTCGGACGAGATCCTGCAGAAGAGTATAATTCTTGGCGCCACTAAGATCTGCAGCGATAAACCGATAGCCGAATGCACTGACAGCAGACTGGAATGTCATGATAGCAATCGTCTCGTGGGCCTGATTGTACATCGAGTCGGCAGCTCCGAAAATATCAGGGACCCATTTCGTCAATCCAGCAGAGAGGATCGCCGAAAAAATCATTTGGAGGAAGGTGTCGCTGACATGAAGGATATTTTTCGCAATGGTGCTGCCGGCGCGAGCAGCTTGATCTGCCCTGCTCCGCAGCTCTTGGACCGGAGTGAGTGCCACATCAAGTGTTTTCGCCTGGCGGAGGTTCTCGCGAAGGGTCGGCAAGTAGTTGGGTTCGGAAAAGCGTGTGTCAAATGAAGCAATGAGCTCAGGGGAAGGGTGCGGGGGAGCTACATCTGCCTTGACAAGCCCATATGTGATGTATAGGTGCAGATGGAGAGCCGCCTAGGAGTGACACAGTAAATCAGTTGTCCGAGAACAAAGAACAAAGAAACACACCTTCAATTCTTTGTTCTTTGCAGAGATATTATCCTTTCTGAGATGGTGCTGGTCACCCTTGCTGGGCTTCTTGCTTGAACCAGGCGGCATTGGCCCTCTAGGACGTTTGGCGGACGTGTCGTGGGGCAGAGGAGAACCTCGTTGATCGTGCCTTCTTTTCTCTCCGGCTGACGGCCCGGCTTGATCAGAAGGACTTGCTGAGCCACCCACGGCTGCAGAGTCCATGGAGAGGGTATAGAGAGAGTCCTTGGATAATACAGGGAGAAATGTCGAAAGGCAAAAGGACAAAGACACACCAGACGCATGCGCGATCACAAAATATAATAGCTCCGCAATCATGGCATGCCTTGAGGCGAACATTAGGGCATATATTTTGTTAGGCTGTGATCTTAGGCTTGATTCTGATTACACTAATGCCTGCATGTATAAACTATGGATAACATTTGTGTTAATCCCTGCAGTTACAAACTTCTACCAACTATTTACTCTTTTTGAAGTTTGCGTGCGTCGAACGACAATCACACGTGACCGCGAATCTGATTGACAGTTGAAGAACTATTTATACGAACAATGGTCGCCGAATTGTGGGTGTGGGTAAAAAGGAGAGAGAAGTGGTTGATAGCCCAACGATAGCCCGATGAACATCCATCACGGCAGGTAGAGTTTACCTGCCATGATCTTTGCCCCCTGTGTCACCTCAAAGCCGCAAGCAGCCTTCTCGCAGATACGTCTCTTCTCCTGGGACCTGTCAAGCTCTTCAAGTTTCTCCAAGCTTCCTCGAGCTCTCCCAAGTTTCCTCAGGCTCCTTCAAGGCCTTCAAGCTCCTCCAAACATTCACGAGCAAGCTGTTCCGTCTTCGCTTCTGTCCTCGCTTTGCGCCGCTCTTCAAGATCCCCTCCTTGTTATCTACTCGCCTATAAATTATGCTCAAAGCCACCTTCTGTTTCCATGTGGTCATTCATGCTGCCTTTCGGCATTTCGGATGCGACATCGCGCGACGCGCGACGATCATGCCCGCTCTTTCCACTCTACCCTGCAACATGCATTTCTGCCCACTGATCGGTTTGGCGGTATGTCTGCACTTTATATATTTTTCCTCTACTGATCCCGTTGTGACTTGTGCAGTGGTGCATGCTTTTACTCAATGGCCCAAGGGCACGCAAGGCTGTGGGGGGATCCTGTTGGTTTGGCGGTGGTAGATAAAGCTTATGGTAGCCTCTGTATCTCCTTACAAATACATTTTTTAATTACATTCCTACAATGTTTTCTGAGCCTTCTCGAGAGCCGAAAGAACTCCGGAAAGATGATCAAAAAGTACTCACAAAAGCTCTTTTCGTCCTTTTTAAAGAAAGTCGACATAGCGTAGAAAAGGACAAAACCCTTTTTCATCTTTTCGCACTTTTGTCACTTTTAGTCCTTTAAAAAGACAAAAAAGAGCCCAAAAGGAAAGTTGTCAAATTGCTGATGTGGTCGAATCGATATGGATGATGGTTAGCGATATGACGAAAACCGCCTCATGACCTCCGATAGTGAGCACCGCTACGGCATGCAGATATGGCGCACATCAAAGATGCGACAGAACCAGCCTCAGAGGAGCTATTTGAACGTAATTGAATCACCCGTTCCACCACTGGGGTCATCCATTTCCCAAAAAAAATAGGACTCTTATAAATAGTCGTTCCGCACCGTGGGCCGCAATGAAGGAGGAATAAAATCGATAAAATCATATTAAGACCATCCAGGCAAGGCGCTTACCATGTTCAATGCCCCTACTGAGATTTGGAGTCATCGCACCACGGGACGGTCCGACACGCTGGTGGCGATCTCGCGGCCTTGAGTGCGACTTTGGGGATCGTAGCACCAATCTTTGGCAGAATAGTAACATGCAGGTAGATAGCAGATGGTCTTATCAGATGCTGAGGCATAGCCAGACATCCGCTGAACCGAACGAGCACCGGAAGTCGTGGAAGGACGGAGAGGTGACGGAGATCCAGGCAATTTCTGACAAGCGATGTCATGCCAAAAATAAGAAAACACGTGTCCGGCATCCTCCCCGGTCCGGGAATCGAGCACAACAACTCGTCCAGACTGGGTCAAATTTTGGTTTCGAGGTTGTCTATACATCTCTTCCATCATACAAGTAAGAGTTGTGGCGAAAGCCATGTCGACCCTCGTCTACAGCTCAAATGGCCGGTATCCTAGTTTGGCCGGTTTGCCAGTCGGTGATAGTATCGGTTTCGAAACACCTAAATATAGTGCCGATCATAATAGGAAACCGCTGTATTCCGCTCCAGGCTCTCCAGCTTATGGGTGACGATGTGGATCCACACCGCATTTCCACTTCTGATACCAACAAGTATACCTGGATATCGTCCTCAAAATCTTCTGTGCTACGACTGGACACTCCCGACGGACCAGCTTGCGGTGTTTCCCGATTGCCGCGGATCCTTGCAGGTTCCTTCGGGTGTTTCGGAGTGGTTGGTGTGAGTCATCTTTCGATTTCTTCCCATTCCAAAAAGCTTCTTGGGTCATTTCTCTTGCGTTGTATTCGCTGAGTGAAGGTATAATTGCACAGGTCGCTGTACCCACCCGCGAAAATCGTCTCCGCGTACATCGGTGAGCGACCCGTGTGCGGGTATCAATCAAAAATCGATGTGGACGACACGTCAGGTCCTGGGATCTGGAAGGTTGTCCTGGTTTACCTCCATGCTGGTCGGAGTGGACGAGTGGCGGCACTTGATACCCATTTGGTCTTCTTTCTTCACGTGCTCAAGCCAAGAGAGATATCTCTATCCTCGTAGTGGGTTCCATTTGGGGTATGGGTAACTAACATGCCTTCCTGTCTGTGAAAGTTTCGTCAAGGCCCATGCGTGTGCCCGGCGTCTGAGTCCAGCCCGCCAGGGGCTCTATTACGCGCCTTGGGATGTGATGCAAGTCTTCTGATGCATCTGTTTTACTGTGAGGATCCTCTAGTGCTTTGAAAAATCTCACGATGTTGACTGCAGAGCGAAAAATAGACAGTGGGTTCACCTCGTGCCCACGCAAGGGTATCTGAGTAAGAGGTCCTAATTCATTATCTCGTTAGGGCTGTGGGCCCGTATGAACTGATGCTTCAGGCCGCACTATTTAAAATACCGGAGCTCACGTTCGTTAAAATGATCTCACAGCAGTCTGCAAGCGCCCATGGACGCTCTGTCGGTATAAAAAGGGTTATCTCAGCTGCATTTTGCCTCTCAACACTTCGATATGTCGGCAGCCTCTTCACCCACACCGACTTTGACGGTGTTCACAAAGCGCAGAAGGGTATATATTGCCTGCACAAATTGTCGTAGACGAAAAATCAAAGTAAGATATGTTTCTATTCAAGAGCCCCCACCCTCGCTGACGGCCCCCTGCTCGAATAGTGCATGACGTCTAAAGAGGGTCCTAATGATCCCTGTAACCGATGCTACAAGAATGGCTTACTCTGAATACGTCCCAGTCGCGGAGCAGCACGCGGATTCGTGCACATCAACGTCATCCCCCTCTGTGTGTACTGTTCCCACCGCCACTACATCCCCTGGTGCGTCAATTAGTACCAGAAATACCACCGACCCCCGTGGAAACAACGGCCATGCGAACCTCCAGTATGCTCGCAGTCAAACGGACCATACTTAGCGGTCTGATCTGTTGACCTTCCAATGTGCCTCGTCGGGATACTTTCCCTCTCCGATTGACACACACGATCAAATTCATAACCAATATTCCTCTGCGGATTTTGGAATCCGACCCCATGTATCTCAGCTTGATCAGTCCTTTCTAAATTTTTACTCCCATGCTCTGCCCTCCTCGGATGTCCAACAAAGCAACCCTGTGGACTACCATCCCCAATATGTATCTTTACAAGATGCGCTGCGCGAAGTGCCGGTTTCTGGGAGGTAAATGATCCGACCTTTTATACTGCGTGCTCTCACTGTTGCGCAGAGTTTGTTTTTGCCTGCAGGCGCCGTGCTTTTGTGGGGGCAGCTGATCTAACGGCCTCCGATTCTACACAACTTCGTCGCTCTCCTCCTATTCCAGCTTGTAATTCGCTGGCATCTGGGACGCATTATTATACACATTATCAGTACGACTCGTTTGTGATCGTTGTTGTACACAATGAGAAATTCATAGTTCACTTGTCTGGCTAGTAATGAGAATGGATGTTGGGTTTCTCATTGTGAAATACTATCTGTCCGCAGCCTCTTCAAGCCATCCACAACGATAAAGTTCTCCCATAGACATGGCTTTACGTGTAGCTGCGCCGAAACATTCAGCGGCGGGAGGACGGATGGTTGTACCACACTCATCAACCAGAAACCAAGTTTCAGCTTATTTTTGGTAGTTTCAACTCGTACATAAGTCGTAACCGGAATAATTTCAATTCAGTAATGGCTGACATCTCTATCCCAATTGCTGAACACGTTGCGGCGCAGACAGGACCAAGTCACACGATAACCTCCAAGTTCGGGCCGGGGGTGGATCAGCGCCTATCAGACTAGTCAAGCTTCTAATGACATGATTGTTGCGATATCAATGCGTAGCATTCGGAGGCTCGAAGTGTCCGTCGATGATGAAGGACTCCTTACTAGCGATCGGAATGCCGGCCGCGCTCGTAACTTAAAATGCAATCGCACAAAAATAAACCGTCTTCGTCATTTTGACCGACTAAGTATCCGTTTAACCGTGCGTGTTGAAGCGTACTACCCCTTGGAGGTTGGAAGTGCCAAACAAGGGGCATACACGAAATTTTCACATAATGCTGTGCCCGACAAGTAACGGAGTAGGTTAAATTCACGTCTCCCACTTGAACGTACATTAATATCATTCACGATACAACTGGTCGTCATTGCCGTGATTGGATTTATGTAGAAGTCGTGACGTCAATTTGAACAGCATCGCATACAGCATTCACGTGTGTGGTTGCATGGTACCTTCCATGAAGATCGGGATAAGGACTCTGGTTCATCGAGTCTGAGAAGCGGGTATGTCTCATCTTCCATCCTGCGAAAAGCACATGTGAATCTTGCCCAGCGCCCTTTCCCTGCACCCGTGGCCTACATTGGGAGACAATCAAAAGCTGCCTATTTTGGAAGTGTACGAAATTTGAATACCACGGCTGAGGAATTCCTCCCGAAAGTTCAAGTACAATTTGTAGAGTGTAATTAGGCACAAATGAAGAGATTGGTACGGGTCAATCTTCCAATTTCACGGATTTTCCACGAGCAGTGCAAAAAAATACTCCATGGACTGTAGAGCATTTTCTTTGATAGGCTGGACAACGTGGTGCATTTTTCTTTGCAGTGTAAGGGTGTGTATTTACAGTCATATCAGAAGGATATGTAGCATATTGACAACTAGAAGAGGTGTGCATTTTTTCAACAAATGAGGTGTGTTATTTTTTGCAAACTGAAATAACTATGCACCAGTATTACTCCCATAAGCCCGAGTTCCCCCCTAAAAGGCAATGCGCGAGTCTGCCAGAAACTTCAAAGCCGATGAAAATAATGGAGCTTTGGGGAACGGCCCACAGCCAGATTACGGGCCCTCAACGAAGCCACTTCAATGTCTGCGTGCACGGCTGAAACCTAACCTTTGATGCATCGGAGTTGGGGATCCTCCTACGAATCCAGGCCAGCCCTTGCCGTAGAGTCGCGTCGTGTCAGGTTGGATTAAAACTCAGACCTGTAATCGCCCGATAGCTAAGACTTGAAGTGTCCGTGCAAGCACGTGCGTCCCAAAACTCTCGGAATAATAAATAACCGATAACATAGAAAGGTGTCCACACCCCTACAAACGCCCATCTGCCCAACACGTCCGGGCTACGGCTCGGGCTGCTCATAGGGCGGCGGCAGATAGCTCGCCACGTGCGCCTCCAGCGTCGCGAGCCGCTGCTCCAGGTAGCGCTCGCGCGCACTCGGATGGTGAGTATCCGACGGCGAGACGGCCGTAGTCGCCGAGTCCTTGCCCTCCGAGGGCGACGTCAGGAGCGACACACGCGAGCTCTGCGTCGACTGCGAGAGCTGCCGCGTGACGAGCGACTGCGGCGTGGGGTGCTCGCGTGCCGGGTGCGGTTGCGGGTTCATCCACATCACGTCCACTGGTATGTGCGATTAGTTGCGCTACGCAGTGAGAGGAAAGAGGAACAGGGCGTACGCGTCTTGGAGTCAGGTGGATATCGCCCCGCCATCCCTGCACCGTCCACGAACGCGGGCGGGCCAACCTCGTACCTACCCACGGCACCACCGGCGACGCCGGGAGCGGCCACTGTCCGTGTCTGTACGAACGGTTGCAGGGTGCCGTTCCGCGGGATCCGCATCCGCTGTGCGGGCGGCAGGCCCACCGCCGCGCGCTCCTCGTCCTCGCGCCTGCGCCGCTGCTGCACGCGGCGGCGACATAAGAAGAATATGATGAGTACGAGGATCGCGAGGACGAGTGCGCCGAGGACGGCGCCGACGATCGCGCCGGTGTTGGAGTGGTTCTCGGAGGAGGCATCGGCCTGGGCCGGGACGGTGAGGCCGCCGGATGTTGAACTATTGGGGCATGAGTTATAGCATTGCGGTGGTAACGCGGGTCGAAGAAGCGTACGTAGATGATCTGTATAGTGGCCAGGCCGTTAGCAAAAGTGAACCGATGGGGGAGAGCCATGGGGCTTACGGAGACAAAGGATCGCCCAAAACAAGGGCAGCTCTTTTAGAGGACGGATGTGATTTGTCAGTCGAACGCAGTGATGACTGGTCAAAGTACGTACGTAGATGAGCTTGGGAGTCATAAGCAATGTTGCGAAACGAATTGTTAAAACCGAACTTACGAGGTAGCCGACTGATTTTGAATTGCAGCACTGTTATATATATTGCATCAGTTAGCAGCCTAATTCAAACATCAGAGAGTATCGTTCGAGTGCGACGTACGTGGATGTCCTAGCAGCAAAACGTCAAAACTCGAAAACATGGCATAGGAAAGGAAGCTCACGAGGAAGAAGATTGACTGTTTATGCTGGAAAGGCTAACTCAGTCTAGTATTCAGGATGTGAAAGAGGGAGAAACAAACAAGGTATTTGCGCTGGGGGCTGAGGTTGCACTATTGATAAAACAGTCAACGCCAATCAAAAAGGATGTTGGATCTCGTACGACGCTATACTAAAGAAGGGGGTCGAATAAGGACGGTAACAAAAACGGAATCCCGAAGAGACTTACGAGGTGGATTTAGTTGAGGATCTGCAAAAGGGTAAGAGAGAAGTACGATGAGCGCAGACGAGTAATACACACGATGTGGTGGTCCGGGGGCTTGCAGCAGCCGCGGAAGACGTGCTATTGGAATAAATAAGTGAGCACGAAAAAATGGAAATAAAAAGAACAGATGATGCACCCTGCGCTTGGCTGCGCCGCCGCGTCGTTAGTGCCGCTCGTCACGATAGCGTAGTCAAATAGCGCCGCCTGTACGCCCACGCCAGTCGACGGGTCGATATTGAATATCCAATTGACCGTGTGCGTCTGATCCGCCGCGAGCCCAGTCGCGTGGAAGAACAGCGCGTTGTACGCGAAACGCTCCGTACCAGTATAGTGGTGTACCGCCTGGGTGCTGCCCAGCGTGAACGCGATGTCCGGCTGCGAATTGGCCTGGTCGATGCCGAAAATGTACACTGCGGAGCCTGCCGCATGGAATTATGAGCGCGGGTGGTTACAGGGACGGCGGCCAGAAACGCACCTGTGAACGTGAAGGAACCGGTGGTTGTCTCGGAAGCACCAGTGCGATAGTTTCCGTCGTGCCAGGTTTCCCCGAACGTCTGCGAGGCGTCGGGCTTGGAGGAGCAGCCGGCGCACGGATCGGAGGGAGACACAGCAGTCCACGATCCAGAGAAGGTGAAGGCCGAGTTGGTGTCGTCGATGGTGGTGTTCGTAATGGCACCGTTCGCAGAAGGGGCACAAAGAAGGACGAGAAGGAGGACGGCGAGCGCGGGAAGTACCGCGATAAACGAATGTGGGGGGCCCATGCGTCGATGGCGGGGTGGGTGGGAGGTCGTCGGAGTCGCTGCTCAGTGAACCTGCATCAGTGGCGGTAAAGCAAAGAAGCAGGAAAATGTGTTAGGCGACCATACGACATCATGATGGGGTGACCAGATCGCTTAGGGGTCATGAGGGGTCATGACGACCATGAATTCGAAAACATTTCAAATCGTTATCTTCCTTACAGAAGTTAAGGCCTCAAGGGGACCCACCCCGATAGACAGAGGTTCCGCAAGGTTTTCTGCCAAGGTTTCTGCACACAAAACGCGGGGGGCAAGCTCCTCTGATTTCGGGAGCAGAAAACCTGATCATCATGGTGATCCTCGGTGTCTCGTATGGTACCTCGTCTGTACAGCTCTGTACCATACATTAGAGCAGAACCCAGGCCTGACGCACTTGACGCAGTCTCGCTTTGGAGCCAATTTGGAGCTGTAACGAATCGCGGGATCCTGTCACTTCCAGATAAGAATTGAAGTGGACGCTCTAGACTGCTCTAGATCTGCCCCGAATGGGTATCGATCAGGTCCAACTTTGTGGTTCTATGTGACCTACTGTGTGTGACCCTACTGGGTCACACGTAGTACCGACAATACCCTAGATCTGGGTCCACTTGGGCAAAATCTGAGTTGTACATTATCTGTAACTACATATGAGGATGTGAGATCCAACAGGGAAAAATATTTTCTAAAAAACTGGTGGAGAACGGAGATGGTTTTGGACGCGACTTCGATCAAATTGCAATTATATTAATTAACCGTTCTTTAAGATTTTGCTCATTCGGCGGTGCTCATCAATTTGTACCTGTTGGTTCCCTTCTCCATATAGCTTGACTGCTTTTGGCTCCGTCTCCTGCCGTCCACTTGCGCAAATAACCGTTCTTTGACGAGCTCGAAATCCTGTGCAAATTCCCCATCTAGGTCCATCCCCTTTATGTGTCCTCTCCTCTCATTGTTCAACGACGGTGTTCTTTCTACATTTTCACGGGCATGGGGCGCTATCCACGGCCTGCGAAACTCCGCCGCAACTGCTGCGAACTGTGCTTAAATTTTCAGCTACGGTAGGAAAACAAACTCACTCTGTTTCGGTCGAACAGGTGGTCTTCCGCAGTGAGAATTGGGAACCCCATAAATGCACTATTCTTGAGCTCATGGAGTGAGAGTTAGACTTAAATATATCGCTTCAACCAGCTGACCCACCCCGCAGTTCTTCGCAGCAACTGGTATGTAGCCCGCAGCTATATATTTTCGATGATCATCCATATATAAAAGGACCCCATGCTACTCACCGCCAATTCCCCCGTCGGTTTCCGCCTCTGATTTTGCTGCTCTCGAGTGATCGAACCTCAACACTCTCAAACTCTCTGGTCTGGGCTCTCTGCGTTCAATTTCTTCCGCCAAATTTCCGTACTGCTGTCGCCTTCGATTCCGGCCCCTCATTCTCAACCCAAAAGCAAAGATGTTCAAGTTACTGCCACCTAGGAACTCGCAATGTGCCCACCTTTCTCCCCTTCAACCCAGAAATGCTTTCCTCCTGGTTTCATCGTATTTCTTTCAGGTGGGGGTCTGACCATGTCAAGTTCTGCCATCCAAGATTTTCTGCCAAGCCGCCGGGTCTACACCGATCAATTCAGTTGGGAGACAATTTTCTTTCATGTCTCATAATCACTGCAAAGTATGCAGGGCCCGGATTCCTTCATATTACCGCGTGGTCTATCATTGCATAAACATATATTTTTGTGCCCTGTAATTTTTTCCACTGCACAATGGTTTTGTCCGCTTTCTTCACTCTTACATGCGCTCTAATTACACCTTTGATTTTGAGCTGCCGGAGCGAAGCGGCGGCTGATCTTGTGCCATTTTCAATTCTCTTCCAGCCCCTATCTCTAAGCCGATTACCCTGAGTTCTCGTACAACTGCATATAGAGTGTTCTCGAGCATGAACATTGATAATACCCCAATTACAACTGGTGCATCACTGAGATTCAGAAAATGTCAGTATATCTTTGTTGCACGCCATGCACGATAGCTCTGGATCCCAAAGTTGTTATCATACATATCGGTTGTACCCAGGAAAAATTCCCCGGTCTCGTGTCAGGTTCGGCTCACAGCGACGCATCGAGTCAATGAGGATGGAAACAGGCCAACAATCAATTTGCGGCCAAAGGAGGGCATGGAAGAAAAAACCAGATAGATAGCAAGCTACATATACTGAGGCAAAGTCTGCGTTATATAGGGCATGGCAGTGGCGAAATACACCATAACGCGTCGAAAGGGGAGAAGGACGTGTTTTAATCTACTTATACAAAACAAGGATGGCACGTGTTGAGGTCAGTCAGCCAATCAGGTTATCGCGACAAACGTCAAGACTGTGGCTGTACCTCTCTCGCTTCCAGCGCGACGTCCTTTCGTCGCGTCGGTAGCAGCTCTTCCCGCCGGTCCTGGCCCTCAGACATCTCTTCCTGACATCCCCTGATACATCCCTTGACTTCTACGAGCCGTACTTCCCACTGGACAGCCCCACAGACAGTTTCACGACAACTCAGACATCCGTATGGCCCGAACAAAATTGTCGTCGTTATCTACTTCAGTTTTCTGAAGTGAGTACTGTAAAATGTAGTCTAAACTAATAAAACTCGCTTTTGCTATCTCCTGTGCTGTGCGGCTGGAAGTCCATGATCGAGTGTTAGGTGAATTCCGGCTTAACTTTGTACAAGCCCCTCCAGCTTTTGCCCGTGCGCTGCTTGCTCGGGTGTTCTCTATGCGCTCTCCAACAACCCTCTTAGTGTTCTTCTGCATTCTAGGAGCCTTCTGCCTTCTGATGTGAGTTCCTCATTGTGTTTTTGACGTGTTATTCATTTTTTGGTAGGCTGACTCCCCCACCGGCCGCGGCTTCATCCTCGCTGGCTCATCGTCATACAACTGGAGTACGCCGCGCACGCAACGATGCGCTACGCTCGCCGTATCAGAGCCCGCGGGAACGACGGTTAGAACGTCCTGGCAGCCGAAGTCCTCTGCGTGAAGTCGGCAATATTCCACAGGTTCCACCATGTCAAAACGCGACTGCAGGACCATCAGTAGAGCAGGAACGTTCAGGCCTGAGAGATGCAGAGCGTGAGCGGCAGGCTGCACTGCAAGAGACGCCGAGTCGTCGTCGCCGCCGCATTCCCGGGGAGACAGAAAATCGGGTGCCGTCTCCCACTCCGGGTGCTTCTGGGGCTCAAGTAATTGTATGTTCCTGTCTGCTCCAGTCTGTATATCTGTTTATCTCTTTACAGAGGCCATTGGGACTAGGTACACCTCCAGACTCCCAAGCACCAGCGCCGGCTCCCGCTCCGAATGCAAGAACTCTCGCGCAGCGTGCCCGACGTGAACGTGAGGCCGCATCCAAGGCCGCGGGCGCCCCAGCTGCCCCGAATAGACCTCTGCGTGCCGATCCTGCGCCCCCGAACACACAGCGGTCTGCCGGCCAGCAGGCACGTCGTCAGCGAGAGCGCGAGGCCCGCGCCGTCATTCGGCTGCCAACTCCTCCTGCAACCCAGCAACAAGGAGCACGTATCCCATTGCCTCGCGTAGCAGATCCTGTCCGCGCGCCGCCACCACCGCCATGACAGCGACGGCCTGCAGGTATGTGACACACAGATACCTTTATAGATAATCTGACCTTCTTTCTACAGCTCCCGGCATAGCAGATCCTGTACCCGCGCAGCCACCACCACCGCGACAGCGACAGCGACGTCCTGCAGGTACGTTACACACACAATGGCCTTTATATATTCTGACGTTCGTTCTACAGCACCACGGATGCCTCCGGCAAGGCGTCCATATGTCGAACCCGATGCACGGCATGACCTCGGTCGGATGGATGTCAAATGTCGGCACTGCGGTGCACTACACTGGCTTGCCGAGAAGATAGCCAAGTCGCCCGGCCACTCCCCCGAGTTTGGGATGTGCTGTAATCATGGAAAGGTCGTCATAGATGCTCTTGTGGACCCGCCCGAGCCTCTGCGACAGCTCCTGCTTGAGAATAGTGTGCAGGGGAAAGAATTCCGCAACAACATGTGGCAGTATAATATTGCCCTGTCATTTACGTCTCTGGGAGTAACGGAGGATCAGTCCGTTAACTGTGGTTGTGGACCACCAATATTCAAGATACAGGGCGAGCTGTGCCATCGAGCAGGGGCTCTTATTCCGACCGCCGGCCATGTACCCTCTTATGCGCAACTGTATATCTACGAGCCTCATGCTGCTCTGGATTATCACATGCAAAACAACAACAATCTTCGGCGCGATAAGATGGATCTCTTGCAGACAGTAATCACAGCTAACCACCAATACGCCGACATCTTCATGCACGCTCACGAGGTTCTCGCTCAGAACCCGGACACGGAGGAGGCGGTCGTGCGGCTTCGTGTGGCTCCGGGAGCGCACAGACGGCGCAGTAATCTTCCGACTGCTGACGAAGTCGCCGTAATCCTCCCGGGCGACCAGTCCCAAATGCAGGCGAGAGACATCATTCTTCGAAAACGCGATGGCCCTCTCCTACAAATCAGCAATCTTCACCCAGCGTACACCCCCCTCTACTACATTCTTCTGTTTCCGTATGGAGAGAATGGCTGGCATCCCGATCTAAAACAAAACCAGCCAGAACGCGACAATCCCAAGCGACTATCACAAACAAGATATGTCGCATACAGATTACAAGTACGGGAAACCGAATTCTTGATCATACAGCATGGTGGGCGTCTTTTCCAGCGGTATTTGGTGGATATGTGGGCTTCGGAGGATCAGAATCGTCTACGATACTATCACATGAATCAAGGAAATTTGCGAGCCTCTCTGTACAGTGGTCTCGAGGACGCACTTCATGCCGGTGATGATGACGTCGATCTCAACGAGCTTGGGCAGCGTACCGTTCTTCCTTCAAGCTACATCGGAGGACCACGTCATATGGGTCAACGGTTTCAAGATTCGATGGCTATCGCGCGCTATTATCGCAAGGTCGACATCTTCCTTACCTGCACCACCAATCCGAAATGGCCAGAGATTACTCGGGAGTTACTTCCTGGCCAGGCCGTGCATGATAGGCCCGAGCTGGTGTCGCGCATTTTCCAGCTCAAGAAGCAGTCAATAATCGAGGATATATACAAGCACGGGATTTCTGGTCGGACCGTCGCGTATGTTTATGCAATTGAGTTCCAGAAGCGGGGCCTGCCTCATATTCACCTCCTCATCTTCTTGGCACCCGGGCAGAAGTTGTTGACACCGGAGGATATTGACTCTGCGATCTGGGCAAGATGGCCCGATCCGGACACGCAGCCGCTGCTTTTCGAGACGATCAAGACTTGCATGGTGCACGGACCCTGCGGCGCAGCAAACCCGAGAGCACCCTGCATGGAAAACGGGAAATGCACCAAACGTTTCCCGAAACGTTTCCAGGACCATACCAGCATGGACGACAACGGCTACCTGGATTATTTACGTCCAAACGATGGCCGCGCTTACGATGTCGGTGGGTACATGATAGATAACTCATGGATTGTCCCATACAATCTGTATCTGTCTGCAAAGTACAACTGCCATATCAACGTGGAATGCGCCATTTCTTTGGGAGCTTTCAAGTATGCCTTCAAATATATTCACAAGGGCGGAGATTTGGCAGGCATTGAGGTGAATCGGAGGGACGAAATCAAAAGGTGGATTGAGGGGCGATATATCTCGGCTTCCGAGGCAGCATGGTGGATATTCCATTTTGACATGCACAACCAGGTGCCGAACGTTGTCTGCTTGCAGGTACGTGAATACCTGCCTACCGGTGCAATCTTTTAATCTGATTTCGACGGGCTTTAGGTTCACCTACCTGGCCAGCATTTGGTCACCTTCAATCCAAACGAGGATCCTGCGGAGGTCCTCCAGCGTGCTGCCAACGAACGCACCTGTTTGACGGCATTCTTTGAGGCTAATGCGAATGAGGGTGCGCTTGGCCGCGAGGCGAGGAAATACACGTACCAGGAGTTTCCACAACACTTTACCTGGCAGAACGAAAAGGACAAGAAATATTGGTCTGTTCGCAAGCAGGGTTTCGCTCTCGGTCAGATGTACTTTGTTCCACCGAATGGTGGCGAACGGTTCTACCTACGCACACTTCTCACAGTCGTCAAGGGTCCAAAGTCATTTAAAGACCTCCGAACACACAACGGTATCATCCACGGCACCTTTCTCGATGCGTGCCTTGCGCGTGGACTTTTGGAGGATGACGGTGAATGGCGGCAGTGTCTCCGAGAGGCATCAGAGATGCAGACGGGGACCAGGCTCCATCAGCTCTTTGCGACCCTCCTTCTCTTTTGTGAGCCGACGCGTCCGGGCCATTTATGGCAGGAGTTCCGGGCTAATATTTGTGATGATTTGCGCCGCCGCTTGGAGATCATGGGCAGACGTCCGACCGAGGACGACACCTACGATTATGGTCTTTTCCTGCTCAACAAGACATTGAATGAACAGAGTCGCAGCCTCAAGGACTTTCCCTCCATGCCAATGTTTCAAATTGATTGGGATGCCCACGTCGACAACCCTCTGATCGCAGAACAGCTGGACTACAACAAGGACGAAGAGCATGCCCGGGCCGAGCATAACATCGCTTTGCTAAATGAGGAGCAGAAGGCTGCATTCGATAAAATAATGCAATCAGTGAACGAAGATCTGGGCAAGGCTTTCTTTTTGAATGGGCCAGGCGGGACAGGCAAGACGTTTGTTTACAAGACAGGATGCCACCAATCTCGCAGCCAGGGCTTCATCACCCTTTGCAGCGCATCGTCCGGAATCGCAGCTCTCTTAATGCCTGGTGGCAGGACCTCACACTCGACATTCAAAATTCCGGTAGATGGTCTTAATGACCAGTCGTTTTGCAGTATTCCCAAAAACAGCCAGCGTGCAGACCTTCTACGCAAAACCAAGCTCATTTTCTGGGACGAGGTGGGAATGCAGGATCGGATGGCAATCGAGGCCGTCAACCGAACCCTTCGCAACCTTCTCAATGACCCACGTCCATTTGGTGGAATCACCGTTGTCTTTGGAGGCGACTTCCAGCAAATCCTCCCTGTCGTTCCTAAAGGGTCTCGCGAGCAGATCGTGAACGTGTCCATCCAACGCTCTTTGATATGGGACCACATCGAGCTCCTGCTCCTTCGGAGGAACATGCGGCTGGAGTCCGAAGGACAATCGGAACGCGAGTTTGCATCCTGGCTGCTGGACATTGGGCATGGCCGTTGTGGTAGAGCTGGATGGCCGGGATGTGGAAATGCTTCCACGTCCTCCATTTGGCTTTACTGTTATGTGACCGTTATTTTACATTACATCATTTGTTTAGTCAGTAAATACGGACCCACCACGCCACGGACCATCTCTCAGCTACGTACCACCTCGTTTGTGACCGGTGTAGGGCAAGTGCCCAGAGGAATCAACAGAGACCTCGCCCCCTAGTGTCTAAATCGTCACCAGTGTGCTCCCTTGAGCTATAAACCCCAGAATCACACGCCACAACCCTGCACTCTTTTCTGCACGATAAACTGTCCTGCCGACACTCTCCTTTCGACCGTCTTTCATACTCAAGGCTTCCAAGCCTTTTTCCCATTTTTCTATCCAAAAACCACTCTAGCCATACCGGATCACCGACCCATTCCACAAACCTCGCCCCGGCACATTAATTCTGCCACACCGTAATGTTGATGGTGAAGGTAACATTGAACTTCGCCCGGGGATGCAAATCAACAGTCCTCAAGCATTGGTGGACTTCGTGTATCCGGGAATCTCAAGTACTCCACCGCCCCCAGCTGACTATTTCTTGAATCGTATGGTTCTTGCACCTCGGAACTCAGATGTCTCAGAAATCAATGAAGATGTCCTCGTAAAAATGGCTGGCGAGCAGCGTATTTATTACAGTGCTGACATGATGATACAGGAGGTCGGGGCGGATGGGGAGCCGCATGCCGATGAACCACCTTTGCCAGTGGAGTTCCTCAGGTCTATCAGCAACGCCTCACTTCCGCCGGGAGAGCTTGCTCTCAAGGTCGGATGTCCCCTGATCCTTCTTCGCAACCTCGCTCCAGCCCGAGGTCTTTGCAATGGAACCCGGATGGTACTGCTGCGGATGTCGGACCGTGTTCTGGAGGTCCAACTGGTCGGTGGCGATCACGACAGTGAAACAGCCCTCATTCCTCGCATCACATTGACTCCGACAAACTCCACCGAATTTTCGTTCCGGTTCAGCCGCCGCCAATTTCCTGTTCGCCTAGCCTTTGCTTTGACCATCAACAAGGCCCAAGGGCAATCTGTTAAGTTTGTTGGACTTGACCTTCGCGTTCCCGTGTTCTCGCATGGGCAACTATATGTTGCTCTCTCTCGCGCAACTTCCGAGCATCGTATTAAAGTATTGCTTGCAGATACTGTTCTTACTCCTACAACGAAAAATGTAGTATACCCAGAAGTACTAATAGACTAGGTTAATATTTTTTTCTGCAGCCAGAGGATCCTCCTCAAATTTCTTTTATCAGATGGCCAAATCGGGATGTTACGCTAATATAAACCGGGGCGTGCTTAAGACCCGAAAGCCTAGGGTGCCAAACGAAAGCCATACAGTTTATTAAGAGCATATGTCGCTGCCATGAACGGCGAGCTATCTTTGGACTCACCAGGAATATATCTTTTGTGGACCATCAGACTTTTGACAAATCCGTTTTGGGGTTTTTTGGGGTTGTTGAACCCCAAAAAACCTCAAAACACAGTGCCAAATCTCAAAACCCCGCCAAATAACCTCGCAACCTGACAACTTCGCAACTTGGCTGACATTTTTGAAAACCTCCAAAAAAAAGTTTTTTTTTCCATCATTGCAATATGGAAGATCTCACATTTCAGACCAGTTTCATTTTGGAAAAAAACCTAACAACCCCAAAAAACTCAAAAACTCTGCAATGGATTTGTCAAATGGCTGATGATGCGTCTGCAAAGTTATGCATCACATTCAGTTACAAACAAAAATAAACAACACATCATCTCATCTCTACAACCACGGCTTCTCTTTCTTCAACTGCAGACCTCTCTTTCTTCAACTGCCGACCCCTCTAATGCTGTCTGCTAATACATTTCCTTTGGCCAATATCAACCTCAGAGTACTTTGACTTGCCATTTGCCGAGTTGCTACACGTGCACTATCAACAAAAAATGAAATTTGACTACCAAATGGAGGATTTCCCGAGTCTCAAATATTCTGCTCCTTATGCTACCCACATGGAACACATCCAGGATAACCGGCACCGTATAAAAACCTACCGGTGCTGTGGACTGCTGCTATCTTTTTTTGACCACCCTCTTTTCTCTCTGCCATGCCTTCTGGAGTTTCTTTGACTGGGATGGCCTTCCTCGATAACCCTCGCCAACAGGGCAAGTCTAAAATGTGGTTTTTCGATGCCAATATGTTTCTGAGCCGGGATGGCGACAACACCACCGGCATCAGTGGTTGCTTGCGCTATTTCAATGTCAACGACCTTCAGTTCGGTCCTGCTGGCCTGTATAATGTTCATGCCTGGGTGAGTGCTATTGACAAACCGTCCATTCAATGGTTAATAATGTTCGTCAGGTCGGTCAAATGAACCAAGCATACGACTTGGGTGCCGATGCGGACAAGGATTCTTATGATTTTGTTGGCAACATTCAATGGGTTTGTGAAGATCGTTTGTTCTGTGATTGTTTCTCAAAGTTTTTAAATAGTTGATCCTTCTTCATGAGGAGCTCGAGGCCGACACTCAGCGCTCTGATGCTGATGGTGGTGAGCTTAGTGAGCTAGCACTCCGAATGCCGAAGATCAACACCGAGTACCGCCCATATGTCACCTTCTCCGGTGTGGCCTTCAACACTGACAAACCGATGGGCAAGTTCGATTTGGATGCCGAGCAGTATACACTGATTGCGAAGGGTGGTCCAACCACCGTGTTCCCGGTATCCAGCTGGATCATCGACTCGCTGCGTTGGGCCAACACTGCCAAACCCGTGCCGTTCCCCGAGAAGTTTGTGACAGCCTCTGGGCATTTGGTCGCTGTGGAGAATTTGGAGGTCCCAGGTTCTGCGTACAAGCGGCGCTTCAAAGTCCATGTCGACAATGTCATCTACCTTGGGTCTGCGAAGGCTGCCGGATCAGGGCCGTCGACGCCAGGTAAGTACTCTTTACAGTTTTTCTGTCATGTTTGGCCTCATTTTTTTTTTACACTGTAGCGCCCAACAAAAGGAAGCAGACTTTTGACGCGACTCCTTCTTGGGTCAAGTGTCACAAAAACCCTTCTGGGGCGCCGTCTTCCTCACCCTCGGCGGCGTAGCTTGGCATGCCGTCGTCGTTCTCAAAATGTCCCGCGTTGTTCACAAAATATCTTGATCGCTATCTCTGACTTTACAAATACTTCATTCTGTTTACGTAAACAACCGTTCTTTACTTTACTTACAAAAATGAATGCAGTTTTTTTGATTTCGTCTTGCAAGATCACAATTATTGGCTGAACCTTTAGGTTTAGCTACTTGAAGAATCTATATGATGTTTGCTTAAGCAATCCCGGTCTCAACAGCCAACCCGGTTCAATTTCTGATTTGCTTAAGCAAACACCACCAAGCGAGAGGAGGCAAGTTCATAATGAGTGAAGGAAAAGAACTCTGACCATGATCAGAGTCCAGCAGAACAGTGTTCAAGCATGGTTCTGTTCTTGATTTGCTTAAACACTGATTATCTTTGAACACTGTTTAAACCTGTTCATTCAAAAAGTGTTGACACCAGGCGGGTTCGAACTCAGACAAAGCTCACCACCATTGGATAAACACAAGGATAGAGAGGAAGTATTAACCACTGTGCCACAGAACCAATATTGGCAGGAGAGAACCACACCTTTATGTCCAAGTTGCTGGGACTCTCAGAACTGGTATATTTGCATCTCACTGGCCACTTAGTACATGGGAGGAACATAATGGCTGCCCTAATGTCTTCTTGAGTAGTCCAGGATTTTATAAGCACACATAAATCACGCTGAATCTATAATTGCTTCTATTAAATTGTCCTGTTGTACCTGTTCTCATTCAGCTTGATAGCTAAATGCAGGCTGAAAATAGCACAGGACATCTTGATATGAGATGCATCCACTGAGCAAACACTTTCAAGTACGAGATCCAGCATCCTATCACTGTCCAAGACACGTTTGGACTTGTGAAATCCCAACAAGAAATGGGCTCCCAAGGAAGCCATTTGACACCTAGTGTAAGCCTTGCCATCACTTCTCATTGGCTCAGTGGTTATGACTCGTCTTCTGAGGGATGTGTGCTAGGGTCCTTGGTTCGAATCCTTCAACGGCCATTCCTTGGATGCTGTTTTTTGAACGGTGTTTGAACGCTATTTAAACACGGTTTAAACCAATGTTTGATCTGAACCTTGTTTCAACCAATGCTTCGGACCCTGTGAGCTGATAAGTTAACATGTTTGAACAGAGCAATAATTGAACCGGGTCATCTGTTGAGACAGCGATTGCTTAAACAAACCTCATATGGTTACTGCTACTTACATGTGGGAGCACATTGATTGCGGTCACTTTTTGACCATAAGTACAAACACAATTTAGTCATGACAAATTAGTCATTGCACAAAAACATATTAAAAGAAAGCAAAGAAAACAGAATTGAAATTGACAATGTCGGAATACATTTTTACACCTCCCTGTTAGTCGAAAATTCTACGTGTCTACAATTCCATTTCCTCTCTTGTGAGCAAAGAGGTTCGGGTTGGATTTTATGGTTAGTCATATCTGCTTTATGTTCGGGTCCGTATCCGTTCAGACTCGGAATCCGTCGGTCGAAAGTCACTCTGAAGCCGCACTCATAACGAGTACATACAACTTTAGTAGGATAGGTATTCAACAGACGCCTATCGCGCAGTTGAATGCATATCACGCAATTAAATGCCTATCCCGCATTCAAATGCCTATCGCACACGATTAAACGCCTATCGCGCGCTTGACTGCCTAACAAGTCGTCACATCAGTAACATGAAAAGTGACGCATATTTTCAGTGACCACGGTCACAATGACTCACCCCACCCAGCTAATGCCATGCTGAGACAAGAACGAGGTGGAGGTAAGACTGTGATGGTTTGTTTGGTCACGTGATTTCGATCGCCGGATGTTGCCGAGGCGTGCGATATGGACGTAGAGTGCAGGTGTGCGCGTCAAAGGAAATCCAAGGTGTGGGGTGCCCTTGAAATAGAATGTCAAGTAGGTTTACGAGGCAAGATTATTCCCCAGGCCCTTGAAGTCGGTGTGGCAGACGTGGACGTCGCCGATTGCTCATTGGTCGGCATTTTCCGCGTGTGCCGTGCCACACTTGATCATTGATGTGCCGCAGATGTGTGCCGAGTGCCGCGGATAAATGGCATGTGCTGCATTCTTTGTGCGCTGCATCTGAACAATCCCGTGGTCACACTGGGGGGAGAAAGCCTCAGTGGATAGGCATTCATGAAATGATAGTCACTTAATGTTGCCGCGACTTAGTGCTTGAAGTCATAAAGCTGACTTTTCTAAGCCGATTTAAGTCGAGTTGAGTTGAGTCGCACAAGCGACTCGGCTCGACTTCAAAGTCATTTATGTCGACTTGAAGCGACTTGAAGTGACTTCAAGTCGGGTATTCAACTCAAAATTGTAGAATAGCTGTACGGACATGATGGGATGATTTCTTTCTATGCTGGATGCCTTGACAAAGGTGAACAGTGATCTGCATGCTTACAAGTTGTATTGATGGACTTAGCAAGGCAAGATGCCCAGAAATGAGGAAAACTCTATTTTTCAACTCCCCTTGACAGGAACATGGGGTTGATGCTATTTCCAACCCCCTGATTCCAGAAAATGTGATAAGATTGCAACCTATCTATGGGTCCGGGTGCCGTTACGTCGGTTTAATCTCTCTCTTTTCTCTGCCTTTCCCCTCAGGCCCCGAGCTACACAATTCAACAATGAATGACCTGTGCTACTTACAAGTCCAAGGATACAGAATCCGATTACCTTGCAAGAAATGGGCTCGGTAAATACATCCTTACCAAAATAGGAAATTCAACACCATCAAAAGATCACTTCGAAATGCGGTACTCGCATGCATGGTGCGCAATTCTATCAGGCAGAAGACTTTTTTTTCTCATGTCATGAAGTGCCTTTAGACTTTGCCTTGAATTCATTTACCAGCCCACCAAAATTATCATCCTGATTATGAATCTTGATCAGCAAACTACCATGCAGAGGGAAATGATCATAAGTCAGCACAATACATGGTGAGGCATTCTCAAAGTGATAGTCCAAGAAAATGCTGAAAAGATGGCCAGGAGGTTCATTGCGCTCCTACCTTTGTTCAGTTGGCAATTTCAACGCAGGAGGACAAGGTATGGGAATCCGGTCCGAAGGGTTGCCAAATAATTGTTTGCTGTTGTCAACACCGTGTTCTTTTCAAGGGGGGTTGACAGATAGATTTATCCCAGATACCTAACCAACATAATTTTGCGTCCTTTTCATCACTACCGTGGCAGTTTGATAAATTTGATACCGTTATAAAGTCTACAGACTGTAAATGTCTTGTACCCATGGAATCCTATTTATTATGATCTCAAAAGCGAAGTCTGCACAGCATATGATATAGAGCTTTAAAGAGTACCAAAAAGTCGACTTGAGTCGACTTGAACAACTTGACTCAACTTGAACCAGAAAAGTCAAATCAAAGTCGAGTCAAAGTGCAACTTGTCGTGACTTTCCAAGTCGAAACTCGACTTTTCAAGTCACGGCAACATTATAGTCACTTGTGAAGCAATTGGCATTCACCCGCAAAATAGGCATTTTTATTATTGTGATAGGCATTAGTCCCATCAATAGGCATCATCCAATGCCTATCATACTAAAGTTGTCGTGTCTCCTCATAACACACTCAATCACTTTTCTTGGCCGTGGGTGGTTGAGGTTGAAGAAAGCTTAGAGAGAGATGCACATTGAGCGTCCGCCGTCAGTGTGGCGGCAGAGAGCAGTTGTCACAATCTGTCACCCATGTCACTGGGCCACGGCGCACATCAACGGCTTGATCAACCTGGCAGAGCATTTCTCGACGCGAGCTTTAGATGTCCTGTAGATTCAAATAGGATAAGGATCTTTGAATTTACAGATTTTTAGAGGCAAAAAAAAATCAAGACCCCTCACGTTTTATAAATATTTTGCGTCGTGCATATCATATCTCTATCTAAGTGCCTTTGGCGTCTATCTGATCCAATTTCGCTTCAAATAATTTATTCATCCAAGGTTCAGCCTCCGCCTCAAAGATGCCTAATCCATGTCATGGCAATGATTACCGTTGTGTAGCACAGGTTCATGCTAGTATGGGTGATGATATAAGAAAAGATGCCGATCGACCAATCGGAAACCGTGGTCTGGTAGGTCAGCCATCAAATCCTTGATTTCGACGGAAATATTTCTCCGAGGCCAT
This sequence comes from Mycena sp. CBHHK59/15, assembly GCA_029204085.1. Classification (NCBI taxonomy): domain Eukaryota; kingdom Fungi; phylum Basidiomycota; class Agaricomycetes; order Agaricales; family Mycenaceae; genus Mycena; species Mycena sp. CBHHK59/15. Next base: position 208,491 of record JARGXW010000023.1, read on the forward strand.
CACCTCCTCAGATAATAAGTTGTGGATATGCTAGTGCATTTTAGACTCATTTACGCAGTGGACTGCCTTTACAGATTCTCCATAATTGGATGTGTCAACAAGATATTCACAAAAAGCGTCCACTTGGCGTGGTACTGGGCCACACATTGTACTTTCTTTTGAGCTCGAGCGGTTGGCTTCTGAGTTAACGACGGCGTGTTCGTGTTCTCTGGGCGTGAGATCAGAGTCCATCGGCGGATGACCATCATCAGTACCGCGTTACAAAACAAGGGTGATCCAAAAGAATATTATGAGCCCTGCGAGCTTGCCTTTCTTAGTGTGGCGACAGTGGCGAGACGCATGGGATGCCAGGACTGAGGCCTGAGGACTCAATAGACTCGGAGTCGGTCCCAGTCGGTAGTGACAGATCGAGGGTGTTCTGTCCCGCATGGAGGTTCAGCATATTCTTACATCTGTATAAGACTCAAATGTCTGACACGGCCTGGCAGGAGGACTTGAGGGTGCAGCTGGGAAGGTTGGTGGAAAGCAGTTGAAGCGGTTGAGAGTGTGCCACGTGGGTAGCGGAGTTTCAACCCAATGTGATATGGCCTGGTGTTCCAAATTGCGCCATCAATAGGCGTTCGGGCAATAAAGTTGTCGTGCCTCCCGGTGATGTGTCTATGGTTTCTTTTTTTATCCCTACGAATGACTCCGAGGACTGACTGCTTCTTCAGAATTTCGGCAAAGGTGGAGTTATTGGTCTCTGATGATGATATGGACAGGAGACATGTTGCGCGGTAAGTTCCTGAACTTAGGCTTATTCTATGTATGGGTAGTGGCGCAGGGATAACGCTACTCTGGGATCCCGTTTAGCTCAATCTCTATTGCATTGCAGGGAGTACCACATGCCGACTTTGTATCAACTGGCGGGTAATAACTTGAACAGGTTACGTGGTCCTACCTGGAGAAACACTTGAGATGCACAGCTGACGTGGTCAAGGCCGTGGTGCTCGCAATCAATCGACGAGTACAGTGGCAGATGAGCGCCGAGCTCCAAGTGGTGATGGGCAACACTCCGACGTTCTTTTCCCACACCAAGACATAAGAAATTCTTAGTCACTGTTTTGAAAACTTTATAGGGGACGATTGGCACCTAACTTTATATAAAGAAAAGCATCCTAAAGACCATCTAATTAAAGTCTTCAGGAAGGAATTTCGGGAAACGGTCGCGTTGTTTTGTATTCGTACGAATTCATACATTTTGACACTTTGATGGGTATAAATCTGCCCACACTGCATGTTTAGAGCCCTGAAGAAAAATTCCTTCCCAACGAGTTTCATTGGTTATTCATGCCCTCAGCCCTTTAAACCATCGACAAGGGATGGCTGGAAGATAACGAGAATTTGGAATGAATGTTGTTTGTCTGTGTTTGCACCACCTCATAAGGAGTCGCAAATTTATGTTCGACGCGTCTTTTGGACCCTGTAAGCAATTCATCAAAATTTTAACGTGTAATAGTGTCTCAGGAGTGCCCTTGATTATTTTTGAGCATTTAGGGTGTCTCCTCTTGATACAACAGACACAATCATCAAACGACAATCCAGTGCAAGGATTTCTAGGATCCGAACCGATTTTTGACTGTGTGTGCAGTCCTGGCGGGAGATAAATACTGCGGCTGTATTATATACTCTGTTTCTGAGGAATACAGGCTCTTATATGCAGGAAAACTCAAAGAAACCGGACATATAACTTTGTATTATACTTCAGATACAATTTACATCAGATCAGCCCCAAGCAATGCTATATTGATTGAATTGAGAAGTATAGCCCTAGATTCTGTTCTTTACGTTTCTGGAGCCAGTGGTCTTGTGCATGGGTTGAGATACGAGTAGACCGTCGATTACAGTGCTCAGATCAGGGTGGGGACCAGACGAGGACGAAGTGCACAAAATAAAAACCGCGGTTGCCCATCATTGCCATTCTTGTCACCACTCCAAGGAAAACGGCGATCAGCATCGAACATCACGAAGACGTGGATTGGAGTAAGTTTCCAAAATTAAATCACTGCCAGATGTCGGCAATATGTGGACTCGGATTGACATAACAGCGCCAAGGCAGCTCGATATGCAAGTGGTTGGTCAGTCTGGCCGACAGGTGCGGAACTGTGCGTCTCCAGAGCGGAGATTCCGAATGACTCCAGCGCAACCGCGAACGGCACTTTTATTTCACCGACGAGGGATTTGCGCTACTAGATTGGGAAGGAGAAGGTTACGTTTCGTTTCACTCCCATTCTCCATGATAGAATGATGTCTTGCTCCCGTTATCTGACAGTGGGAACTTTGCTTGAATTGCAGGAGAAATGGTATCAGTATCAGATTCTCGTATTTCAATTCAATATTGCCTTTCCAATCGGTATAAGTACGTAGACAGACCGCCATTTTTTGTTTTATACATACAACTTTCAGAAGCATAAACTCCTGAACATTTACTCCTCGTTGATTAAAAATTAGCGAGTATGCGCATGATATGTAGAGAAGGGATTATCGCTTGAAGATGGGGAACCAAGCGTAGATATCGTTGGAGAGAATGAAAACACACCATACACTGACTCCCGTCGCGAACTCTTCACTTTTTCGCGTGCTGGCATCGCGGTCTAATTTTATTCCGCCACAGCGACAACGGCCGATCCCGCCCCCGGAGACGCACGTACACCCCGCACGCATTGCAGAGCCGCTCGCCACTCATTTTGCTCCGCCGCCAGACGCTCGTCCGGCGGGTCCGACAATGCGAGCACTCGTGCCCGCCCGGCAGCGCATCGGAATCCTCCTCGCTCTCGCGGTCCACGGCGATGAGCGCGGCCGGGCGCATCTTATTGCGCTGTTGTACGTACAGCCCGCAGGCGTTGCATAAAGGCTTGTGGGTGGCTGGGTCGCGTCGCCAGAGGGGCGTGGTGGTCGTCCGGCAGTGGGAGCACTGCTTTGGGGTGGGATGTGTGTCGCCCCGCGGAGATGAGTGGCGGGTTTCAGAATCGATACTCGAGAAGGGCGAAAGGCGTCCTGGGGAAATAGGGTTCGGAGAGGGACACGGAAGGAGGCGGTCGAGTGAGAGTGGAGAGGGGAACGAGTATGGGGAGCATGGTGTTTTGAGGTCGGTGACTTCGAAGGGGAACAGCGACTCATTGTGAGAGTATGAGTCGAAGGGTTGCATTTTAATTTGAGCCTCGTGCACCGAGGAGACTTCGTTGAGGTGTGAGGCAAAATTGCTGCTCCACTGGCCGTTGCAATCCCATAAGGGCCAAGCGGCGTCCTCCCAAGGAGACGAGTCCACTCTCAATCCAGGTTGAAGAAATGCAGGAGACGGCGATGGGAGAGAGGGGAAGACGCTCATCTCTACATCCATCCGCGCTGGGCGGTCGAAGCTGAGAGTCGATGTGCACTGCTGAGATAGTTCTGGATTGTTCACTTGGTGTTCAGACATCCCACAGTACCCATCGATCCACTTACCATTGAAGTTCCGCCGCCCAATTCCCGTTAACGTCCGAGTCCAGTACATTTCGTGATTGGAAACGGGCGGATGCTCAAATTGCACGTTTCTGGGATCGACGTTAGAGGCGAGGAGGACATTCGAGTGACTCATCGTAGGTGGTCTACCTGTTCGAAAGTAACGTATATATAGATAAATATATAGATATCAACGGATCCGCGCAGTGATGGATGACTCGAACGCGTCGGCCGAAGAGGGCCCCGCTGCTAGAAGTGCTCCTCGACAGCGCAACCATCCACGTAGGCTGTGTCTCAAGTCCCCGGTAACATTGGCCGACTTGGGACCTCCAGACTCCCGCGACGTCACTCGCCTCGCCAGATGGGGGCCGGATCGAGGTCCAATGCAGTCGGCGATTAGCGCTAGCGCTGCGGCGTTGCAACTCGTTACATCACATTTGCCTTTTGTGCCAGTGACCCGACAAGCTCGGAACAAGCTTGCATGTTGGCAGCCACAGTGGTTTCCGGTTCATTTCCGAAAGCAGAAGCTGTTGAAGACGGCAAAGGCTGAGAAGCCAGAAACCTGGCATCGGGATCGTGGCCACGAAATGTCCCAAGATTAATGGAAAACTGTGACTGGGTCCAGCAAAGCTTGCAGGCAGGTGTTTTATTTACCCACGATTGCCAAGAGTTGGCCAAGGCGACGCGAATAAGATCCCAGTCATGGTGGGTGCGCGGGAGTCGCAGCTGGTGCGCGGCCAGGGACGTGGGAGCCAAGCAAGTCTTGTCTTCGACCCACAGAATATGGTGTGTTCCCTTGGCGACAAGTAGTAGGCGCCCCCGCGATCCATTCCCCGGAGCATGAATGATAGATATAGATAGCACCCAAGAACGTTGGCTCGAGTCAAACAGCTGGGCGAGGAATGATCCACGGCTGGGCACCGAGTTCAGGCTGACAGCGACGTCTTATCGACGTCGGGCGCAGCGTGGGCGCCTGAGGGCTGCAAAAAATTCTTGATTCAGGTCTCGGAGAAGTAATCGGTCCCCCAATGGTGACGGGTCTGTGTGTGAGAAGTGCATCGCCACTGGCGTGGTGTTTGGTCAGACAACAATCCCAAACAATGTGTTCATTTTGCAGCGGTGACTCGCTTCCACTTGGACCACCCCATATGCACGCACATCCGCATAACATCCAATCGCAAGGGACGTCTATAATGTGAGCTATTGAATGTTTTCTTTTTTCTCTTCTGTGCGCTAAATTCGCATTAACTCCATCTCCGCTTGGTTCGGGTAGATTTAGTCCGATTGGTTATAGTTATTACCCTTCCAGGCCGGATATGGATCCGCCAAATTGCAGGAGTTGAACGACCGACAGTGCGCCGAGGATCCCACGACTTCCGTAGTCGTAGGAAATGTGGTGCTTCTCGTCGAAGGTCCGAGTCGGCTGCTCAAAGCACCCGAACATTCTCAGCCTGCTCGTGGGAGGGGCCCGGAGGGCTCCCGCGGCCCCAGGTGTTCGATTTTCTTCCCCTAGGATTAATTACGTTTCTGATCGCCGTCTCTCAGAAGAGATAAAAGCACCGCCTCCATGTCGGGTGCAGTTGAAGCATGTCGGGTGCGGTTGAAGTGCGGGCCGCTCAGGTATCTTCTATGAACAGCGTTCAGATTAGGTTACCAGATCACTTCGATGCGGGAGTCAAAAATTATGAGAAATGAGATCTGAGAGAGCATGACCCAAAATGTTTCCGACAATCGGACAAAGTCCAGACACTTGATTTCTCTGCAATGATGGCATACAACACAGATCATATGAGCAAAGACCTAGCATATGTAAACAAAAGGGATTCCGAACAAAAATATCCAGAATGGTGGATGGGGCTTTATCTGTGAGCGTTGAAAAAGGAAAAAGGAAAAAGGAAAAAACCAGCGGCTCAACCGTTAATGACCTAGCCTTGATTTGAACAAAGGACTCCCGAGTACACCAAGAAGATCTCTTGAGTGGAATTTGGGTGCGAACTGCTTCGTGTCGAGGTCATTATTCCACATGGCACGATACTAAATTTAAAAGACAAAATTATAATTGTCTGCAAGTGGATGAGCGTGTATAGGCAGGAACGACGTAACTGACCGACCTGTCATTCGTAAACGAAGTGGCTCTGAAATGTGGAATCATCGAGAGTGTTGATGCACATGCTGCATAGGGATGGACACGGGTACGGGTTCGGGTATAAAACAGTCGACCCGGACCCGAACCCGGAAAACCGGAACCCGAACCCGTGGGTTTACGGGTTGCTCACGGGTCGTCGGCTAGCCCGTGCCGACTGTGATGCGAGTCTCGGCACCTCACGGCATGGGATTTTAAGTAAGAATGTCGATGTTCCATGCAGGCAAATTACAAGACTTCGAAGTACCACATTGAGGATAAAACAATCCTACATGGACGTCGAAAAAAAAAAAGGAAGCCATTTATGACCTAGCCGTTGATCAAACACACTCTTTCCGAGTAAATCCGGCGTGGGAAACTGCGAACTGCATGGTACGCAGGGCGTTCATTCCCGGGGAACGAAGGTCAATCAAAGAAAGGAGTCGAAGTTATCTGGGCGAAGGTCCGAGCCATGAACAAAGTGTATTAACCATCCTGACTTATAGGTGACTGAGTCTTCTGGCGGCGGTAATTCTCATCCCTGAGAAAAAACATCAGATTTGGATAAGGATGGAATGACTGATGGAAGCCGATAAGAAGAATAATTGTGACAAAATCCATGACCTCGCCTTGATTCGAACAAGGGACTCCCAAGCGAATGTTCGTGGCACACCAATCTCCATAGAGTTCAGAAAGAAAGGCTGTTAAATAACACAACCTTTATCACATTGTTATTACTGTACCAATCTGTATGGAGGCAACGTAACACATAACACCGCCCTCAAAATGTTGCCTCACAGCATAATGCAAATTGTTGGCCCAGTTGCTACGGTTTAAACAGGTTTAAATATATATATATATATATATACATATTCTCGTCCAAAAAAGCCCTAAAAATCACCGAAAAATCCCTGTGTTGTAAAGGTCTTGTCCGTCAAATTTCCCTTGCTCCACGGTACACCATTATCATTGTATGCCAAAATATTCTCAGTGTCTCTGCCTCCCCTCAGCAACCCATTATCCATCGCAACAACAGTACCCAATGGGACACAAAACATCAGACGTCTTTCCACAGCTTTTGGACCTTTCAGCTTTTTGGTAACTTTTTTATCTCCTTTTCACCGTGCTTTCTGGATTTTTTTCTCCTTAAAATCCTTTTTGTCCTTTTCCCCTTTTCCTATTCCAAGAAGGATGTACATCTAAAAAACAACGCAGTAACTCATTTTTGAAGAGTCTCTTGTTTATACTTCAGAAGCATGTACCGATCTTTTGGTCCCAGACTGTTTGTCTTGAGTCGGACCTCACCAGACCTCTGCCTTCAACTTTGCTGATAGGTAGCCAATTTGGACTGCTATTGGTAGACAGCCTGAGGGCTCATTGTGGTTCTTTGAATGAAAGTGATAGACATTTCCGAGTAATTCTTTCAGCTGAGGTTCACAGGAGCAGAAGCCCGGAGTCTGGATACTCAGAATTGTCTAAGCCAGTTCAAACTCCGACGCACGTGAACGAATTGATGAGCCAATCACTGGTGACCCTGCCGGAAATCGGTGATCAGAAACCTGGTATTGCCTGATTTGGAAAGCTCCCCCTATTTCTCGTCACATATCTCTCAAAAGCTCTCTTGATGGGCTCAAACTATCTGGGAATCAGTTTAGATATTGTTTCATTGATTTAAAACACATTATGACAATGTTTCAATGGAAGATTTCAAGCTGAGAAATAAGCTAGCATTCATACTTGTTTCATCCCCTCCTAGAATTCTAGCTCTCTACAGATGGTGCTATATTCAAAATCTTGTTGGATTAGGTGTAATTTATATGTCGAAACCAAATGACTGTAGCTGATTTTTTATTACTATCCATTTGGGCTGCATAGAGTGGAATCTGTGCCCCAAGTATAGCATTTAGGGCATATGCAAACAGTAAATCGAAAATCTGCTACAGTCATTTTAAATAGAACTATTATGCCATCATATTACTCTGCAGAAATTTGGGCTCAAAGTGGCCACAGGAAGCAGGGTGAGGTTCTACCACTCTACGACTTTGTGTCGGAGTTTGAAATTCGCGGAGCATTGCCGACCACCACAATCAGACGGTGACATGCAACAATGCATTAGTGGTCGGCAACCCTGCCGGAAATTGGTGGTCAAAAAACCGGTATTGCTGGATTAGGAAGAGTCCCCCCTATTTCTCGAGTCTTTGCCCAGAACATTCTTCCATGGGCCTATAAGACCTTGACTTGACCTCAGAATGCCATTTGTATGTATTAAATCTCGTTTGGGCCCCAATTTTAGGGGCAGAAGTCCCCCAATCGGGGATTCAGTGGGCCTACCTTGAATCACTCCTCCTAAAATTCCGACTCTCCACAGGAATTTCTGGGTCCAAAGTTGCAGCAAGGTACATACTATAATTGATTTAGAACAAAATGATTGTTGCCGATTTTTAATATCTTCCCAGTGGACGTAGATATAGAGGGATTTATACTTGCAATTGACTGTTTTAGGTACATCTGGACAGTAAATGGAAAATCTGCTACAATCATTTTAACTGGTTATCTCATGCCACTATTTCACCCCACACAAACTTCTTGCAAAAGTTGCTGTAGGAAGCAGAAAACCATCCTACCACTCAATGGGCATCTGTCGGAGTTTGAAATTAGCGGTGCGTTGCTGACCACCAAAAGCATGTTCATCTTTCCTTTCACCCCACGCCTCTCTGTTGCCCCTACCGGAGTTCTACCTTACTGTTGCACGCAACTTCAGGCACGGTGCTGCTTTTTTCAAGACTGGTCCACAATGGATGCTGTTGTGCTCCTCCTTCTCTCCCTTTGCTCAGTGCTGCTCTACAGGACTTGTACTCAGTTGTGTCTCAAATGTCTATGGAGCTCTTTCTGTGGTACGCTTTGGCCATGCAAACACCATCCAAGGTCCTGGGTTCCTACATCGTGCTGTGGCACTCCTTTGCCATATGTGGCTCCTTCACGCTGCGTGCTTGGCCGCTGTTTGTAGCACTTGAATATACTGACTGCACAGCATTCGAGCTTGCTCTCGGTGAGCTTTTGATCCGTGTCTACTGCTCTATATTGACTGGTCTCCCTTCATAGCCTGTCGGGCATGCATCCTGCAAATGAGGGCACAGGTCTCGCGAAGTGTGTGTCCACCGAATCATCTCATTTTTTTGCTGACTATCGCTACAGCGCGAAACTTGTCTCTTGGCTGCCTATGGGTTCTTGACTCTTGATGGCCTGTTCCCTGAAGATTCCTAGGCCATTCGTGTGAACAATGTTTCATTGTGTGGAATGATTTGGGTGGGATGCAGGCTTGATGATGACATATTGAGGAACACAACATTATATATATGGAGCTGCATTGTACAATATGAAATGAATAGTCTTTTATCGATTCCCGCAACTGCATTTGAGAGCTTTTCAAGTCCCTTTTGCTGTCCTTATTGTGGCATTTTGCGGGGCTTTTGTCCTTTTTCAAGGAAGTGGACTAGTCTTACAAAAGCTCCGATAGCTTTTCGTCTTTTTGTCCTTTGGTCCTTTCAAAAGGACCAAAAGCTGGAGAAAAGATGATCTGTCAAGTTGCTGATGAACTTGTATTTGGGGGAACAACTCGAGATAATACATTGTGCGGTCTGGCCAAGGGTTGCCTAAATTGGTCGACATAACACCTAACTCACACTTGGTTGCTAGCCCATAACCTAAAATTTTCGTAACACCTCTGGCACCGCTGCCTCCATACAGATTGGTACAGTAACATGATCCACTGTCGTTGGCTTCGGCCATACCTCAGTCTTGTATTAGGCAGAGGTGCGATATTGAATTGTAAACATTTTAAACATGTTATTTACATTTCTGACATGAGAGGGCCTCACATGCAGGTAATTAATATGTGAGAAAGTGAAGAAGCTATCTATGTCCTTAGCTATTACTTTGGCCAGTGAAAGCATATCCAGAGCTGGAATACACATCGGACATCGAGTTAGGTCACTGGGCCACGGGTCCGCAATGTAATGTCACCAGCTTATAATTTTTGGGCCAATTTCGCACCAGAAACCCAGAAAAAATCCATGAGAAGCATGGTGATGTCATGTTGGAAACCTTGTAATTTACATGCCCTTGTTATATAACAAGGGAGATGTTTTGAATCTCACGTTCCTCACATCACTAGATTTGATTTTTACACAGCACTATCCTGGATTGAGTGTGGTTTGTAGGTCCAAATCGCTGATCAAAATTTGAGAGAATAGAGCTTATTAGCAGTTTGTATAAAATGATTTTTTACCGGCTCTGATTGGCTGCTCCACAGTTTTCAGCCAACGAAAGGCCGCTAAAAATCTCAGCTAAAAACTGCTAATAAGCTCTAATGAGCAACAAAAAGTGACAGTGACCGGGCAGCAAGGCTAGGGCTGGACACCGTGCCATTTCAGTGTAAGGCCGTAATATGACGTCAATTTTACGATGACGACGCTGTGAAATTTTTGAGCACTGTCGATATGTCATGGTGAAATGCAGCCAGATACGGTCATACAGCCATATGGCTGTAATCTCTGGACAAAACCACCTCAGACAATGGTTGGGTGTGCATATCTAGTGATCATACAATGTACCTGACCCTATTCTAGATGATTGAATGTCCAAAAGATATTTATTCAACCTGAATTGAGTCAGAAATCACAGTAAACAAGATGTTGACCGTATCGCTAAATCAAGTCAGGGAGGTGCATCAGGACTGTGACTGCATCCGTATTTACAGGGGCCTTTTTACAGCGACGGTGTCCAGCACTGAATTATATAAACAAACAAAATAAGTCTGGGTGTATCCGTGCCACCGATGAGTGCAGTGCAGACAACTTTTATATAGGTTGCAAGGACCCAAATAACGACCCAAGAAAATCACAAGCAGTGCACAGGGCCATCCAAGACGCAATGGGCGGAGTCCGCTGGACCAGAGGCAATGAGCCAGACGACATCGAGCGCTGCATGCGCGAGAATCTGGCAGCAAGATTATGTCGGATTTCACAACTGGTTTGCAGAGGGATCAAAAAATGCCAAAGTAGTGCTGCCCAGCCACGGAACTCGAGGGTAAACTCGAGACAGTTCACCGTCGGGCGCCGCGGCACAGTATACCGCAAATTTGTTGCGGGAGTAAAATTGTGTTCTGGTCCACCTATGACGGCCATCACTCGGCATTGATGCCAACACTCGGTTATGAGCGTGGTGCTCCGGCTTTCCATACTGAACCTAAACTGCACTGCCACTGGCATACGTTCAAACAAATGGTGTGACCAACCGTGACATTCCCTCCTATGAATCCGTACCGCATTCTCGAAACTCCCGACGACATCACCATCGAAATCTTCATCCACTGTCTGCCTGCATGGACGTGTTCGTCCTTCTCGCAAGGCTGCGCCCCTACTCCTCTCGCACGTGTGTCGTCTCTGGCGCCGTCTCGCCCACGCAACCTCCGAGCTATGGCGCTCACTCGACATCACGTCAGACAGCTACTTTGAAATGGATCGTATAGACGCCACCGACCCCCACATAAGTCGCTTCGGCACACTACGCCGTATCTCGGCGCAGGACGCGGAGGCGCTCGCGTTCATCAGGACGTGGTTCCTGCGCGCGGCCACGCAGCCGCTATCGCTGACGTTGCGGTCGCCATTCAAGATTCTGCCAACGAAGATGCTGTCCTTCATCTCCACTTTTGCTCCACGGTTGCGTCGTCTAGAGCTGCACGCGGAGCACATTTCGCCGGGGCAGCTTCTAGAAGTCGCGTTTCCTGTCCTCCAGTGCCTCGCCGTCTACATTTCATCCGATGGAACCTTCGACATGCCGCTCATCATAGCCCCGGCCCTGCGCGAAATCTGCTTCCGCGGAAACCTCGCGCTATCCCGCACCGGGCGCTACCCGCTGCTAACGCGCATGCAGTGTTCGGATACCTCCCCTGCCTCCGCCACCTCGCGCTCCCGGACCATTCCTCGCTCCCCGTCCTCCTCGAGTTCATCGCGCGCTCCGGATGTGCTTCGGAGGACCTTTCGCTCGTAATCGCCACCTGTCCAGCCTTCTCCGTGCCGTCCCACCTTGACTACCCTCCACATTGGGATCGGACCGCACTTGGGCGCCTTCCTCGAATGCCTCGCGTCGCCCGAAGCGATGTTGCCCCATCTCACCGCGCTCACAATCTCATGCTGCGCTGCGGAGGACGTCGACTTCGCGCAGCTGAGTGCTACGTTGGAGTCCCGCGCCTCAGTCCTCGCGTCGTTCCACCTCACCTCTACGATGATCCATTCGAGGGCGGGTTCCTCTCTGATTCACAGTTCAACCAGCTCTGCGATGGGTTTCGAGGTCAAGATTGCGTGGGGCGTCACACGAGAGAGATGTCTCGGTGCGTACACGAATTAATGAACCGGGTTGCACGCACTTACACAGAGCGTTAGATGAATGTGAAACGTTCGACTTGTAAGCAGCTAAAGACGACTTACAACCAGCAAACAGTGGCTGCGCAGAAAGCCGTCCTCCCGATTGGCAGGATCGTTAGTGGAGTATGTACAATGCGACCCTTGCTATTTAATGTTCGCAGCGAGCCAAAAAATCAAATTGATGCTCTGGGCTCCCCGCGAGCGGATGTACACAAACTACAGCGTGATTTGCGAACGGCGCAGATCAGTGATGGCACCTAGCCCATGAGACACGGAGTGAGAGATACAAGAACAGGAGCACGAACGCAGCTGCGTGCGCTACAGTTCCTCTTTGCCCCGCGCCTGCGCACATTCCGCATGAAGTTGTCTCCAGACGCCGCCTATGTGCCTCCCCTCCCCTCCGGCTGTCTCTCCAGGTCTGAGATTGCTCTTCGTATCCGTCTGTCGCTGGGCTCGTCCCCGCGTCCCGTCCGCGCTCCGTTCGCTCAGCGACATGTCTATCTAATGTTTCTTGCACACTTATATCGCTCTTTCCCATTCCACGACTCGGGCACTCAAGTCGTCCATCGCTCGCGTCCTGTGAGCCGCGGTACTTCTCTTTAAGCATGGGGGTCGTCATAAACAGCCAAATTCCCGTCGTCACTCCTCCGCCGTATATGCTACGTCTCCCCGCTGTGCTTTCCCCGTAATCTTTCCGGTATACTGCGTGGCTCCCTTCCACTGCTTACTCTACTCCTCCGCCCCAGAATCCCTCCTCCGTCAATCGATCGACATTTCAAACACTCCAAATTCAAATTCCAGCTCTCCACCCATCGGAGAAAATGCGAATCTGCACCGTAATCGTATATGCTCAAACAGTCGTGCACATCGGCGCTTGTCACCTAACCACCACCCAATCGAATGGCGTCGATCGATCTGCTCACAGTCAACACTTTATCCCGGAGGAGGCCTTCCTACATCGAAGGGGGGAGCTGAAATAGCAGTAACCCTATTAGGTTTGCTTAAGCAATGAGCATTACAACGTCAAACGGGTTTTAAATATTGTTCTGATTAACACTGCACCAGTGCTGCAGCAGGACGACTGAAGTACCTAGTGGCAGCTTAAACGGTGAACCGATTAAGCACTGTTCATGTTTAACACTGTTGAACTGATGTGTTTAAACGGGAAGATCACCAATTTTGGTTGGGCTTTCAAAGACATCCCGCATCCGTGGTTCAAACTGGTTCAAACCCAAGACCGTCTGATAATAAATAGCTGTGGAAAGCGTACTAACCATTGAGCCATTCAACCGATGCAAGACCTCCAAATGTCTGTGTTAGTATGGGCACTCTTGGACCCAGCTTAAACTTTATGGCTGTTAGCAAGGATAATGTTTCGTTCAACTGCAAGTGGACAGGTCTAAAGAGGACTGTTACGCTGTTTAAACAGTACTGTTCAAATGGTGCCTCATGGGTATATGAACTGTGTTCAACTGTGTTCATTCACGAGGAAGGAATCGAGTGTTGAACCATGTGGAAACAGGAGCTCAATCAACATTCAAATCAAAATGCTGTTTACAGCCATTTGCAGAACTTAGGGCGCGGCTCGTTTTATTTTTTTTCCTTTTTGGTACATTTTTGATCGTTTCGACCAGACCAGCGATTCCGAGCTCAATTCTCAACCGTTTGCCTTAAGAGTAGGACCATTTGATTTGCCTCGCAAATCCGCGGGGCATGGTCTACTCAGATTCTTTATGCGCTCCCCAGTTCAAATTTATGGCACATATATGTAACTTAAACAGTGTTTTGACCGCAGAACACGTTTCCCTTTGGTTTATCTTACACGACCATGTCTTGAAATCCGCCTGCCAACCCCGTTCGAAATCACTACTCAAAGGACCTGAAACAGCATGTCATATATCAGGAATTCACACTGGGGAATAGCAGCACAGAGATGTCCATAAACCTCAATATGCCCGTGCGTGTCGTGCAGCATGTCAAACAGACATGGCAGGAACTTGGTGAAGTTTGCTATGATCGTAGGCATGTGGGCCGTGCCCCTCTCATGTCTCCCAACAACTCTAAGGTCTGAACTCCTTCGATATTGTTCTTTGACCACCTCATGATATCTCACAAAGTTTATGCTCACATTGATTGAGCACACACTGGATATCTTCCTCAATGAAATTCAAGAGCAGCTGTTCACCCAGCATGACATCAATGTATCTCTCGCTACCATCTTTCGTACCCTCCATCGGCTCGGAATCTCATTGAAGAAGGTACGTCGCTGTGGTGTTATGTATTAAACAATAATGATCTCATTCTATTAGCTGTCTCGTCAAGTGGCAGAACACTGCGAACATGCACACCGCGACTTCTTGATGGGGATAGGTGCTGAACCCGCTGATCGTATGGTTTGTGCAGCTGAATCCGCTGTGAATATCTTGACCTCGTATCGCCGGAATGGCTGGTCAACCAAGAATTTGTGGGCACGCAAGCGCTGCTGCTTTGTGCGTGGGACACGGTCAGTACTAATTACAAGTTGCAGTATTTTCTCATCGGATTTGTAGCTACTCTCTCCTGCCAGCAATAACCACTGAAGGGATCATCTATAGCCTCGTCAAATCCGGTGGTTATAATGGTGATCAATTCTTGTTGTGGCTCAAGGGTCTTCTCGAGGTAATGAACCCATATCCTGCTAAACATAGTGTCCTTGTCCTCGACAATTGTCGTATCCACAAGGTCAAGGGTGTAGAAGAAATATGGGAAGCAGCGTACGTGATTTTATCTTATGCCTCGTCTATTCTTGACTTTCTTCAAAGCGGTGTCAAGCTTGTATTTCTTCCGCCATACTCCCCAGACCTCAACCCCATTGAGGAGTGCTTTTCATATATCAAGTCATACATTGCCTGCCACAGGGATACCTTTAGGAACATTGTTGAGGTCGGGGATGACACCGCTCCGTTCCTGTTTCTGTACAGTGCTTTGGAGACCATGACGGCAGAGGCCGCGTGTGGATGGTTCCATCACTGTGGGTAAATAATGATGATTGGGTATAGAATTTGGAACGAACATATCAAGTACAGAGATTGAATCAATAATGAACATCAACGACCAGGGGTCTGGGGACTGGACGGCCAGAAGCACAACTGCAGCTACTCACACAAATGATTGCTGTTTGCGATTAACACACTTCATCTCACCTTTCACCTGCTTCAGGATATATGTGGCATTTCCCAGGGTAATGTTGGCCACTCGGACGAGTTCTTCTGGTGTCCCACGCTCCATGATTTCGTCAATGTGGTAGAAATCGAGATCTGCGAATGTCGCGATGTAGCCGAGAAGATTCCACTGCGGCTGGTACCCATCGAGTTCGCGAAGGAAATCACAAATCTCGGGATAGCAGCTGATCTCACCCATTTCCAGAGGATCGCTGGACGGACAAGTAGGAAGGGCAGAGGTCGATGCCTGTGCACTGGCAGCACCAATATCTC
This sequence comes from Mycena sp. CBHHK59/15, assembly GCA_029204085.1. NCBI lineage: Eukaryota > Fungi > Basidiomycota > Agaricomycetes > Agaricales > Mycenaceae > Mycena > Mycena sp. CBHHK59/15. Next base: position 223,991 of record JARGXW010000023.1, read on the forward strand.
AGGTGTTGGGAGCTCGGGTAGCGGGTGTCATTGGCGTCGGCTGAGGCATTGCAGACATGTTCGGATGTCTGGTTGCAGCAGGCATCCCCCACGGCTGCATATGTCCATACGGGGGCATCAGGTATGGATTCATGCCATGGTCACTGAACTGGGGGTGCATCGGCAGAGGAGCTGGTGGCAGCACAATTTCCCAGCCCACACTCTTGAAGAACATGCTGAATAAATTCTGCCCACTGACGTCGCACAGTGGGGTCTTAAGTGTAACCCCGTGCTTTCCGAGAGCCTGAGAAATATATCAGATTGCCATCAGTTCAAGGGGGATTGCACACCAAAGATTGTGCCCAAGCATGCTGTTGATTATTGGACAGGGGATGATGTGCACCTGAAACAGAGCTTTTGCATGCTTTGGTCGTTCCACAGAGCTGACAATGGCCATATTCATTTTGAAGCTGCTGTAGGAACTTAGTCTCCTTCTCCATGCTGCCCAATCCCTCGTCAAAATCGTCATCACCGGACTCTGCGTGATCCAGGTCCAAGATCTGAACCTTGGGCTTGTCGCGTGCAGTCTTTCCGGCCATACTTTTACCCTTCCCAACCTTGACGGACAACAACGCGAGGTACTGGGCCAATCAGATATTTGGAAGGGTTACCGGTTTGATGAGCTACCTGTTTGGTGACGAAAATGTGAACGGGGATCAGTGTACCCCTCTTGGCCTTCTCCGCCTGGTGCACATCCTCGAGGCACCCATTCCAGTCGCTCTGTGATGCAAGAGACATGGGTATTGCCTTTTGAGTAGCATTGGATAGTTTGTATGTCAGGACAGGCTTCTGGGCCATGTCTGCGCATCCGACAGTCTCGTGAATGACCTCTAGGGCCACCGGAAATAAGGTAGCATGTGTAAATTCGACACGCTGGTTGCCTACTTCAGCAACCAAAGGAATATGAAGCACGAGTTCTCAAGAAACACGAAGAATCAGCGCAGTTGAAGGAAATTACAAGTAATATGACGCACTTTGTTTCCCTGAGATCCTCAAACCCCTCTATGGCGGTTTCCTTCCCCCTACGCTTCTTGGGTTTCTTTTTTGGCGGCTGTGGAGTGTGCGAATCACTGGCCACACTCGAGTCAGCACACATTTTCTTTTTGGATTTGGATTTCGAAATTTCTTGGATCTTTCAAAGGCATAGGAAAGATGAATTTCTCGGTGTCATAGAACTTTGAAGGATCCAAGACAATCTTTGACCATGGCACTGGGAGGGAATCCAATCTTTTGGAATCTCTGTGAACTGAACTTCTGGTCAATATGTTTGTCTAGAATCAGGGCCATTCACACATACCCCAACACTGTTCGAAATATTCCTGGAGAAGATGACGGCGGTTTGCCAATGGTATTGTATCCAGCTCAATTGGAGGCAATATCATGGTACCGTCTGGATTCACAACTGGATTCACAACAATTGATATTGAACCTTCAATAAGTGGGCCTGTGTCAATGAGATGAGTCCACCATCACGATGGAAAGTCAAGAGCTACCCATGGGGAATCACACTTTCAGCGAATTTTGCCCATGGGACACCATAGGTTCCCTCCAGCTGTTCCCCAATGAAATTGGTCTTGTTGTGCTTTGAATGTCCGTGAATACTGTAAATTGCTGATAATCAATTCTGGTCATGAGCGGGGCAATTTTGCGGCTGTGAAAACGCGTGGGATATGTGTTACGGAGGGGCGGGATGTCAAAAGAAGGGCAAAACGAGGGACTTAACCAAAATATTTGGTGGTCTGAATAATAAGGCTGGAGAGCCTGGAAACAATGGACTACGTGTTAGCAAAAACAAGAGTAAAGAGGAGGTACAGGTGCCATTCACCTGTACGCTGAAACAGAGGAGTTGACGGTGGCATGCGCGGGGATCAACTGTCAAGAAAGGCAGTGCTGACGATCACGTGACCATTCGACTTCTCGCGTTTTGGGATCAAACGTGTCTCGGACGCGACGGTTGTGAGGTTTCAACGCGATTTAACGCGTCGACGGATAGCCTTTGGGAGTAGGAGGTGTGTGGAGGCTACTACAGCCACTGCTACCATGGAGATAACCAAGGAGACGCGTCAAAACACGGCTACGGGCTGTAAAGTAGTCAAGCAACGGGGAGTACGTGGCAATTGGCGCACTGAAACCTGGAGACCTAGCATTTCGGTACTAGGATTGCATAAGTAGTGTATTATTTGGCAGCTACAAACAGTAGGGGTATAAAAGGCTAGCGAAATGTAGTAAGATAATAATACACCTTGCCCAGATCTACTCTGTGTCTCGCGTTCTCGCTCTCGCTCGCTCGCTCGCTTTTGTTTGAAGGATTATTGAAGGGATTTTACGGATTTGAAGGAAACAGATTAACAGGAACGGATTAAAGGAACGGATCAAAGGGAACGGGAATATCGGTTGAAGTTGGGTTGATTGGATTTGGACGACGAACAACACGCTATTGAATTTTCGACTACACCACACATTTTGCTTCATCTTTGCATCTGTGGTTTCCTGCCACACGAACCCCGAACCACATCTACAAAAAGCTTTTGATTTTGGTTGATTAGTTGAGCTTCTGGATAGGAGCTTCAACGATGCACCAATTTTGATCCTTTCATCTGGAGCCCACCGCGAGGGGTGGTTCATTTGATACAAACTTGATTGTGCTGGTCACGATCTTCAACTAGCTCAACAGCTATCGCTTACACCAACATTTCTGCGGGCAGAAATTCGGCGCGAGCACCTATCGAACGAGGGAGAGACGAGGTTAGAGAACGAGTACGCGCATGCTTGACAGCGTACGCAGCAAGAAGAAGAACGGAGCAGAACCATCTAGGCATCGCAGGCGACGCCAGGACTGTTAACAGCGAAGAGCATTCATTAGACAAGTTACCTTATGGCGACGAGTCCCTGTTCGACGTTGAACCAGACTTTGACGAAGAAGATTCGGTGGATCTAGGATTTATTCTCAGACCCATCACACCCGACACTACAACAACAATGGCGAACGTACAGCAAGCACCGGCTGGAACCGGTGTAGCGAGCTTCAAAGTTCCGCGGCCTTGGGAATCAAACGTCCCTAAGTTCGCGACGGAGGATAAAGAGGATCTGCAGGACTTCATCGAGCAGGTCAATGATATCATCAACCTGGCTCAGATCACGGACGAGCAGGAGATGAAGAGGTTAATCACCAGTTATCTCCCAGCCAAGAAGCGCGAGATCTGGCGGGCGCTGCAAGAATACGCGGCGGGGACATCGTACGCAGAGTTCAAGAAGGCGGTCTTGAAAGCGTATCCAGAGGTGAAGGAGGACCTGGATGGGACTTTGGAGGAATTGGTTAGGTTGTGCGAGGAGAATAGGATGATTAAGCGCAGCAAGGAGGGGCAGTTGAAGCGCTTTGGAATGCGCTACCGCGCGCTGGTCACAAAACTCAGCAAGGCGCCGGCGATTATATTAAACAAGGAAGCCTGTAGGCGCTACCTTGACGCACTCGAGCGAGGATTCGCAGAGACGTTGAGGATGGCGATCAACACGTGGAATTTAATAAAAGAAGACTTGCTTCAATTGGGAGGCAACGCACCTGCACCAGCTCAACCAAACATGGTTGACCACCGAAAAGAGGACCCGATCCTCTTGGACGAGTTGATCAAGATGGTGGAGCGACTAGCCAACAAAGGCAGCGCGGAGACAACGTGGGGAGAAGAAGACGAGCCCGAGTATAAATGCTCGGACCGATTCCCGACTGTCAAAATAGAGCGCAGAGACGCGCGGATTGATGAGCTCGGAGGAGAACTATCAGGGCTGAGAGATGCTCTGATAATTGCTCAGAAGCAGTCGAAGGCGGTGCATGAGGAATTATTGAAGGCATTTCAAAGTTCCAAAAGCGCTAGTCCGCCTCGAGATGAGGTTGAACCACGCGACCAGGGAGCCAGGAACAGCCCGCCCGCTACGTACAGCCCGGATAGGCAGTACAATAGAGGGTACGGCGCTGGGTATGGTGCCCCGATGCAGCGTAGCGTGTGCTACTACTGCGACGGTCAAGACCACTTCGCGAAGGAATGCACGGTTAAGGCGGCCCACATCCACAAGGGTTGGATTGTGGTTGAGGATGGGCAGCAGAGGCTGGCAGATGGAGGATACATTCCCCGAGGAAGGGGACCAGCAGCAGCTCGGGTTGAGGAATATTGGCAGCGGAAGGGCGCTGCAGTGCAACACTATAACGAGACGTTCTATGGAGGGGCTTTGGAGGATGAGTTTGACACGCTCAGGGACGAAGTACGCACCTTGCGCGTCAAGCTCAACCAAGTCCAAACCCGGACGCCGCCATCTTTCAACCAGCCCGCGCCAACCATGCAAATGCAGGCGCAGGTTCAACCCTTCGCGAACCAAGCTGAGCCGACACCCACAGTCAACATGGAGGAATTGGGACGCACCGTCTTCAACATGATGAAGATGGGTGGCGCTGCTCAAGATCAGTGTGTTCAGACACGGAGCAAAACACGCACCGTAGGATTTGCGGACCCACTGGAGCAGGATTTTTAGAGGCCCCAAGGATGGAGGTGCGGACGAGACCGAATGTCTCTAAACCTCTGGAGGGAAATAAGTCCGAGACTATTGAAAGGAAAATTCGGGATTTACCGTATCGTATTGTTCAGCCGGTAGGCGCTGGGGCCCGAACCTCGCCGGCGTCCGAAAGCAAAACAGAGCGGCGGTATTTGGATGACTCGAGAAGGGCGTATGAGTTAAAAGCGCCGGTTCAAAGAGATGGACTCGCCGATGAACTTCTGGAGCATATCAACAACACAGAAGTTACTGTTAAATTGGGAGATCTGTTCGGGATGAGCAGGGATCTCAGGGAAGGAGAAAAGCTTCAACTTACTCGTACACGGCAGCCGATAATGGAGCAAGAGCCGAGTTGACCCTCGGATGCGGTGGAGGTTGAAACTCCTAAGATGGTGAACCTGGCGGAGATGGACAGTCAGCTTATGTGCGACGCGATTGAAGTAGGGGACTTACCTGAGGTGCAAGAAGTCTTTGTGACTACGCAGAAGGTCGAAGGGTTGCCTGCAGGATCGATGATCGCGCAGGACCCATACCTGCAATACTTGGAAGGATTGAGCGGCGGGGAGGAACCTAAGCAGATATATGTCGCACGCGACTCGGTACCTTTGCGGGTCACCTTCCCGTACATCAACAGCCAAGGCCCTGTCGAATGCGTGCTGGACTCGGGCTCTCAGATTGTTTCAACATCGCTCGCGCAGGCGCTAGCGTGCGGACTAGTCTGGGATCCCAACATCAACATATTTATGCAGAGCGCCAATGGGCAGCTCGAAAAGTCCATGGGACTAGCTAGGAACGTACCTTTCCGATGGGGTGAACTGAAGGTGTACCTTCAAGTTCACGTCATCCGTGAGCCAGCGTACAAGGTGTTGCTGGGAAGGCCATTCGACGTATTAACGAAGAGCCGCACAAACCATGAGTGGGGAAGTCAGCTCTTAACACTGACAGATCCAAACACGGGGCGTTCGTGGACCGTGCCAACCTACGACCGCATTAAGGAGGAACCCAACCCGGAAAATAAAACAAAAGCACCGGAAGTCCGCCAAGGCGCCTCGCAACAGGTTTTTCACAGACCCTCGAAGATCTGACTGTGCCCGGTCAAGGAGAGGAGTTGGCGTTTATTCTGGGATTTGACGACGAGCAAGAAGTCAAGATCGAGAGGATTTACCAGCCTAGGGGAGGATTAATGACGGCGGAGAAAATAATTGAAGCATACGTAGCTGTTTCAAGGGATGCTGAAGGGTGGAAGGAGGATGAGGTCGCGGCCAACCTGTTCGAGGGATACCGAACACAAGGTGTAGAGGAGATTGAAGGAGTTCCACACAAGGTGTTTGCGAATGTCCGGGTTGAACCTGCAAAAAGATACAAGGGGCTCAGGAATGAGGAGCAGAGAGGGCACACCTGGCACTCGGCAGGCACGGACGTGCCTTGTGACTGCACGAAGGAAGTCAACTTCGCATGCGCAAGTCAACCAGAGGATGAAGAAGGAGCTGCAGAAGGGTTAGTGTCGGTTTTTGCAGGCAAGAAGTATAAACCGGTTGGGTTGAAAGTACGGCCCGTGTATACCGAGCTGCCCGACCAGTATCGAATTCGTCGAGAAATAAAGGGTAATCCACTGGAAGGACTTCCAGTGCTGAACCCAAAACCCGCGGAATTTGAACCAAAAGGGCGGTACTCATTGGAGAGGAAGGAAGATGTTGAGAAGCGGCATGGGGAGTTCCTGTGGCCGGAGGAAATGAAAGCGCTGCATGAAATAATTAGCAGCCATGAAGAAACTTTTGCGTGGAACGACGAGGAGAGGGGCAGTTTTCGTCAAGACTTCTTCCCACCGATAGAATTCCCGCTGGTTGAACACGAGGCATGGGTAGAGCGCAGCATCCCCATCCCTCGAGGCCAACTGGAGGAGTTCTGCAAAATTATTAAAAATTGCCTAGACGCGGGAGTCTACGAACCTTCGAACGCTTCGTATCGAAGCAAGTTCTTCGGGGTGTTGAAGAAGGATGGGCGGAGCATCCGACTAGTGCACGCTTTGGAGCCGCTGAACACGGTCACCATCGCTCACTTGGGATTGCCACCAGCCACGGAGGAACTGGCAAACCACTTCGCTGGGAGAGCGTGTGGTGGTTGCCTCGACTTGTTCTCAGGCTATGATCATCGGGACATAGGGGAAAAATCAAGAGATTTTACCACATTTCAAACACCCTTCTGGGCGCTCCGACTCGTCAAGCTGCCTCAAGGATGGACCAACAGCGTCCCGATATTTCACGACGACGTCACGTATATTCTGCAAGATGAAATACCACACGTCACGATGCCTTACATCGATGATGTACCTATCCGGGGACCAGGATCGCGCTACGAGTTACAAGAGGGCGGCTGCGAAACACTATCGGAGAACTCGGGCATTCACCGATTTATCTGGGGATATTTCGCAGACTTGAATAGGATAATTCAACGCGTGAAATATTGCGGAGGTACCTTTTCGGGCGCCAAATCGGTACTGTGTGCGGAGGAGTTCTTTGTGGTGGGGCATTTATGCTCGTTTGAAGGAAGGAGACCCGACACAGATAGGATCGGGGTCGTCTTGAGATGGCCGCCGTTGAAGGACGTGTCGGAGGTGCGACAGTTTCTGGGTACGGCGGGAGTAATGCGCATGTTCATTAAAGACTACGCGTTGCTGTCCAGACCGATACAGAAAATGACGCGCAAGGATGTGGAGTTTGAATGGGGCGAGGAACAGGAGTCAGCGATGGAGAGGTTGAAGCTGGCGTTAGGAAACGCACCTTGTTTGAAACCGCTCAACTACGACTGGGACTCAGATATAGTCCTCGCAGTCGACACGTCTTGGATGGCGGTTGGTATTCAAATCTACCAGACCGACCCTCACGATCCGAAGAGAAGATATTACGCTAAATTCGCGTCAATAACTCTAAACCGGCGAGAGGCGGAATTCTCTCAACCGAAACGGGAATGGTATGGTTTAAAACGAGCATTGGAGTCGATGCAGTACTGGCTGCTCGGTTGCCGGAGATTGGTGGTCGAGATGGACGCTAAGTACATCCAAGGGATGTTGAACAACCCGGGGATGGGACCCAACGCGACTATAAACCGTTGGATTGAGCAAATACTGATGTTCAAATTCAAACTCAAACATACCAAGGGTGTGAATTTCCCACCCGATGGGTTGTCGAGAAGGGAAGCGCAGCCGGGAGATGAGGAATGGCCGAGACGTGAGGATGAAGACGTGGAGCTCAATGGGCCGCCGAGTAGGCACGAGGAGTGGGACTATTTCGGGGAGCAGCCGTTGGAGCTAGAGGAGTTTCAGCATGAGATCGATACCTGGGGAGGGTACTTACAGGAAATTCGGAAGACGGCGTCGAGCATACAAGACTTCAACAGCGAGCTGAGTCTGGCGAGATCGGACCGGCAACTGATGACAGAATATGTCAAAAATTGCCACGAGGCCGAAGATCTGATCATGCCGGCTTACGTTCAAGTAACCGACGTTGAGAGCGCGTTGCTGCCGGATGAAAGCTTGCGGGATGAAGAAGACGCGCGGGAGCCATACGATGAGGAGCATCGGAGTGCGGGAGCGCGCCACCAAGATGAAAATATACTCTTACTGGCGGAATGGTTGAAAGACCCGTTAACTCGGCCCGATAAAATAAGGGACGAACAAAGATATAAAAGATTTGTGCGTTATGCCTCCAGGTTTTTCCTGTCGAGCGGAGGGAAATTATGCAGGAGAGAAGGGAACACGCCGAGTCGGTTGGTTGTGCAGAAGGAACACCGCATGTATATGATGCGCTCTGCGCATGATGCGCTCGGGCATCGCGGAGGGTTTGCTACCACATCAATGCTAGAGCAAAGGTTTTGGTGGCCGGATCTTGAAGGGGATGTACGGTGGTACATCAGGAGCTGCAGACTGTGCCAGAAACGCCAGCTAGCGATTCTGAAAACTCCACCGGTCATCTCGGCGACTCCGAGTATCTTCAAGAAAATTCACACCGATGTAATGCACATGTCAGAAAAATCGAACCAGTGCAGATATATCGTGGACGCGAGATGTGCGCTGAGTAGATTTCCGGAAGCGCGGGGATTGCGCCAGCAGACTGCGAAGAATATCGGGTTGTTCTTGCTCGAGGACGTAATATGTCGGTGGGGATGTCCGACATGGATCGTCACGGACAATGGAACTCCGTTCCTCGCTGCGATGGAATGGTTGAAAGATAAATACGGGATACACGGGATAAGAGTATCACCGTACCATTCGCAATCAAACGGAGTGGTTGAAAGAGGTCATTGGGACCTGCGCCAGTCGCTATATAAGGCCACGGGTGGGAATTTACACCAGTGGTTCTATTTCCTGCACCAGGTGTTATGGGCGGATCGAGTGACTACGCGTAGGGGAATGGGCTGCTCACCGTACTTTGCGGTATGCGGAGCACATCCGGTTTTACCACTCGATGTTGCAGAAGCAACCTGGATCGCGGAATATCCAGATCACCTGGTGTCGACGGACGAGTTGGTTGGACTACGCGCTCGCGCGTTGGCGAAACATGCGGTTCATGTTGAAGAGATGCGGTTTAGGATGGCCGCAATCAAGATTAAAAGCGCAGAAGATTACGCTGAAAAATATAAGCATGTCATTAAAGATTATAAATTCGAACCAGGGGACGTCGTACTGGTGAGGAACACAGTCGACGAAGGATCTTTGAGCGGGAGGAATAGGGATCGCTGGTGGGGACCGTTAGTGGTGGTCAGAAGGACGAAAGGCGGCGCATACATCGTATGCGAATTTAACGGCGCTGTGTGGCAGAAGAAGATTGGAAAATTCAGGGTCATTCCATTTCAACAACGAAGGAAGCTCACCATTGGACCGAACATCGAGGAGCTTATCGATGTGTCAAGGGAGACGCTGGATGAGTTGGAAGGGGAGCCTGAACCTTACGGAGGCAAAGACTTGCAGTTCGAAGGTATTTCGCTGCACTCAAGTCGGAATAATTTGGAGTTACGGGAAAACGAGGACTCAGACGATGAATAAGCGCTCAAGAATCCAATATATATATATCAAGAGGCGCCGGCGCCGGAATAAATAAGGGTATATGGAGGAAAATACAAGATAAAATAAATAAGAAGGCGGCGAAGTCTAATCAATAGACTCGCGCAGGGGACAAAGGGCGACTAGGTGGTCGGAGGCGGTGCAGTAATAGCAACGCTTAGGTTTCCTGGTGAAGAGGAGTCAGAAAATTTAAAGATGGACAGAAGGAGGACGAACTTGTGGAGCGGGCGCCGAGTCGATCGGTTGGGGTTGATGAAGGGCCTGGAGTTGCCAATATAACTCCTTCTGGGCCGAGTCGAGACGGCGCATTTCGGCCTGGACAGCAGCCAGTCGTCGACGAAGTTGTTCTTCAGAGGCGGCGGCGGCGGGCCGAACGGGCGCGGAACCAGGCGTAGGGTGTTGCACTGGCGACTGGGCCGGGCGTAGGGGAGTTCCGCTGGAAATCAAGCTTTCAAAAATAAATGAGAAGGGCCGAAGCGGGGATATTCACCGGCTGACGATGAGCTGTCCTCCCCCGCTTCCACCCGCCGCCTTTTACGGGAAGTCGGCGCTGGTTTAGGGTGAAGTCCGGCACGAGGTCCGGTAGGGAGAGGTTTGGTGACAATGGAGAGCTTGGCTGGGAAAAAGAACGGGTTAGATCTCGGGCTGAGGAGATAAAACCAGCAAGATGTACGGGGATGCGCGTCGGTGCTCCCAGCGACAGTCTACCCAAACGAACACCGAGTTCGGTAAGCGGGGATAGAAGGATGGCTGGACATACTATAAGCAATGAAAAGGCGAGAGCGAGGGGAAGAGGATGGGCTTACCCTGGGAACTTGGCTGGGAATGGCCGGGTTCAGCCTGGATTGGGCTTGGAGGGAGGTTCTGGATGAAATATTTGAAAAGGGATATAAAAAGAGAAAAAGGAAATACGTACCTTGACGATGCGCGAAGGTTCTTCGACGCCGGACTCGTCACTGCTCGAGGGGATGGAGACGACATCATCACTCGGAGAAACGGGCGACTGAGAAATAAAGATGAGAAGAGAAGAAAGTCGAACGGAATAACGGACCTTGTTTAGGTTCGAGGCCAGCTCGCGGGCAATGTTGCGCTCAACACGGGCGGCCATTCCCTCGGCAACACGGATACGATCCTCGTTGGCGCGCTTGTGCGCACGAAACGCCTGGCGTTTTCGAAGGATTTCACCAGCAAAGTCCTGAATAGAAACGAAGGCATCGCTGAAGGGAGTACCGAGACGCGCGCCGGTCGTGTGCATCATGGCACGGAGGGTGAAAACGCATTCGCCAAGGTCAGCGACCAGCGCGAAAGAGGCGACTTGGGGGCAGAATTGGAGCTGGGAGAAAATTTGTTCAAGGACGCGAAAGATGCGGATATAGAAAAAGAGACTCACCACGGTGTTAGCAGACTCGACGAGGAAGGCATCCTGATCAACAGGATCCTCGTATTTCGTAGCTCGGATAACCTTGAAGAGCTTGCGGACCACGGCTTCGTCGCTTTTGGAGAGGGAACCAGGGAGAACAGAGACCATGTTGAAAAACAAATCGACTGGGCCGGCAGTGGAAAGAGTTGAGAAAGGATGGACGATGGAAAATTGACGAAGAATACACACACCTTTTATAGCTACGTCAACTGGGACAGTTGAGACGTATGAAAAGGGGAGGGACAATGAAAAATTCAACCATGAACACGTAGGACACGTATCCACAATGGCGGAAAAGTCGCGTCGAGGTGGTGTTTCAGACTTGAAACGCCAACATGTTGAACGAAAACCCTGAAAACAACGAATATCAACCACGGGCACTACAATAGGAAAGCGAGGAGGCGCACCAAGTACCAGCGAGGCAGAATGGGCAACCAGGAAGATGAGAAAACTGAAACATGGAGGGGTCTCGCTCGACTGTCACACGGTTGATCCCGCGGACCACTTCAGGAAGCGCTCTGCCGAGATCCCCGAGGGGCGTTTATTCAAGAAAAATAAACTACAAAAAAGCTATGAATCGAGCTGCAAGAAATACGCTACAAGAAGTACGAAGTGGATAAATAATGGAGGAACGTGCGGGCGAAAAACACGGCTAAGATAACATGGACCGAATAAAAGACTGGAGACGGTCTGTGACGACCTGCAGAACGAGCGGATGGACTCGGGCTTCGACGCCGAGGGAGAGGAAACGGAGGAGGACGGATGGGTTGGAAGAGGCAGCGGCGAGCGAGTGATAACCACGGATGGCGGTGTCACAAGTAGCACGGGAGTTGACCTGGAAAAGAGTACCGTCAGCACCAAAGGATGAAGAACGAGGAAAGTGGAGACATACGAGGAACCTAGAAATTGCACCCTGGGCCCCACTATAGAACCAGGACTGGGCCCGCTCGAACTCGCGGTCTGGGAGATAAAGATCAGCGAAGATGAGCGGCGGAGAGAAAATCTGCAACATACCAAAGAGGGAGGGCGAGAGACGATTCTCCTGGACGGACTTCACCAACTCGTCGCGTTCGTCGGAAAGATACGCGTCGCGGCAGGTGCGGAGGTTCTCAACGAACCAGGACGGGTCCACCCAGTAGCAATCTGGGATCCCGAGGACGGAGCAGGGAGGACAAGGGACACCAGCCTCGGTGAACGAGCAAATGACGCCGAGTTCGGCGCAGTTGGCGCACTTGGGAACAATCTGGGAGGACAGGAGAAGGAGAAATTAGTGGAGTTCAAGAAGGGACGATGAAGAAACATGCACCATGGAGTTGTGCTCGACCAGTTTCATAACACGCCCGTCCTCGACGCCCAAAGGTGTATCCAAAACGTGTGGAAGTTGGCGGTGGCCACGGTCGTCGTAGGTAATCACGAGCGGATCGTTGGAGGGAGGACGCAGCGGGAGAACGAAGCCCTCTGGGGTGGAGCGTGCGGAACGAGAAGACGGCGGCGGCGGTGGAGGTGCTCGGCGTGGGTGGTCGAAAACAGAGCGTCCGGAACCGGTGGAGTTGTCGGAAGACAAAGAAGAAGCCATGAAGCAGAGGATGAAGGAAATATACAGGAAGGGGAAGTTAAAAATTAGGCTCGGGGAGTCAGCGCAGAATGAGTGGCGAAGTGGCGGCGGCGGCGTTTTATGCAGCGGGAACCAGGGCTGTGCCAAAACAATGGCTGTCAGGAGGATAATGGGCGGAAGGAAATGGCAAGACTTACACGTACGAAGAAAACGGGACGAAGAATAAGAGGAGGACAACAGGGAAGCCACGTCAGAAAAGACTATGGGGAATGGTCAGCAGCGATGTTTGGGCGCACTACAGATGTAAAACATACCGTAGGGGCGGGAGGACGATGAACGCGGACCATACGGAGACCAGGGAGACAACGGGGACATGATGGTGGGAAGCAAGAGCGAAAAGGTGGGAACGACGCCCACAAACCATTTTAGAATGGTCAAAACTCGGCTTGTGCCTGTGGAGATTGATTTTGTTTCGGCATCGGCGGAGGTTGATGGGAAAGAGATCTCAGTGGTCCCGGCTCAAAATGAACGAAGAAATATATTCAAGAGGACTGAGGACAGTCCAGGTTTATGAACAGGGGAGATGATGAGCGGGGCAATTTTGCGGCTGTGAAAATGCGTGGGATACATGTTACGGAGGGGCGGGATGTCAAAAGAAGGGCAAAACGAGGGACTTAACCAAAATATTTGGTGGTCTGAATAATAAGGCTGGAGAGCCTGGAAACAATGGACTACGCGTTAGCAAAAACAAGAGTAAAGAGGAGGTACAGGTGCCATTCACCTGTATGCTGAAACAGAGGAGTTGACGGTGGCGTGCGCGGGGATCAACTGTCAAGAAAGGCAGTGCTGACGATCACGTGACCATTCGACTTCTCTTGTTTTGGGATCAAACGTGTCTCGGACGCGACGGTTGTGAGGTTTCAACGCGATTTAACGCGTCGACGGATAGCCTTTGGGAGTAGGAGGTGTGTGGAGGCTACTACAGCCACTGCTACCATGGAGATAACCAAGGAGACGCGTCAAAACACGGCTACGGGCTGTAAAGTAGTCAAGCAACGGGGAGTACGTGGCAATTGGCGCACTGAAACCTGGAGACCTAGCATTTCGGTACTAGGATTGCATAAGTAGTGTATTATTTGGCAGCTACAAACAGTAGGGGTATAAAAGGCTAGCGAAATGTAGTAAGATAATAATACACCTTGCCCAGATCTACTCTGTGTCTCGTGTTCTCGCTCTCGCTCGCTCGCTCGCTTTTGTTTGAAGGATTATTGAAGGGATTTTACGGATTTGAAGGAAACAGATTAACGGGAACGGATTAAAGGAACGGATCAAAGGGAACGGGAATATCGGTTGATTGGATTTGGACGACGAACAACACGCTATTGAATTTTCAACTACACCACACATTTTGCTTCATCTTTGCATCTGTGGTTTCCTGCCACACGAACCCCGAACCACATCTACAAAAAGCTTTTGATTTTGGTTGATTAGTTGAGCTTCTGGATAGGAGCTTCAACGACGCACCAATTTCGATCCTTTCACTGGTACATGTAGAGATCGAAATACTTACATGCCAGCCAGAAGGTCGCCGGTTTGAGGTTCCTGAAAAGCATAGAAGAGGACCATTTCTGCATCACTAACAATACCATCTTGGCATAGGCCTCACAATGCCTGGTGAATATTTGTTCCGAATTCTCCTTGGTTTCTATGTGTCATTTCAGCATTTGAGATTAATGAGCTAGTTTGGAACCCTACACTGCGATGTCCCCACATTCATCCTCTGCTTTTGCATCCCGTTCTGACCTCTCCTCGGAGGTGAGAGCATCCCACATGGACTTCAAGACATGCTGATATGTGGCTGCATCATTGTTGCCCTTGTCCAGAGCATGCTGCTTTGAAGCCCTGACTATTTCCTCACGCATGTCTTGTGAAAATAATTGAGGTCCACTGAGGGTTGAGCTGAACTTGAGTAACAGATTTGCCTTGATGATTGACGATGCAGATGGGATTTCCGGATGTGTCTTGTTGTACACTTGATGTAGGTAGTTGGTATACCTACGAACAATCATCTGTGTTCTATTCAGTCAGCATGGATATACCAAGCATCTGAAACATGCACCTCAAACCATTTACTCCATGAGTGCTTAGATACATCCAAGTCAGCAAATTCTGGCAAAGCTAGGGCTTTTGTCGCTGTAGCCTGCTTCCATTGAGTAAGTTCAACTCCTCGAATACCAGCATCCAACTTTGTGATATACTCCAGCAGGTAGGTGTTCAGATGCTCAACCTGAAGAGCATTGAATTGGCCTTTTGGCATGGTGTACGAGAGTGCGAAGAGAGTAGTGGAATGGAGTATGGAGTGGTGGAATTGAGAGAAGAAGTTGGAAAAGAGGAGTCCGCAATTTTCATGGAGTTGATAATAATTTGAACAGGCAGGAGAAAACAGCAACCAGGAACTGGCCAATCATAGATATGCAGGGTTGATTTGCAATGAGAAGTCAGGGTCAGGCCATATTCAACGTGTGATTGCACTTCACAATCTGTCACTTGAATGAGTGAAACATTGGGGGGATTGGTATGCAAGGGCCCAAGGGGATCTAGAAACCATCATTTGATTTGTGGCATGCCCCTGAACTTATAGAGAATTGTACCAGATCTGTGTTTGCCTTCACACTGGAGAAATGCACAATATGATCAGGCATAGAACACGAGAAAATCACATCACATGACCGTGTTCCACTTTCTCAACCACAATTCACTGGTGATTCTCTCCAGAGTTCACCCAGAATGCAGGGGGATTGATTATTCTGAAGTCCTCGATGATGCAGATTGCACACATATTGAGTGTGGCTTCAGGTAGTTTTTTTTTCCCACACCATTCTCAATCATTGTAAAAATCACATTTCCCCACTCAGAGCATTGGAGCTGATGCTGGGATGGGAAATCATCGACCTCTCTGGCATTGTTTCATCTGTGCCGGATTCTTTCTCTCACCTTATCATTAGGGCTGGACACTGTAACTGTAAAACGGCTGTATGCCACCCATATATACAGCCACCTGTCACCATACCGTACTTGCAATTTGCCAGAAATATGGGGTACAGGTATGGCAACCCCGTATACCGTATATGGGCCGTACTGTATACGGCCATTGACGGCTGTCACCATTTTTGCTGTTTTGGCGTGACATCAATGGCTTTGTTTGAGTGTGATTCGGCTACTGTCGATCCAGAATAGTGCTGCCAGAAGTTGATTTGAGTTTGCCTTGAGCTGATGGAACTTCAAACTCAGCTGAGCTGAAGGCGTGATCAGCTTGAGTCGCCTCAAGCTGCATTAAGACATATTTCCTTATTCAGTTAGGGATGTCCGACGAGGTGACAACCTTCTATCTCTTGCGCAGGCATCTCAGGAGTCAGTATATTAGTGAAATGTACCATAGTATGTGCTCGAAAGTATGCTCTGACTTATATTTGAAACATTATTACCCCAATTTTACATGTCATATTAATACAGGCTGTGTGAGTATGGATTTTCTTTGTGGAAATTCAGAAGTCCTTGACTCTAATCGTTTCGCTCAGATATGCACATACATGTATTACAACGGCTCATATATTTTGTTTTGTCCCCAATGGAAGCCCCCATCTTTAGTTAAAATTGTGAGAAATTCATTAGATATAATATAGACTACTAATTGGAGGGCAGAATGGACTCGGATGACCCAACCAACGACGAATCTATCAATGCCATCAACTCCTCAATTCTTCCTGCAGACAATAGCTCGTCAATGACGTCAGGAGACACATCAATGACGGACAGCTCCTCTTCTGTGGATAACAGACCTTTTGTGAAATCGAGGTGGTCGTTTCGGAACATAAACTTGAGGAGCTGCAGTATTTCGACCACCACTGGCAAAAGACATGTCCGCCGAAGAGTGTCTGTCTCCTTGCTGGAAGAGAAGACACGTTCACAGGGCACCGATGATGCTTAGACCAGCAAGACATCAAGAGTAATTCTGTACAACAAGGGGAAGATGAATTGCTTCAACTACATGAGAGAGTTAGACACTTGGAAATATACCAATGCATGTGCTCACCTGCCAATAGTGTAGAAGATCGAAATCTTCAAGTTCTGGGCTGTCGTCATCAATGACGGCTTCTGCTTCGTACTTTCTTAACTCTTCATCGATAGGGCTGTGGCGGGTACCGGTAGTACGAGAATGGAGGTGGTTGGTAGCAGACACAAGCTCGCGGGTCTGGGCAAGTACAGCCAGCAGACATAGCATGCAGTGCTAATTTTTTCTGTGCTCCTCTTTATATGTTTGGGGCATCAGCAAATCCAGTTCTTGGTTCCCTCTGCCTTAGAAATTGGCTGAGGAACATTTGATTACATGTAGGTGTGCTCTCTTGACCCGAAAAATCCTGTTCTGCATGGTCATTTTTTGCTACCAGCGTGAGCCAGATTACTATAAATGGACTGGACCTGCCGACATCCAAAACTATGCATCACGTGTATTTCTTTTGTAAAAATCTCACAATTTGCTTGGTTTCAGGTGCCAATACACTGTCTGACGGCTGTTGTGATATGGACTGCGGTTCTACTAGATGCAGGGTAGTATTTGCAAGTTGAGTAGTGTTCATCCTCTAGACGGAATAGAGTTTACAGCTTTCAGTTGTGATGGAGGGCTTCGGTTTTTGTGTTCGTTAAAATTCCCTGTGTGGATTAAAGTTAGTTGGTTAGTGTAATAGTTATGATCTGTCTGATGGGGT
Source organism: Mycena sp. CBHHK59/15 (assembly GCA_029204085.1). Taxonomy (NCBI): domain Eukaryota; kingdom Fungi; phylum Basidiomycota; class Agaricomycetes; order Agaricales; family Mycenaceae; genus Mycena; species Mycena sp. CBHHK59/15. The sequence continues at coordinate 241,372 of JARGXW010000023.1, forward strand.
CTGGATTCTCCAATAATATTTGTTTCGCACTACTGGTACACGGCGGAATTGTCTCCACTCGCGTAGGAAGCACTAGGTCGCCCCTTGTCTAGACCTGTATCCTTCACCGGATATGTTGATACGAATCTGGGGCCTTCTTGGAGGATAGACGGTGAATTCCGTTCTACAGGTGGAGCTGTTAAAAAGCCTTCGTCGCGATGCAGGTTCGCTTTGTAAGCCTCCAAGGATGTGTAGTTTTCTAAGGATTTCTTTTAATGGAATGGACATTGTCCGCTTTTGAAAGCAAACGGAAAAATGATGTCTGCAGGTCTCCGATCGCGCTCCACGGTACCGCGAATGATTAAACATAGAAGGCGGATGCTTCAAAAGACTACGTGAAGGATGTGGATGGCTCCTCAGAGAGTCCGCACACTTCGAAATGCTAATATTGTTGGCAGGATCCGAAGCGGAGAATGGATCTGGGTAATTGATTTGTTTCCGCGCAGTCGTTCGGGGTCAGATTGGATCTGTACCAAGAACTGGCGCCGTACCGGGGCTCTTTTGGAGCTTCACGGTATAAAATCTGTTAGTGGACAGTGCCTCTCAGGACCTGGAGAGGACTGAAGAGTTTTGTGAAGGGCCTAAAGGACGACACTTCCGGGGATTATTCTTGTTCAGAATGGAGGATGAGTGAAGAAGAGAGCCCCTGGTGACCAATGAACTCTATAGATTGGCAGGTTTCCTACTTTTCCGCTCTAGCCTAGGACAGTAGCAGAGAGCAGGGGAGTTCGGAGATGATTTCTCCAGATACAGTGAGTGGTATTTATACTGTTTCTAAAGACCATGTGATTTTACCTTATTCCGACGACTCCATTCATCTTTTCCGACGATCGGGAACAGGTCCCCCTCTTCCCGCTCTCCCTCCCAGCTGTGCGGAATCATTATATGAGCCTGCGGACTGATTTCCTAGTGTGCAGAACCATAGCCAGCGGACTGCATATGTCTTCGTCTGACATGTCGGAAACGTTCGTGGTGTGTTTCTTGTAGATGGAGTGACTCTGGAGTCGGTGGACGATGCGAACTGGGTTGGAGGTGATCGCAGAGTGTGGCGGAATGATCCTGGCGCCAGCGGACGGTGTAATTGCTCATCGGACATGGTCGTAGTCAGACTCTGGGGCTGGCGGACAATGCAAACTTGGTTGTAGACAATTGTGGAGCGTGGAGCCAGCGGACGGTGGGTCGGACTCGGTCGTAGACAGTCGCAAAGCGTGGCAGAGTGACTCTGGAGCCAGCAGACGATGTAAAGATGATCACAGAGTGTGGCGGAATGATCCTGGCGCCAGCGGATGGTGTAATTGCTCACCGGACACAGTCGTAGTCAGACTCTGGGGCCGGCAGACAATGCAAACTTGGTTGTAGATGATCACGGAGCATGGTGGAATGATCCTGGTCGCTGGTCGGACTACACCACGGATTATGTCGCAACGGTGGGCAAACATAGTGCAGCCTCACACTGTATACGGCCAGTTACAGCCGTCACCCACGGCATCCAGCCCTACTTATCATGTCCCTGCAGGGAAAACATTTATCATTCAGTGTACTTCATGATTGTTTCAACTGCGCCTCATCACCTTTTCAAAATTTACCGAAAGCTCAACCTGGCGCAACTCCTAAATCTTTTAGCCATCGGTCAGATCATGATTATTGGAAAACATGTGATGTCACTTAAACCTGTTGTCTCGTGGTGACCATAATCTGGACAATCTTACAATCTTACAGCCATTTTCAAAAGTAGGGGTTTTACGAAATGGTGGTGCTCAATTTGTGCTTACAATTGTTTGTCGCTGTTTGGTGCAGCCGATGCTCCACACCAGTTCCACATCTCCATGTTTACATGAATAAACTGGATTCGACTTTATGCAAAGACCCATAAGCATATTTCTGAAGAGAAACAGTAACAAGTAATCCATTAGTGGGAGTACTTACGAAGGAAAACTACTTTGAATTTATGCCAGTGGAGCCAGCCAGCAGTGGAGCCATCACTACATATGACAGTTTTCAGGACTTACTAGCAGAGGATGCAAGTATTATTAGCAGGGTACAGTTGGATAGGGAAAAGGAAGAAAGGTTTGTAGCACACACAGTTCTGGGTACAGATGCGGATCGGATCTAATGATCACATGACTATAAAATGGTGACTTGAACAGTGTCCTGCTCAATAAGGGTGACTCTGGTACAGCTGTGAGTTTTCTAGAGATGTGGCATAGTGAGTCCTGTAGGAATTTGTGGTCATCTACCCTTACCTAGCTATCCCCCCCATATTTCTTCAACAAGCATTCTGAGTCTGAGTGACCGGGCATTGGGTCAGCAAGTCTCAAGGTCAAGGCATGATGATCTTCACAATTGTGGATGTAATGATATAATAAGAGGCATGATTTCAGACCTACCCACCAAGACTAAGAGCTCAGGATGGGCCTCTGAGGTAGGAAAGAAATGTAGCTAGTGTTGCAAAGGCCAGAGAAAGTCTCTGGTCTGCACTCAGCCTTTGCCTTTTTGGCTTGGCTGGTTTATCTTCACTGTCGGTGTCTGCTACAGTCGCTCTGGCACGCTGGTATCCCATCTCAATGTTCAAGAGCTTCTGGACAAATTTGTTGTTCTCCTTATCAGAACATGCATGTTTGCGCTTGCCAAGGCTGTCAAGGTGTGAGGAGATGCAGTCCAGCCCACGTAGGGTGCCGTTTCTTGGAATACTGGTATTGCTGGATCTCCTTTGCAAACTGTGATATTAGAAACAATTTTATCTGTGTCAAAAAGTGCCCCAAGCGAATGAGAAATAGAATGTGCACTAAGCAGCTGTGCCAATATATACAATATGTCCAACTCCACAATATTCCAAGGGACTGATCAAAACACCCAGAGATGTCGTGATGATATTCTTAATGAATAGAGCCTCACGCTCAGTCCCAGAGATCATCCGTGCAGCCTTAGGTCGCATATTCTTCTTCTAAATACTGCAACAGAGGTATTAGAATGCGGAATAGCGGTGTTGTGGAAATTACCTGGGGTCGCTGCTCCAGTGGCTGTTCAATGGGAAGTTTTGGGTTATGGCCCACATCTCTTTCAGATCGTGGAATGTGAAAGTGGGATGATGGGAGGATTTTTACTGCGGAATTCAGAGTGAGGCAGGAATAAGGGTGTGTAGAGACCCAGGTTTGAGCATAGTGGGTGAGGACAACAAATCTGAAGGCACAATGATAGTTAGCATCACAATGAAATGGGTCACAGGCATGAAACCCACTATATTTGTGATACACAGCGATGATAGGATCATCATGTCCACAGTGTTTTCCCCCATATGACAGCCATGCATCCTCGCCAAAGATAAGGTGACCAAGGTTGGTTTGCACCTGAAGCCCAGCAGCCAGAAATGTTGGCTCAAAAACATTGAACAGCTGAATGTTGGAGTCCCTCCCCCAGACTGTATCCAAATTACCAAGCTCCTCTAACTTGAGCTATGAATAATGAGAATGTGCAACGCGTTAAAATAAATGAACAGCCTACATGAAACTCGTCCACCAAACTGGCCATCTGAAGGGGTATCGATGTTCGCTCCTTTGCATAAACATACAACCAGTCTGCATAGCGGAGGCATTGCTCCGTTGTGGGTGCAAGGAGACCATCATGAATGCAGGGTTGAAGAAGTGTCCTGGGGCGAGAGAGGAAGTGTCAGTTAATAGCCAGATCAGGACACAAAAATATATGCACCACAATTCCTGTTCGCTATGGCGATGTATGAGTAAAATGTGGCCAAGAAGCGGGCAGTGCACAATGGGTTGCCAAAAACTTCATATACGGTTAGGAAATGGAGAAAGGCCTTTGAAAATGCAAGTGAGCTGGTATTGAGGGCAGGCCTGAAGAAATGGCAACTTACCAGCCATGAAAAATGGTTCCATTATTGTGTAGACCCCGATCCCATAGAAAAGACTGTGGTATTTGGGAATAGTGTTGCAGGCACGAGTATAACAGGGTCCCAGAAGAACTTTATCTTCAATCCATTTGGCCACCAGCACCAGATAGTCCTGCATCGAAGTGAAAATATTTGGGGGGATGGAGAAGTCGGAGAGGTTGGTAGCCCACATAGGCTGCAACTTACTCAGGATTTTCTTGACATTATGACAATAAAAGTATGTACCTGGAAGATGAGGTCAATGGAGGGAAGGCCAGAACATGGGAGGAGAATATGAATGCCATAGCAATCCTGAATTTATGGACCTAGATTATGGCGTTCAATTCAATTTGGCAAGTGTGGAAAATGGAAATACAACACACTGTCTTGCTCACATTTCGCATTGAGCATTCCCAGCACTCACGAGGATAGAATTGGACCGATGTGTGGGTGAGATACTGGAGCTTGAAGCGAGAACTTAGCAGAGGTCAATGAAAAAGGGAGAAAAGGAAATACCATAATGTTGAAAGCAGAACCTCAGATGGTCTCAGATGGGGGCTGAAAAGGCAGTTGGGGTCTCAGATGGGTCGCAGATGAGGAGGCGAAAAGCCAGGATCCATTGCACACTAGCTACATATATATGTGCCAGAACAATAGAGATGGTAAAGACAATAAGAACAATAGGAACAATAAGAGGAAGATCAGTATCAACACAATACGTAGTCAATGTGATCGTCTGAACCAAAGACCAGACATCAACGCATAAAACATACAGTACCAAAATGAAGGATAAGTGCCCGACGTGTGTATGTTATCTTGTGCAGAACAAGTGTATTGAGTGAAGGTGGGTGGGGATTTTTAGCGGTGACACGAAGTGTGGGGGGAAAACATTGCTTTGGTGGTCCTTGTGGCCTCATTTCACCGTACAGGATGCATCCAGATCATATACAAGTCCCTTTTTCGCCTCCTGCAAAGCACCAGCATGACTAGCTTTGGCCTTTGTTGCATCAAGTGTGATACCCTGCAGGATAAAAGATTCGCCAGCAGCCTTTGCAGACTCCAAGGCCTTCTGAGCCTGTTTCCCAGATGCAGTACATTCTCAACTCTCTGGCATAGTTTGGTGATGGATGGTGTTGGCTGTTAGAACAAGATAGTAAGACGAAAGAGATGTGCACAATTGATCAACCACCTCGTGACCGTGTGCCAATTCAACAACAAACATCCTGATCAGGATCAATTGTTAGAAAACCTGGCTCCAAGTTCAACTCCTGCTGAAAATTCAACATACATGGAATGCTTCTCTCCACTGAGATCAGTTGAATCTTCTGCAGACTTGTGAGTATGTGATGTTTAATTCTTTATAGGATTTACCTTCCTTCGTCCAGCCATCACCGGTTCATAAATAGCACATTAGGGACAGTCAGAGTAGACAATTAACCCATGATTCATGCCACGATTCAGTCGGCAATTCATAAATTATTTTATCACAGGAGAATCATCAAAAAGTGAATCACAATTCAATTTTTGAATCACCTCCAGAGGCGATTCAGTTGGTGAATCGCAATGATAAGGTGTGTATCTACACACACATGAAAATCGCATTTTTGTGACTTTTCATCCTTAAGGCCTTTCATCTAGCAAGACCAGCTACTTAGAGTACATATCCTCCCTGGGATAGTGTACTTAGACTGTAGAAGGCGGCAAGCCAGCTTAAAGAAACTAAAACCAGAGTTACTAGATCTAAGCCGGCCTGGCTAGGGTTGGACTAGATCAAGTTGACTCGCCCATGCTGTGCAGAGTTCCACAGGAGGGTTCGTGCAGGCCCACCTGCCGAAGTCTGTGCTCGAGGTCAATCAAGGGGAACTACGGAGGAGCTAACAAAGGTGGCTTTGGCTTGATAACCAGCGGGTGGTAATTGAATTCCTACAGGAGGCAACTAATAAGTCGAGCCAAGAAGGTGCTGCGGTCACATGGTCTCAGTCCTGTGGGAGGGTTCTGGATGACACATGTCTGTTTTAGATATGGAAAGAAATGAGCACGGGGAGCTAGTTGTGGGAAGCTACGGTTACCCCTGGTGAACCTACCCATGAAAGATTAAGTGACTAATAAGAGAGGACACTTCGGCGGGAGGGAAACTCATCGCTACCCGCAGAAAGGGTCTAACCAACCCGCGTACCTGAGGATCAGAGTGGTGTGCTTATTGTTCCTTCGGCAATTTGGCCAGCATAGAGATAGTATTGGGAACACGTGCTTAGTCAGAGTGGACCTACCCACAGGACTTATAGTTGCTAGGCGAGGGGCAACTGACAGACTGAGACATCGAGGGGGAGCCTCCTGCGTTGCTAATTCGATTGATATCAATGATTTATTATCTCCGTTTAGTTGTGGCAAAGTGTATAAAAAGGTGTAGTCCACTTAGTTTGTAGCAGTGAATCTTACCCCCACATTACGGGCTCTGGGATTAACTAGAATCTAATAAAACTTGACTGAAGAGAAAAGACCCTAGTAGTGAATAACCATTAGACTTGAGATAAGACTTCATAAGTGCTCGTCCCGCAAGGATTGGTAGCCAGTTGTCCGACCTGCAGTCTTACTCTAGATTCCTTAGTAGCTGGGCGCTCAGGACCTAGTTTTAAGTTTGAAACCTCTGGTCCTGTGGAATCTAAGAGTGTGATCCTGGGAGGCCTGGGGCTTTGGACCATTCATTTGCTGCACTCGGATTTCTAAGGATTGTTGGTTCACTCCTGTGGAACTAGTCTTCTGCACCTTAAACTGGGAATAGTACTACTGTACAGGAACCTCTTTGAATTGAATCTGGTCTACACTACTTGACGGGTGATATGTACCCTACCTCCCTGAACACAACACGATAGTATTTGAGATTGAGGAGTGATTAGTTTGGTGGTTAGTTGGGTTGAGTTAGAGTCTATCTCACTTCACTCAGCATACTAGTGCTATTTCACTGCTGCACTCAGGTGCAGCATTTCAGTGATTCACTTTTTCAGTTTTGCTTATGTTATCACAAAATCTGTTGACTCATTTACTCGCCTTATGCTCCCTTCCATGTTCTCATGCTATTCACCACCAATTTTTGCCAACTTTTCGTGTCTGCTGGCCTACATGCCAATACACTTTATGCACCACTCTGTAGCCCAATAAACTCTTTTTCTGAGCTCACATACATTTAATAAATTGAATTTGCCACTTTGCGTGCAATCTGCCCATTAATCACCTGTTAATCATGTTTTAATCGTGTTTGAATCACATTTTGAATCGGGACGGTCAGAACTGGAAGTGATTTTCCGATTATGATGATGCAAAATAATTATTTGAATCGCTAACTGAATCATCACATGAATCACTGATTAATTGTCTACTCTGACTGTCCCTATTTTGGTAACCTGCCTCAAATTGAAAGGGGCATAATTCAGTAGGGTTGCTGCTTATATGTCTCACATTCATTGTCCTTGTTCATTATCCTTGCTAACTTAAGTTGAACAGCCAGTGTATTACTGTGTATAAAGTTTAAGCTGGGTCCAGAGTGCCCATACTAACACAGACATTCAATGGTCTTGTATTGGCTTAATGGCTTAATGGTTAATACACTTTCCATTGCTCTTTGTTATCAGACGGTCTTGGGTTCGCATCACAGATGCGGGATGATAATGAATAAGGACAATGAATGCATCTCCCACCATTGTGTGTCACAGCCCTCCTCGTTGTGTTGTAGTTCTCCCCATCGATGTAGCGAAGCGAGTCCTGCCGACGACTGTCGGCTCTTTATTATCAGATGGTCTTGGGTTCAGGATCTTTTTGATAACTCAACCAAAATTGGTGATCTTCATGTTTAAACACACCGGTTCAACAGTGTTAAACATGAACAGTGCTTAATCGGTTCCCAGTTTAAGCTGGCACTATGTACTGCAGTTGTCCTGCTGCAGCACTGGCGCAGTGTTAATCAGAACAATATTTAAAACCCATTTGGTGTTGTACAGCACATTGCTTAAGCAAACCTAATAGGGATTTATTGCTCTTGATATCAAGCAGATACAGATAAGATTATTGATGCCAATATAAACTGGATATAAAAACTTGCTGCAATGGACCAATGGTGCATGCATCATGTGACTTGTCCCTGCCTGATTTAGATACTGCGCATTGGAAAGCCAAGTCAGCCACTAAAGCTTCTGGGAAGCACAACGGATGCAGGCACCCTCGAAGACATTGTGGCCTCAATTTACGGTTGCCCCTGAGCCCCGTAAGCTCATACGGGGTGAATGTGACTTGACCTCGTTATGATAATCTTCATCCCTGATGTGTATGCCAACCGAAAAAATCCAGACATTCCACAGGCATGCCAGGCCACATCCTGCACCAGATGTCTGTGGATGCAGCAAGGGGCATGTACACTGACCTCAGTAGCAAATGGGACTCTCGTCCAATCATCAAAATGAACAAAATCTACTGCATGAATGCACTGAGCTAGTGTAGGATGAGTCCCTGCAGAATGAATTTCAGGGGTCAAATCACTTTGCAAGCATGCAACATCTCGGACAAATGCGAGCATGCAACAACTGAGAGTGGCCAACATCAATGGACAAGACCCAATCTGATCAATCCGTGTTGATGGTCGCTGTTGTAACAAGTTGACTGCCAGTGGAAACAAATCGTAGATGTGATGTGGCAGCCACATGAGAAGACTGCCACCAGTCAAGAGGAATGTGGCGGTCACACCATCACATTCCAATCTTGTGCTCACACTCACTCTGTTTTTTGAAGATTTAACAAAAGACAGGCTCTCGGAGCCTGAGTGCAAGGATATCAGCTTGTATCAATTGATTGTAGGACTGCCATTCTGCGTGGAGAAAACCACCGGTGGTGTGATTCTCAAGACAACTGGCACCAATTCGTCTACTACCCACTGCCTCCTGTCAATGCAAGCCTATTGGGCATGGACTGGAGTCATACACTCCAGCTGCTTTCCTATTTTACTGTGTTCATCCCTCCCAAGGAATTTTATCCTCATCTGCACTCTGCATTCATCCAAAGTCCACCAACATTGCCACGAACCACGAGTTCGACGAGGCACTGACTCAGGCAACTTTGAATCACACTGATTCACACTGAAGCCATTCCATGGGTATGTGCCATCCGCACCAGGGCTGCCAAGTGGAATTTGTCCATTTGTCCACTTTGACCATCTGGTCCATGAGCAATCCATGAGGCTTCACAGACCAGTGCAGTGAAGCCTTCAGCATCAGGTTGGATGGTGTACACGTTGAAAGGGTTTGCATGCTGCATACTAGATGGCTAAATGAATGATATGAGACTGGCATGAGAGCAGTATACATTTATGGTATGTCTGTCTAGCTCATTCTTTGTCCTCCATGCACTGACAACTCCTCCCTAGTTGCTTCCTCTGGAATCAGGGAAGCTATGTACGGTAGTCATGTTGGCGTGGAGCGCATCCTGCAGAGGCTGAACTCCTCATGCGGGACTCTTTCAGCAGGTGCAGGGCAAGCTGAGGTGCTTCAGTGACTTGGAATGGAGTCCAGCAGTAATTCATTAGAACCACTTAGAAGTACAAGCTGCAAGTAAGTCTCTTCTTAAAAAACCAAACTTTGAATGTATATGTAGTGGAAGTGGGATAATCTTAATGAGAAACCTGGGTTTCTCATAGAAACCCTGCCAGTTGGGGAAACCTTTTGCAAAGTCTAATGGGAAACCCTTTTGGCAACCGGTGGGACAGCTGGGGGGAGTTTAAAATTGGTTCAAACTTAACTGTCATTGAAGTCTTTGACAAGAATCACTGCTGCTTCTCCACTGGAAAAATGCATGTGAAGGACACCACTGGGGAGGTGCTACAGCCATTATTAATTCATCCCATGAAATAAAGGATTATTCTATTGGGAAACCCCGGTTGCAGGCAGAAACCCCCCCTCCAAAAATAAACTCTACGTAGAAGCCCCGATTTCTGCCAGAGGCCAGCCACCTGATGGACTGCCTAATTCGGACATGGTCCTTGAACCGACTGCCAGTTGAAAATTTTATTCTTGGCTATCAAGCCTGATTTTGACTTATGCAAAAAATAGTAGATGGTTTACCATGGATTCTGTGAGTGCCAACTCCTGTGACCTTTTGAAATCTTGAGCATGAGGCAAAGACATGATCTTGCCCCTGTTCCACATCGGAAAAAGAGATGGTCTCAGAAAAGAAACCTGAGGAGAGCAGGTCTGGGTCTACCAACACTGCATATGCAACGGCCCATGAGGGATAGTGGAGCTGAGAGACAAAAGACCTGCATAGGTAATCCCTATTGATCAGCAAAAGCGAGCATAGTTTCAGCTCCTGCTCAGGCAGCCTCAGGCCCTCACCAGTGAATCTTCTTGATCTTCTCTTCATGAAAATTGAGCTCAAGAGACTGAACAACAGTGAGTAGCTTGCCCCAACACCTCTTCTTGGTCCCCTGGCCCATTGTGAGGAAGTTCTGCCAAATACCGTACTGCCCACATCAATTCCAGGAGCCTGATGGTACATTATGGGCAAAGAAGCAGCCATAATACAGTAATACAGTCATACAGTGTGAGCAAGCCAAAAAAATTGTCATTCTCTCTTGAAATTTCAATCGAAATTCACCTACAGAGGTTGATTTTTATAATCTAGAGGCATCAGGGGCACAGAGGAAGCACACATGCCAGTGGCCAAGACATTTGGTAAGGATAATACTTCAGTTGACTCGGAGACACTCACTTGAAATTGCATAGCCACACAATCTATATCCATCTGACATGATTCTTCAGTACTTCAATTGTCACCACAATAATTTGATGGGCTTCCCCTCCTAATTGACGAGATTCCTGGGCATCAAGGACCCATATAACCATCTTGTATGGCTGCAGTCAGCAGCCCTATATAACATGCCACTTTAGTAGCCTTTTCAAACCAGCCTGAGACATGAATGAACATGTCGAGGGCTTTGGAGGCAAAATAATGCAGTGAAGGCATCTCTCAACATGACTTTGGTGCGGTTTGAAGAGAAATCTGAGAAAGGCATGTTATTTACTTGTGTTGGTATGGGTGCCTATGGCTGGAGGCCTGGATCACAGAAACCCTTCCTCAAAAATTTCTTATTTTGGGGGTTTCTACATAAGGGGGGGTTTCCGCCTGCAACCGGGGTTTCTCAATAAAATAATCCTGAAATAAATCCTAGGGCCAATAAGAAGAACTTTGAACCAAGTTCAACCAGCCCCTCCTGCAAAGCTGGATAGGAAGAACATTCAAAGTGTGCTCTGTGTATGTGTAGAAAGCCTTACCTGTATTCCTGCTATGTTTTGTTTGATGATTGAAATTTTGAATTGGATTCAACTTCAAGTTGGAACAGGTTGCAATCAATAAACACACACATTTATTCTGTGACTATTACATAGTCTTTGAAGCTTGAACATAACTATTTCGATGACCATTAACATCCATACACTCTCAGTTTTCATTAGCTATGCATATTTTGAACATATTCCATACATGATTAAATCCAGCAGGCAATTGGCATCCTCTTGTGCTTCCGATCCGACCTGCATCGGCACACCGGCACTGATAGCTGATAGGGGTTTCCCTGAGAAACCCGGGTTTCTCATTCAAATTATCTGTGGAAGTGAGTTTCACAAATCCATATATAGTGGGAGTGAATTTGGTCAATGTATATATAGCAGAAGTTAGCTGACCAATTATATTAGTAGTGGGAACTTCAAGTGTATATAGTGGAAATCTCACTTTTCCCACTACATATATTGAACATTTTAGGACTCGAAAGTGGGGGGAAATGGCTCAAAGGACTGGTTTAGATAGTGGAAAGTCGAAAAGTTCAAATGTATATAGGGAAATAATAAAAGTGCACTTGGACTGCCATACACTGGTTGAACATTTCAAGTTTTTTGGTGAAAAAACTAGTGAAAAATGTTTTGAATTTTACAGCAATTTTTCAGTGAAAAACCAAGTGAAAAACTTGTAACTTCTTCATGAATTTTTTGAACTTCAAAACTTTTTCAGCACTTTTTCAGAAATTTTTCACAAGGTTCAAAAAGGTCACCAAAATGTTTCAAGTTTTTCACCTGCTTTTTTGGCGAAAAATTACTGTAAAATTCAAAACATTTTTCACCAAAATTTTCAGTGCAAAACTTGAAATGTTCAACCAGTGATAGATTACGGAGTGATGTAGCAGCAGCTGCAGGTCCTGTAGTATTTCGACCAAGTGTTCACATCACGTGTCACATGGACCTGTGAACAGAACACTTTTGGCCCTCGTCACAGATCACAGACACTGGTTGAGCATTTCAAGTTTTTCAGTGAAAATATTGGTGAAAAACTTCCTTCATTTGTCATGCTTTTTTCACTGAAAAAATCTGTGAACAATTCAAAGTAAAATCAAAAAGTACTGAAAAAGTTTTATACTTTTCACATACTTTTTCAGTGAAAAAAGTGTGAAAAATGAAGATAGTTTTTGACCAATATTTTCACTGAAAAACTTGAAATGCTCAACCAGTGAGACCCCAATTTTTCCCAATTTGGGTTGACTGACATATACAAAAAATTCCGGCCTGGAGCTTTTTATCGTATTTTCACATGGAATAAACACCTTGTTTAGTCAAGAGGCACTCGATCTCTGGATCAGCCAAAATGTTCCCACGATGCCCCCCCGAGAAACGGTAGTGATGATGAAAGCCATCAGATCCATGGCTGATCGGGACATGCCTCATTTGCACCACTCGAGGTCATGTCTCGCTTGCACCACTCAATGTCTCAGCTTGCCTCTGCTATCCGTGTCCTTGCCGCCCTCTAGCACCTCACTCTGCAAACAGTATGGGACCCCATCATTGTATATGATGCACATAACCTGTCAAATAATGCAATTCCTCTAACATTGGAGAGGGCCCGGCGGTCTGCAGCGGAAAACCAGCTATAGAATAGATGTGGTAGGACAAAAGGGATGATGATGACTAATCTACTGATCGGGCCGGAGGAGGCACCTGCGGCGTCTCCAGTCTCCCCCCACCAAATGACGTCCGACCCCGGACGTCTACAACTCGGGGGTATAAGAAGAAGAAAAAATGCGGAGGAAAAGTTAACCAAAGATGGCGAAAGAAAAAGCGGAGTAAGTAAAGTCGTGAATAAAGGGAAAGAGTGCGTAGCGAGAGTGAGCATAGAGAGAGAGGAGCATATATCAGAGGCATAAATGGAGGGAATGATGATAAAAGGATGATGGAGCTAGTGGTACTCAAGAGGAAACTCGAAGGAGCTAAGGAGCACCACCCCGGCCCCCTCCAAACAGCGGTGCGCGACCTCGCGCAAATCTCAGCCCTTGCCTTTCTTGGCAATTCGGCGGAGCGCATTGCGTCTGCGCTCGGTGGATGGGGATGCGGCCGGTGTGGTAACGGCGAGAGGTATGTTGGGGGGTATGGGAGGCGACATGGGGCTGACCACTGTGGGAGGGCTGTAGCTGCGTGCGCGGACGGCACTTCTGGGAGGTGGGGATACGGCGACAGCGGTGCCTGCGATGTTGGGGGGTACGACCTTGCGCTGGGGAACAGGGTCGCCAGCGGGTACTGTGGCTACCGAGGGTGTCGACACGTCAGGTGGTCGGGGTAGGTGGGGCAGAGCTTCACGGGTGAAATCCGGGCATGAGCGCGTGCGGCGGGGATGCACGTGTCGGGTCTTTCCTTTGGATTGCGCCGAGTTGCTCCTCTGGACTACGTGGGGCTGAGAGCGGACAGAGCGCCGGGTGGATGTTGGAGGAGGGACAAGCATGTGGATAGGGTGTTTGCGTGTGGTGGAAGGTGGTCGTGCACGCCGTGGCGGAGATGGGATCGCCCGCATCGAGAGAATGTTGAAGGCCTGGTGGAAGGCGTCCTCGAGGAAGTTAGCCTCGACGTCGTACGCGACGGGGAGATCGACGGGGTATTCGGCAAACTCGGTGGGAGCGGGGGCAGCAGTGACTTCGAAGTTGGTAGGCTCGTCGTCAGGTCATCTGCGATCTCTGGGTCGTCAGCAGTGTACCCATGGTCCGGGTGCCAGTAATCCTCGCGCTCCTCGTCCCAAATCCAGCCCTCGGCCTGTGTGCGCTCGTCTGCGAGCTGGTCCACGTGCCACTCCGCAAGAGTCTGTGCATACTTTGCTCGCTCATTTTCCGGAACGTGACCCTGCTGGAGCGCATACTGCATCGCATCCAGGTGGTCAGCCATCCACGGTACATGGGGAGGAGCAGGCTCTGTGTCCGTAAGCTGAGAGGGGGACTCGTAGCGACGCATACACCAGAAGGTGGGCCACGCAGCAACTTGTCTGCCCAAGAAACGGTGTCCGCGAGGATGTCCGCGAATGTGCACGGGGCCTCTGCGTGTGCAGTGTACGCGAATTCGTCCTCAACGGGGCTCTGCTCATCCTCCAGCATGTACTCCTCGTCGCCTAGCACAGGATAGTCGGCCTCGTACCTGAGTCCATCGCAGTCCACGCTCATCACACCCACATCACCGTCCTCCTCCGCATAATAACCCCCCTCGTGGTACGCGGGTATGTCTGCGTCCGAACCGTGGCCATAGTCCTCATAGATTTCCTCTGTTGGCGCGTCGGCATGGTCCTGGTTGTCGTAGAACGCGTCGTCATCGTATGAGGGCTCGGGGTCGTAATACTCGGGCTCAGGGTCGTAAGAGGGCTCGGAGTCGTAGTAGTTGGGCTCCGGGGGGTCGTAGCAGGCAGGGCCGTAGTCATAATAGTCGTAGTAGCTCGCCATGGCGAGATTCTCGCGTCAAAAGTCACGCAGTGAAAATTTTGTGCTCGTGCCGTAAGCATGGTGTCTCGTCGCCAAGAGAAGTCGACGGTGGGTCCAGGGCGCGGAGGAAGAGCGAATCACACTCTCATCACCAAAATGGAGAGGGCCCGGTGGTCTGCAGTGGAAAACCAGCTATAGAATAGATGTGGTAGGACAAAAGGGATGATGATGACTAATCTACTGATTGGGCCGGAGGAGGCGCCCGCGGCGTCTCCAACATATACCACCTTTTCTTTGGCTGTACCTAGTGCGAGTGATGAGATACCCAGGGAGATAGGAGACTGGAGCAATGGGACACACAAAGACCTCTGTCCCAGGTGTTCTAAGTATCTTAAACATGGCCATGACGGAGGTTCACCAGAGGTGCGACACGAGCCCGAGAATGGCAAATCTGGAAGGTCTTCATCCGGTGCAGGTGAGGATACTGATGTTTTCACATAGTCATAAAGCAGTAGATAGCTAGATTTGTGAAAAAACAAAGGGCTAATACAGCAAGAGGGAGCACAGGCTCGGCGAGCGACAACACAGAGAAAATGAGCAGCGCCAGCAATGCTGCCTTCCGTTTTCAGTTGCCGTTAATCAGGACAGGGTCCGACGGATTCCGGGATCAATTTGCTTAACCAGATCATTTTGGGAGATCCAGAGATCAATCACAGGACCCCGGTCTATCAGGCCAAATGCCTGATCCCAATCCCAACAAATTTTGGGAAGATTTTGTGTTTGGCCTGTGCCAAATCCCAACATTTTCAGTCAAAATTGAGCTCAGGCCTGTTGCAAATCCCGACAAAATCGCGGCAGTGGCAGAAAATTTCCGAAAATGAGCCATGTGGGGCGTAAATTTTGGGTCTGGACCCAGATTTTGTATGATTTTTGGCCAAAGGCCTGTGCCAATCCCAACAAATTTGCCCCAGATCTGACATTTGGCGTCCCGACAAATTTGGCTCAGGTGGGAACAGGCATTTGGACTGATAAACCGGGGTCCTTCAATCACCTCTTGCGTTTAGTGAACATTTGTCAACACACATCACACCCTGTGAACACTTGGTCGAAATACTACAGTATGTTGCCAATGTTCATGCCTACCTGGTGGCCACATCAAGGCCACATGCAGGCACTTTTGCAGTGTACCATCGTGAGTCTTATCCACTACAGTAGAAATAAAAATGCAAGATGAGTAAAATATATTGTAAATACAAGTTCCCTGCTGGGCACCGCCACGGCCGTAGGCTCGTGACCAACCGCGTTCGCCAAGCACGTGACTGCGCTTATCCCGGTTGGCGAAGCGGCTGGGATATCATGCTGTGATTTTGGCTGATGCCGCCAAATGAGGTTTTGGACTTGGTATTTTCGACCTCCTGTACCTTCAGAAAAAGAGTGTAAAAAGTTGTATAGTCAAAGATGGACAGTTTTCAATTCTGAGTTGAATGAGACCAACTTGTTTCGGATTTTGCCCAAAAATAAGTGGGGCTCCATCAATTCAAAATGAAAAATGAAGTAACTTTCTCTATATAACTTGGGCCTGGAGCTCCTTCATTCTGAAAGTACGGGAGGGCAGGGGAAGGGCTGAAATTTTGGGGGGGGCATTTCTGCACGATGCCTTTGCTTTGCAACCGGCGCTACGTCCGAAATAAAACAAGAAAGTGATGAAAATGTTTTGAAATTTTCACCTGCTTTTTCAGTGAAAAATGTCTGAAAAATAAACAACATTTTTCACTGAAAAAGAAGGTGAAAATTTTGAAATGTTCAACCAGTGGCCGGCACAAGAAATGCGTGACAGACAGCACGTGCAGTGTCTGTGACGCTCCCGGGCCTTCACTGCGAACGCCATGGAAAGCCATGCTTCCCAGCAATCTGTGTTGAAACAGATTGACGATCTCTGGTTTTTGGATGGGAGCTTAACCCTGCGTGCTGAAAACACAGTCTTCCGCGTTTATCGTGAAGTGCTGGCCGCCAGATCACCTGTATTTCGGGATATGCTTTCATTTCCGCAACCCGGGTCTGTGTCTTCAGCTGCAGAACATGTGGATGGGGTACCTCTGGTTGAGATGCATGACCCAGCGGTAGAGGTGGAACCTTTTCTTCGGGCGATTTTTGACTCCGCGTATGCGAATCTACTTTATTCTGAACTTCCTATCTAAGCATATCTTGCTCAAGATTCTTCATGCCTCCACCGTCGAAGCCCTACATTAGCGATGTTGTGTCGATATTGCGCCTTAGCCACAAATACGACATTCAATACCTCCACCGCCGTGCTTTGCACCACCTGGCTCGTCTCTTCCCAACGACGCTTGAGGATTATCTGGACACTCTTTACCGGAACAGTCCTGACTATGGAGTGCTGGAAAATGTCCCAGATATTCATATACGCATCCTCAAAGCCGTACATGAAGTCAACGCACTGTGGCTCCTCCCGGTTGCCTATTCTCGCGCGTCCATATTTCCTCCCAGTACTCTGCTCTCTGCAACGCCCGGAGACGTGGAGGAGATCAGAGCCACGCTCTCCGTTGCCTACGACCACCGGGTGAGGCATATCGCCACCATCGTCCGCTTCCTTGCACTTCAGATCTGTACTTCTAAATCTCCCACCTGCAATTCCGGACGACTCTCGCTGATCGCGGTACTTATGCGCATCGTTTCTGATGGGGATAAGACGTTTGAACCTTGGGCGCCATGGAGTTGGGATGACATGCCCCTCGTGTGCGCAGCTTGCGTTGACTCTGTTAGGGAACAGCATTCAGATAAGATAGAGAAACTCTGGAACGAGTTACCGGCGCCTTTCGGGCTACCTGCATGGGATGTGTTGGAGGCTATGCGAGTGGAGGTTATGGAATGATTTTCACCCTGTTAGTGATCGTAGTATTGATTAAAAATAATTCCTCCTCGTCGCACGGTCATGCTAGTCCGTATCTAGGAGATATCACGCATTGACGAAGTGTTCCCACTAGACGAATAATCACTTGAGTGGTACATGGATGGGAAAAGGGATAATCAGGTCGCAAGATTTGCAATACTAGAACTTAGTAGAAGGAAGAGCAGTAATTACAACATCAGTGAAACGAATGGCGAAGTACGGGATCTCAAAATCAACAAACCGAAAATCGATCATAGCCTTATAGAAAGCAGGGCTGAATCCCCTATGGAGTGCACTGTGGCTCAAAATTTGAGCTTCAATTCAACCTTGAAAAGATTGGCGATAAGTACCGGGCGGCGCTGAAGACGAACATTTGATGGAACGTACCTTCTCCACTTCCCGTTGTATTTTTGGGATCAAGCGGGTCGAAACGAACTGGGGCAATTGGTCGAAGGCCTTTTCGCGACAAGTACTACATTTCCATATTTTCTTCATAGCGTCCGACATCCATTTGGGATCCTTCATATCTGAGGCTGGCCTCGCTGCTAAACCTTTCCCCACGACCTCGAGATAATCGGTGAACCACACACGAACGGCGCGAACAACGTCACCCGAGAGATACCAACGCACATCATGCGCGGGGCAGTTGCCATTATTACTGCAGTTGAACCACACCCAATCGCCGGCATTGATCCATCGTAAATCCTGCGTAATCCCTTGGGAAGCTGTCCCACACAAGTAATGATACCGAAGGAGCGAGTGGTACAAATTTGCCGTAATATAGCTCAGCTCTACGGGAGCTTCGTCGTTGGGGACACGAAGTGGGAGCTTCAAGGACTCCTTGGCGGCAGCCCTGGCGACATCCTCCCATCCATGATGGCAGGCGATGGCGAAGACGGAGACAGGATGTGCCTCGATGTATCCTCGCAGATAGATTTTGCCGAGTGAGACCAAGCGGCGAGCGTCGTATTTAGATATGAGCACCTCCAGAACCTCGCGCAACTGGTCCAGCGTCTCAATCGTTACATTGGACCCGGGGTAGCAAAAGCGTAGCATTCGATCGACAACGACACCAGCCTCCTGCACCGGGATGACAGGCAGTTCGGATTGGACATCCGGCTGTGGAAGCGTGAACATGTCCTGGAAAACGGGAGATACTAGGGACAGAATTGTACGGTAGACCCGGAAATCGTGGTTATCTGATGAGCGGAGAATGACATCGGCGGCGAGGTCGTCGAACGGGGATTGGGGGGCGAACGGGGCAGGAGTGGTTGCCCGGCTTGTTGCAGGAGTAGTAGTAACGGAGGACATTTTTCGATCTGTAGACCGTTCAGCAAAGGTTTCGAGCTTCAAGATGGAAAATAGACGGTGGCGAGAGCGTGGAAGCCTCGAGGCGGAAGTCAGAAGCCGCGAACGGCGATCACCGTCCTTCAGGCAACATGCTTTCCCACATTGGAACCTCCACTAAACCTCTTGACGGTGGCAACAGCTAGAAAAGTGGCACTAGAAAAAGTCGAAAACTTTATCGAACACCAGGACGGTCTGTCATTGAGTCGAACAAGGTACTCCCAAATAATCCGCTGATCTGTGATCTCGACATGGAAAGCAGATCGCGTCCAGGCCAGTCCTTTCGCCGAGGATATGTTCGATCTGCATGCAGACACAATGGATTTGAGACGAAGTGAAAAACAAAGAGGGAAAATTTTGGGAGAGAATGACCCGGCTTGGAGTCGAACAAAGCACGCTAGAGTTAGTTGCTACGAGCATTGTATGGAATGCGGGTGCGTGCCGCTTCGCGCACAGATCTTTATTACTCATGGCGCGATGCTGAATTAACCAGAAGAATCATCATGGCAAGTAGATGAATATACATAAATATCGTACGAAGAAACCAATTGGGTTACCGCTCATAAACGAAGGAGCTGACGCCGTCCAGGGTGTCGATTCGCATCTAGATCATTGCTAGATCAGAGCCACCCAAGAATTTAAAAAGAGATCACCAGATGGCGCGTAAAACGATTCTCAGTGGACGTCGAAAAAGGAGAAAACGTTCGGAAGCACCTATGACGTAGCCTTGATTCGAACAAGGACCTTCCCATTGAATACAGAATGGCATTGTAGGGATGAAGACGCATCGGGTGTACCCCACTTCGCTGTTAGGTCGTTGATCCTTGGAAATCTGATACATAGATAGAGAATAGAGCTCGGCAGGATGAAGAAAATGCATCTGACCTGCACATCAGGGAAACCCCCCCCTGATATTTTGTGATACTTTATCACAAATTGTTGAAAAATATCGAGGGTTACAAAGTTGGCGCTATTTTGCCCAAAATATCTTCCCCCCCTGGAAGAATATCTCTAATTTTGTGCAACTTATGTGCAAACTTTGTGCGAAGATATGGCTAAATTATATAGGGATTTCTCCACCTTTGCTTTAATATCCGTAGTTCAAAACACACAGAGAGAGATCGCGCAAAGACAACTGGCAATAAGATAATATAAGGTATTTAAAGGATATACATTAATTCCATTAAACGAGTTTACGAGTCATTAAATTTACGCTGCCCGGCCGATCGCACTACTTGATTAATCATCGTCGAGATCAAGAGTAATGACGTTTCTTGCTGAGGAGGCGACAGGAAGGTCGGGCTGAGATTGGCTGCAATTCGTCTCAGCACGGAAAAACGATTAGATCGAAAGCAACTTACGAGGCCTTGAGATAAAGTTCATGCATGAGTTTATGGAACGCTTTGGCTGACTTCTCAGTGGTCCGTTGTGCTTGCATCGTTTCAATATGGCTCTTGTAGGTACTCTCGAGGCGACCCTGGCTGAACTCGGGAGCGGGAACATGGACCCCCGTCTGCCAGGCACTCAGCGCAGCCCCTACCTGTATTGAGAAAATTAATAAGTATAGCAGGGATGATAGGGAAATACGAACGTGCGTGGTGACTATGCAAACCATGGCATCAGGAAGTACCTTTTGGTTAGCGTAATCCGGATCGGCTATAGAAGACTTCATGTCCGCTCCATGCTTGAAGCCGAAAGACTTCGGAGTACTGAACCAAATTTCGTGGATGATATCAGGAATGATGGGGGCAAGAAATGGTGCGTTAGTTTTGAATGCCTATAATCAATCAATGTAAGCTCAAGCAGGTTAAAGAGATAAAGATTGACCTTGATAGCCTTGGCGGGCGTGTCGGCGTTGGGCGTGACAGTTGTGACATCATTGGGAGGGCGAAGCTCCTGAGGTTTGTACGGGAAGATATAATGCTGTTCCTTCATAAGAAGCTTCACGATTGCCCGGACTTGCGAGGGAGTGGTTCCAGCTTTGTTAAGCTCATAGTGGGCTGCAACTTTGGAGATCGCACTCTTTCGGATATCGGTCCGCACATTACCGGTGCGAGCACAAATCTGTCGCATTGTCAGCTTGCTCACGGACACTCTCAAGGCACTTACAAGGGGAGCCAGAGAGCGGCAGAAGCTAAGATCACGTTTGGCGCGCTTGTTAATCGGGTCACCGTCGGCCCCCTTGCCCTTGGCGGCCTCGCGAAGCAGCTTCTGGGCAAAAAGAGAACGTGACGCCATCGGCTGATAAGCATCTGTGAATGCTAGGTCGTACAGAGAAAGCTCCATGGCACCCTTGATAACAGATCGGAGGAGCGGAGGCTGGTCAAGCAGCTTGACGAGGCCGCCATGGGATGGATAGGTGATCCTAGTGCTTGGTTTCCAAGCCGACTCTGGCACCTTATCGGCCTTCGATGTCTTCGGGCCGTGAAGGACGTTCGTAGCGCGAATCTCGGGTTTCTATGAAGCAGTATTGGTGAGCACCATGTTAATCAAGTACATGTCCCGTACCTCTTGATCATACTTCAGTTGTTGAGCTGTCTTCTTCGTGTCGGTGTTCTTGAGTTGAGCGGACGTGGAGGAAGGTAAGTGATTGGTAGAGAGGCCTAGTGCAGTACGTACCTGGGGTCGCTTCATATCGCGCGCCAGCACTTCAGCCTCAGATTCCGACTCGTCCTTCACAAGGTCCTCGGTATCCATGTCGAAGTCCGTATCGACTGGAAGATCATATTCGGATGCTCTTGAAGATGAGGAGGACTGGCGACGATGGCCAAAGACCGAAGGCAGGTCAGCAGGGTCGAAGTCTGACATGGCATCGTCACTGCCGGCATCATCTGCCTGGGCTGCTGGCTTTGGCTTCACCGAGACGATATGAGGTCGCTGTACTGTAGTTAGGCCACAATCAATTTGAGAGACCTGTAGCTCACCTCCGAGAGGAGCTGCTCTGCGACGTGCTCAGGGTCCCCAGTGAGCCCGTCATCATCCTCAGAAATGCGCGCGGCGTCCGACGTCTCGTCGTCTCCTGGCGATGGGCTGCCAGCCATGTCATCGTCGTCATCTCCTGCAGCAGGCTTTGGCTTCGACTTGGGGATGGGGACAGGAAGCGCAGGGGGTGGAGCCTTTTGAGGTGCTTTGTTGATCGCTGGTTTCCCAGCCGTGTCATCATCGCCTACAGCAGCCTTCGGCTTCGACTTGGGGACAGGGACAAGTAGCGCGGGTGGTGGAGCCTTTTGAGATGCATTGTCGATTGCTGGTTCCTCGGAATCGGATGGACTGTCGACGCGACGTGGAATGTACTCTGGCCAGAAAGAAATGTTACTTGTCACATGTCACAAATCACACTGACTTACTCCTCGTCTTCGGCGCCGACTGTACGTTGTCACCAGCGCTGGAATCTTGAGGATACGTCAAAAATATTGCTCGCCAATGACCCAAAGCCATGTAGCATACCTTTGATTACAGCCCTGGGCGCTTTTGGCTTAGAATTGGCCTTTGACTCCGAGTCCTTCACTGGTGCCTGGCTGGACTTGCTTGTGGCCAATTCTGAGGCTGTCGCCGCTAGATAAAATTTCAGAAGATACATAGTGCTTCAAGATAGAAGATGCTTGCCTTTTTTCTTGGCTGCAGGCCGTGGAGCCTTCTTGGGAGCGGCTGGGGCATTATCCATCGCATCGTCATGGTCATCTACGATTCCACCATGAGTCTCAGTTATGCAAGATAAGAGACGAGATTTACGCATTCTGTCGATGGCCTTAGCCTTCTTTGCTCTCTGCGGCTCTTCATCCGTTGACGGTGCCCTCTTGCGGGTACCCCAAACTAGTCGAGAGTGAGATCAAGATATTTGGATCCACCCGACGACGACATACTTTTCTCCTTGAGAGCATTGTGTTTTGCTGGCCGGCCGCCCACTGTTTATGTTGTTGTCAGAACCCGACATAACTGCTGCAGAAGACGACTCGCCAGTGGATGCCATAAGCTTCTCATCTGCGGCCTTTGCCTTTGCCAGGTTCAGTGCCCGAGTACGTCGCGCCTTTTCTGCTGTCGAGAGCACCGGCTCAGCCTGATCATCTCCCGAAGAGTCGGATAGCGGCACGGTGGGGCGCATCTTGAGAGGAAGGAAATGTAAAGTTAAGAGAATGTGGAGAAATTATAAGGGAGTGAAGGGGTGATAGTAAGTGATTGCTTGGTGCGAAGTTTTTTCACTTATGACATGTTTGGATGAAGTTTCCTCCATTAGTACTTCTACTTCGCCGGCGCGTGCTGATACGCAGTAATACAGCCGGCACCCACGTTTTGTAGCAATACCATCTCTGCCTTTACCACCTTGCTATGCCTCCGTGCCCGGGATGCGGGACGGATTATGTCGGCCGTGCCTATGCCAACCACATCGGCAATGCAAAAGAGGGAACTCCCTGTGCTGCTGCGCGCAAGGCTGCAGAAGACGATGTCTCTGACTCTGACTCCGACGAGCAACAATTTGGCCAGGATAGTGCTGGTGATTTCCCAGCGGGGGGTGGTTTGTTCCAAGGAGATTTCTTCGGAAATGACTACAGCGAAGCAGATTTCGGCTATATTTCCGATGACCCACCAATGGACTCCGATTCGGAATGCAGGCTCAGTGATGAAGAGAGTGATCCAGCTGCGAGAGACCGTGAGGCGGCCGCAGATGCCCAAGTTGCAGAGGGATGGGAGCCCACTCGCGGAATGCCCAATGTGGATGGTGGAGACGCTGAGATGGAAGATATCACCGCGGAAATCCGACCACCCCCTCGTGAGAACCGGAAGATTGCAGAGGATCGTTTCCATCAGGAACCTGTTGTTGTCAAATTTCCTGGTGGTAGAGCCGGTCAGTCGATCTCCAAAAAGCGTGCAGCCTCAGCAGAGGAGCAGTATGGCTCGGTGTTGGGAAAATCGGATAATCCCTATGCTCCATTTACTTCAAAAATGGACTGGGATGTAGCACACTGGGCAAAATTGCGGGGCTCAGGCTCAACCACTTTTACAGACTTACTCAAGATTGAAGGGGTACGTCATTAAATATCACTCTTTTTATGACCAATAAAAAATATGTTGCCAGGTTCGTGAAGCTCTGGGACTGTCATATGGCACCTCTATCCAACTCAACAAAATCATCGATGATAAGCTTCCGGGTCGCCCGAAGTTTACACGATCAGAGGTCGTTGTCGGAGGGGAAGCCTTTGACCTCTATTCACGCAACATCATTGATTGTGTTCGTGCTTTATTCGGGGATACAGATTTTGCACCGTATTTGTTTGTGGTTCCTGAGCGTCACTATGCAGATAAAGACCAGACGATCCGGCTGTATCATAACATGCATACTGCAAAGTGGTGGTGGAGCACGCAGGTAATACATTTTATTTTCGCACAAAATCAATGCATAGGCTGAGGGTGATTTTATAGAAACAGGTTGAGAAGGATAATCCGGGCGCTACCATCATCCCAATCCTCCTTTCCTCCGATAAAACACAGCTTACCATGTTTGGTAACAAGACAGTGTACCCAGTTTACATGACAATTGGGAACATTCCCAAAGAGATTCGCCGCAAGCCGTCACGTCGTGCATATGTACTGCTTGCATATCTACCAACATCTCGACTTGGCCATATAAAAAATCAAGCCGCGCGTCGCCGGACTCTGGCGAATCTCTTTCACACGTGCATGTCATTTATCACGGCTCCCCTACGTGAGGCTGGTGTTACTGGCCTTCCTATGGCTAGTGGCGATGGCATAGTGCGACGTGCCCATCCGATCGTTGCTTGCTATATCGGAGACTACCCAGAGCAGCTGCTTGTCACTTGTGTTAAGACGGGCTGGTGCCCAACCTGTGAAGTTGATCATAGTAATCTCGGCGACGGTACCTCCACTTCTCCACTTCGCAATCTCGAGGAAATTCTTGCTGCTCTGGATAGACTTGATGAAGGCGGTACAATTTATGCACAGGCATGCAAAGACGCCGGTATCAAGCCTGTCGTCAACCCGTTTTGGGAGCACCTCCCATACACTAACATATTTTCGTCCATCACTTCCAACGTTCTCCACCAACTTTACCAGGGGATTATAAAACATCTTATCGAGTGGCTCAAAGAAAGTTGCGGAGAGGCCGAACTTGACGCTCGCTGCCGCCGCCTCCCTCCTAATCATAATATCCGGCTCTTCATGAAGGGTATCTCGAAGCTTAATCGTGTCACGGGGAGGGAGCACGATCAAATCTCTCGCTTCCTCCTCGGTATAATTATTGACGTGCGGCTTCCTGGTGGCCATTCAGCAGTCCGTCTTATACAGGCAGTGCGCGGCATCCTGGACTTTGTCTATTTAGCGCAGTATCCGATGCATACCTCCGAAACCCTTGATCTTCTTGAGGACGCCAGGATGCGATTCCATCAAAACAAAGATATATTTGTGGACCTTGGTGTCCGTGATGACTTCAACCTCCCAAAACTTCACTCCTGTGACCATTACCCCCTCAACATCACGCTTTACGGAACTTCCGACAACTACAACACTGAGTACACAGAGCGGCTTCATATTGATCTCGCCAAGGACGCTTATAGGGCCACTAATCTCAAAGACGAGTTCTCGCAGATGACGCTGTGGCTCGAACGAAAAGAGAAAATCCTACGCCATGACAAGTTTATTGATTGGCAACTACGTGGCTGTCCCGGTCCTCCTAAAATCGAAAATCTCCACCCTGGTATCATCTATGAGCGCAAGCTTACCATGGCAAAACACCCGACACACAAAGCCATCAAGTTTAGCACCCTCGAGACATTGTATGGTGCTACCTTCTTCCGTGATGCCCTCTCCCGCTACGTCATTGGGTTAACGGATAAGACTCTATCCCGTGCCCAAATTGAGCGCGAATCAAATAGCTTCGATGTTCCTTTCAATTCCATTCCAGTTTTCCAGAACATTAAATTTAGCACTTCCGATCCGTACGGCAATAATGGCCCCGTGGACTCGGTTATCGACTCCATTCATGTCCAGCCACAGAGAACTCTCCAGAATGGGGATTCCATACCGGCACGCTTCGATACTGCCCTTGTTGACACTGGGAAGGGTGGAGAAACCGGAACTTCAGGTAAGTGTTCTCTGAGGCTCCTTTCACAACCACATTTTAATTTGTTGGTCATTGTCAGGATACCGGATTGCCCAGGTTCGAGTGGTATTCAGCCTTCCCCCTCGCCTGGCAAAAACGGTTTTCCCACCAACTGTTGAGCCTCCGAAGTATTTGGCCTATGTTGAATGGTTCTCTGCGTTCAAAGCCCAACCAGAAAGACACCATCTAATGTACAAGGTCTCGCGGGTTATGAAAGGTGGTGATAGGATGGTAAGTATAATTCCTGTGGACAACATTCTACGTAGCATCCACCTCTTACCGAAGTTTGGTCCCGTTGCTCCACCCGAATGGAAGTCAACGAATGTCCTGGACAAGTGCCCTGTCTTCTTTGCAAATCCATGGACAGACCGTCATATATATACAACCTTATATTGATACAACTTGAAGTACTACAATGCCATTAATTCACTAGTTTATATGCCATAGTTAAACATTTCACAAGAGTTGCAACAGAATTTCTAATATGTTGTGAAAGATATCAAATATGACTGAAACCGCCAGAAACTTTTGCACAAATGTTGCTCAAGTGTCCGGAAAATATCGAAAATTATATTTGGGGTAAATATTTTGCGATAGAATACCAAAAATTATCAAGGGAGGATTTCCCTGATGCAGTCAACTGTACTGGGGGACATGATAATTTTGACTTGCCAATTCTCGTACTATTTCTCTGCAGACCTGCGAAAAAGTGTCTGAATGGATTGGCAATGAATTTTCAGTGAAACCCGACGAGTTAGAAAAAGGTTACTCTAATCAAAGCTACGACCTGGCCTTGATTCGAACAAGGGACTCCCGAGCACGGAACACATAACTCCTACGTTATGGAATTCGGGTGCGAGCCGCTTCGCGCCCGGGTCTTACATACCGGGACCATGCTTTATGACAGGCCATGAAGTCTGCGGGATGGTGCTAGGGAGTGTGCGGAGGCGGAGAGATAGTGTTCTGCGATTGAATGTAGCGCACTGGGCAGATAGACTGAGATAATGGTCAGGGCATACACAGAATTCGCGTACGGATCGTCCCGGACTAGCGAAAATGGGTGCAGATCAAGGTGTGAGAATGAGATGCCACGAAGAGAATTGGAACGAAACAGTATTTGGTAAAGAAGATCTCGACAGCCTGGCTCTTGAGCCGAACAAAAGACTCCCACGAGAGAATTTTCCCGCCTTTGTGGTATGTGTGCAAACGGCTTTGCCTGACAGGCCCTTTTTAATCAGAAGACAGATAACATGAGATTGAACGTATATATTGAACGATTATGGCAGCGTTCGGGGGCAAGAGGGACGACCCGGTCTGCGGCCGACTACAGTCTGCCACCGGCTCCATGATGTCAGATAGAGCACAAGGGCCACAACGTGAGCGATAGGTCTGGGATCGGAGGATGAATACTGAGGCAGACAGCCTGCAATGCGGCCGAATTAGACTCGTCACCACAAATGGAAAAAAAATGTGGCAAGCACTTTGCCGCAGGCAGACTGTTCTGAGCTCAATTTTGATTCACTGACCTTAGTCAAAAGGGAAAAAGTAAATTGGATGGTATTTAACAAATAATTGTGTCCTTAAAACTTTATCTGCAGTTGTGCGAAAGGCTGATAGAGTTGTCGACATTTACATGAGAAGTGATGGCATTGATGGCCGCGATCAAGAATATTGATAGCACTACCCAGCATTTCAAACTCCGTGCTCAGCCCAATCAACATTTCCGAGAAGTACCAGTCTGCCTACAGCAAAGTGCTTGCCAGATTTTTTTGCCATTCGTAGGCAGACTGGTGACAAGTCTACGGCCGACTACTGTACCATTTCGACCAAAGGTTCAGGTGACGGGTGACGGGGGGTCCTGAACTCACACCGCAATAGGCAACTTTTAGATGTGGATGAATATGATAGGGAAACTTAAGATTTAAATGTTAGAAAAAGTCGACCTGAAATGGGAGCTGAAACCATTAGTTTAAGTTGCGCTGATATTGGCGCTGGAATGATTGATTTTTTAATCGTTTTCTTGACAGCCGAAATATTTAGATTCAATGCAGGACCGAAACTGTCAATGAAACAATGGGTTTCAATCATAGTTTAGGACGAATTTAAACCATAGATTTCAATTGTCTTTAAACTGGAATTTAAAATAAAGGATTCACCTGCCATTTTTGCGTCACAGAAACAATAAGTTTCGGCATCAGTTTCAGCTGATCCGAAATCAGACCTTAAACAATCAGTTTCAGTAGCATTGAAATCTCCGGGGGGTGGGATTTCAGTGGTACCGAAACTAATTGTTTAAGGTCCTATTTCGGATCACACTGGTTGAACATTTTGGCGAAAAATTACTGTAAAATTCAAAACATTTTTCACCAAAATTTTCAGTAATTCGCTCCTCCCACCATCATCTCCAAATCAATGTACGCCGATAGCATGCCCAGACACTCTGCCAAGCCAACAGCGCTGCAGCAGTTCTGAGAGCCATCTATACGAGCCCTTTCGATGCAGATGAATCGCTGGCTAGAGCATAATGAAAAAATAAAAAATAAAAATAAATGACTACATCCACTTCAATCGTCGAGCATCCAGCTGATTTTCGCTCCTTGAGCCCCATTCCACCGCTCACGACCTCCCAGGGTATGTCTCCTTCGATGGCGAGCACCTCTGGTCCACACCACTGCATCCTCGCCGTCGTTTGCCTCGTCCCGCTCCCAGCCGCCCAACACCCCTTCCCCCACAATGACACACACGTGACATTCCCATCACGTGCCTGAGCGACGTGTCGTCAACAGCTCGAAAGAGCACGTTTAACACTAGTTTCACCGCATTATTTGCTGGGGGGAACAATGTTCCCCCTAGACCCCCCTCTTTTTGCCTGACGGCACGTCCTAATTAAATTATTAAGGGTTATAATTCATTTTTAAGCTTAATTTCTGTTGTAAATTAAATCTGGCGCGGGGGAGACCCCCGCGGACCCCCCTGAACGCTCGCCGCTGGGCCCACTGCGTGGTGCATCCGCTCGCCGCGGGGGCCCACTGCGTGGAGCTTTAAAAATATTTTTTCACATATATTCCTAATTTCAAAGCTTTTTCCGAGATTTTCAAGACTAGCTAGCGCGGGGGAGACCCCCGCGGACCCCCTGACGCTCGCCGCGGGGCCCACTGCGTGGGGCTTGAAAAAAATAAAAAAGGACACAAAATAAAAGCGCTTTGACGTGGGCTTGAACCCAGAACACGGAAATAACCGCTTACGTGAGCATAACAATACGAGGGCATAACCACTGCACCATACCGGAGACAATACAGGGTTGTTTGTAATGGGTTTAGAGCCACCAGGGACCCCACACGTGACACGATAAGATTAGATATACCTTTTAAGGAAATGTCATTGTGGGGGAGGCGTTCGCCAGCTCAGCCGCCCCCATCCCGAGCCGCTTACTCAGCATAGCACCGCCACGCCATCATTTTTCGGACCTACTCGGAATTAAGTGTGCTGCCGCCGCGCCCGAGTCCGAGCTTCTTTTACCGACTGACAGCTCGCTACGTGATTGTGAGGATTCAGATGAGCTATTCATAGTCGCAATTGATGCACCCGATCACGTCTCGGCTTCGCGTACCCTCCGAGCATCTTCTATCTGGGCTAAGTCTGAGCGGGGACCATTAGTCATGAGGCTAAACTGGATCAACCACGCAACGCGGAACTGCTCACTTGGTCAAAATGACACTATGGTTGTCATATTGGAGTGCACCCACTTCATAACCAACACAATCTTGTCGACGCACTCCCCATATTTCGAGCATTCCCGAATTACAATGACTGCCCATTAATAAAGGTTGCAATTGTCCATCTGCACATAACTTCCACTGATACGATCCATTGGTAAAATGTTCCTGATGGTGATGAAGTGCATTGGGCTCAGTTCTACGACATTCATGCAGTCTTTGGCAGAAATTTGGACTAACATGCGAGGGGTATCATTCTTCTGTTTCCCGTTTTTCTGGGCTTCGTGATCATAATACACCAGTCCCTCTGGAGAAGCGGTCTGCTCACAACTTCATCATAATGAACTTGAGCAAGTCTCACCGCATTCCCATATGTGATTATGCTTGTGACTGCCCCCAAATGGCGCAACACAGAAGAATACGTCGGGAGTACATTTGTACAGACAGACAACTTTCTCAACAATTCACTCCAACTATGCGGGCACAGGCGGCTTGCTATTGTGGACAGTAGTGGTGATCAAAGACAAGACTGGCGGATCATTAAATGGAACTCAAAGTTGTATGGCAGGCATGACCAACAACAGATCAATTTCAAGTTCCTTCTGTCTGCCACATACTGAATCTCCATGCTGACTCCATGATTTCCCCGCCACCCACGGGAACTGGGATAATTCCTCTTTGAGTTCGACGTCTCCGTATGGTCTTGACCGCAACATTGATTTCTTGGCCTTGATACAATGATAGGAAGGACACTGTGCTCACGACGCTCTTGATAGTTTGCTCGAACTCAGCACAATGAGTATTAAAAAGTCCCGGGCTAATGATCTAAATGCAACTGCATCAAGACTTCCATTCCACTTCCCCATGCTTGTTCTAACAGACATAACCTCAACTCAGGATGTCAAGAACAGACTACAGCAAATCGGTGGATATGCTCATGAAGGAATGGCTACAGGAGTCAATCAACTCAAATGGCAGGCTCTTCTTACTTCAGGGCGACTTGAGTCTTAGAAGGACAAACCACGAGTACAGATCACTTCAAAAAAAGCGGCACTACTTAACAATGGTGAACACTCAAGTGCATCAAGAGGCCATGACCTCTCGACTGCTCCCGTCTCATCAGTTGCCGTCGAAGTTCTACGCTACGTGAATCGCTGACGCGCACGCCTGCGCTCTACGTCCGTATTGCACGCCTCGGCATTATCCGGCGACCGGACCCACGTGACCAAACAAACCACCACACTCTTACTTCCACCTCGCTTTTGTCTCAGACAAATCCTACGTCCCGCACACGGCCCGCACGCAAGAACCCCGCTATGCCTGACATCTCCGACCCGCCCATTCAGTTCCTCTTCCGCATTTATTTCCCTCTGCTTGCCCTAGTTCTTCCGACCCGAATCTATTCAGTTATCACTGCCTCTTTCTCCTGTACTAAGTCTCGGTCTCTCTTTCTATTGAGTACGCTCCACTTGTCTTGATTTCCCTTCTTGTATAAATACTCAGGCTTTCTGCTCAATAAATCACTTTTGCCTTCCTGCTCAAGTCACTCGTGTTCAGTTTCTGCCTCCGCCTCCGCCTCCGCCTCCGTTTCGTCTTCGCCTCCGTCTCGTCCTCGTCTTGCTCTCGTCCTCGTCTCCCCATCGCCTTCGTCTCTATCGCCTCTGTCTACACCTCTGTTTACGTCTCGAATCGCCTCCGCTCGCGGTCTTTGTTGTGTCCGCCTACTTCTGACTTGTCAGCCTCCCGTATAGTCAGCCTCAAGCAGTTTCCAGTCTTGGAGCTGTGAACCACCGAAACACTCGCATCATCACCTTTCCTCCTTCTAGCCACGCTCACCTCTATTTTTGTGTAGCTCGCGCTTAGACGGTTGACAGGCACGTCATTTTGGAGCCCACCGCGAGGGTTTCAATATAGCTTCCAGTTCCTCTCGAAGCTTGCGAGGCAACGAACTCCGTAACCTTCGATCCGAGCTCATCGCCGCCGCTTCTCGCAACCCCACCGACGTTCTCGACTCATCCCTCTACTCCGACGACAACTTCTTCACAGAAGTACCCGCCCATCTTGCCCGCCACAGCAACCTACCGGATTCGCCTCCGCTCTCGCCTCTATCTCGACTCTTCAATCGCTCCCCGACCCCGCCTCACTCCCCCATATCCACCTCACATATGGCGACCGTGTCTATGCCCGCACGCGGCGACCGCAACGCTCCACAATTCGACTCGTCAAAACCACGAGAACTCCTCCGATACTTTTCCGATCTCGAGTTTCACTTCACTCGTGCCAATGTTACGGACAGTCAACTCATGAAGAAGCACGCGACGCGATTCCTCGCTGTGGAAGATCAGGACATTTGGGAGACGCTTCCATCTTTTTTGGATGTCGCTAAGTCCTTCGAACAATTCAAAGCCGACGTTTTGAAACTCTATCCCGGCACAGATGCAGATCGTAAATTCTCACTTGGCGATCTCGACGCGCTCATTGGCGAGTACGCCCGCACAGGGATCCTTTCTAAAGGCGACTTCACCCAATTCTATCGCCAATTCCTACTCATCACCACTTATCTTATCAACAAAACCCGTCTCTCCGCGTCCGAGCAAAGCCGCTCTTTTCGTCGTGCAATGCAGCCACCCAGTTTGTGGGCTTCAATTCACCAACGTCTTCAGGTCAAGCAGCCAGATGTTCATCCGGAGGACCCATACAGCCTCGACGCCCTTTACGAGGCTGCGACATTTGTCCTTCAGGGTACTTCCATCTCGCTTTCGACGCCAGCCTCTTCCTCGCCTGTTACTCCTGCGCCCACTCCCGCGACCTCGCCCGAAGTCAAAACCGATCCTGGTGTCACCGCGCTTCTCGGTACTATGACCGAGCTCATCAAGGTTCTCGCTTCTCAACAAAAATCCTCGGGCGGAGGTGCTCCTGCAACCACGACCACCAAATCGACTCGTCCCGATGGCTGTAGCTATTGTAGCGACCTCGAGCATTATATCGGCCAGTGCCCGCACGTTGACACGGATATTCAGGTTGGCAAATGCAGGCGCAACACCGATGGCCGTGTAGTTCTTCCATCTGGCGCTTTCGTTCCACGCAGTATCTCCGGCAAAAATCTCCGTGCTCGCATCGAGGAATGGCACAAGCAGAACCCCGGTCAACTCGCCGTCGCTCAGCTCCTTGTTGAAGTCACCGCTGAGCATGTTTCCTCCTTCACCGCTTCTGACTTCACTTCCGTCGCTGCACGTCCTTGCACTTTGTCCACAGAGGATCGCATTCAGACGCTTCAGCATGAATTAAATGCGTTGCAGACTCGCTCACAGGCAAAACGTGCCTTGGCAGCCAGCGATCATCATGAGCAGCCTGAACACGCCATTCCACCCGCACAGGCCACCGCTCCAACGACTTCCACACCCATCGCAATGGCTCCCGATAAAACGGCCACACCACACACACCACCCATTTCGAAACCAGCTGAACACCCATTTGCAAACGTTCGTGATGCAGCTTACGCCCCACCAAAAGATCGGAACGCAGGTGCACCCAACAAGAAGTCCGACCCCGCATATCGAACCACCGCCCCCGTATACAACGAAAAATTCGCTACTGAAGTATTTGATGCTTCACTTGACACGCCTATCACCATTACGCAACGCCAGCTTCTTTCCTTGGCCCCCGAAATTCGTGCTCATATGCGCGAAGCGACGACTAGCCGCCGTGCACCGCCGAAGGATAAACCCGCACAAGACCCTGTACCCCAGTTTTTCAACTCAGTTGACGAGTCTCTTCCCTATTCCCTTTATTCGCCCCTCGAACCCGACTCGCTTGATGAGCAGCATGCCAAAGATGCCCGTATGGCCGCCCTCTATGACTCTATGCCCGCATCTTTCTCCAATACTGCAAAATCGGGCTCAGATCTCCCCGCGGGCGCTTTTATTATCCCCGACCCGTATGCGATCTATTACGACATGGGAAACGTCCCTGATGACCTCATCGTCTCTCTGGAATCATCCGCAATCCGTGCGATACTTCCCCTCATCGATAACCAGCAGCAAATCGAATGTATTATTGACGGTGGATCCCAGATTATTGCCATGTCCGAAGCTGTCTGTCACGAATTGGCGCTTTCTTATGACCCTCGCATTATCTTGAAGATGCAGTCTGCCAATGGTTCGATTAGCCCATCCTTGGGTCTCGCTCGCAATATCCCATTCCGCATCGGCAATATCACCCTTTACCTCCAGGTCCATGTTGTCCGCAACCCCGCATACGACGTACTTCTCGGTCGCCCCTTCGACGTCTTGACCCAAAGCATCGTCCGGAATTTCGCTAACGAGGATCAGACTATCACCATCTGCGACCCGAACACCAATAAAATCGCCACTGTTCCCACCGTTCCACGCGGCCCTCCTCGCTCTCGACCGCAGGGTTTTCACAACTCGAGGAATTGATCACTGATCAAGGAGAGCTCGCCCTCGTCATCGTAGAAGACCACAACGACCCCGGAGAATTTATTATTCAGGCATACTCGGCACTCGAATCGGACAACCTCCCACAACTACAACACACCTATCTTTCGGCTTGCACGAATCTAGGTTCTGACGCTCCAACTGTAACTTTCGTTCAACCAGCATTTTATCCGACTAGCGATTCAGCTCGCGATCCGGACCCATTTCCTACATTTTCAACTTCATCTTCTTCGCATGACGAAATTCCTCATCCTATCCCCATCTATGTCAAAAAGAAATACAAGCCTGTTTCGCAGAAAGTTCGCCCAGTTCCCGGCACTTTACCAGACCAATTCCGCATCATTCGTGAAATCCACGGCGATCCACTCGCTGATATGCCGCATCTGGATCCGAATCCACCCCCCTTCATTCCCACCGGTCGCTATACTGCTGAACGCCACGATGCTCTTGACGCTGCCCACTCGACCACCAACAGTCCCCTCTGGCCAGCCGAACGACAATTCATGCACAATTTCGTCTGCCTTCAGAATGGAGCGTTCGCTTGGGACGAGTCCGAACGAGGCCGCTTTCGTGAAGACTTTTTCCCCCCCATCGATATTCCTGTCATCCCGCACACGCCTTGGATTCAACGTAATATGCCCATTCCTCCCGGCATCTATGACGAAGTCTGCAAACTTATCCGTACGAAAATTGCTTCTGGCGTCTATGAACCCTCGAACTCTTCGTATCGTTCGCACTGGTTCTGTGTTGTCAAGAAGGACGGATCCAGCTTGCGCCTCGTCCATGCCCTCGAACCTCTAAACGCTGTCACGATCAAACACAGCGGTGTCACTCCATTCACAGATCAACTCGCCGAGAACTTCGCAGGCCGCGCTTGTGGCGCCATGCTTGACCTTTACATTGCCTACGACGAACGCCTCCTTGCTGTTTCTTCCCGCGATTTTACCACCTTCCAGACCCCATACGGCGCTCAACGACTCGTTACTTTGCCTATGGGTTGGACCAATTCGGTACCAATCTGCCACGACGATGTTACTTTCATTCTGCAGCCCGAAATTCCTGAATACACCATCCCCTACATCGACGACGTCCCCGCCCGCGGCCCCGCTTCCACCTATCAACTCGACGACGGCTCGTATGAAACAATCCCCGAAAACCCCGGCATTCGTCGCTTTGTCTGGGAACACTTCAATAACCTCAACCGCATTGTCCAACGCATGAAATATTGCGGTGGAACCTTTTCTGGCTTAAAACTCACGCTCTTCGCACTCCAATTCACCGTCGTTGGCCACGTCTGCACCCCACAAGGCCGCATCGCCGATTCTCAACGTATCGCTAAAATCACCAATTGGGGCCCGTGCAAAAGCTTATCCGATGTTCGCGCATTTCTCGGCACTATCGGTGTTGTCCGCATCTTTATTCGAAACTTTGCCCATCGCGCTCACCCCCTTACACTCCTCACACGTAAAGATATGCCTTTCATCTTCGGTCTCGAACAAATTCAGGCGCAAGATGATTTGAAGTTTGCACTTATACATTCTCCCGCCCTACGACCCATCGATTACACCTCCTCCGCACCCGTTATCCTCGCAGTCGATACCTCGTATATCGCCGTGGGTTTCCTCCCATCCCAATGCGATCCCAAAAACGTCTCTCGCCGCTACTATGCTCGCTTTGGCTCGATAACCCTCAATGATCGAGAAGCCCGCTTTTCCCAACCGAAACTCGAACTCTACGGGCTTTTCCGTGCTCTTCGCGCCTGGAAAATTTACCTCATTGGTGTCCGCAATATTATTGTTGAAGTCGATGCCCGCTATATAAAAGGCATGCTTTCCAATCCCGATCTCGCACCTAGTGCCAGCATTAACCGCTGGATACTGGCCATACTTACCTTCCATTTCGAACTGGTTCACATTCCCGGAGTCCTTCATGGACCCGATGGCCTTTCTCGCCGTACTCCGCAGCCTGGAGACGAACCCGAGCCCGAAGACGATTTTGACGACTGGATTGACCGAGTACACGGATTCATGCATATGTTGAACGACTCGCCTTATACTCGCCGTCGAAATGCGCCTATTTCCATCCTCGCTGCCGACATCGTTCCCGACAATCAAAACGCGCCCCCTTCCCTTTCCTACGACCTCGTTCCCCGCACGGATAACGCTCGTCTCGCTGATGCCCGCATCGACCGAGTTCGCCTGTGGCATGACAAATTACAGCGCCCTCGCGACATGTCCGACGAGCAGTACCGAACTTTCGTGCGCTACTGCCTGGATTTCTTCTTGAAAGACGGTCAGCTTTGGCATAAGGACCCTCAGTCACACCATAAACTCGTCGTTGTCCCCGACCGCCGCCTCTTTATTCTTCGCTCTGCTCACGACGACGTCTGCCACAAGGGCTTTTATGCGACTCGCACCCTCATCTCCGAACGATTCTGGTGGCCCGCCATGGCCAACGATATCGCATGGTACATCCGCACCTGTCACCTGTGTCAAATGCGCCAGACGTGTCAAGTTTTGATCCCGCCTACCGTCGCTACACCTGCTCCAATTTTCGCCAAAGTCTATATGGATACGATGCACATGCCCATGAGCGGTGGATTCAAGTACATTGTCCAAGCTCGCTGTTCACTCATGCACTATCCTGAATTCCGCATGATTCGCCAGGAAAACGCGAAATCCCTCGGCGATTGGATTTTCCAGGACCTCCTTTGCCGCTGGGGTACTCTCGTCGAAATTGTCACAGATAATGGCACACCATTTATCAAAGCGCTCACTCACCTTGCGAAACAGTACCACGTTAACCACATTCGCATTTCCGGCTACAACTCCCGCGCAAACGGCATTGTTGAACGCCCGCATTTCGACGTCCGCGAGGCTCTATTTAAGGCTGTAAACGGTGAACAGAATAAATGGCATACTGCGACTTACTCAGTATTCTGGGCCGATCGTGTAACAGTTCGCAGACGACTCGGCTGCTCACCATACTTCGCTGTCACCGGAACTCACCCACTACTCCCGCTCGACATCTCCGAAGCGACTTATCTCCTCCCTCCCCCCGAATCCGTTCTCTCTACCACCGACCTCATCACCGAACGCGCTATCGCCCTTCAGAAGCGCCGCGAGCACCTTTCGCACTTGCATTCAGCCGTCCTCGAAGAACGTCTCCGCGCTGCTGCCCGCTTCGAGCTCGAAAACGCGGCCACTATCCGTGATTATAAATTCAAGCGTGGCGACCTCGTTTTGATGCGCAACACCGCTATCGAAAAGTCGCTAAGCCGCAAGATGCGTAAACGTTACCTCGGCCCACTTATTGTCATCTCCTGTAATCGTGGAGGCGCGTACATCCTTTGCGAACTCAACGGCTCGGTCTTCCATCGACCCATCGCCGCATTCCGCGTCATACCATATTTTGCTCCCGAGTCGATTCCCCTTCCTCCGCTACACGACTTCATCGATATTTCCACCGAACGTCTGCGTCAGCTTGAAGAATCCATGCTTGCCGACCCAGAGGAGCTTGAGTTCGACCTATCCGAGATTCCGCGGCCCGAGTCATACGAAGATGAGTCCATATGACGCACCATCAGTTTTTCAGTCGGGAGGACACCGCACTATCCATCCCACCATGCATTTTCTTGTCCACACCACATAAAGCCGCATAACTTCTCCGTTTATTGCACAGCTCTACGGAGCTAGGGCTATGATGATCTACTGAGCCCATCATTTTTTCCGCACCTTCGAGTTCCACATCCATCCGTCGGCCAGTGACTGAGGACAGTCACATTTTCAGTTGGGAGGATATGACGCGCACGCCTGCGCTCTACGTCCGTATTGCACGCCTCGGCATTATCCGGCGACCGGACCCACGTGACCAAACAAACCACCACACTCTTACTTCCACCTCGCTTTTGTCTCAGACAAATCCTACGTCCCGCACACGGCCCGCACGCAAGAACCCCGCTATGCCTGACATCTCCGACCCGCCCATTCAGTTCCTCTTCCGCATTTATTTCCCTCTGCTTGCCCTAGTTCTTCCGACCCGAATCTATTCAGTTATCACTGCCTCTTTCTCCTGTACTAAGTCTCGGTCTCTCTTTCTATTGAGTACGCTCCACTTGTCTTGATTTCCCTTCTTGTATAAATACTCAGGCTTTCTGCTCAATAAATCACTTTTGCCTTCCTGCTCAAGTCACTCGTGTTCAGTTTCTGCCTCCGCCTCCGTTTCGTCTTCGCCTCCGTCTCGTCCTCGTCTTGCTCTCGTCCTCGTCTCCCCATCGCCTTCGTCTCTATCGCCTCTGTCTACGCCTCTGTTTACGTCTCGAATCGCCTCCGCTCGCGGTCTTTGTTGTGTCCGCCTACTTCTGACTTGTCAGCCTCCCGTATAGTCAGCCTCAAGCAGTTTCCAGTCTTGGAGCTGTGAACCACCGAAACACTCGCATCATCACCTTTCCTCCTTCTAGCCATGCTCACCTCTATTTTTGTGTAGCTCGCGCTTAGACGGTTGACAGGCACGTCATCGCGCACATCAACCCATACCGAGGTCGGATAGACTTTGTAGGTTCTACAAATTGGATGTTGAAAAGCCCAGACCACGCCCTACATGTATTGTTCAGTGCATTAGTTCAACTGCGCTCTCCCTTCTGGTTCGACTATTCCATTATGCCCGATACCTGCAAATCTCATGGCACAACTCTCCGATACGGAGCTTTGGAAGCCGTGATTTTCCCGAGAATACTGGTGGTCAAATGTGTGAATACTGTCCTCCAAAGATCTAAGGTGTTCCTGTCTCGAGCTTGTTTCGAGGTCCTCATTTTCCACTAACTGCTTCTCTGTTTTCCATTTAGCTCTACCGCGGCGAGTCGTGAGATTGCGTCCGTGAGCTCGGCTACGGGGTTATGGAGAAGTCCAGGGACCGTAGTGTACAATAGTGCCTGTACACTCAGATAATTCCTGGGCCCCGGCGTTCCTAAGCGGGACCGTGCCATGTAATTCTACCTACCTACCTACCTGAACTCATTTACTGTTGGAGATTGATCGGATCAACATCGTCGTGGGACGCCGGCGTACGAAATTTTAAATTCACCTCTTTCTCCTCCCGCCACCACCACACACACCGATGTGCTCACGCCACATCATTCAAGACCCAATTCCAAGTAAGTGACGGTTTTCGGGCACGCTAGCCTCTTCCTAACCCTGAATGCATCAACTCATGGGCATGGACAGAGGTCAAGAAAGGGGACCTGCACCGCCTCGCACGCCGAAGCGGCGTCAAGCGCACATCTAGGCCCTTGTACGAGCAGACGCGCGGATGCCTGAAGATTTTTCTGGTGGACCTTACACGCGATGCGCTGGCGTACTCCGACCACCAGCGGAGAGATGAGTCGTCAATCACGCGATATGACCCCTGGGGACATTGGGGGTGTGGAGGGGGTCCTGCCCCCACTCTGACTGCGGAGGATGTGGTACACGCATTGCGCCGTACTGGAACGACCCTCTATAGATGTGGTGTGTAACTGTGAGCGTTTGGAGATTTCCATGACTTGCGCAGAACCGCTGCTGAATACATCTTATTTCGATTAGGAGCGTGCACCTCATTTGTAGGCTATGGTTCAATTTAATGCATTATGATTGCGTTCAAGCCAAAATCTCGCCATGCTCAATGTCTTCCATCATTATAGCATTTATTCTGCTGATCACCATAAGAAACAGAGGAGGAATGCGTCGAACACAGTTAAATTTGTACTGTGATGAAAATGGTGCGAGAATCCTGTGAGATAGATCGGCAGACTATTCATACTGGGACTGATGAACGCTGTCGCACTGCCAGGCCCATTGAAAGATGATCATCCACGCCTTATATGTGCGGTGTGCCCATCATTTCCGAGACACACTTCTTACATGATGTCGGACGTCACCTCTCTCCAAGCCAGCCTTGCTCAACTAGTTCTCGAAAGCAATCTGTACGGAATTCTTCTAATTCTCTTCGTCTCCACCATCTACTTCCTGGCGGTGCGGCGCACCTTAGCGAGTGATAGACAAACGACCAAGCATCACTTCACCTCGCTGGTTTTCTTCGGCGTAGCAGGACTCTTCTTGTCTACAACCACGGTATGTAGGCCCTCTAGGATGCATCGCCGTTCCCCAAGCTCACACGCCCCTAAAGCATTGGATTGCTAGGATATGCCAGACCTTTCTCGCATTCACTGATGTCGATGGCGCAGTTACCCGGCAAGCCTTCTACGCAATCCAACTAAAAAAGGCGACTTCATGGTAGCCGCCTCATTGCTCACCACCATCCTGCTCAGCGATTCTTTGGTGGCGCGTGTGGATTGCTCTGGGTCCGTAATTCTTCCTGATCGACGTGTAGATTTATCACCTCTGGATAATATGGGCCCGGGATTGGCCTGTGGTGATTTTCCCCGTGTGTAGGCCATATATCATATTAATTGACTGGTGGAAGTCGCATCCATCGGTGTTGTGTGCCAGTTCATCCGGTCGAAGCCGCTTCTCAGTGGAACTCCCTTCTTGGACTCGGATGAGTTAAAATCTTGGGTGGCAACTGGATTTGGGCTCTCTTGACCGTTCAACAAAATGCCCATAATTATTGACTAATACATTTCTACCATAGAAGCAGTCTGTACTGCACAGGTTCGTGCCTCTCAACTGGTGTTCTTTCGCACCTGATTCAGGTTCTCGCTAGATTTCATCACATTCCGCATTTTGAATTTCAATTCAAAAGCATCACCAAATTCGAGCCTGTTAGTGAGTCCTTGTACTTGCACGCACATTAGGATTTCGACCGATGAAATTTGAACAGTTTTTCCTCACCATCCTAGTGGAAAGTGCAGCATTGCAAACGTATAGCCGAAATTTACTTCTTTCAACCAAAATTTCACTGGCCCCATTCACAGATTTTGGCTCGTCGTCACCGCCGTGACGAATCTAGCTGGTTCGCATGTCGAATTCATCGCCTCGGCCGCATTTCCAGCTGTACTCTGTATCTCAAACCTGTTAATTCACGCCCGGGTGTGACTTGGATGGTCGCAAGAGTCACAGGCGGGGCCTACAGAAAAGCGACGAATCAGAGAAGTTGTCTGGTCTGGCTCATTCCGTCATCGAGGATGAGACTGATTTATTATCTAGATGAGCGTATTCTTCCGGAAAGGATACCTGGCCTAGAAATCTAGTGCAGGATTCATCAAGAATTCATGGTGTGACTGAACCCTCCACCCCCACGCGAATATCGGACTTGATCACCCTTATTTTTAGTATTACTGTAAGGAATCTGGCGGCTTATCAGTCTCACATGCATCTATATATAAAAAGACAATGACACTGCCACCACGTGAAAAAAAGCGTGATTTGCACATGACCGGCTGGCGGCGCGCAGCGCCGACAGCCTCGTGCCGGAGAATGCCGAACGCGTGACCAACGTCATTTTCCGATTTTCCGAGTCATGCGCGCCGCCAGCCGGTCATGTGCAAATCACGCCGAAGGCATTCTCTGCGTGACAAACGTGATGAAGGCATTTTCCGAGTCACAAACGCGACCGGTGTTCACGCGGTACCTCGGCACGGAGCGCCGACAGCATCAAGCAATGGACATGCTGTTGCCTTGAGGCTCTTTCTCTCTCTCCTCCCTCCCCCATTGTGCTCATTGCCCAGGTGTGTAAAACAGTTGTTACACACAATTCCTGTCTCAATTCTTTTTGTTTTCTTAACCTGTCTTAGTCATCTACCCCTATTACCACTGGAATATTCTCAATTTTTGGTGCTCATTGCCCAGGTGTGTAAAAAAAAAATTGTCTGCTCATTTTCTGTCTCATTATTTCGTTTTTTTTCAGCCTGACTCTTACCTCTGCTATATATACAACTATTCTGCACAGTTGTTTGAAGCATTATATGTTGCAGACACTTCCCGCTCTGTCAGGTGTGTTTAAAAAAATTGTTTACACAGTTTTTGTCTTATGCTTTCTCTTTTCATAGCCTGACCTGATACTTTCTGAGTCATTGACCCTTATTACCACCTGTTTTATGCATGGTAAATTCAAATCAACTATATTCCTATCTTCAAATCCACCTCTCATTTTACTGATTTCAGGCTTTTTCTTGCTTTAAAATCTTTCTTCTGCTACTTTTCCTTTGCATTGACCAAATGTATGTAAATCCTACATGTCCTGTTAATTTGTTTTAATTATCTGTAGGGATCCAAACACTCCTCCCAACACTCCACAGCGTGCTCGCATAGCTGCTCAGAGCCAAGAACGAGATAATTCTGCTACTTTTCCTTTGCATTGACCAAATGTATGTAAATCCTACATGTCCTGTTAATTTGTTTTAATTATCTGTAGGGATCCAAACACTCCTCCCAACACTCCACAGCGTGCTCGCATAGCTGCTCAGAGCCAAGAACGAGATAATCGTGTTCTTGATAGCCCCCAACGCCACCGTCCACCTCGGCTGTCACAACCTCTGCCAAGGGGTGCAGCTCAACCTCCTCAGGGTGATGTTTTTGGTGGAGGACCTGCACATGCAATACAGTGTCTAACTCCTAACACTATTGCTGCAATCCAGGATCATATAGCTCAGTTAGATGTTCCCCGTCCATTCCAGCCCATGCCTGGAAATTTCAGGCAACCAGATCCACCTCCTCCACAAAGGGATAATGTTGCACCTCCAAATAATAATAGAGCTGAAATGATGGAGCATCTGCTTGCCTTGAGGGCACAACAACGAGAAATTCCAGATTTCCCACCTCCACGGCAACCAGTATTAACTCCTAATGCTAGGGCTGGAATGCAAGCACATTTGGCTCTGTTGAATGTGCCTAGACATCCTCAGCAATTCCCCCCTGCTCAGCCTCCACCAATATTAATACCCAATACTACAGCTGGAATGCAAGCACGGTTAGCTGAGTTGAGTGTACCCCGGGTTTTTCAACCTGTACCACAGTACCAGCAGCAGGCACCTATTCCACAGATTCCACAGCAGCCTCAGCTACGGGTGCCTCAGCCACAGATGCCTCAGCCACAGCATCCTCAGCCACAGCATCCTCAGCCACAGGTGCCTCAGCAGGCTGATCCTGGGCATAATTATCCAGACCCTCCACCTTCCCCACCTTTTCCTCAATTTGTGCCAATAGCAAATCTTCCAAAATATTTCCGTCCAGTCATAGAGGCCACTGTCACTCCTGTGCATCTTGGCTCTATGGATCTCATATGCCCCAAGTGTGGAGCGCTTCACTGGAAGGCAGAGCAGCTTTCAAAGTCCACAGCTGATAACCTTCTTTTTGGCACATGCTGTTTGGATGGAAAGGTTCAGTTGCCTAATGTTCGTGCACCTCCCAGAGATCTGTTGGAGCTTTTTGATGGAACAAGCCTTCACTCAAAGCATTTTCTGGATAACATCCGATCTTACAATGCTGCCTTTGCTCTGGCTTCACTGGGTGTCACTGTGGATAAAACTGTTCAGGGTGGTGGCAATGCCCCATATGTTTTCAAAATTCAAGGAGCACTATATCATAAAGTTGGCTCTTTGCTTCCAGAACCAGGGCAAGACCCGATCTATGCCCAGCTCTATTTCTATTCCACTGAGGATGCAAATGCTGCACGACTGCGGAGAAATCAGGGCCACAACAACATGCAGGGTCTAAAGGCTGAGGTCATGGGAATCATAGATGCTGTATTACGACAGCATCATGCATATGTCAAGGTCTACAAAACAGCATTCGAAAGACTTCAGGAACAGCATACCACTCATCCTAATTTGAGAGATGAAATTTTTGCTGTTATTGCATGCCAAAAGAACACTGATCAACGGGTCTACAATGCTCCTACAGCTAATGAAGTTGCTGTTATTCTTCCTGGGGATGGATCAAACCCTCCAGACTATCGAGACCTTATTGTTCACTACAGACATGGTCCTTTGCGCCGCATCTACGAAACAAGTCCAGGATATCAACCCATGCTCTATGTCTTGCTGTTCCCCTATGGAGAAAATGGATGGCATCCAGGACTCCCCCTGAACTTGGTGGATGGTGGAGCTCCAGAAGAGGGTGAAGAGGATCGTGAGCCAGGAGAGGAAGCAAATAATCAACCCAAAACACACAAAACAATTACTCTTCTGGAGTACTATGCATATCGTCTCCACCAACGGGCTACAGACTCTCTTCACATTTTTCAGGCTGGAAAACTCTTGCAGCAGTGGATTGTTGATGCATGGGCTGCCACAGATCAGTACCGTTTGACTTGGTACAAGAATAACCAGAAGAAGCTCAGAGTTGACCTATACCAGGGTTTAGTTGATGCTGTTGCAAATGATGCTGCTGTTATTTTGGGGGACCTCGGCCAACGGTTCATCTTGCCATCTTCCTACATTGGTGGTTCTCGGTTCATGTTCCAGCTATATCAGGATTCTCTGGCAATAGCTCGCTACAATGGAAAGCCAGATTGGTTCATGACCATGACTGCTGATGCCAACTGGCCAGAAATCAAGGATGCTCTGCTT
The DNA here is from genome assembly GCA_029204085.1 of Mycena sp. CBHHK59/15. NCBI lineage: Eukaryota > Fungi > Basidiomycota > Agaricomycetes > Agaricales > Mycenaceae > Mycena > Mycena sp. CBHHK59/15. The sequence goes on from JARGXW010000023.1 coordinate 286,105, forward strand.
CCTGGCCAGCAGCCAGCTGATCGACCAGATTTGGTTGCACGAGCATTCCGAGAAAAAGTCAGGATCCTACTCAAGGCTATCAAGCGAGGGGATTTTGGCAAATGTGCAGGTGTGGTCTACACTATTGAGTTTCAGAAGCGTGGACTCCCCCATATACATATCTTGATTTTCCTCACCCCTGAAGCTCGGCTGAAAAATGCTGAAGACATTGATCGAGTTGTGTCTGCTCAGCTCCCTGATCCTGAAACACACCCAAAGCTCTTTGAATTGGTGAAAAGACTCATGGTTCATAATCCATGTGGTGCCCAGAATCCCAATGCACCATGCATGAAGGATGGGAAATGCTCAAAAGGCTATCCAAAGCCATTCCAGCAGCACACTCAGTTGGCTGAGAATGGCTATACTATATATGCTCGCCCAGATAATGGTCGACACTTCATCAATGCAAAAGGCCAAAAAATTGATAATCGATGGGTTGTGCCCCATTCTCCTCGGTTAATCCTGGAATTTCTATGCCACATCAATCTGGAATGCTGCATTTCAATCAGGGTATGTAATTCTACCAGACTGAAAATCTCATTGTTGACTTTGAATTGTCTTGCAGGCCACAAAATACATCAACAAGTATGTCTACAAAGGACATGATCGTGGCACTCTGGAGGTTGCAAATGAGAAAGATGAAATTCAGCTTCATCTGGACAGCAGATACATTTCTGCTCCTGAGGCTGTCTGGCGACTTCTGAGATATCAAATGCATGCAGAGACACCTACTGTGGTTCGACTGCAGATTCACCTCCCTGATCAGCAAGGTGTGGTCTTTGATGAGGATGCAGATCCCCAGGAAATTCTTGAAAGGGCAGCAACCAAAGACACTACCTTGACTGCTTTCTTCAAAGCCAATGCTGGAAACCTTCCTGGCGCACGTACACATCTGTACCAAGAATTCCCTCAGCACTTTGTCTGGGAAACAAACAAAACAAAACAGGTGTGGAAGCCCAGACAGCGAGGTTTTGCTATTGGTCGCATGTATTATGCTGGGCCTACAGCTGGGGAACGGTTCTATCTTCGACTTCTTCTGACTGTTGTCAAAGGTCCAACATCATTTGTGAATCTACGCACAGTTGAGGGTGTGGTGCACCCAACATTTCAGGCAGCATGTCTAGCACGTGGTCTACTGCAGGATGACAATGAGTGGCAACAGTGCTTGGAGGAAGCTGCTGTTATGCAGACTGGCCATCAGCTTCGACAGCTGTTTGCCACTATTCTCAAAGAGAACTGGCCTCTAAAGGATCCTGTAGCCCTTTGGGATCGTTTCAAGGAGAACATCTGTGATGACATTCAGCACAAGCTCATCAATAAGGGCTTTCCCAACCCATCCCCACATCAGATCTATGACTATGGTCTTTATCTTCTGGAGCAGATCCTGCGTGGATCAGGGAAAGAACTGTCAAATTTCCCTCCTATGCCACAGACAGTTGAAGACTGGGATCAGATGAATCAGAACCATCTCATTGCTGAGCAGCTTGCATATAACATACAGGAGCAGCACAATCTAGCACAACCTCGGATTGATGGCCTCAATGCTGAACAACGAGCAGCTTTTGACACAATCATGGACTCAGTTCTCAACAATGACCCAAAGCTCTTTTTCTTGCAAGGTGCTGGGGGACTGGAAAGACATATGTTTATAACACCCTCTGTTATGCATTGAGGAGTCAGGGATTATTGTCCTGTGTGTGGCATCTTCTGGGATTGCTGCACTGCTACTCCTAGGAGGTCGGACTTCTCACTCCAGATTCAAGATTCCCATTTTGCTTTGGGAAGGCATTCTCTGCAATATCAAAAAAAATTCCTTGGTTGCAGATCTTCTTCGGCAGGTTGGCTTGGTCATCTGGGATGAAGTTCCAATGCAGGACCGTCGTGCACCTGAAGCTGTTGACAAGACAATGCAGGACATCCGCAATGATAACCGTCCCTATGGAGGTACCACTGTGGTATATGGTGGAGATTTCAAGCAGGTTCTGCCTGTGGTTCTGAAGGGTGGACGAGAACAGATTGTTGGCCTCTGTCTTCAACGCTCTTTGTTGTGGCAAAAGGTCCATCAGCTGCATCTGACCCAAAATATGTGTCTTGGTGGGCCAAATGCTCCACAAGAAGAGAAGGATTTTGCTAAATGGCTCCTGGATGTTGGGAATGGTCGAAATATTGATCCTGCCCAAAACATAAAGCTTCCTGACTCTATGAAACTGCCACAGAACACAGTTGACTGCCTTCTGAACACTCTCTACCCTGGCATCTCCACTCTCCCTGCAGACCAACAGCATGACCAATACTTCCTGGAACGCACCATTTTGTCAGCACGCAATGATGATGTGGATGAGATCAATCAAATGCTGCTTGACAAGATGCCTGGCGAAGCAGTTGTTCTTCACAGTGCAGATTCTCAGGTAATAGAAGAGGGAGTTGACAATGGCTTTGAATATCCTATTGAGTATCTCAACTCAATCAAGGCATCTGGCCTACCTCTCTCTAAATTGGTGTTGAAAGTTGGATGCCCCATCATGGTCCTTCGGAATTTGGATCCTGCAAATGGCCTCTGCAATGGTTCCCGTGGCATAGTCACCAAAATATCCCCACATGTCATAGAGATTCGACTGATTGGTGGAGAACATCATGGCAAAACTGCATTTATTCCTCGCATCACCATCACTCCCTCTGCTGAGGAGATTCCATTTGCTATGAGACGCCGGCAGGTTCCAGTTCGTCTTGCCTTTTGCATGACCATAAACAAAGCACAAGGCCAGTCAGTGAAACATGTTGGCTTGGATCTTCGCACAGATGTCTTTGCCCATGGACAGCTCTATGTTGCCCTTTCCCGTTCCACTTCCAGTCAACGGATCAAAGTACTCTTCAAAGGAACTCATAATACCACACTGACCAAGAACATTGTATACCCTGAGGTTCTCCTTTGATTATTTGGTATGTCTTTGTACTTTTGTCATAAATTATCTAATGAAAATCACAGTTACTTTGCCTCTTTTTTTTCGACTATATAAATACATCATCTCTTTGTGTAAAATCTTTTAGTTATAATATTCAAAAACCAAAATACTGAGATTAAGCCTGTGCGTGTTACGTGCCGAAGGCACGGGTTCCTACACTTGTTATAACAAACCGAGACAAGGTTCAACTGTTATAGCGTCAGTTTATAAGAGACTACACATGCATCCACTGCAAAGCGCTCAAATTGGCTGAAAAGCGTTTTTAACCATCAGTCACGTGCTCAGGCGGGCACGCGTGACACCACCAAACACCTCACAACTAAGTTGAAGTTCACGCCTTTCGAACGTACACGTCAATCAAAACCACGGGTGGAATCATTGCTGCACCTTCGTGCACCTATGTTACTAGACCTTTTATAGGCATCCACGAACAGAAAGAACACCATACCAGCATTCCTTAAATGCAGGCCCAGACAAGATCGGACGAGGGTCTGTGGAACTGACGATAGATTGGCAGAGGTATCAACGCTATCTCACCTGCTCAGATACCGAAAACCGCATAGACCACTCAACGTACCATCATGATAAATCATGGCGCGTAGGCCGGCGGTATTTGAAGTGCCAAATAATTGCCATACATTTGGGTGTCTACGATTGGCAATGAGCGATGTGACAGCCAGATACAATAAATGATGGATCACCTTATCCGCGAATACAATTCCAAGTCTGATTTCCACCTCTATTCACAAGTCAAGCAATCTCTCGTTGAATGGACATCAGTACCTGCCCCATCCTCGTCCTCGTATTTCGCAACGGTCATGGGCGATTGTTCCACTGAGATCCGAGCGGTGAACACTTTGACTTTGCAGACCTTGCTCGACAGAGTGGTCTCATATAGGAGATTAATGTCGCCTAACGCGACGTGGCGAAACTAGAAGTGGCGTAAGTAGATGAGTGCGACCAAAACTGCATTTCTCCGACCCGTCTTAGTCCGGTTGCAGAAAAAAGGGCTCGCCTTGCAATTCGAGTCGAATGATCAACTTCTCCACAAACGGATCTGAATCTTGGAGATACAGACAGTCCTCCACCGGGGCAATACACGCCTTAAGTCTGCAACCTCAAATAGCCGACGAAGGAAAAAAGCAAGCAGGAAACTTTTGGTTTGATGCAGACACCTTTAAAAAAGACCGATCATGATGGCACACGCCTCGAGCCCGAGTCGAACGGGCAATGCGTCTGCTGAAATGCTCCGCACTCTTATAGAAACTGCAGACACGGACTATCCGATACCGAGGCGGCGCATATCTCGAACCTGATCTCAATGTCAGTCCACATCACCAGAGTGTTTGAGTTCTGCAGGGACGTAGAAGTTCTGCGTTGAACATCATCGATGCAGAGATTAGCGACCGAGGTGATAGACGCGTTAAATCTACAACCCCAGACGAACGTCAAGAGGAACCAGTCACGAAAAGCACGTACCGCAGATTTGCTGACCATGGCCGCACGTCTTGACGCTGAGAATCCTGAACTAGCTGGCTAACGCTGGCTAACAAGACTGAGGTTTCAATTCTGTTGGTGACATTGAAACACGTAAATCCGACCCGAGTCAGTCAAAAATGAGTACCACCCGAGTTCATGGCCTCGGCCCGAATCGAACGGGCAACGTCTGCTGACGTCAGTAGTTGGGTACTGAGGGCAGATGCGGACCATCCGCCACCGAGGCGCTGTTTGCATTGAAACTGACCTGCCTGAAATTGTGGTCGAAAACAACGGGCATACTGGTTTAAAACTTAAGTGCGAGCTCTATTTTTGGCCGGGTTGCAGCGCGGCGGCACAGAAATCAAGTAGCAGAATAAGATGATTGAAAGCGGGTACAAGGAAGCTGCGCTCGAGACAAATAAGATAGCATCTACCTATCGCCTGGGGCAGGGAGTATCAGAAGGACAGGACGAATTTGGAATATTTCGCAACCCGCAGATACACAATAATGGCGGGCAAGCCTCCAATTGCAAGGAGAAAAACTCCGACGGCGGGAGCTTGAGTCAAATAAGCCAAGGTGATTTGAAGGAGTGATGATTTGAAGCGTGAGCGGAGGATTGTGGGCAGCGATCCGCCTGAAGGTTATTTGGTGTTGAGATTGGTTGGCATGAACGAGAGGGGAGCTGCCTTGCAGGAATGCGCCGGGAGGATCCAAAGACTCTGATCCCAAGAAAAATCGCCGTGGCCGTCAAGCTCGCGGAGCCGAGTGTGCCCAAGCGCTCACACGTAAATGCGCTGCTGTCCTTCAAACGCTTCCACACGTCGCAGGAGCGCAGATGCGCATGTCGAAGCAGTGCAACCACGCAGTTCTGCCCACCGGGGAGATAACCGCAGAATCCAATGCCTCACGGCTCCGGGAATCGCAGCGAGCGATTCGGCGCGTTGTGTCAGCGTGAGCACCCTCGCTGCTGCTGCATTCCGGCACTCGATAAAAGGGGGAGAAATGAGAAAAGAACAGAGTTGACGGGCAGATAACGTACCAGTCATGGGCGGAGAGGGACAGAGATTTGGGCCGTGCACCACACCACGGGGGCATTGAGCGACCGTGAACACGATAAGGGCAGTTGGAGGACATGTCGCTGATTCTACCCCAACGATCCCGCGGGTGGAATATCGGCAAGACTCGCCTCGCTGCCGGATGTCGCAGTATTCGCGTCAGCGCAGTCAGCGCAGGTACGCGCTGGGAATATTAACAGCAGATACAGCTTCACAAGGTCAAAAATGTCGTTCCATCCGCAGAGGTGGGCTCGGCATGAACCAGGGGCGTGACAGCGGGAGATGGTGACATGGCGGCGCGCAGACAAAGGCTGGTCGACGCCGGCTCGAGACGAATACAAGAGATGAATGAGAGATTGAGCGTAACGCACTGAGGGTCATCAAGGATTCAATCCATCGCGTCCACCTGCAGCTCGCACAAGACACCCGGATACCCACTTTAAGTTTTTGGCCAGCATAACGGTTTCCCCTTTCGTTTCACGGCGTAGAAGCGGTGAGGAGGAGATGAGGGGGGGTACAAATGGTGGAAGAACTAGCGCTCCTGTAGAAGCGGTGTTTGTGGAATTTATACAAAAGCGCAAGGACACAAAGACAAAGAAGGGCGAACGGGTGTGACGGGCGAGGTTCCAGAATGGACGCGAGGAAGACGTGTGATGAACGCGAACATGACGGCTGTAGAGGTGCTACTCAGGGGTTGTATTTCCCGCTCCCTGGCGCTTTGCTGAGCCGCGGTGAAGCGCGAAGCCCCACAACTTGAAGGGAGCAGTACTACATTGAGGTGCGAGGATGTGTCGCGTGAATCACGCCGCACAGGGAGGACAGGATTGCGGACAGGATGGATGAGGAGGATCGGGCTGCCCACCATGGGCTAAGCAGTCTTCGTGCGCGGAAAAGAGGTCGGCGTTGTGGTGGGAAAGAGAAAGCGGAGTGGCTGAGTTTTGATCCGGGCTCACTTGCTTCTTCCCGTCACTTGCCTTCAACACTTGCCCGTCATCCATGGTGCACGTCCGGCGTGATTCTTCTCCCTTGCGTTCAGTCACCGTTCCATACTGCAGTCCTTCTGTTCGGGTACTCTTCTGGTCCGTTTCGCTCCTGGTGCTCCTGGGTCCAGCACCATCGGTGCGCAGAGCTGGTCTGCTTGGAAGATACTGTGCGATTTCTTCAAGCAATGAGTCGCGCCGTGTCTAGTAAACTCCTGAAATCGACGACATTCCTGGGCTCCCGCCGAAATGATGGGTCTTCCCTGCCAACTTGTCTGGCTAGGGTCGTGGTGTGGACGCTAGCTCGTAAATCTCCTTCGTCCGTACTCCGGCGTCCCCCGACGTCGTGTCAGACAGATTTTTCAAAAAATGTCAGGAAAACAACAGCCCTGGACCCCAAAATCGGCCAAAAATATCAGGAAATTGAGATCAGGCCTCATTTCTGCCCCATTTGGACGCTTCCAGGGCCATTTTTCGAAAGATTTTCTCCCGCTGGCACGACTTTTGTCAGGATTTTGCGCACGATGGGGGAAAGACAAGGCCCGGTAGCGACAGCGGCGCGTTACGGTCACCATGCTAACATGCCAGAACGACCCTGAAGAATGTCACCCTGCCTGAATATTAATGCTCCCTTGACTGTGGAATCTTAGCGAATATATGCATCAGCTCGATATTACGGGTCTTCGAAGAAATCTTGGCAAAATCTGCACTGCTTTCGCCCGCTCGGAATATTACAGAATTACATGCGCAGTCTCCGTTGAAATCTTGGCACGATCTGCGCCTGCACCCGTTCCCTTGGGACAAGATCCTTGGGCCACCTCCAGCATCCAACGCCTCTGGTCGTTTTTAATTGCAAAAAATCCACTGACGTCTTGATCAACCAACTTCGTTGCAGTACCGGTGTTCTTCATAGTGTTCTTCTCTTTTTAAGTCGCCCCAGGTTCCCAACCAGAAGATCGCACACTCTGGAAGATGCATACGATTCAATTTCGTTATCAACCCATTTTGTCTCCAAGAACTTTCATGTCAAAATCAGGAGATATATCCAAGTCGACGGGGGTATACAAGCCGTCGGAGGTCATTGATCCAGGAAATTTTCGCGACCGTCACAGTGGATCAACACATCGCCCAGTCCAAGCCCAGTGATTCAATTCCGAGATAGCCGCACGAATCTATTGCACGAAGGGTCATACTTCAGTAAGGTGGCTGCATCACTAATCTGGTTCCTAGGCGTTGACTTGTCGGAAGATAACTCTGATGGTTACCGTCGAGTGGTCACCATATCTGGACGAGTCTACCCCTGTCTTTTGCGAATTCTTTCTAGTGGCTTCAACTTGGCGACAACGCGAATTCATATTATGAACATAGGCAAGGATTCAATCTCCTTGTCCTCCTTGGCTTACGCCGCGAGGGCACCGCACCACGAGGGAACGCACATCTGGTCGTTTACACCAAGGTTAGCCAAGGTTTACACGACTTCTAAAATCGCACGCGTCCTCTAATCCACGCTCCTTAAAAGCCGGGCCCAGTTTCTTCATCCTTACAACAGGCTCGGTCCACTTGCTGATTCCCTTCACTCCCCACGCCCCTCCACCCTGTGCTTTCTTTCTACGCTCCAGCTTGTTCTGGCAGGGTATTTTGGATTGTTCATAACCCCCCTTTACATACAACTTTAAAAATGCCCCGCTTTTCTGCCTCCCTGATCCTTGCTGTCCTGGTGGCGTCCGCATTCACTGCATCCGCGGTCCCGGCCTCAAACGCGCTACGGCTCTCCACTAATGCTCTGGCGCACGCTGGATATGTCATGCCCCGCGCTGAGGAAGGCGAGCCTGCCGGTGGCGAGAGTGAGGGCGAGATGGCTGGCGGCGAGATGGCTGGCGACGAAGGCGAGGGTGAGGGCGGCGAAGGTGAAGGTGGCGCCCAGGGTGGCGAGGGTGAGGGCGGCGAAGGTGAAGGTGGCGCCCAGGGTGGCGAGGGTGAACGGGGCGCTGAGGGTGGCGAAGGCGAGGTTGACGCCGAGGGCGGTGAGGGCGAGGGAAATGCCGGCTTTCAGTTAGCGGTAAGCCAGTCCCTCCCATTCTCCCTCAACTTGAACTATGCTCACAACCCACGCTCAGTGCGATGTTGGCGGCGTCGCCGGGGGCTTGGTCACGTCCGGCATCTCGCTGCTCAGCGAAATCCAGGGGTGGGTGAATTTTTCCTCCCTCTATCCTTCCTTGTCTCCCACTCCGTTGTTGTCTCTGAGACTCACTTCACCTCCCTTCCAGTGGCGAGCTCGAGGAGAACGGCAAAGCCCAGTTGGAAGCCCTGATGGTGCGCTGAGGCGACTTACTGCCCATCCGAAGTCGTTGACGATTTCGGGACAGGTTATCTTGAAGGCGTCGGACGAGGTTGGCCAGCAGGTCCTTCAAGCGTGCAAGGACGCTGGGTTGATCAAGGGCGGCGAGGGCGGAAGTGAGGGCGGCGGCGAGGGTGAGGGCGGCGAGGGCGAGGCCAAAGCGGAAAACGGGGCAGCCCGCATAGACTTGGTCGACTCCTCCACCACCCCGACCACCCCTGGCGGCACGCAGGCGGCCACCATCGTCAACAACGCCGTCGCCCAGGCGAACGCCATCCTTGCCGCTCCTCCCCCCGCCGTGCAAGCGAGCAATGTTGCCAGTAGCACCGCCGCACAAGCAAGCGCCATCCCCAGCAACGCTGCCGCAAAGTCTACGCAAGCTAGCAGGTAGGTTAGCTCCCAACTTACCGCGTCGGTCTTTTTTCTTACCATTATCGCATTGCAGAGCTGGCTCCTTACTCCTTGCGCCTGTTGTTTGCTGGCTCCTTACGGCTGTTGTTCTCTAGCAGAGCACTGCTGCTGAGATGTTAGATGATCATTAGACTGGACTTTGCCTGCGACTTTGACGTCGGACTGTACCTTTACGTATCACTTGTTTTTCAATGCTGTTTCGTTTAAAATTGTCGTTGGTTGTGGCCGTAGCCACCCAACTTAATTGAACGAGGTATTTGAGAACTCTCCTTGCTCGATACAGTCTTACAGCTGTTTGCGGACCAACAGGCGCGGCACGTTTTTTTCTGTTTTTGGGATGTTTCATGTAAATAAGCCGCCCTGCGCCGATTTCCGGTCGGATTGCCTCGCGACATGGCGCGTTCGATTTGCGCTCAATCTTTTCTGGGGTGCAAAATTTAAATTTCCACCACTTCTCTGGCATTTCTTGCTAGGACAGCTGTAACTTTGTGAGACTCAATGACCCAGATTTTTAGTATAGTGTCGACGCATTCATCAGCCGAGAACGAGGCCGATATTTCCGGGGACCCAAATTTGCACAAATAACGTAGAAGCGCAACACTTCAACGCCATCGATTGTACTTCTGGGAGGGGTGATTCTGGTTCTGTGACTTACATAGCCGTGATCAGCGACCCTGAAAACCCCCCAAGTTGACAAAACCAGTTTATCCTACTGCCATAAAGGCGGAGGGAAACGAAGTCGAACTTCCCGCGATCAATGGCTGTTTAATGCAGCCACAAATCTTGCTATTTTGTGGGCACTACAAGGTCGTTTCCCACAAATCCTTTTTTGGACAGCATGTTATGATGTACCTGTCATCAGCTTAGAAATTCTCGAGCCAGCAGCGTCTCAACGTGAACTCGGCTCAAGCCTGGCTCGAGGTACCTATATTTCTCAAATGTATTATGTACAGCCTAATCCACATTTTTGTCTCCCCGCCTTATCACTCGAGCCAGCCTACTATTTGAGACCAGTTAGTTGGCCACTTAAGCATTTATGCCGCAGCCCTGGTGTTATACCGGTGCCGGTGCGAGCCAAACTATGTCAGAATGAGGGCATGCATCCTACGAAGAGTTCGAGTCTGCCAGCACTGAAATACTCGAAGATTTGAGTGCGTAAGGAATTTATTTTGACCGGCAGTCCAACATAACCAAACAACAGGTTAGTTGGCCACCCTGCCAACTAATGTGTTGAGCTCTCAAATGGCAGTGGCCTGCACCCAGAATCATATATACAGGTTATATTCACTATTTAAAACAGTTATGGTGTAGATATGAGGTATAGAAATGGGCAGAATACATGCTTGCGATCGACAGGAAACCTCCAAATTGGGGTCGCGGGATGAATGAGTGTTCTGCTACTCAGAAAAAGGCCGCGATGGGCCAAATTAGGATCCAGGCTACTTAATGGGAAGTATTTGGACGTACCTGGATGCCCAACTCCATTCCAAGTTGCTGACATCTCCTCCAAAAAATCCGACTATCAGCACGACTGAAATTGGGTGATTTTGGACAATGACCTCCAGAGCAATCAGAGGTCATTGGATAAAATCTCGAAAAGGGTCTCGGAATAAAGGATTGTATATTGAGAAGTCCTGTGTAAGGTTCCAGACCGATGGCATAGCGGTGTCGTGGACCGCGACGGTGGGGTAGTCACTCCAGAACTGCTGTCGGTACTCGCCAGGGAATCCCGCAATGTCGCGATGCAAGGGATAAAGCAAAAAGGAATCTGATCTAAACACATGCAAAGAGATGACTAATCGGCCCGAGATCCCGCCAGACGCGTCGGTGCGCACTACCGCATCTGCCCCCCTCCACAAGGCAACGTCCTCGTTGCCTACCACACTTCTATCCTAACCTGAGAGAATGCACCGACGGAGAGGTCCGTACAACATCATCCAGATCCACGCCAGAACCCCGAGCGGCGGTATTCCGTGCGCGGCGGTAGCTTTGGATGCCAGGGGAGTGGGCAGTGTCGGGGATGGTAGGTGAGCATCTGTAGTGTGTGTCGCAGTAGAAAGGAATCGTCGCTGTCGGCGTTGTCTGTGAAAACCATGATGCCGTGCATGTCGCCGTTGCAACGTGTCGAACGGGTTTGTCGAGTCCGTGCGTAGTCCCGAAAAATCGCGCGGCTGTCGTGGAGCCACTAGCGTGGCATAAATGGGAAGGGACTCGGCATCGTCGGCCCAATTGAGCGCCGGAAGTTGAGCCAAAATATTGTCGGGGGAAGGGGATTTCGGTGGTGAAGAGTCCGCGGGCGGGGCGCTGTCGAAAGCACGACACGTACCGTCTGCGAAGTGCCCTGTATCCTTCCATCGCTTCTCCTCCATGCCCCGTCCCAATTCTGTCCCATCCGCAATACCCGCTATTTTGCCCGCCGCAAACGATAGCGTGAACACATCCGCAGTCATCGCCGACTGACGGCCCTCTTCAAATCCAGTGTGTCGTCCTTCGTCGAACCCCATCTGCTTCGCCAACTCAATCCTCTTACTCTTCTTCTCCTTCACCGGCTCCACTTTCGCTTCGTTCACTGCCAATATCGCTGCTGCAGCCTCTTCAGCTGCTACTCGTCCCATCTCGTACGCTGCATTCCATAGTCGCCGCATCGCGGCCGTCTTGTTTCCCGCCTTGGTGTACGTAGCCAAAGCAGCCTGGAACTCGTCTTCTGTGTCGCCTATAGCTCGATTCTTTGCTGACATCGTTTTTCGCGTTTTTTCGTCGGCCAAATCGGGCCAGAAAGTCAAAGTGGTGAGCGCGACAGATGCTGTGTCCTCCAGGTGTATCGTCGAAGCCCACTCTCAATCACCATATGGGGTAGTCACTCCAGAACTGCTGTCGGTACTCGCCAGGGAATCCCGCAATGTCGCGATGCAAGGGATAAAGCAAAAAGGAATCTGATCTAAACACATGCAAAGAGATGACTAATCGGCCCGAGATCCCGCCAGACGCGTCGGTGCGCACTACCGCAACGGTGCCAGCATGACTGACCTACAAATGAAGTCGTGCTTTTCCCGGGTGTGTTAAGAGTGATAGTTCAGTCAGTTGCCATCCAGTATCTCTTCAGATGGAAGGCCAGCATCGGGGGATCCGAACGAGCCCCCAAAGTCGTGGATTGAGGAAGAAATGGTGGAGAAATGGCGATGGCAAATGAGGCGAGTGGTCCGATTAATAAGAAATTGATGTCCCCACGCTTCGGATCCCGATCCGCGATGCCGTAGCTCCCGATCAACCCATCACTTTCGGCTGAAATTTGGTCTGAACATTCGTTGGAGGTCGTATTCTGTTTATACATTATGCCCAGTCATAATTATGAAGCCCTGGTCTTATAGGAGTCAAGTGGCCAACTAAGTAGGGTGGCCAACTAAGGGGTCTCTAATAGTAGATTAAGTGGGCCCCCAAACCAACCCTCGATACAAACATTGACTCGCCATTTTTTTGTGACCCCCTCCTCCTGATACTTGGATAGCTTCATATATACCTTATTTCCATGCCCCTGGATAGAAATTTGGACCCCAACGTCATCCCCCTCCCTTCCACAGATCCCTCTGAAAATCACCGATTTTGGCCACCTACGTGGCTGGCCCCACGGTCCCCCACCACAACCTCCCGACCTTGTGGCTCAAAAGCAACCTTCTGCCCGTCGGCTACGGCCTTTGAGATCCATTCCCCATACAAATATACGTCTTCCATCCAAATCCTGGTCGAAGCGCCCAATTATTGAAGCCCCGGTGAATTTTTTCACAACAACCCCCCAAGAACTGAGGATCCTGCCTTCCTGCTGTTGTTGCGCCAAGAGAAAAAGAGCGCCGAGGTTGCTGTCTTCTAGAAGGTGAAATTATAGTAAATCCACCGAGTTTTAGGTCCTCGTGCCCAAATTCTGTCCCTGAATGCGCGGGATGTTGAATATTTTGTCCCGGACGTGTGGGAAGCGGTCCATTTGCCCTCAAAAATGGCCCTCTTATCTCAATGCTGGCAAGTACGAGCATCTATGCACCTACCTCGCATGTACACACCCACATCGCACCGCTACGTCCACAGGCCGCTATGCCGACACCTACGTTCCCACGTACCTACATCGCGCTCCCGCATCACCAACCCACTACGCCGCCGCCCAACCCGGCGTGCCCTCTTGTTCCTCGCCCCTACGTTCCCACGCACCTACGTTGCAATGCCTTCCGAATGGGCCAGGGGAAATTGCCGTGCCTGCCGCGCACTGCCGCGGCATCCTTGGCCTTGGGGTTCTGCCCCAGTTGAAGAACCTTGCCCTTGTCAACGTCCCGCTCCACTCTGCGCAGGAACTTGTGTTTCTCCGAGAGAGGGCTGGTAAACCCCTTTTCAAACTCTCCATTCACCTGCCTGATAATTTCCTGGCATAAAATGGTCGGCGGCCATCACCAGCATCGACAATGTGGCTTACAGATCATACTCGCACATTTTTTGTAATGAACGACTCAAGTCTCAGCATTCCATGGGTGTAGGTGTGCATTAGTCCCAAAATTTAATTTAGTGTACTGTCATGAACTGTGCGACTACAGACTGTTCAACACGCTGTATCTTGGGCCAGGCAATGATTCAACGCAAGAGTCTCCCCGATTCTGAAGTCATTTCCCCAGAATAATTGCTGAACCTTTAGGTTTGGCTACCCTGGGGAACTTGGATTTCGGCCAATTTTGCTACATGTACAAACAAGCATTACTCATGCAAAATTGGTCATCATGAAAATGAAAAGAAAATTGAGCAAAAGTTATTCTGTTAGGAATATTCAAATCTCCAGCTCTCAGATCTTTTTACCATATTCAAATGCACATTACCGTCCCATTAATCGGTGTTATATGGCAAATGCAAATATTTCTGGAGCAAGTCACAATTTTTGTGATTAGTCATTCCTGCTGCCAAATGGCCCAATTTGTCATTTCTGCTTTATGTATTAGCCCGAAATGGTTGCGGTTTGATTTTGTGTGAGCGAACAATACTGTCTGAGGCATCTCGGGAACAATTTTTGTTGAAAGACAAGTTTCAGAGCCAGAAAGCTTGGCAAAACTGTTATTTATCCAGTAGAATATTGCAGAAGATCAATAATAATATTGCTCGGGCATCTTGGTTATTCTCGTTCAACTTTAAGCATTCCACCTCGCGAACAATGCCAGGTTTGAGCCAATGGAGAATCTCAGTGTCGTATTTGTTCTTGATTTTAAAAAACTGCCTGTATTCCTGTCAGCCAAAGCCCTCTTGTTGGCTTTGATACCGTAGGCCCTGTTGTGATTTCCTTTTCCAGTTTTAGATCTATACTTATACTACTTGGGTCAGAAGATCAGAAAGAATGAGAAGATAAATGATTGCAGAGAATGAAAACTCATCTTTGAGTTGCCGCTGCTAGAAGACACAGCTAGACTGGTATTGTCCCTGATTGACGTCTGCATAAATTTCAACTCAAGAAAGGTCCAGTCTCAAGACATTCATTTCTATTCAATTCAGCAAGGAAATTGGGTGCAGATGCAAAACATAACCTTCAGCAATATTAATAGGCAGCTGGCACCATTAATGAAGAGAAGATGATTCAAAGAGATACACCAAGGTGTCTGAGAAATATTATTGACAAGTCAATTTATTCTACTAGTTACACTGCATACATTGTCTCTAGATTGAGTGGGATATGATGAAATTTGGGCCTAGGTTTCATTCTTTCTGGCCCAAGATTCTCTGATGCATCTGGGGTAGAATAAAAGTCTTCTCAATGAACCGTTACAGGAAATGACATGTCAGATATTTCCTGACCAAGTCCAAGCTGCCTGGGGGAAATGCTGCAAAGTCAGCCACATTTTATTTGCAAACTTATTATGTCGTGTATAATTATCATTCTACCTAAAGGTTCAGCTCCTGCCTCGTAGAGGCCCAATCCCATGTCATATATATATATATTATCGCCCTCCCGGCAGACCTGGTTCCTTTGGTGGCTATTTTAATGTTATGTTATCAACAAACAACAATACTTGTTTGCCTCAGTTGGAATTCTTCATGTATTCCGCAGCATTTGTCATTTTGATGTTGTTGCACGTTCAACCCTGCTAACTGTTGTTTTATTTTTTATTTTGCAACCCATCATTCGGTGGTTATTTTAATGCTGAGGTCATGATGTTTTACCGCCCAAACCCATCAGGTGACTCGAAGGAACCACCACTTTTTATCCTAGCTCAGTATGGCTTTCTACCGCCACACTGCATTTTTCGCATCCCTGCATAGTGCCACCATGTATCTGTCAATTGTATTGAAATTCAGCTGAAATATGTCTTCACATACTAACTACTTGCCTCAATCTAATCACACAACTATGAATCATGTCCTATATGTATCCCGAGTGTGGATCTTTCAAATTCTCAATTGACACACCCGCCAGAGCGAAGTGGAGGCGTATCTTGTTCTATGTGACGGCTTATAGGAACCAAGAACTAATAGATTTTTGGACTAAGCTGACATGCCGACATTGTTGGTACCCCTCAGATATTCCGCTGAGATATTCTATGCTTATGGACTGTCAACCAATAAAGCTAATTAAATGGCAGGGATATATATATATATATTAGAGCTTATTGGCAAGTGATGAAAAATGGTTGGAGACTTGAGCAAAAGTTTTCTCCACAAGGACTCCACAGTCTGCTGGGATGCCTCCAGCCCTGTTTCCGAAAGCCTGCAGCTCGCTCTAGACAAGGCAAGGACATTAACACTATGCACTGAGTAGCACCGCAGAAAAAAACTGTGTTTGCAGGTGCTGTATTTGACAAGAACCCTGTGCAGAATGGTTGTACTTGCGCAATAAACTGTAGAGTAAAGACTGCAATAATCAAAATGGAGCAAGAACTAATAAAGAGAGATCCATTTTTCATCACTTGCCAATAATCTCTATTCCCTTAGGTTTTTTTTGGGCCTTCTACCATGGACATTGACGGCTGCGGCGGGCACTTTGATGGGGGTGATGGCAGTATGATGACGGGGATGGGAACATCCGATGATGCCAACAGAACTGTTTTGATGGGGTGATGGTGGCATAATGGTAGGCATGGGAACATCTGATGATGCTGGAGGAGTGAGGAAGCCCTCACCGAGGCATTTGCGAACATTGTGTGCATCAGCCATGAGGATGATGCCGCCGCCGCCACCTAGTTATAGTGTACAACATCGGTGGGCACTTTGATGGGGGTGATGGCGGCATGATGGCGGCGGAACACCCGATGATGCCAATGGAGATGATGCTTTGATGGGGTGATGGCGGTGTGATGGAAGGCACAGGAACATCTGATGATGCTGGAGGAGGAATGGGCAAGGAAGCCGAGGTGTTTGCGAACATCGACAGGTGCTTTGATGGGGCATGATGGCAGGCACGGGAACATCTGATATGCTGGCGGAGATGCGGCGGAGAGGTGTAGCCCTTGAGACCGAACATATCGGGGAAACTCCGGTTTGACCCGAATGCTGGCCAATCAGAGTGTGGGACCAAATCCATATTTTGAAAATTCGGACAGACAGACAATTAGCTGTCTCAGACCTGGTTATCTATGGAACCAGGAAAAATCTGAAGTACCACATTGCTTTTAAAGGTGTACTCGAGGGCTGATGCCCGTTATTATCCCTATCACTTGACCGTTCCGTTCTGTGGTACAAAACTTGTGGCTGTGTCTTGGGCATAGCTACAAGTTTTGTACCATACAAGGCAGCCGCAAATTATTAGGATCAGATCTACCTCCCAGATTTTTTTTCGGATTTGTTTGGATTTGTTTTTTCTACCCTCAAAAGTGTACAGCTGCCAGTCTGCCCACAGAACTAAGCCCAACATAAATAGGAGCTCGGACGTTAGGTGGGGATGCATGCTGAGGACAAGCCACAGCTTGCCGGTGAGGGGTGAGTCTTGCCGCGTTTGTCTTGGTTTTCTTTTCCGTTTTGGTGCAGATAGTGTTGCCCAAGGCCCGGCTTCAAGCCCTAGGCCCGCCAAGCCAGGCCCTGTGAAGCCCAAGCCAGGCCGGGCCTTACAGCAGGCTTGAGCTGGCCCAAGGCTTGGGCTTCAAAATCTGAAGCCCAGGCCTGGCTGCCTACCCAAACATCTTCAAAGTCCGGTTTTCTGCGATGGAATGGCTGCTTTTTCTGCTACATTTCCGCTTGCAGAAATTGTTCCGCTAAGGTTTAACGCGACTACCGGATCAGTTCGGCACGCCACACAAACACGTGCACATACCTGCTGGTGGCCCAAACACGCAGTCGGCCGCCAGGAACCTCGACACAGGAGGTAAATCCCGACTTTTAGGATTCTAAACAACACTCATATTGGGTCTAATTCCATTGGCGGCGCCGAAAAAAAATGCACAAGCAGGACCTGTAAAATTACTGTGGAAGCCCCGGCCTCAGGCTCCAACCATTTCCGTTTTCAAACGGTTTAAACCGTTTTTATTTCCATTTAGTTTGTGGGTGGGCGCAAACTGTTTGAAAACTGTTTGTAAACGGTTCAAATGGTTGCAACAAATTAATCAGTTACCACGGCTTGCTGGGTGGATTCTCATCCATACAGTCTATCCAGAAGAAGTGATGGGACTCTTCAAGGTCATGCCATCGTCCCAGAGTAAGGAACCACTCACTCACAGGTGGGATCTTTGTAAGGTAGGACACGTGGACGATGCACATATGTCATGTGTTTTGCGTGACTTTCGACTAAAAATCTTAATGGCACATTTTTGCGGGCCTAATCAAGCAATCAGCTCCCAAGGGATTGTGCGAAAGATGTGCCCGAACATTTCGTTGCTTCCAGATTTTTGATTTGGTCCAAATTGCGGCCGCCATTAAGCCCAGAGTCCGTCCAAAAGTGCTTTGATGGCCAGATTTTTAGCGGGTGTCACATCATGTGATGTATGTGCATCGTCCATGCACCCTACCTTATTTGATGCCGGTCGGCTATCTCAGTGAACACATTGCGCCTGCTTCCCGCCGCCATCCCACTTCATAACCATCTTGGTGCACCTATTTGTGAATTGGGAACAGTGGTAGGGTCTTATCTGTGACTTTATTATTGTCAGATAACTCGATTTGATCCTCCAGACACGTCCAAAGAACCTGCCCGCGAAAATACAATTTATAAACTGTTTGAAACGGTTTTAAATGTTGAAGTGGGTTTTGGTAGTGTTTGGTTCAGATGGGTCCGCCTTCCTTATTTGTACTCTGTCACATATTTAGTCATGGTGTGACAATGTGACAGGGCTTTTCGCCTTCCATCTGGTGATCTCATTGCAACAGGTTACAGGCCCTGTCTCAGAGTCTTCTATACCTCATATCATCTTCCTCTGCCTCTTTTCTTTCAAAAATCTGTCTGTCTTTGGGTGGATTCATCCTTTACCTTCTGGATAACCTCCTCTTGCGCTTTTCTGTCATGTCACACATCACACATCACAGATCACATGTCCCCTCCCTACATCACCTCTGCTCTTACGTCTGTACTCACTGTCACTCTCGACTCATCCAACTGGGTGAAGTTTGGGAAGAATGTGAAAGTCTTCTTGCTGGGACTAGATGCTCTTTGGGTCCAGGATGGCACTGGGCCTGGCACAGATGCAGACAACATCGTCCTTGATCACATGCTTGTTCCGTACCTGTATGGAAAGGTCAGCGATGACTTTCAGCATCTAGTTGAAGACCAGGTCTCTGCTACTGAGGCTTGGAAAGCACTCAAGGGTCACTTCGAGAAGTCGAACATGACCAACCATGTTGTTGCTCGTGCGGAGCTCAACACCGTTCGGCATGATCCCTCTAAGGACATCACCGTCTATATCCACGCTATGGCTGCTGCCGTATCAAGGCTCACTGCGATGGGTGTCGTTGTCGATGCAACTACCCATAAGGATCTCCTCCTTATCAACCTCGACTCATCCTTCAGTGCAGTTCACACTGTCCTCCTCGCACGTGCAACTGAGCCTGCGCTGGAAGAAATCACCAGCCTACTCTCTGCCTCTGCTGCTGATCCTGGGATCAAGAGGAGGAGGATGGGATTTCGTCCATCGCCCTTGTCGCCCGTGGTTCTGCCCCCCGCCGTGTTGCTGCCGCTACCTCCTCTTCCCCCTTGACTGGCACCATCTCTGATGGCTTCCCTCTCGACTCACAGGGACATCGCTGGTGCAATCCTACCAATTCGGACTGTCATTGGTGCGGTTGTACAGGCCATATTGCTTACAAATGCATGCATTCGATGCCTGCATTTGTCAAGGATTGGATCAATTCCAATCTGCACACTCGTCAGTCGCACGCTGCGGCTTTCGCTTCTGCCATCGATGCTGGTCTCGACGTGGATTCATTCTTGGGGTTGTGGGAGAAACACATGGGAGGTGGCTACGGTGATGTTTCTGGCCCTGGTCTTCCGCCTATGCTCCACTTGGAGAAGAACAGGAGCACAATAGGGGCGGTGGGACGAGGGCGGGAAGTTGGCGGGTGGCGAGGCGGAGATGGCTGCGCGCCATCACTCATGTGAATAATTACCATTGGGAAATATCACTTGGATCGCAACCAAATCAACACTCCTCAGTGAGTACCTCATGTATGGGCCTTGTGTGCATTTCATGAACGATATTCAGATTGTATCTGGGTCTGAACACTTTATATATAATTGATAGCACAGTGGGTGAGTTTGGACAACCATTTGGACCATTTACAAACTGTTTGCTTACCGTTTGCGAGCCACCGCAAACTAAATGGAAATAAAAACGGTTTTTACCGTTTGAAAACATTTATAAACGGAAATCGTTGGAGCCTTAATGTCAGGGACAGGTAAATTTTTGCAATGGTGTGACTTGTTATGCTAACAGATGACTCCAGGATACAAGATGCGCAAGCATATTGCAAAGGCGCTCCAGGCGCGCTCCCGCGCTGTGAAGTCTGCCCTGAAGACTTACAACAATGCCGCCGCTGCCCTTGAGACCCCCCATGAGCCCCTGTCATGGGAGGAGGTGGTTTAGTACACTGTCCTCTCGGATTTCGACCTCTTGCAGGACTTGCGTGATGACATCCTCACTCAGCCCTGGGGAAAGCCATCCGGCTGACTCACAATGGACCAGTATTTTAAACTGCAGCGTGCCGACGAAGAGGTCTTCAGGCTTAACCTTGAGATCCGCCGATTCATCACCTACATGCGCAATGAGGAGGCCTTCCTTCAGCATGAAGAGGGGCGCATATGGGCAGAGGATGAGCCTGGACTTGCACATCAAGTTGGGCTCTATTGCATGCAGCAGGGGCGATTTAACGATGGCCACTGTCATCGCCTCCCACAGCTCGCCAAGGAGGCAGGCTTCTCTGGCTCACTGCTCCCCGGTGTCGCTGTAAACAAGGAACAAGTGGTTGGAGTGGCAGCAGCTTTTCTGCCACAATTTGGGCCAGGCTTTTCAGCGGAGGCGCTTGGCGACGGCGATGAGGAGGATGAGGAAGACGAGGCGAGAGCCCTGGACGTGCACTTCACCCTACTTGACCTAACACATGACTCGCACAATGCAGAGCAGTTGGGTCAATGACATTGTAGTATTTCTTATTCATAGTGCAATTGCATGTACCTTTTGTCTGTTCATAAGTTAGCCTATTCAGCTTAAGAATACATATGTGGGGGTAGGGGGGCTCTATTATTAGTCCGATCGGCCGACATCACTAAGCCCGAGGTTTCTCACTCAGCAGATGAAGGACTCAGAACATTGTAGTATATTCTAGATAAATAGCTAATAGGTATATAAGCTGTAGTAGTTAGTCCCTAGCTCCCTACGAGTTTTAACACAGTCACCTAACAGTGCAGAGTGCGAAGCTAATCCTTGGACTAAAGTAGTAAAAACCAACATTTACTGAGCCGACGGACATGTACGCGGGAGGGCGGGCACGCGGGGTGCTGCTCGTCTACCCCTCCCACTTTGTATGTACTGTACAGAAAACAACCCATCTGCTCACCGTCTGGACCGCTCGCTAATTCACCTTAAAAGAAAAGCGTGGACTGAGAAAACAGCATGAGAGCAGGAACTGGAATTCAGAAACTGCGCGAACAGGTGAACCAGGATGGGTCGAGCAAGGCCGCACGCATGCACGTACGTACGTACTTTTCGGCTGATGGGTGGGGACCGCTCACTGACTAAGCTCTCCTACATACATCGATGGCGGGAGTCTAAGTTAGATGGTGGGATAGTCTCCCTCATCCCGTCGCGTAAGATGTATATTGAACGGACGGAGAAAAGAAAAGGGGGTTGATAACGGCCTGGCCTTGAGTCGAACAAGGAACTCCCACATGTCTGGGGTCAGAGAATTGGATTGGATGTGGGGGCGGACCGCTCCTCGTCCAGGCCAGGATTGAGTCGTACAAGGAGCTCTGAGTGCACGTGCTAAGTAACATGGGCGAAGGCGTTGCAATACTGGAAGGAAAGAAACAGAAAATCGATTAAACCCTTGCAGAGCGGAGGCCGAACTCGTGTCATGGATATCGCACATTCAAAGGGCTAGATTCAAGACAACCTTGAAATGATTGGGGGTAAGTACCAGCTGCCGCTTTAGATGAATATTTGGAATAACATACCTTCTCAATCTCCTGATGTATCTTTGGTATCAGATGCTCCGAAAGGAGCTGGCACAACTGGCCGTACGCAATGTTGCGACAGTTGCGACAAGCTGCTAGATTCCCAACTGTTTCCGACAACAGTCCGGGATCGTTGATGGTTTCTCCTGGTGTCCGTGCCAAGACTTCCCCCACGCCTCGGAGGTAGTCAGCGAAATATGGAGAAACAGAGTGATAATCGCCGTCAGATAGGCGGTATCCTTCCTGGTCCCCACAGCTCCCGCAAATGAACCAATGGAATGAGAAGCAAGATGCAGGAATCCATGACAAATGCTGTGTAACTCCCTGGGCGGCCGTGCCACATAGGTAATGATATTGAAGGAGGGAGTGGTACGAATCCGCAGTGATGCATTTCAGCTCCACAGGACGGCCATAGGTAGGGGTACGAAGTGGGAGCTTCAAGGACTCCTTGGCGGCAGCCCTGGCAACATCCTCCCATCCATGATAGCAAGCGATGGCGAAGACGGAGACAGGATGTGCCTCGATGTATCCTCGCAGATAGATTTTGCCGAGTGAGACGAAGCGGCGAGCGTCGTATTTAGATATGAGTACCTCCAGAACCTCGCGCAACTGGTCCAGCGTCTCAATCGTTACATTAGACCCGGGGTAGCAAAAGCGTAGCATTCGATCGAGAACGACACCAGTCTCCTGCACCGGGATGACAGGCAGTTCGGATTGGACATCCGGCTGTGGAAGCGTGAACATGTCCTTGAAAACGGGAGATACTAGGGACAGAATTGTACGGTAGACCCGGAAATCGTGGTTATCTGATGAGCGGAGAATGACATCGGCGGCGAGGTCGTCGAACGGGGATTGGGGGGCGAACGGGGCAGGAGTGGTTGCCCGGCTTGTTGCAGGAGTAGTAGTAACGGAGGACATTTTTCGATCTGTAGACCGTTCAGCAAAGGTTTCGAGCTTCAAGATGGAAAGTAGACGGTGGCGAGAGCGTGGAAGCCTCGAGGCGGAAGTCAGAAGCCGCGAACGGCAATCACCGTCCTTCAGGCAATATGCTTTCCCACATTCCTTTCAGGAACCTCCAATGAACCTCTTGACCGCGGCAACAGCCAGAAGAGTGGTACTAGAAAAAGTCAAAAACTTTATCGAGCACCAGTACGGTCTGCCCTTGAGTCGAACAAGGGACTCCCAAATAATCCGCTGATCTGTGATCTCCACATAGAAAGCGGGTCGCGTCCAGGCCTGTCCTTTCTACGACGAGATGTTCGATCTGCATGCAGACACAATGGATTTGAGGACGACAGTGGAAACAAAGAAGGCAACATTTTGGAGAGAATGCCCTGGCTCGGAGTCGGACAAGGGACCCCCGAGTCAGCTGCTCGGACTATTGTATGAAATGCGAGTACGTGCAAGGGGGTCCAACGATAAGAATATCCGACATTGGCTAGGGGGGGGAGGCCTGAAAAAAAAGATTGTATCTCATTCGGCGGCTTTCTGCGGGATCCTGCTATGGACTGGTACATCTAGGAAGGTGCTAGAGGCTAATTTGAGGTTGTAGATGTATGTTGAGAATAAATTGAAGAGGCGGTAGGAATGTCATTTGGCTCGCTGAGCGACCTTTTTTTTGATTCCAAAAGATTTTTCAATGAGACTTATCCGAGGACAGATGATGGACTGAAGTGCAAGCCGCTCCAATCCCAGGGTGACTGTTCGATCTTTCTGGGAGCAATTCTGAGCCAGAACGGACATTGAAAATAACTACTGTGTGTAACGCTTGAATAGTAGATTTCCTCACCAGTGTGGGTTGATATGTCAAGAAGTCAATCAGCGTTGGGCCGGGTTAACTAGGACTACAAAGCTGGAAAGCCTAGAGCCGAAAGGCGAAGTTTCATGAGAATGAGTGTAACACTTCAATAAGAAATTTGCTCGCCATTGCAAGCAGTCAAGAGTCATAGCTTCAAGTCTGAAGTCAAAGTTGCGTTAGAACAAGAGTGTGACGTTCAAATACCAAACGGATATGCTTACGACTGTGAAGTTACATGCGCAGTACCAGCTTTAAGAAGTCAATCGGCGTTGATGCGGGTCAACTGGGACTACGAAGCTGGGAAAGTCGAAAGTGCATTAGAATAAGAGTGTAAGGCTGAAAAGAAAATCTGCTTACCGCTGTGAATATTAATCTAGACGTGCAAGCAGTCAATCGGCGTTGGGCCGGGTGAACTAGGACCAGGAGCGGGAAAGCCACAAGCCTGAAGTTG
Organism: Mycena sp. CBHHK59/15; assembly: GCA_029204085.1. Classification (NCBI taxonomy): domain Eukaryota; kingdom Fungi; phylum Basidiomycota; class Agaricomycetes; order Agaricales; family Mycenaceae; genus Mycena; species Mycena sp. CBHHK59/15. The sequence goes on from JARGXW010000023.1 coordinate 310,227, forward strand.
AAATTTTATTAGAACAAGAGTTTAACACTTGAATGGAATATTTTGCTTACCATTGTGAATCTGAACACGCAGGCAGTCAATCGGCATCGGTGCGGGTTGACTGAGACTACAAAGCTGGAAACCCTCAAACCTAAAGTCGACATTCCATTAGAACAAGAGTTTAATATTTAAATGGAAAATGTTGCTTACCATTGTAAATCTACACGCGCAAGTAGTCAATCTCTGGAAAAGAGTAAGTAGAAACCATATTAGAATCAGAGTGTGATGGTTGAACAGAATTTTCTCACCGTTATGGATTCAAACAGTCGGTCGGTGTTGGTGGCTACTCAATAACTTCAAACCTAGAGTCGAAACCACATTAGAACCAGAGTGTGATGCTTGAAGAGAACATCTGCTGACCACCATTGACTCAAGGGGCAGAGCAGTCAATCAGCGTTGGTGCAGGTTAACTCAGGAAATTTAGTCAATAGATTCAAGCCTAAATTCAAAACCATTAAGTACTGGAAGGAAGAGTAGTAATTACATCAGTAGGAAAATGAAGTCAAGTACGGGATCTTGAAAGCAACAAACATAAAATAGATCATAGCCTTACAGAGGGCAGGGCTGAATACCCCCCATGGAATACACCATGGGTCAATTTTTCAGCTTCAATTCAACCTTGAAAAGATTGGCGATAAGTACCGGGCGGCGCTGAAGACGAACATTTGATGGAACGTACCTTCTCCACTTCCCGTTGTATTTTTGGGATCAAGCGCTCCGAAACGAACTGGAGCAATTGGTCGAAGGCCTTTTCGCGACAAGTACTACATTTCCATATTTTCTTCATAGCGTCCGACATCCATTTGGGATCCTTCATATCTGCGGCTGGCGTCGCTGCTAAACCTTTCCCCACGGCCTCGAGATAATCGGTGAACCACACACGAACGGCGTGAACAACGTCACCCGAGAGATACCAATGCAGAGCATGGGCGGGGCAGTAGCCATTATTACTGCAGTTGAACCACACCCAGTCGCCGGCATCGATCCATCGTAAATCCTGCGTAATCCCTTGGGCAGCTGTCCCACACAAGTAGTGATACTGGAGGAGCGAGTGATATAAATTTGCAGGAAGGTTATTCAGAACCTCTGGAGCATCGTAGTTTAGGACTCGAAGCGGGAATTTCAAGGACTCCTTCGCAGCAGCCCTGGCGACATCTTCCCATCCATGATGACAAGCGACGGCGAAGACGGCGACAGGATGTGCCTCGATGTATTCTCGCAGATATTTTTTGCCAAGCGGGACAACAGAGCGGACGTCGTATTTTGATATGAGCACCTCCAGAACCTCGCGCAACTGGTCTAGCGTCTCCACCTTCGGCTCGGCACCGGGGTACCAGAACCGCAACATGCGATCGAGAACGAGACCGCTCTCCTGCATCGGAAGGACAGGGATCTCAGATTCAGATCCTGACTGAGGAAGAGTGAACATGTCCTTGAAAAAGGGAGATGCTAGGGACAGAACTGCACGATAGACGCGGAAATCGTGGTTATCTGAAGAACGAAGAATGACATCGGCGTCGAGGTCGTCGAACGGGGATTGACCAGCGAAAGGGGGTGGAGTGGCTGGATATGGTTCAGGGGTATTCATTGTAGACATATTTCCGACCGTTCACCGGAGGCTTCAAGCCTCAAGGGAAAGCACGGGGCGGCAAGGCGGCAAGGCGGAAGCAAAGTGTGCACAGCCACGGCGGCAAACACCGTCCTTGGGCAACGTGACCATCAGCTCTTTCCGTTTCCTCTCATGCTGACCGCGGCAATGTCTAGAACAGAACCGTGGGTGCCTGCGTTTGATGTGTACTTCTCTTGAACTACTTGTAGGCGAACCATGTCCGAATCATCACCCATCACAATGCCCACGATCGCCGCCCAAAGGGCAGCCATTCAACAAGAAATCGAGTGGCACTACAACCAAATATCGATGTTGAAGGCGAAGAGCAATGCGCTCGCCCCCATTTACCGCCTCCCTAATGAAATTATATCCCTAATTTTTGCGAAGTATGCAGTGGAGACGGGACAGCTCTTTAATCTCCGCTGGACGAAAGTGATGCTGGTTTGTCGACGCTGGCACGACGTTGCGCTCGGCGCTCAGCCGCTGTGGGGCTTCATAGAGGCTGCATTTCACAGGGGACTCAAGCGGCTCATGATACAGCTCCAGCGCTCCGGAGCCGCGCCGTTGACGGTCAAGATCGTGTCGTATGACACGCACATGTATTCGTCGATGCTACTCGAGCATGCCGAGCGACTTCGCGATCTCGACTTCTCGGGAAACGCGCCTCACATCCTCGCTTTCTTGAACCAACTGTCCGAACATCGTTTCCCCCTCCTTTATTCTATCAAACTCGAGCCGAACTATAAATGGGATGAGGTTCCCGCAGATCTCGCTACCACTTTCCCAAACGCGATCTTTGATGGACGAGCCCCTCGTCTCGAAACCGTGGAACTTTCATCCCTTAGCGTGCGATGGGACCTGCTGCGCGGATTGCAAGGCCTATCACTCATGCAGTCTCTTGACACCGACCCTTCCTTCGGCACACTTCTCTCAGTTCTTCAGGCGTGCCCCGGCCTCAGAGATCTGAAGCTAGGTAGCGTGCTTTTCCCGATGGACCCGCTAGAATCGTATCCGGTCGTGTCTCTGCCTCTCCTAGAGTGTATCTGGTTGCACGATGACGTCGAACGCTGCACCGAGATTTTGAGACACGTCGCTATTCCCGCTGCAGCACGTGTATGCGTGTACGGGCTCGGAATCCGCACAGGGCGAGACGTCATGGACATCCTTATCCCGTTGCGGAAGCATGTCCGTGCGCCGTCCGCCCCCACCCTGCGCTGCATCCAGCTCGACTGCACGGAGGGCAGCCGCACGAACTTCATGGTCAGCGCGTTCACGCAGACCAGCGCGCCGAGCGTGCTCGACACGAACGCGGCGTTCATGATCAATACGCACCCGACGAACGAGCACACGCTCCGCCAGATCATGACCAAGACCCTCAAGGCGCTCCCGTGCCACACCATCACGCACCTCGACACGCGCCTCGCGACGCACCTCACCGCCACGTCGTGGCGTGGCGCGCTCGCGCTCCTGCCGGCGCTCGAGATGGCGTACATGTTCGTCAACAACGGGGCGGTCAAGTTCCTGCAGGCGCTGTGCGAGGACCTCGAGTCGCCGAAGGGTACGGTGGGCCCCCGGCTGCGGCACCTCCATATGTACGCGTACGTGTGGAAGCGGAACACGGACGCGCCGGACGTGGTTCCCCCGGTCCTCGATGCGCTGCGACAGCTGCTGATACTGTTGCACGCGCGAGGTACGCCCCTCGAGGTTCTCGAAGTCGACGAGCAGCAGGGGTGTCTGGGTATGGATGAGAGCGAGTGGGAAGCCCTGTTCGGACTCGTGGGCAAGTTCATCCGGAACGACAGGGTGTATAATCCGATTCAGCGCCGCCGAGAATACGAAGAGATGGAGCTCGAATGGAAGAGGGTGAACGAAACTGCTGAGGCCGCCGAATAATGTTTTTCTCTCGAATTCATGGTTCTAACGTTCGCCTCATTTTCAAGTGTGACTCAGACTGAACTGCCCTGTTTCTAATATTCACTCGCCAGCTACTACTAAGCATCGTATCCGCGACTGTATAATCCCGTTCAGTCTGGCCGGCTCATTCCACCCAATTGTCCTCTATGTTGTCTTTGTCTTTGGCCTTCTGCCGTGCATTATTCCGCACGTTATGGTTCCACTTGTGTGCTTCAGGCGGGCTCCCACTGGAGCATCTCTTTCTGCGGCTCCTCAGCACCGTAAATTCATGGATTTTTCCTGTACCCACGGAGTTCTACGCTCTTCCCTCCAAATCTGCCTCCTTGGCACTCGGTAGGAATCGGGAGTCCATAATGGGATCACAAATACAGGTTCCCCTCTCTTCTCATGGACAGACACACGAGCCAACTTCTGTCTACGCGTTTTCAGCACCCATTCATTGGCCGGAATCTGACGCAATTCGCGCACCGAACAGTCACCAGAGATCAACGGTAAAACGAAGGCTGTTACAGAATGACTGATTAGAAACTACAAGTACAGGTGGGTACAGTGTTACGATAGGCCGAGGAGATCATACGGGATACAGTTGGAGAACGACGACGGATGACAGAAGACACGATGTTCGAGGACAAAGGACAGAGGAGATGATGCTCGAGGGCAGAGGACAGGGAGGTTCGAAGAGAACGACCGACGGGGTGCGAGACGGTGCGTTTGCAGAGGATTCTTGGTCTGTGCAGGATATTAGAGCAGTCCCAACGCGTCGTCACGTGGGCGCCGAAAGAACGGGGGATGCGCTAGGGGCAGGTCTAGGGATTGCGATTCGGGGGGGAGCCAGCGGAAGGACGGGTCGATGTGGAGCCAGTAGCGGGACGCGGACCGAACGAGGTCTTCGAGGAACTGGGACGCGGACGCGTCGAGGCGCGAGTGGTAGTTGCAGCTTTCTGGTAAGAAAAGGACGAGTGAGTGTGCGCGTACATTTATGATGGATGGGGCCGGGGAGTAAGGGGCGCCGCACCTTGAGCGCTACCTTCGGTTTCTTCACACCTTCCTTCACGCCTGTCCCACCCTCCGTGCTCGCCTTACGTTTCTTCGCACTCGGCTCGTCGGTGGATTCAGCCACCGACCGGCACCAGTCGATATCCTGATCGTAATGTGTGGCCAGGTACGCGTCCATGTCGAAGGACAAAGAGCGCCTGCGGGCGGGCGGGCATTTACTGCGCAGTCGGGGCAGAAGTCCGCGTGTAGTGCGGTCGGGCGGCGCGCGCTCTGCCACCGATTCTAGGGTGGGTATATGCGCATCGGCGTCGGGCGGGGTGGATGTGGCGCGGTCTGTGGGGCAGCGGCTGCGGCGGGGGCGGATGGATGCAGATACGCTGTGTGTGACTGGGCCTCACCTGCTTCGGAACCGTGTATGCGTGCCGCCTCCGCCTGCAGCGTACGTATCGCGTGGTCCAGAGCTTCGGCGGGCGTCTGGCGGGCGTCGCGGTCCTGAGCGCGGTCTTGCTCGATTGCCTCACGCTCGACCGCCAGCGCCGTGCGGTCTGACTTCAGCGACATGCGTGCGCTATTGACGCCAACCGCGCACACCTCGTCGCGCTCCGCCGCCGTAGTCGCGGATAACGCCTCGAGCTCCACGATGCGCGCATGCAGCTTCTTCTCCGTGTCTTCTGCCGCAGATGGCTGGAGGCGCGCAAGTAAGAGCGCGCGTTGGGCCTGCTGCTGCAGCGTGTGTACCGCCGCAGCGTACGGATCGGGTGCTTTTAGATCTGTGAATTTCGGTCTCATGTCGACGCCACACCACCAAAGGGTTGTCCGGAAAAAAACCGAATTTTGACCTCAAAAAGCTTATTTTTAGGAGCTTTTTGGTCCCAGAGATGCCGGCCCAGGGTTCCTGGAAAGCGGTAAAAAATTCGCTCTGAATAGGTGTAAAAATCCCAAAAATCTCGCCTGAAAAAGCTTATTTCGGACAAGGGTTCCCGAAATCTGGCCTCAAAAAGCTAATATTCGGACAAGGAAATCGCAATTTTTTGCCCTCAAAAAGCTTATTTTCCGGACAACCCTTTGGTGGAGCTTCCCGGGGCCTCAGTCCTCCGAGTGCTCGACTTTGACGGGGGCCATCGTGCGCTCAGCGGTTTGAAGAGATCCTTGAAGAGACTAGGTATACGTGGGAGACGAGATGGTAGGCACGCCAGAAATGCTCGAAAGAAGCAAGAGTTGACCACAAAGCAAACGTTGTGCGTGTATTTGACATGCGGGGCTAGAATCAATACGACCACATACCACGCCTCTTATCCGGCGTAATTGGAGTATATTCTTGCACTTCCCCGAGATACACATATTACAGAAGCGTCTCCCCAGTACCAGCTACCCATCTGACTCAATCTGGACTGAACCCACCCACACGCGGACAACGAACGCCATCGCGACGCTGGTAGCGCGCGCACCGCGAACGCTAGCAACGCTTTTTTTTGTTTCCCCCGCTGCACATAACCTCGCCCAGTCATTCCAATTCGGAATCCGCCGCGCGGAGGCGCTTGGCTGGCGGCGAAATGGCTGGCGGACGTGTGGCCGATGCGCGGGGGGCCGTCACTGCGGGACCGTTAGGTTTCGACGCTGCGGGGGCGTCAGCGGAGGGGGGATGGTGATGGTGCTCCGGCGGCTAGGGGTAGCGCCTGGGAGACGGGGACCGATGGACGACGATAGATGCGGCGTGTAAGGCTTGATGGTCCTGACCCGGTGCGGTATCCGCAGGAGGAGGAGCACTCACAGCTGCATACGAAACACGCACGGATGGGAGGATACTTGCGCTGGCGGGGAACGCAGCCGCGGCATGCACCGCCGCCTCTGCTTGCAACGCGCGGATGGTGCCGCCAAGAGCTTTGGACATCGATTGGCGCGCGGACCGAACTGCGTGGCGCTCCGCGTAAACGCTGGCGCGAATCCTCGCCGCCCCCGCCAGTTCCCCTGTCGCGCAACCGCTCATTGACGTGGGGAAATTCTATAAAAAAAACCTGCACCCTGCGCTCCTGCTCTCGCGGAACGCCGCACCGGCACAACACCCATGCCGCGGCCGAATGCGAGCACACTGACGCCGCGCGCCAAGTGTGACCACGCCGACGCTACGCTCGAGTGCGAGGACTCCGTGTCCTGTACTCAAATGCAAACACGAGGACGCAGCTGAGGCGCTGAAGCCGCAGACGTTCCACGCCTCGCGCTGCGTGTGCGGCTGCGCGCGAGGCCTCATCTGCTGTGTGCGTGTGGGCTCGGCTTAAAGGATATGGGAGACCCGGGACGGGACACGGCGGCGCAGGTACGCACCGCACGTATCTCCGCCCTGTGCGCACTGATTGTGTTTTGCATCTTTCTTTTACAGTGCCCTCGCAAGGACGGTCACACCCAGAGATTGGCGCGCGGAGATGGGGATGCAGCATCCCCATCTCTCGTCCTTGAAGAGCGTGCTCAGACATGCGGTACTCAGTGCGTTCCCCCATCCCCCTTGTCTACACGCTGACATCTTCAGCTGCTCCCAGCCACGGCCGAAACGCTGTTCGCTGCAATGACGTCTCCACACGTCGCACCCACGACCCCGCGTGGCCACCCTGGCCGGCCGTGACGCGGACAAGACCCCACTTGGCGTCATGCATCACTATGTGCAACGCAGCCAAAGCCGCACGCGTTCCGCAGGCGCGAATCCGCGCCTCGCGCTGCGTGTGCGGCTGGTCATGCGTCGGCATTACTAGTGCCGGCGGCGCGCAATGGCACGACGGAGACGGGGTGCGCGAGCGCGCAGCAGGAGGCAAGTACTCACCCATCTCCTTCCACTCTTCGGCTACTAACCCCGTTTTTTTTTCAGTTCCGCTCCATCCGCGACGCTGGCGACTCCACACCCACGCAGCAATTGCTCGCCGCCCCACGCGAACGAGGGGCTGCCTGCGTATCGGGACGGGAAGGGTGCGATGCGCTCAGGTGCCTCCAAGTCACCGACGTATGCGCAGAGGCAGCAACGGTACGTGCCCCCTTCCCTCACTCTCTCCGCATCCCTCCCTCCTCGTACCGCCGCCAACTCGAACAAGCGTCCGCGCCAGCGCCGCGGGACGGCGGAGGTGTGCGCGTCGGTGATGCGCCGAGTCGCATGGTCCGGGGACGCAGTTTGTTAGCTTGCTGCGACGCGCGGATTTGGGCGAGCTGCGAACACCGTGCCCTTCGTACTCGCACGCTGCTGAACGGGACAGGGAGAGACGCGCGAATCGACCTGGCGCAGCGGAGCGGAAGGCGGCGCACGGGGGTGAGGGGCTCAGGGTGCGAGTCCCGCATTCTTGACTCGCGCGTTACGAATAGTGACGCGAGCGGCGCGTGATACGACATCCGGAGTAATTTTTCTGTAGCAATTGTAAGTCGTTAGTTTTGATTTAAATAGCAGAAACCAGCGAGAGCACGAGAAATCTTCTAGCTACAACTGAAGAATACATTTCACTCTATGACTGTCTTGCCCGGTTTTCGTCTTCCTGTTCTAAGAACGCAATAATCGACGGTGTATTACTATTCGCATTACCATTCGGACTCAGGACTTTAAACACGTGTCGGCGAGCTCCGTAAGCACGGCAGACCAATGTCCGAACTTGAAAAAGGATATGGGTGTCCATAGCAATGGTTCATGAGCCTCCCTTCATCGTCAAGATCCATCAATCCAAGCTCCGAGGTATACTCAGGATCGGCATCCGATATATCCATCGAGTCATCGTAAAGCTCCGGGGTAGACTCACCATCGGCATCCGATAGATCCATCGAGTCATCGTAAAGCTCCGGGGCAGACTCACCATCGACATCAGACCTTCCGCCATCGTCATCGTCGAGATCCATCCATTCTTCGCTCTCAGATTCTTCCCCCATAACCCACATTGTCTCGTAGGTAGGCCTCTGTATCAAATCCTCCACCGGATTAATCTTGAATTCAGGATCCCATTCGCCGTCCTCCGACATTGGAAGCGACCGAAAACATTGCAGTGCAGCAGCCTTCTGCTGTTCCCACCACTTGATTGCATCCACTGGCCGCTCCTCAAAATCCTGAAATTGAGGCATCAGTCTGCTGCAGATTCCTTGAGAGAGCACGATTCGCGGTACCTCGAGCCAAGCCAAAATTAGGTCCAAATCAGCATGCCACCACACGTGGTCCATAAAGTGGCCGAACGATTCCTGATGTCCATATTTGCAACACGGGGTGACGTCGAAATTTGAAATTAGGCGGAGCACAGCTTGGGAGCGTCTACATCCAACTATGGTCTCTCCCCAATATCTGAGTGTAGTTGGAACAGTGAACATATTGTCCATATAGCTAGCAAGAAACTTACGGTCCCAAAACCACCAATGGTCGTGCATGGTACGACTGAAACAGCAGTTTGGTAAATGAAATCATGTTTATAGCAGCCTGCTCTCGCAGCACTTCGGACTCTTTATATAGCTTCCCAGCACGCTGCGGATCGGACAGAAACTCAAGTGGTGACTGGCCCGGGGGGAAAAGAATCTCGGGAAAACGCTCCTGAGTTGGATCTGGAATGTTGAAAGAATTACGCAAGCAGCACAGTGGACGCAGATCATCCCATGTAAGACCTAGATGCTCCAGTGCCAAAGATGGACATTCACCGTCGATGCCGAGAATAATTCTCCATGCTATCGCTGTCCGCAGGTACAGAAGTACTTTTGGATATTGGGTTAAAATTGCAGTGTATGTGGCATCCAGAGGACTCGGATCCTTGATATTGACGACCATGCCACTGCGTGACCACAGTTGTTCATTGATGTAACAGATCAATTGAAAATCTTCCACGGCACCGATGAGATCCGATAGGGCTGAATATTCCGTCGGTTGCTAGTGGTAAGGTCAGTCAGGGTGAAGACTTCCAAAATGTGACAATTACACGTTGTTGAAGACTGCATAGAAGGCTGGATAGTGGTCCGGGAATATAACCTGCCCTTGTTGAAAGGGAGAAGGAAAGATGAAATTGAGGGTTGCAGAAAAGGGGGAGCACACAGGGAATGTCCCATGCCACGACTTCCATGACGCCGGCAAATATTTTCCTGCAGAAGTGTGTTGAAAATCAGGGATCCCTCACAAAGAGAAAAAAAGGCATACTGTAGGAAATTGTCCGAGTGTCTGATAAGAGTTGGTGGCCCGGACAATATGGCCACTGCCCGACAAGAAAATTCTAAGCAGATCTCGGAAGTGTAAACGCAGAACCCTTTCGACCTTTCCGGATCACATAAATATTTGGGGAAAGTCGTATCATGTGGGAAAACTCCTTGCCGCAGTCCTATTGGTCGGATCGGAGGAAGATCTAAGACTGAGGAAAGACCCTCCAATGCCGCGCGTGCCTCTCCTGGGTTCAGATCGAAAAGCAGATCAATATCTTCGGGGTTTAATCCTAGCGGCGGAATGGCCGCAAACAGAATATGCAGGAAGGACCGCGAGTGCTTGAAAGATCGCATTATCTGCTCGTATTGTATGTCCAAAGCAGCGGTAGCTTCGGCCTCGAAGTCCAGGACCTCTTCCAGACGTTGTTCGGGATGGCAATTTTTATCGTCGATAAAAGCCAAGATAGTGGTTGCAAATAAGAAGGATCCACGTGTCATGCAGGTTAATCTTCTGATTGTCGCTGCGCCGGGCCATGGGTAGTCTCCTAAGTCTTGCCCACAGCGGCGAGCACGAGTTTCAATCTCGGCAAACCGTTTCCGATAGAAGGAACGTAATGTTTCGTTGGTCGCCCTCAACTCCAGCAAACCGTTGCAAATACCCCTACTCTTATAGGCTTCAAACTCGTCGACGAGGTGTGTCTCGGGTCGACAGAAAAAGACAAAGCGAACCGGAAACGGGACCGATTTGGACGGCACGCGACCTTCCAAACTCGTTCGACTTGCTTCAAGGATAAGTTTCAAGATCCGGACTTGAACCCCCCGTTCCGCGCATTGATCAAGACCATCGATGACGACTATAGGCCGTGGTGTGCATTCAGGGACCTGTTGAAAAGGAAGGACAAGAAGCTCTCGAAACTGATCCTCTATTGACTTGGTGGCAAGATGATATTTCCCCCTCTCTACTGCGTTTTCGATGTGTGGTCGCAGGGTAGGGACCGAGTGCGCAAGTTGGAATGCAAGGGATAGAAAGAGGAAATTCCCCTTCCCACGCTCCGGGTCATCATGCTTGAAGAAAAAAGATGCTCCGAGGTCTTCTTGGCAGCTATGTGCAAATGTTCGCGCGATCGTCGTTTTCCCCATTCCCAGAGGTGCGATGACCGGATAGATTGCGCAATCTTCAGGTCTCTGAGCCCAAGCCCTGAGGCGATGCAAGACATTCTTCCATATCCCTTCAACGCAGGCGTGGTCGAGATAGCCCGCTTCAGAATCAAAGACAGCTTCAGGGACATGGTACCGCGATAATTTTTGCATTCCTGAGCATATGCATACATGAACAAGACTGGATGCCCACTCAATCATTGAATACGAACCAGATTCAGCAGGCAACAAATTTTGCAGATCTCCGGCCACGTTGTAGATTGTATTTCCAGACGTGATCCCAGAGTAGTTGTTGACGTTGTGGGCCACTGGTGGGGGTGTCTGCTCAGTAGAAGAGCTCCCCTCAGAGTCCATCGGAGCTGTGGTGTGTTTCAATCCAGGACGCATGCCCAAAATCGAGATACCGACCCCTAGGAATCATCTGTCAGGGGTGCCGTAGACTCGATGAAGAGAGGCTCGCCTTGGGGTACAAAGACGGTCGCATCAGCTCGGAGTGCGGAGCCACGGGGTACAGAGCCGTGGGGTATGAAGCTGGACGCATCAGCACGGAGAGTGGGGCCACGGGGTATGTAGCTGGGTGCATCAGCGCCGAGAGTGGAGTCACAGGGTACGTAGCTGGGTGCATCAGCGCGGACAGTAGAGCCACAGGGTACATAGCTGGGTGCATCAGCACGGAGAGTGGAGCCACGGGGTATGTAGCTGGGTGCATCAGCGCGGAGAGTGGAGCCACGGGGCACGTAGCTGGATGCGTAAGCACGGAGAGTGGAGCCACGGGGTACATAGCTGGGTGCATCAGCGCGGAGAGCGAAGCGACGGGCCCTTCCCACGACCTCCTCATTCGACATGGAGCCGATCCTGCCACGCAGATGTTATACGTCCTGAATTATTGAGAAGAATCTGATAGACGCACCGCACCCTGTCGTTCAGTTGTTTACTCACAGACAGTATGTAGGTGCACTGGGGAAGGTGAGAAGACGGTGGGGGTGGAAGAGATGGCACCGCGTGAAAGATCTTTCAAGGCCTTCATGGCAGTGCTGTGAGAGCGATCGGAATGCAGCACAAGAGCGTCCACTGGGCAACCTACAAGCGCCTAAAGACAACGACATTGTCAGAAATGGGACTGTGCACCGAAAAGACGAAGCCATCACAAGAACAAGGCAGCCAACTCTTGAACGCCGCGCTGTTTCATCGCAACAAAGCCGCGTGAATCGCAGAGAACAGCCGTGCTAAGGTACAAGAGCACAAGCCCGGATGGAGAGTAGTGTGTCGAGATCATGATTGACAATGCCAAGGTAGGAAACGGCGAACTATAGAATGGTTGTGCCTCTTAGTGCCTTCGGCTCATTGCCATAGACATAACAAAGAACAGAAGATCTGCTAGAGAACCCCCGCCCAGATCTACCTGAAAGGCCTTGTCGTCACAAGTAGCAAAGCGGCGGCATTCGTTGCTCGTTGCGGCTGATCGCGATGCCTCTGCACAGCTTGTCAATGACAATGAAATGTTGAAACTCCGCTGAACTCAACCGTGTCTGTCGCCCGTGATACGACGCAGCGAGAAACACCGTGCACCCCCGCAGACAGCGCAATCCATGGATTATCCAACCCTTCTTTCTCCAAGCTTGAAGTTAAATTTAGCCAATCGCCGTGATCAAGGTCTGTGGGTCCATGGTGGGTCCATCATGCACACGCGGACAGTCGTAGGGACGCCGTGCCTCGTACAACAGTTGACGCCTGGAGAGATGGATCCACTGTCAAACTCCAGCGCACGGGCGATGAGAAATCGGTGCCCTTGTCAAAACTTCAAACAAGAATAATTGCACGGAAGAGAGACAAAGTCGCAGGTGACGGGGACTTGCCATCTACGGAACAATGGTGGGACAATGAGCCGTTATTCTAGAATTTGGAATCAATATCAAAAGGCCGCGGCAACGACAGATCTAGATGGGATGCTTTTGGAGGCAGTCGGCCAATGTCCCCCGATCAGCGGATTCCGTTGCTGCAGAGACTTGGATACGAGATTCGCCGAAGGACGTGGTTTGAATGCCAGATAAAAGGTATTCGTAGCTTGCCCACCAACTCGCAGGACACTCTAAGTAGAGTAACCGAGAGTACAGTAAATTTCGAAGAAGCGGACATCCTCGGTCGGTGGATATAAACGCGATCGGGCGGGGGGAAATACACACAAGAGGAAAAGAAGAGAGTCGGCAAGGAAGAGAAGAAAAGGCCTCGGAAGAAAGCTCACAAGGTCAGCGACGTCTAGAATCCAGATGAGAGTTGCGCAATGTGTGGTCGTGTTGCTTCTTCGTCCCGCGTGCCAAAGACGCGTAATGCGTCTCCATTTCAGTGCCAGGAGAAACCCCCGAAGCAGCTCGCCGACGCGCTGGCGGGGCATAAAGCACGGTATGGATTATTGACGGCCTTTGTAATTTCAGTGGTTACGTTCAAATTTAAACCTCGTCGCAAATTGCGTTCCTTGCATCGTCTTTGTTCGTCAATTCTTCGGCCGTGTTGGCAGTAGGCAAGAGGAACGGTGCCCAGACACACCCGCGAGCAGAGCTAATCAGGGGACCACCCAACTGCGACACACTCACTTTCACACTCAGCTAATTTCTCGCAGCCAACAGCGACACTGTCAGAAAATATGCTCCAGTGTGCGGCGTTTCGGTCGGATACGACGCTGTCGGGATTCCGAAAGTTTACGGTCTCGCCTGCAGCAAGTTGGCTTGTGTATCGAGTCTTGTTGCTATTGATGAACGACAAAGTATTTAGAGAATCATCTGTACAGATCGAGGGTCTGGGTCACATTAGATTTTGGGACTTGAAGGAGTATGTGTGTTGTACTACTTATCTGCGGGCTCCCGCTTACTGATCCCTCCCAATTTTCTGTCACGGTCGCGTTCGTCCACAGGATATCTCAGCTCTATAGAAGAGCACGCATCGAAGGAAGGGGCAGGTAGAAGCGAGTCCTGGACACGTAGGAGTCTGGAGGCGGCATCGGAACACTCACAGCATGTGCTGCGATGTGTAACACAGTGAGCGCCGGGAGTGGACCGCAGCGTCGTTGTGGTACGGAGCGCTCTACCATGCAAACCTCCGAGGAGCCATGCGTGCTGCACCCCTCCGGATTCGTAGACGGATGCGCGCGCGGTCTTCAGCGCTCGATTCGCAGGTCGCTGGGAACTCAGAGCGCGGGACTGATGGCGAGACGGATGCGGAGGCCGACGACGCGGATGCCCGCGACCCGGATCTGGAGGTAGGTGTCCCCCCGATGTTGGTTCGATGTTGTGGGGGCGATCGCGGGCAGTTGACACGAAAGCACATACATTTCGTTCCAACTCCTCTGGACCCAGCCTCCGAATCCTCCTGCCCTTTCCCCTGGCTCCAATGAAGTGAGGAAGATGCAGTTCTGATGATTTGTTCTCGCCTTCGTAGACGATGGGAGAGCGAGGTGGTGGTACGAAAGAAAGCGCGTCTCGGAAGCTTACCAAATTGTTGGCACGTGCCTCGATTGCCAAGAGGACATGTGCAGCGAATTTTTACGACAGTGCATCAGTAAAAGTACACGTTTGGCTTTGACGTCTTTGTCTTTGAGACACGTCTTTCGGAGGTCTTTGTCTTTGGCTGAACATCTTTGGTCTTTGGCTCGAAGTCTTGGGAGTGCTTTGTCTTTGGGGGGACATGCTTTGTCTTTGGCTGAATGTCTTTGAGTTTACGAGATTTTCCGCATGACCAAAGACGTCCAAGACCGCAAGTCTTCCAAAGACAGTTTTGGATCTATGTAGTATTAACATAAGAATACGATAAGGTAACTAGAAAGCTATTTCATGTGCATGATGGTCTGTGTACTTGTTAATATAGAAAGCTTTAAAACGGTCTAAGGACTCAGAATATTTGAAGTGTCGCGGTAGAAAATTTTCGCCATAAATACCGATGAGATGCGCCCCGCGCAGAATTGTATCTACATGAATAATGTCCATGACGCGCCGGCCACGGTTGTCCACGTCCGGCTGTACCATCCACATGCCGACGTCAGGGCACGGTTCATCCCCGATTGCGGAAAACCAAGTCACAAGCGCACACGGATAGGTGACGCCACGGTATTTGAAGGACATGAACAGCAGAACACGGGCAGCAATGAGGCCACGAAAGCCAGGGAGCTCGGGATCACCCTCAACGAAAACACAGTCGTACCGAGGGGGCCCCCATGCCAAGAGTGCACTGCCCGAATGCGCTCGCGAAGCATACCAGCGATACCCGATTGATCGCTTGGGGCATAGAATTTTGCTACGGCTGCACTGAAGACGCACGACTTCCGGTGGGAGTGACCATCGGGTTATCTCTGTCAGAATCCGCAGGGGAGCTGGGGGCGCGCAGATCGAATTGAGCATGCGACCTGAGGTGGTTGGAGCGACCCGTCCGATTCTTAAAAAATTGTTTGCATCCCGGGAATGTGCAGGGTAAGTTGCGAGGTTTGAATTTCTTGACCTTGAGCATGCTTGAGAGAGGGAGACAAAGAATTCCTGCACACAAGACGAGGTATCCTGACTGCGCATCGGGCAAAGCGGGCTACCTCCCTTTCACGTGGAAGATCGTTGCAATTTTTTCATGTGCAGCGGCGTAGCAACGCCTTACGAATCGTAATACGAACCATGTTTGTAAGGCAACACTGGTTGAACATTTCAAAATTTTCACCTTCTTTTTCAGTGAAAAATGTCGTTTATTTTTCACACATTTTTCACTGAAAAAGCAGGTGAAAATTTCAAAACATTTTCATCACTTTGTTATTTTATTTCGAATTTTTCACCTTGAATTGAGAAAGTGCTGAAAAAGTTTTAAAATTTTCACCTTCTTTTTCAGTGAAAAATGTCTGAAAAATAAACAACATTTTTCACTGAAAAAGAAAGTGAAAAAATTGAAATGCTCAACCAGTGCAACGTAACTGCGCGTGACTTGTGGTGCGCAGGTTTGTATCCGAATCGTGGACTTGTCATTTTTTCTCTTCACCCCACCACCATGGAGGCACCAGGCCTGAAGACACGAGCAATAAACAAGACTGTCCGTCCTGCCGTCAATGCTGGACTCAAGAAGCAGGTCCGCCGTACTCCGGCCCAGATAGCCCAAGCGCGCGACGACGAAACCACCACCAAGGCCCGGGCGGCACTCGACAAGAAGAAGGAGCTCAAGCGCCTCGCCGCTCTCGAGGATGAGCAGCACCGGGACGACCTAGCTTACACTGCTACTGCAAATCACCCTGCCGACAAACCGGTCAAGGCACACAATCCTAGCATTTCTCACTCAGGTAAGCCATGTTCTCACCCGGCACAATATGATTCATTATTCTGTTGTCGTAGGCGCGAAGGTCCAGCCCAGTGGTGCCGAGTCTGGCGCAGATGACGAATCCGACGGATACCAGCAACCCGAGGAAGAAGGTGAAGAGTCCGACGACGACGACGACACCGATGCCGAGGACAGCGACGCCGACGAAGCCATGAAAAAGAAGAACAAGAAGAGCACCACTCGCGCCGATGTTCTGGCTTCTCGTACCACTCAAGACTCGACAGGCACACCGGCCATCGGCGACGCTGCCAATCAGAAGAAGCGTAAAGCCCAAGACAAGTCTGTGTATTCTGATCTATTCAAAGGACTCTTGATAATGTTTTTCCAGACCCGCGACCGGCGCCAGCAAGAAAGCCAAGAAGAATACACCCAAGAAGAAGAGTGGACTCGACGATCGCGTGTCCACTTCCAAAGCGAAAGGTGCCGTATCCGATCCAGAAGGCGATTCGATGGTCGCGCCGGGTGGACCAGCGCTGGATGACGATGTGGACGAGCATGTCGAGAGGCCGAAGACGGGCAAGCAGAAGAAGGGAAAGCCGGCAGCCGTAAGCGCACTGTTCCGATTGAATCGGATCGCTGACGACGCTTCCCTCTGTAGCGTTCCATCACTATCAAGAACGTCGCCCCCAAGGAGCTCACTGGAAAGGCCGCGCGCGGCGGCAGCGCCAAGTGGACCCTCAGGCATCTTCCTCCCGGTACTGCGGATGAATTTACTAACGAAGTCGTCCCATTGGCTTGCGAGCAAGCGGGTTTGCTTGGCCCATGGGCGGGATTGACAGTCAAGCAGATCCAGGTCATCGTCGATAAGGTCTACGGCACAGGTGTGCACACGGTGGCCCGCAAGGACGTGTGGGTTGGTCTGGTATGTCCATTTTCACTGTTATGGAACACCGATGACAATGCACCCAGATCAGCTACCGCTTGCATACCTGGCGCAACGGCTTCGCTGCACAAGGTGAAAAGGCTTTCCAGATGGTCATCGACAACGACGTGGCCCAGGGTGAGGGCGAAGTCGAGGGCCTGGGCGAGGAGGCAGACGAGGAGAACGAGGAGCAAACGGGTGGTGAGTTTATATTTTCTTTGTTGGCTACCTTTACTGACTGGCGCACTCCTTGCACTTCAGTTACTCCGCCCATCGATGGCGCCACCCCCGATCCTACTCTCCCTGCCAGCGCCGCCTCCACCGTTCGCAAATTCACGTTCAAAACCCCCGAGGGAATCGCGGAATTTGTGGCATGGGCACTGCAGCCACACAAGGAGGGTGACACGCTGGCCTTTCACTGGAAGCAGTGGGGTAACGGTATAGATAAAAAGGTATGTGTCGTTACAGTGGTCTCGTTCTCTTCTAATGCGTGATTCCAGGGATTCTTACAGTCGGAGCTCATCATGTATACATACGCCTACCACCTCTCGTGCTTGGACACCATTCCCGGCGGGTACAAACGGCTTACCGACCCTCCAATTGGTGCCCTGCTCATCGCTGTTCAGGCCGTAAGTGCTCGATATCATCCTTGGACATCATTCTGATTATTTCATAGGTCCAGCGAGCACTACAATTTTGGCGGACCGGCGTGTACAACAATCTGCAGCCCACCCCTCGAGCCAATTTTTTCTCGAGCGACAACTGGGACGACTATACCGTCCCCAACCCGAACCCACACGGCAAGAAGGACAAACTTGTCCGTCGGGCCACAAAGTTTATGGTTTCGGTCAACAAGTGGGATACAGAGCTCTGGGACGAAGTCAAGGCGGAAGCGAGGGAGTTTGTGGAGGCCGCCCCGGTGAGCCGTCGGTGCGCTGCTTCCAGCCGCAGCACGTCTGAGGCCGACGACTCCATGTATTCTGACGACGACGAGGTGATCATCGTCTCTGATTAGCTGCCGTATCACTGTGTCATACTTTTCTTATGAATTCACGCCGCTTTCCGATCATTTATCTGCCCGATTGAGCCTGATTTTGAGACGATAAAGTGTCTTTGAATACATCTTTGAGCGGCATCTTGGAAAGAAGGTTAGTATCCCTGCAAAGACTTTATGTCTTATCAGTCTTGCCAAAGACAAATTTGTCTTGGCCGAGACTTCGGACCCTACTTAGCTAAAGACTTTCGTCTTGGGCAAAAATGTGTCTTTGGCATCTTTGACGTCTTGCCAAAGACGCCAAAGACGCCAAAGCCAAACATGCAGTTTCACTGATGTGTCGCAACTCACTAGACTGAACCGACGAGTCTGAGAGTGACAGTGTCGCGTTTAACACATCCCCGCTAATCAGGATCCTTGCGAGAGCGAGAAAAACGAAAAGCCGAGCCAGAGTGTGTCGTGAGGTTTCCACACCCGTCGACTAGGAGGTAGATCTGGGTCCATAGCTCATGTATGGAGACGATATAGTGTAGACGTCGGTAACTGCAGTGAGACATCGAGGGTACGGAAATGGCGGTAGCGAGACGGATAAATCAGGGTACCGAGTTACATAGGCAAACCGGGATAGCGAGAGAGAAGCAAATTGGGGCACATAGTATAGCAAGACAGAAATACAGTATGGGGGCAGCAAAGCAGAGCGAGATAGCATATCAACGAGACACGTTATGAAAGCAGTCGACAGCACGGGGAATAGATACAGATATCGGCTATGGAGATACACATAGTTGCCACGCGGACATGGGCTAGTGAGGGCCGCAGATACTGGCGAGCGGGCGGCAAGACACGGGGGCGCGCTGGATGTGGTTGTGGTTACGATGAGGGGAAGAACACGGGGGGGGGGGGGGGGCGCTAGACGCAGAAGCATCGGTACGCGTGAGGATCACGACTTTGACAACGAGCGCCTGCGCGCCTTCTTACAAAATTCGCGCGGCCACCGCGACGCAGGGCCGTAAAACGCCGCCGCCTCCGGGAGGGTGTGCCGTTGCCTTTTCTTCGCGGGCAGCACGCAGTCCGAGTCTGAGCTGGGTTCGGGCTTGGTCTCGGGGTGGTACGATTCTTCGGAGGAGTCGGAGAGATCGGAGAGTATGTCGACATCGGGGTCCGAGTTCCTGTGTGCCCACAGAGCCCAGGAGAGTTGGCTTGCCGCGAGGAAGTTAATGTGCGCAAGGAGCGCCCATATTACAGCATGACTTCCGGGACCAGAAATGGGTCAGAGAACAACGTTGACCATCTCGCATCGATACACTGTTCGATGTCTGGCGAAACCAGCGTCTGCAGAGCAAGAGCGACGAGGTGGGTGTTCTGGTGACTAGTTAGAGCAAAACCTGGTATTGTGTGGTGGCGTGTGATCGATATGCGTAAACACAGACACCACCGCTCTCACCTCCTTCCACGTCAGTGACGAACATGGACCTGTCCCCCGACCCTGCCCCGCCCAGCCAAGTCGAGTCTGCCATGGAATTAGCCGCGCCAGTGCCGACGGCATCCGCACCAGCGGCCCACCCACACGCGTCAGTGGCGGCAGACCCACACCGTAGCGCTGTCCTTGCCGATCCAGACCCGTACGCCGCCATCGCCGCCGCTGCTCAGGCGCTCAATGAGGCCCGGCGCGCGCTCGTCCTCGCTCGGCGGACTGCGGAGGAGGAGGCCGAGCGGCGGGTCGCGGCGCTGGAGGCGGAGCGCGACGCGGCGCGGGCGGCGGTGGTGGCGATGCAGAGGGAGCGGGACGGGGCACGGGCGGCGCTGAATTACACATGGGAACAGGGGAAGGCAGAGATGACGTTGCTGCAGGTGGAGCGCGATTTGGCTTTGGCGAATTGCACCGAGCTCCGAGCGCTGGTGGCCTCTGACCGCACGGCGTTGACCAAGGGGCAAGCGAAGCTGAGGTCGGGTCGCGCGGCGCTGGACCCTGACCGCAGTGCGCTCGAGGCTGATCGCGCGGCGCTGGCGGGCACTGACCAAGCGGCGGCACGCGGCGTCCGCAATTCCACCTCTCGCAGTCTCCACCGCGCGATCCGGACGCTGCAGACAGAACTGGAAAAACAGAACGATCCGGATGCGGTGTCTGCGTGTACAGCTGCTACGACATCCAGTGTGTGGGCCCCTGGTCCGTCCGACACTGCAGACCGATGCTAATCACATCCCAGCGTGCAGTAAACGCCCCAGCGCGGCAGACCCGCACCCCGATGTCGACACTGTCCGATCTCTCCTACTCCTCCGACGAATCGTACCACCCCGAGCGCGAAACCGAACCAGGCTCAGACTCGGTCTGTGCGCTGCGCCCGAAGAAAAGGGCGCCCTCCCGACCGCGACGGTGTTCTCGCGCGCAGCTTCCAGCGCCACGCGGTCCGCCGCCAGCGCCCTGCGTGTGGCAGGCAGATATAGCACCAGATGGAAGGCGAAAAGCCCTGTCACATTGTCACACCATGACTAAATATGTGACAGAGTACAAATAAGGAAGGCGGACCCGTCTGAACCAAACACTACCAAACCCCACTTCAACACTGCGGACGTCTTTGAGCCCCCGGCGCTCCCTCTCGATCTCTGCGCGCTCCTGTGCCGCTGACGCCCTCTCCTCCGCTACAGACGCCTCGAGCACCGCGACGTGCGCGCGGACCTTCTTCGCGTCTTTGGGTGTGCGCTGCGCCTGCGCCGCGGCAGCGTACGGGTCTGGCTCGTGTGTTGCGTGAAGAAGAAGCGGCTCTGGTCTTCTTCCGCCGAGTCGTCCAGCCTGACGGGCCAGCTAGATCGGGGGGACCAAGAGGAGTCGACGGATGGGTATAGCGGTGTTCAACGTTCATTCTTCGGTGAGATATGCCAGTAGTATACGGAGAACGTCGTACGAGCACCAGAGGAATATATGGAAAGAGCAGAGACAAAACAGAGAAGGGGAAAGCGCGTTGTGCCTGCGCGTCGAGAAGTAACACGGCCGCCTATGGTTTGTTCTTGTCCGAAACTCCCATTTGTGATGTGTCAGGTATAAGGAAGGTACGGGGATGAATCCGGGGACATGAAGCAGCCGCACCTTTTCTTTGAACGCGCGAGATTCACCATCCAATGACTCGTGAGAGTCGGTGAGAGAAGAGAAAAGAGAGTAGACAAGGCCTGCCAGTGTGCCCTAGGCGTAAAACCCTTCAGAAATGCTGATCCCTTCCAGCATTTTTTCAGAGGGGAGTCACTGGTGTTCCGTAAAATGGGGGCGGGCGGCATGTGGTTGTGTTGCCTTTCTACGGGGATGGCAAACGCGGACGCTGTTAGCATTTGGTCCCGATGACGCCCCCAAGTGGCCGTGTATCCTTCGATGCATTTACCGTCAAGTCTGCTTCCAACGACATGGAGACGACTGCCGATTTCATGTGGGCTACTCAACAGAGTGAATTGAATGTTCTGCTTATATTCCGTGTCCTTAGCGCGTATAGTCTCAACCCCAGTATCCGCGCAGCGGAACCTGCGAAGGCTCTCAATGACGAAATTGTCCCTCACCCTCTTCATCCTCAAACGTCCGAACTTGGTGCACAGCCGAGTACACAACCTCTCATTTCTCGGCTTCCCAACGAAATCCTTGCTCTCATCTTTCTCATATACGCCCGGGAGTTCGATGCACTCGGCAATCTGAGATGGACGACAGGGCTACACAGAGCCACAACTCGGAAAGGAACTCCGAGGAACATCTGCCGGGCCTACAAAGTCCGAACGAGGACCAAGCAAATCCGAACAATGTTGACGATCATCATTTGGCGATTTTGAACCGGATAGCCAATTCAACAAGCAGTCTGGACAATGATCCCGAGGGACAGCAGAACCAGAAACCTGACGGCTCGGGTTCCATCCAGGAAGATGACAGCGATTCACAGAGCCAGAACTGTGACAAACGCTCCCAGGAGCGTCTACCGGCCCTACCAAGACCGGAAGGAGACCAAATCCCAGCAAATGAGAATGCTGTCGACAATCATCATTTGGCGGATTTTGGCCACAGAACCAATTCAACGAGCAGTGCTGAAGGCAGCCCAGGACCCACAGGGCCCAGGTTCTCTTCAAGAAGATAATGGCGATACACACAGCCAGAACTTGGAGAATAACTCCACGGAACGTCTCCTTAACTTACATAGTCCGAGCGAGGAGGACACGACATCTAATGAATTTGTGGACAATATTCGCGACCCAACAAAATTACAAACGGTGCGAATACATTATGCTCAGCTCCCACGCACACAAATGACAACTAGTAGCAGGTGGATAATACTGACTTCAACGATTTTGCTGCATTGGTGGGGTCGGATGCCCGCAACGATGACAGATTGTATGACTCTCCAGCCAGAGATACCTCGCGAGTTGATTCAGACATCGCGATCCCTGAGTAAGACATCTACAAATGTAGTACAAACGAGGCTGATTATTACAGTAATCATAGTGAAGATCAAGAGACCAATCTCAGGAGCAACATCATCGATGGCGGTGCTCGAAACCCCGGCGGTGGACATGGAGGCGCGGGTGGAGGGGATCCCACCACGGTGGATGGCAAATGGGAAAGTCCGCTACATCGAACTCGTGTCAAACTTCGCCTCAAACTCAACGCATGTCATACGTACGCGGTCAGTATTGAATACACTTTCAAGGTAGGATGCTATTTGAGGCTTTATCATCTAATAAGTATTTCCCTTAGTTCAGAATCAATCGCGAAACAGATATCCCCATTGATCTCAATGACCTGACCCATCCCTTATCGCAGCCCGAAGTCATTGCTCTAGTTGATATGGTCGCTGGATCCTTCTTCCATTTGATCTTCCAGACAGGCACTGTCCGTTCGCAATCAGCTGCTCGAAAATCTTTGTCGAGTGCAGGCCACAGAACCCTTCTCCACTCATTGTTGGTAGCATGATACGGGCAATACCACCCCTGCAAAATGCAGATCACGTGAGGTGTCCGCGCCGGTTGTGCCAAGGTGGTATGGCTCTGCCAAGAATGTATAGCTGCTTTGGCAGAGCTGTTATGCTGCGTAGTGTTATATTTTTGCGCTTTGCAGTGTGCCGCCGTTCGAACCCCAGAGTATGTGTCTTTTTTTCCGGCCTTATACTCGCGTTCCCGGGCGTTCTCCAGGTTTCAAATCCATCCCATCGTCAAATGATATCATTTCATTATTGCCCTAATTTTTCTGCACCCGGCATGTCGAGCATGCACGCCATCTATGCCTTTCCAGCCCTTATGTCACATTTTTCTGGACTTGTGTTTGAACTCAAGCAGAAAAAATGTGGTGTTGATCCCACGCTTGTGCTTCCTTGTCCTCATTGATATGCAGAGGAATATCTGCTGTGGTGGTGGCAGAAGGCCAAAGTATGGACAACTCTACGACTTGGATTATGTTCTCATATCATAGAAAAAAAGTGACATACTCTGGGGTTCGAACGGCGGCACACTGCAAAGCGCAAAAATATAACACTACGCAGCATAACAGCTCTGCCAAAGCAGCTATACATCCTTGGCAGAGCCATACCACCTTGGCACAACCGGCGCGGACACCTCACGTGATCTGCATTTTGCAGGGGTGGTATTGCCCGTATCTGGTAGCATCCCAGCCCCGTGCCAATATTCATGTGATGGGATGTCACCGACAGCGGAGGGCCGTTGAATTTTCGTGAAAAAAGACGGGACAACCGCTCGCAATTTATTTGAACCGGGTGCGCCTTGCTTTTCCAGCTGCGCAATTGAAAGAGATATGGTTCCAGGTTTGTGTTCCTCCTTTTTGGCTGGACACCGACATTCGTCAGTCAGGTAAAATCAATGTTGGTATGGTGTAAAGTACTTGCATTTAACTCTGTGAAAAGAACCTGTTCCCAGCGCAATCTCTTCCTGTTCGTAAATTGAGAGCTCTTCCTCCGTCCTAATGTTGTCGATGTAGCTCAGGAATGACCTTAATTTAGCCTCGCGATCGAGAAACAGATTGGACTGAGACTCAGAAGAACCACAATTCCACGTATTCCGAATGTTGGATCCGAAACCCAAATCAACACTTGATGGTGATCCACAAAAGATATTTGTGGCAGCGGTTTTTCTGAACCCTTGAGTTTGTTGGTAAAAGGTCAGTTGGGGAACTCAAATGTCACCACCACCTGCCGCTGGCCAAAGATTGATCCCCATCCCAACTTTTACTTCCAAGGCATCGGGCCGCTCAGCATCCAATCGTATGTCCTGAGACTGATAACCAATGTTATATGAGGAGTACGATTTGTTGTCTTGGTCCCATTCGTCTCCACTTTTGTAGGTGATGCGGCACTTGGGCATAACCTCGAGAAGATTCATTTAGCAACAGAAAGAACAGCAGTTGCCTCACCTTGCTATCTACGGCCTCCAACGTGGCCTTGTTGTTCCGGTTGTAAGAAAGCGTCGCAGTCGCCGAGGGACCGACTTCGGAGGATCCCAGAGCATTTGAAAAACCCCGTTGAATTTGTCGATGTTTCCCGTGTTTGTAAAGCTTGTCCGGGAGGTCAAACCCACGATGCAAACTGAGTCGGCGTTAGAAGATCTCTGGATTCAGGGGGGGGGGACTTATCACAATTTCCGGTCAACAATCGATTCTTTTCGATGCGACACAAAGCCGATGCTCGCATAGGAGCGATCTACTTTAGTTTCATGCGGTCGAGTTTCAATTTTAAGAGCAAACGTTCAGCAAGCGGAGGACAATCAGGATGTGTAGACGTAGATTTATGTCATATTCTCGAATTGTCAATGGTTCAACCATCCAAAAACCACGAACGGTTTTGATCTCCGGTAATGTCCTTGGAATAGCCACGCCGCTGATCGCCCGGGCGCGGCATGTGACCGCCTCCGGGGCGGGAGCGTTGGCATGGCACAGGAGTCCTAGATACATTACATATACTACACCCCCACCCCTGCAGTAACTTTCTCATACCTTGGCCATACCTTGCCCAATTGCTTAAGTCGCCTCACATTTGGAATTTCAAAAGTTTTTATTTTCTAGTAGTCCAAGGATTGTGGAAATCAGCCAAGATTTGAGCAAGATACGAGGCCAACTACAACAAGGGGGGTCGTTGTAGCAGGAATGTTACTAGGCAAACATTGCAGTTTCTCACTTGTTGAATGGCCTCAGGCCACTTCCCTGATTGAAACCCAGTGCAAGTGATGCCTGAGGCACCCAGCAGGCCGTGCCAAGCCTCTGAAGGCACCTCGGACTCACCGTGATGGAGTTTTTCCGAGATCCGGACTCCGAGTTGACTCGTTCTGGGGCTCCCGCGCTCCGAAATGATGCGTTAGCAGTCCCAATGTGTCGACCTGGGCTCTAGAGGCTAATAGACGCTGGCCAGAAGGAGTAACGGATGGGGGGGAGGGGGCCTCCCGGGGGATTAGATGGGTAGGGTCCAGGCATACAACTCAATAAATCCCCGTGTATGACCGAGCGCGTACATGGCCGAGAAGGATTATCAATCCCCGTGTATGACTGAGCCCGAATGGCATGGCCGAGAAGGATTATCAATGAACGGTATAAATATAGCTGGCACTCGTGTAGTTAATTCTCTGCTTGATTCCTCGCCGAGTTCACTAAACTTCAGCATCATCTCACCTGTGGAACATGATGGTATTCTGGGTGTTACTACTAGTAGGCTTTTTTCAACCTAAACCTTGTTGAACTTCCACTTAAGTTGGCTTCACAGTGTGCCCTTCCGTCACTGGCATCATTATCTCCCCTCCGGGCTGACCTGTTCTTCACTCCTCCCATTGCCGCGAACGCAACACTACCCGACGGTTCCGTCGGATTGTGGCAGCCCACCGTCGTGACCTTGGTATCGGGACAATCCGAAGCCGTCCTCATCGACACACTCTTCACGTCGGACCAAGCTGTTGCTCTGAGCGACTGGATAGAAGAGACCCTAAACGGGAAGAGACTACGCACTATATACATCTCTCACGGACATGGAGACCATTTTTTCAATGGGCCGTACATGCAGAGACGTTTTCCAGGCGTCGAAATCGTTTCGACAAATCACTCCATTGACCATATGGCGACACAACTGACGCCCGACATGCGAACGTTTTGGAACGGGTTGTTTCCCGGCC
Organism: Mycena sp. CBHHK59/15; assembly: GCA_029204085.1. NCBI lineage: Eukaryota > Fungi > Basidiomycota > Agaricomycetes > Agaricales > Mycenaceae > Mycena > Mycena sp. CBHHK59/15. Next base: position 336,399 of record JARGXW010000023.1, read on the forward strand.
AGATCCCCGAGGAGTCGTTCCAAGTCCTGGCGAAGCCCCTCGCGCACAACAAGTTCACCTTGGAAGGGCACATCTTTGAGGCTATCGATGTGGGGCACTCGGATACGGACGAAACAACATTTCTGCACGTGCCTTCGCTGGACATGGTGGTCGCCGGAGACATTGTGTACAACGACGTGCACATGTGGATGACGGAGTCTACGACGCAGGGCCAGCGGGATGCTTGGATTCGCTCCCTTGACAAAGTCGCGGCCGTGAATCCCGGGATTGTCGTGGGCTCGCATCACAGGCAGGGGGGTGTGGACGGCGCTTTCAATATTGATGCTTCAAAGGAGTACATCTCGACATTCAGCAGGCTAGTGACAAAGGCAAAAAACGCGACGGATTTGTACAACAAGGTGTTGGAGGTGTACCCAAACAGGATAGGGAATCTGGTCCTGTGGTTGGGTTGCCAGGCTCAGTTCCATTGAGCAGTTACTGTACCATTTCGACCGTAGATTCAGCTACTGTGACCTGCGACCACTTAGATTCAACTTTTGATTGATTCAAACGGGTGTGGGACCTGCGACCTCCATTTTTATCATTCAATTGTTCAAATGTTCATCTCGGATTGCTAGAGTTGGTGAAGGCGATGAAGAAGTTGAACATTTGTCCATCATTATCCTTTATATTCCCGGCGGATGTACTGAGGATGATTAGGACCCGTAGAGGAGAGTAGAAAGCGCAGGGATACATTCTTGCTACACTCCTTCTCCCCAGGTACGAAGCGCGTCGGCGTGCCTGTCAAGAAACTTGAAGACCCATTTGTCCCCGACAGGCTCACAGTCCGGTCCGAGTGTGGCTTGGCGGATGGCGTTCGCAGCGTCCGCAATTTGGGCGTGCTTGAGTGGGAACCCGCGGTCCGCGGACTCGACGAGGAATTGGGTGAGCGACCATTCCTGGACCGGCGACATCTTCTGCTTCTTTTGATTGGACTCCCGTATCCCAATGCCCCCCATGTATACGTCGATTTAGAGTACCGTACGAGACACCCGGGTATTTGTCTGCAATAGCACGAATAGAAAGTGGTTTCCCAAATTGGGCCGGTTTGACCCTTTCGCGTTCGTACTCGTGTAGCGCTGCCTGCACGGTCAACTCCTTCTTCCGGCCATTGGCGTGGGCTTTCACGCGGTTAGATTTGGCGCGCAACACCATGGGAAGTATGTACGAGATGCCGTACAGACGCGGGAAGGAAGGGCAAGATGGAAGTCAAGATGACGGGCGCGTCAACAAACCAATGTCACGCTCTTCCGTGCAATCTCTTGTACAAATTCTAGCAACCGCAATTTTTGTGCAATTGCCTAACTGTTTTGAAGAGGAATATAGCCAAGAAGGTACTTTATTGCGTAAAAAAATTTTGAGTCCAATGATGCACATACTGAGGTATAACTGACGAAAAGGAAAGTTGATTGATGCTCAATCATCGACTGATTTATACCGAAACACGTCTCATTCGGGCCTCATTCAAGTTCTACTCTTGAAATTAATTCTGTAGATGTAAATGGTATGTAGGATGGTATGTACAAGATTGATTCTGCCCTGAGGGTGTGTGTGGTCCATAATAAAATAACGATCCATTGATATGCCGTGATCCAAGGAGCGGCACTATACTGTACTTATTCGTGGACCGCATCAGACTCGGCATCACATCCTCCCTAATCCCCATCCGCGCTTCAGGATCGCCTTCCAGCAGCCTATGGAACTTCCTGAACTTGCGGCGCAACAGACGACGCTATCTGCCCTTCATGGACCGCAGTGCAGCGGGACGCATTTCTGGAGGTTGTTGCGCCCTACAATGTCATCGCATTTGTTGTGGGACAAAATCACGGCACCGGACTCATGCCCAACTGGATCAATGCCACTTATAACGGTGTGACTCGTCGGATTCCAGAGTTCCGCCCGGGCGCCGCATTCTGGAAAAATGTAGCACTCATACGAGTGACTCCCTCTGTCATGGACGTCGGATACGTCAACTCGAACAACTTGAGCTCCCCATGGATCAGTGGAAGTAGCTTCGCCTTACCCTTTCCCAATCAGGTGTGGGTCAAGATCCCTACCAATAACGGCAACTACTTCGGCCCGCTGAAGAGCATCTACGTCGATACCAGTGCAGTAAGTGCGCCCGCAGGCCAACAAATCTATGGTGTTGGCCTAGCTATCTAATCCTGGAATGTGGCACCATATTCTCGGATTAGATGGATAGTCACTTTCCCTCCAGAAGTATGTGGGTAGACGTACTGAAAGTGTTGAATGTTAGTAGGAACAAATTCAAACTCCGATGATTTGTAATAAGCAGGCCGCCGTGCATCAGTGGCGCGGTTAACTACAGACTACGGTGGTCCGCGTCTGCACGGAATGGAGCGGTGGCTCCGGACATTCATCAATGCCCTGCTACAAATCTAAGGCTGGGGTCTTTTTTTTGAACGTAGTCGTGTCGTATTTTCGCATTCGATTGGGTTCCCATTCTATTCCCCCTTCTCTTAGTGTCCTTCCCCTGTTGAATATATATATGTCGGGTGATTCCGTTCGCTCCACCCCGAAATTTAAATGCGCATCTGCTTTTATCTTGAATGCAAAATTTCCATCTGGGCCTGCCGCCCAATTGTTTTTCAAGAACGAGGAAGCGGAGTTAGACTGAGAACGGGCGTGTCCGAAAAAAAGAATCAAGCACGAGAGCGACAGCTGGTAATGATAAATATCCAACTTCAGAGATGCCCAGTTATTTAGCACGATATTTAGTACACAATCACCGAATCTACTCACCTAAGACGACCGGCCCACGGCTATAGAGGAATGAAAACAGCAGGGTGCCAGGGGATGGGATCGGCTATACAAATCAACGCAGAATATATTTGCATGCATCGCACCAACATCGCACAGATCCAAGATCTTAGTGGTGTTTTTTTTTTCTTCCCCACTGGGATGTCGGCTAGTTAATGAGGTTGAAAAGCCTATATGATAAGAGAAATCAGTCCTAGCAAGAGGACGACAGGAGGTCAGATTTTTCAGAAAGATTGCAGCGCGGCCTAGTCGGCGCTGGTCCACTGTCGTCCTATCCTCACCCGAAGTCTCTGTGTCAAAGTAACGGCTCGTCTGGCCATATAGACGGTGAGACGGCTCGCGACGTCTCACGTGAACCTGCCTCCTTAATCTGTATACTTACTACTGACTTACCTATTCACTACCGATCGCCTACCTACGGTTTCGGTTTCACCTACGATCATTATATAGCTTAGCTACACCGAGACGTTCCTCATTCGTTCACCTTTACTCGTGCCCGACTGAGGTACGTTCTCTTATACCTACATTATTTCTTACTTACTTATTTCTCTCGAATAGCTGTTTATTCTACAGGTAGATTAATACCTTGCATTATATAAAAGCCCAGAGGGTCTGGGATGGCACCGGGAGAATCTTAGGCGGAATGGGTTCAGATTTGGAGGGTGGGTCAGGGTGGTTGGTATGTACCTGCTTGCCCGAGATCGGGCCGGTGCGGGCCGTAGTTCCCTCCAAATGAGCGTGTGTGCTGTCTTTTTCCGTTCTGAGGCCCAAAACGTGTGGCTATGTCCTGGCTCAGCTGCCGGTGGCTCCAGCGAATCTTTTTTTATTCAGAAAATGAACAGCGAAAGAGAAAAAAAAAAGTAGCTGTCTGACGTTCTTTTATTATCTACGTCGTTGCTAGGTGCGCTGAAAAATAGCTCTGGAAGCGGCGGGGATTGGTGTTGATTGAGTGGCACTGGGTGCCGTGGACCCACTGAACGATTCAGAATGCTGCTAGGAAGCAGCACGCAGGAATTGCGTATCTAGATAACAGCTGTTATCACAACGGACGTAGCGATAGAATAAAGAAATAACTTCGCACATAGGCTTTGAATGCATAACCGCGGTTGGGGTCGTAGCCTTCTCACCCAGATAAATCTCCTAAGCAAGAAACGCAATCGCGAGAACTGCAGAGGAGACAAAACACTGCAACGGAAGTTGAGTTCAGTTGGTAGAAATTTATACTGAATAGGACCTATGATGACAGCTTTGTCGCCCCATGGCTTGGTGCCTCCTCCCCATTGAAGAGCCAGGATGATGCTAGTTACGGCCCCAGAAGCGACTGTTGGACCGACAAAGTCCATACGCGTGGCCTGTCTCAAGAGGTTGGTAACCGAGCGCTTCGATGAATCGGAGCCCAGAGGAGGCGCGGCTTCAAGTAGAAATTTACAGCGGTCACGGAGACATCACCGACAGGGAGGTTGATCTACCACGAAAAAATTACGATCCGTAAAGTGTCTGTTCGAAGAGGGCGACCAACGAAGAAGCACCACCTCCATGTAAGTAACCTGTGTCGTAGAAGTAAGTCTTTGGATCCCCTCCCGAAAATCTATAGCGCGTACATGATCCGTCAACGCGCCTCCCACTAAAGGCCCGACGACTGAAGATACGCCAAAGGCGGCACCAGCCAGCGCGAACAAAACAGGCCGATCTTCCAGACGAGTTACCTGAGAAATGATCTGGATGCTCGATACGACTAAAAATACGTTGGGCATGCAACTCAATTTGCAGAAATAAAGAAACCACATACCTATTCCAGCACCAGAAACTGTCCTTCCAGCAATCAACTGGTCCACGTTCTGCGATACACCACAAAGCAAGGAGCCGAGCTCGAATATGATGATTGCGGTGACCATAACCCATTTTGCTGGGAATATTGCTAGGACTTGGGCGTAGAATAGAAGGAGCACGGCTAGTTCAGCTATCAGAGCGATTTTTTTGGTGGTATGATCTGAAGCGTACTTACTACGCGCAAGGACGAATGGCGTCGCAACCTAGCCTTGCAGTATGGATGATTCGAAATCCTATAAGATGGATGAGGAAAATTTGGCGGCTGAAAGAAACCAAATGGCGGGCAAACCGAGAGGGAAGTGCAGTGGCTGAGATACAAAAAACACGATGCGAGTGAGTGATAAGGCGAAAAAAAAACAAGGAGATCAACCGCACCTAAAATTGTTTCGTCCAGGGCAAAATAAAATGGATAATAGCCTGCAAAATACCGGGAAAGCATTGAGAACGCAAACGGGACCAGACGAACTCGCATTGCACTGAAGCTGATGTACAATTTTCTGCCCGTCAAAACTGTGCTTTGGGCACCGGCTCTCTCGGGAAGATCATTTTTGGTCGCGGGTTCAACGGTGTCGTCGTGGACTGGCTGTTCTGAATTCGAGGCCGTGAGGTGGATGAGCAGGCGAACAGAAAACGACTGTCCGACGTCAGTTGATATAGGGGAATGACTTTTGTGGCCCAAGGTACGGCATACGAATTGCGTCAACAAAGCAACGGCATCACACCATGATATCTGGCTCGAAAGCGAAGACAGGGTTCAGAGTAGGAGAGAATGGTGCAGAAGTAGAGCGCTTCAAATCCATGGTTGACGTCTGCAAGAGGTAGCGGTAACAGCGAGAAACAGTGACTTGTCCGGCATACTAGCCGAACTCTCGGATTTCGCTTGGAACTTGCCGCGAAACGCAACCACTACTCATCTTGCACCCCGACGAATTTTCAGTGTAGGTCGCGTAAACCAAAGGGTGCGCCGTTCCGAGGTGGGTCATTCTGAAAAGTTGGGTTTGAAAGCCGCCGTGGACAGATAGGGGCCAGAGTTGCATTTCAGTCGTTGAAGAAGTCAACAGATCTAGACGTTCGTGAAGCAGAAAATAGTATGGCCGTTTAGATAGACTGAAGGATAAATCACGCCAGAGGCTCTCACCAGTCTATAAAAGCCGATGCGCAGACACGAGCGTTTCCCATCTACGAATGATTATATCAGTAGAGCAGTATGAAAAAAATAACGGCGTGAAGAATACACGCACGGAGGACAACTGATGAAAGGCTTTTGCATGCTTCACCCCACAACTTGACGGTTTGACGATTCTCTTCGAAGTCGTGTTCCGGATCATCATCATTGGGAAATTCCAAAACGGGGATGCGAATTTTTTGAGATGTTCCGCGATTTCGAGGGCATCCTGCTGCGTGAGGATGTCAAGGGAATTCTATCAAATAGTGGCCCGCGCGCGTACACGAGAAATATGGAGCGGAAACATTTTAATCTGGTCAAGTCCGTTCGATTAATCCACGAGAAAGAGAAAGAGCAATTAAGAGAAAAAGCCGTTTGGCTTGGACGTTTCTTTGGGCCACCAACCCCACCAACCTCCTCGTGTACAGCCGAGCTATCACCCGGTGTGAAACTGGAACTGCTCGAAGGTTCGCTGGCAGCACTGGTTCCATTCCCAGAAGACTCGTGCAATTTTGCCGGACTAATACAGGTCTCACACCCAAAGCCCTCGGTGCTCAAGCTCATCGGCAAATCGTCCTGGCCCGCCTCCAGGTGCTTGTCTTACCGGATCCCATAGCGAACGTCAAGGTCCCTCCGTAGACGAGAAAGTCTTGCGAAATCCAGTTTTTAGTATAGGGCTTCCCGTTCAGCTTTGCCGATTGGATGTACTTGTTCTGGTCGCTCAGTCCGGAGGCGATGATGAGGGCTCGGGCTCGTTTCGACCGAGCGAATTCCACTCTGGACACAAAAAGTGGGAGCATAGACGCGGACCATCCGCTACCGGTTCTTACACCTTAGAGTGAACTTTGATATGAGCATGGCAATTTCACTTTGGAAAGAAATGTACGCACAGTGGAAGAAAAACAGAAATGCCAACGAAGTCAATGTCCAAGTCCAGGCTTCCAAGAACCAAAAAAGTCGACGTGTCGAAGTGACATAAGCAGTTCTGCTGCCCAGAGTCCAAGACAAGAGAGAGAGAAAAAGCATCGTCATAGCTATCACCGCCCAGGATCGATTCGAACCATCAATACCCGCGTATCGTGTTGATCGAATCTTGTAGTCAATGGGTGTGGACCGGCCGCCGCTGGGCCTTGAATTATCTGCTCAAGTACAACCGAAATCGAAAACAGCGGAAACCCAGCAACTTCCTTGCAATTTAGGCGTGAATTTACGTCTCGGAATCCCGGGAATTGGATGCACTGCAGAATAAAAAAAGCCCCGCGGAATGGAGACAAATGACCTGACCTCGATTCGAACGAGCGGCTTGTCCTACGAGTCCTCATACTACGCGGACGCGGACCATCCGCTATCATGGCTTTCTCATATTCCTGCGAACTCGGGGAAGTCAGTATCTTTCAGAGGGGTCAAACCTACTGCAAAATAAAAATTTGAAGAGCATGTTTGAGATAGCATGGATTCGGAGGCGGGATACTCGTGTTCTGAAAGCGCTGGGTCCTGCTTACTAGTCTGCAACTAAGGCGTCGGAATGACAGTCGTGGTTGATGAGGAATTCCACTCACCCATGAAGTAATAAAGAACAAGAAGAAAAAGGAATTTTAAACCCTTGAAACACAGGCCCGGGCCCGATTCGAACGAGCGACTCTGCACACAAAACAAGATATATGCGACGTGGATGGAGACCATCCGCTACCCGTCCTTGGAGCACCTAAAGTGAACTCGTCATGAGTTTCACTTAAAAAAGAATTACTTGAACGCACCTCGGAGGACAACAGCAAATTATTGGTCGCCTCCTCGAGGCGGACTGGAACAGGTCAGAAAAAGCGAGTGCCACAATTACTCGCCATGTGAAATTTGATTGCCAGCAGCTTGATGAAGGAGCGCTTCCAGGTGAAGCATAGGAGGTAAATACCTACCGACGTAGATATTGTCTCGCACAATATCCACCGGAACATCTGCACACACCCACGCCAGGAGGCCGACTTAGGCCCGCGGGAGGAAAGGAGGCAGGCAGGACGAAGCGACAGCAGGAGCGGAGCGTTTGCAGCTCTAGAGATGGGCGAAGTGGGACGGGCGAGGTGCCAGGAGAGAAGTGCGCTGGAGAGTCGGAGGGCCGCACCGTGCATAAGGCAGCGTGATGGATGACGACTCTGAGAGGGCAAGTAAATTGGGTTGAGAGGTGTTCTGCTGAAAGAAAGAGCAAAATGTAACACTGAGACGTCACAACGAGCGAGGCAGAATGTGCAAGCACATTTACCTGCCGTTGTCGGTCCAATACCTGCGCCATACGAGGGGGAAGTAGGATGTTCTCGTTTGCCGGCGGCATCAAACTGTCTGGCCAGCGTTCGCTATAAAGAAAGAGAAAGCAATGAGTGCGGTCATGGTCAGTGGCGCGTACGCGGCGCTCACCTAAGGAGCTTTGGTGCGGGTGCACCTCCTTGCTGCGGGTGATCGCGAGTGTAGACTCGTAATCGGATGAGAGGGGACGCTCTCGGTGTCATCAGCAGACACCACTCACCAGGTTTCGGTCGCCGAACTTCTGTGGCGAACTCAGGGTATCGGTCTCGATGTCAAGAGCACCGACGACTCCGAATGTATCTCTCGAGGCTGCCTCGAGGACACAAGAGGTCAGTCACCAGCATGCCCACACCGCACGTACGTATGCCGAGCCTAACCCATCTATACATATGACGGTCGCGTCGGTGGTACACAAAGGCGGAAGAGGGGAGTCCTCAGGATTGGACAAATGGGACTCCGAGGAACTTTGGAAAGAGATTGGCACCGAGGAAGTTCTGCAGTTGATCAGGGAGCTGCAGGGAGACGATAGTGTCGCCAGGTGGCAGGGAGGCTAGGAAGGATTATTCGGGAGCTACCAGGAATGTCGCGTGGACGAGGCGATGGCATCAGCATCTTTACGAGTCGGCTTTTCCGCGGCTTTTTGTCCTTTTCAAAGGCGAAAAAGGCGAAAAGGCCGCAAAGCTGTTGCGCCTTTTTTACGCTGAGTCCGTTTGCTTTTAAAAGGCGGAAAAGGTGGAAAAGGACAAAATAAGCTCAGGTAAAAGCTCTGATATAAGGACTTAAAAAGCTCAAAAAGGACCAAAAAATATACCAAAACAGCTATATTCACGGTACTAAAAACATGAATAGGTATGATAGTAAGCCCGTTTCACGTCTCCACCGGGTCGCATCCGCGCAGACGGAGTACAGGTGCGCGCGGGGGTTCCGCATTGTACGTGCATGCGCGGCGCTGGCACACGGCACAATGCTTGAGCTTGCGCGCGATAGGCTGGCACACGGCACAGTGCTTGAGCTTGCGCGCGATAGGCTGGCACACGGCACAGCGCTTGAGCTTGCGCGCGATAGATGCGCGTGCTCAGAGGCTCAACGGGCGCGATGCGGCACGAGTGACCGCGATATGCGCACTCGCAACGCGTGCTCGCCACTGGGCTCTTGGAGCATTACAATCTAATCACCGGCAAAATCAAAATAGCCGTGCATCAGTGAACAGTAGATACGCACCATGTGGGGAGGGATGCAAATAAGGTCGAGAGGCGGGTGGGCGGGCGCGCACGGGGATCAGTATCAAATAGCTGCGCTGGTGGGCATGACACGTACTAGCGAAACCATGATGCGCAATCCATCAACCTCGCTGCATCTTCGCGTGAGAACCGACGGCAACCACCAGAGGCACAAAGAACCAGAACAGAGACATGCTTGAGAGGATTGAACTCCAGTGGGAAGAGACTAGCATTAGATTGTGCGAAACTTGAATGGCTTGAGCGGGGTACCAGGTATGGCGAGACAAGGAATAGGCTTGACGCTTGAGGCTTGGCTTGGGGGCTTGAGACTTTAGGGCTTGAGCCTTTAGGGCTTGAGCCTTGGGCCTTCCAGACTTGAAGCTTGAAGACTCGTGCTAGATGGTTACTAGTGGTATCGTAGAAGCAAAGGAACGAAAGGAGGGGAAGGGAGGTGGGGGAAAGAGAGAAAGGATGGGTGACGTGGCCATCAACCAACCAACCATCAATCACGCCACTTGACGTGATGGGCGGAGTTTAAAATGACTTAGCCAAATTTCGCCAACGTCTTCAGCCAAAGTTCCCTATGTCTTGTTTTTTTCGGACCGCAGATGTCTGCTATGAGATTTGCGCGCAAGACACAATCTTTTGGATTTACCATTGCCTCAAATTCTCAAATTCCAGCGCGGTTGCAGCGTTTGCCGGGTTTGACCGCCTGGGGCAACACTGAGCAATCTGCACTCAATACTAATTCTCACTGGTTGCAGGGAGGGCTTTTCTTTCAACTCTCAGCTGGTTGGTATGTTTTTCAACTGTCTCGGAAAATAGGAACCGGTAAGGAGCCAAAAAAGGAGAAAACCACAAAAAGCTCGAAAAAGCACAACAAAAAGGACATGAAAAGGACATGAAAAAGGTGAAAGCTCGAAAAGGTGTGAAAAGCCGCAGGAAAAGGACTTGTAAATTTGCTGATGGGATGCGCGAAAACATACGTGAGCGTTGTGATTGCCGGGAAGAGAAAGCCGAGTGGCTGTGTATTGATCTGATCTCTCTCTTGCTTCTCACCACCTCTCGGTCTGCGTATTCGACAGGTTCCACCGCCTGTTTCTCTCCGTGGCTTCGACATCCATTTTTTATCCAAGTGGTACACTCTTCTCATACGCTTTCTCCTGGCTCAGGCACCATTGGCATGTGGCGCTACTGCTCTTCCGGGTTCTCGGTCCTCAGAACTTCTTGAAGAGATCGCTTTGAACCGTCTGAAGTCCTCGAATATCTTCAGAGTTGCCACAAATATCCCTCTGTGATCTCTAGCTCGGCGCTTTCTTCCAAGAATCTACTTTCTCGACTTCGGGAGTATGTTTCGACATGCGAGCCGCGCCTTTAGCACGATATTGCTCTCGGTCAGGGTGCTGATTTCGGCTTAGAGTATCAGGTGCATTGCGTCCATTGGAAATACACGCGACCGGAGAGGCTGTTGGGGAAGATCGCGGTTTGCATATCGCATTTCTCAGGGAGCAGAGGAGGGGTTAACCCACCGACACCCCGTGCTTTGGAGCTGGGACGCCATGCGCTGGGAGTGAGATGCGATCGGCGAAGCCAGTGGCGGTCAGCGCTCGGGGAGAGAGTTTGGTCGTGCGGTATATCGCTGGTACCAACGGGCACGCCGACTCGGCCATAGGGACCGCGGTCACGATTCGTCTGCGGGCGCAGCGTGTCTACTCCGTGCATGAGACCATTTTGATCGTCGATCCCTTCGTCTTTGATTTGATTTCCCTGCCATCCCTTCATCTAAAGCTTTCCATCTCATCGGGATGCTCTTCCTTCTCCGCCCGCTCAACCGCCCCTCTACTAGCTGCATCCGCTGCCGACACCGGCTCGACTGGCGCGCACCTCACGGTGGGCTCGGGCGCGAAATGTGAGGCTAGGCTCTATCATTCTTCCTCGGCGCGCGGGGGCGTGCAGAAAGAATCGAAATGCGGGCGCCTCGTCTCCACGATTATGACACTAACCGGACTTATCGTCGCCCTCGGGAGTAAAATCTGGGTGAAGGGCACTCGTCACAATAAGATTACCCACCAAACGAGCGAGCGGCTTGCTTGCATCTTCTCATTTTTCTTGTAACACGCCATCATTATCTTTTGTCTCCATAATCAATCTCCGTATCGTTCGCTTGTTTCTAGGCGTCGCTTTCATGCTTTACATGAGAATCCGCGTACCTACGTTTCGTAGGCGGAATTCCTTGAGTCCGTGTCTCATCGGGGGTGCACTGCATTCCGGTCAACTCACAACTAACTGATGCACGTCGTATGTGTGTCAGTCCACATAGCATACACTACTCTTCGCTACACTCGACTCGCGGTACTTGATCGGAGGTCCCTGGCTTCATCTCATTGTTAAACTTCGGGTTCGAGCGCGCATGCTTTGGCAAAGAAAGAAGACGTGGCTTCGTGAAAGTTTCTCAGCATACAAAAGTCGGATTTGAAGGCAGAGGAGGACAGCGAGGATGGCCATGGAGGAGCCCGGCGCGCTGTGCGATGTTGTGGCGAGGATGTTGAATACAAAAGAGTGTTAGCATTGTTTTGGACGCCCCGCAAAAAGAATTCACCAAAAGAAAAAGAAAACCTCACCGGAAGGGCGCTGACGCAGCCTCGGCGATGCTATCGTGCGGAAACCTTCCTCTACTTTGATGGAGCGTGTGACATCGACCGTGGGCGATGGCACGCGGTGGCTCGAAGTGGCCGGCATCGCGGTCTGTTTGGGGGTGGTAAACGGAGCGGCAAATGTGTAGGCGTGGACACAGACGGAGGCCCCCTTCCGTGTGGTAAGGCCAAAGCGCTCTAAGGGGACCCACCACGCAATCACGACTAGCACAAGCCCAAAGGAGTAGATATCGTGTGCCATGCGGTATCCACTTGCAGTTTCGCCTTGTCTTCAGTCGAAATGTCACTGTCGTAGTGCTTGCATTCGATCAGTGCTGATCCGGGAAGTGCATGGGACGGTATGTCGCAATGCTGCGAGAGGTGTGGGGAAATTGTTTGGGAGGTCGAATTCGTCCCTGGAAAGAATGCAGAGAGGCCCCTCCTGCGAGCTCCCTCCGGTAGAGATCACCAGGGATTTTCGGCGTGCCATAGAGAGGATTCAACTGCAATTATCGTCCCCTTCCATCGCCTCCTCTGCAACACCTCAAGAGCGGGCCGTCCATCCATCTGAGCAACAGTGGACATCGCACTATCGATGTTTTGTAGGTTGAAGCTGCGGTCTCTCGACTTCTCCAATCTCTCTCAGTATGCCATAATCCAGTTCCGTCCTGGAAGTTTCCAACGGATTTCGTCATTTGGAGAATTGGAACTGATTGGACCTTCAATTTTTGCGATGATAACCAATTGTTTAGAGATTGGGAGGAAGTGATCTGGATTACACTAGTGTATCTCCTCCACCTTGACCGCCAGGAGCGCAGTGATTTCGTCACGAACTTCGGGCGCTAGCGACAAGAGGTTGTGATCTCCACCTTCTGGAAGGGCATTCGAGAGGCGTCGGAGCTTATCCCGGACGGCAGGGTTGCCGATGTGCATCGGAAAAATGAGGCTCGCCTTCGCCGCACCCTCTGCTACGACCACGTGGTGATTCTGTATGTGTCCGCGATCTATGCGACGCTCGTCCTCCCATTCCCCCGCGGTGGTGGGCGCGGGGCGGGGTGTTTATGGAGCCGTGAGCTGGAGCCCGTCTAGGGCGGTGTAATCGAGCCAAGCGGTTGAAAATGCCGGGGAGTTCCCGCGGCCTTCAGACATGTGCTGGATCAATATTGCCTCCCGCGAACGTTAGTAGTCGATGTGCATCAATGTGCAAAGGAAGGATGTATCGCGCTTGCTGCGCGTTCCGAGGCGCTCTGCAGTGAATTGAATTGAAGTTAGTATTTCTGCTGTGGATTCAACGATTGATTTTCTCACGAAGACGGGCAAGGGATAGTTCATGACAGGATTGTTGATGGCCTGCGCCCCAGTCAGCGGCTTGGCAATCCATCGAGCAGTAGTATGCATTTTTGCAAACGGAGCATCGAAGAAACTCGGTCTTTTGCTTGATAAGTCCGCACTGAGCCAGTTGAATAAGCGTCATGATGAGAAAGGAGGAGGCACGACAACTTTAGTATGATAGGCATTGGATGATGCCTATTGATGGGACTAATGCCTATCACAATAATAAAAATGCCTATTCTGCGGGTGAATGCCTATTGCTTCACAAGTGACTATCATTTCATGAATGCCTATCCACCGAGGCTTTCTCCCCCCAGTGTGACCACGGGATTGTTCAGATGCAGCGCACAAAGAGTGCGGCACATGCCGCGGCACTCGGCACACATCTGCGGCACATCAATGATCAAGTCTCCGCACGGCACACGCGGAAAATGCCGACCAATGAGCAATCGGCGACGTCCACGTCCGCCACACCGACTTCAAGGGCTTGGGGAAGAATCTTGCCTCATAAACCTATCTATTTCAAGGGCACCCCACACCTTGGATTTCCTTTGACGCGCACGCCTCGGCAACATCCGGCGATCGGAATCACGTGACCAAACAAACCATCACAGTCTTACCTCCACCTCGTTCTTGTCTCAGCATGGCATTAGCTGGGTGGGGTGAAGGGGGCGCGGTCGTTGTGACCGTGGTCACTGAAAATATGCGTCACTTTTCATGTTACTGATGTGACGACTTGTTAGGCAGTCAAGGGCGCGATAGGCGTTTAAGCGTGCGCGATAGGCATTTAGTTGCGTGATAGGCATTCAACTGCGCGATAGGCGTCCGTTGAATACCTATCCTACTAAAGTTGTATGTACTCGAAAGGAGGAGGAAGAAGAACAACTTACATTCATGTTGTGGCATCCCTTTCGCGAGGAGTGCTGTCCGGCGTTGTATTCGTCCATCAACCGAATTCGTGCATTGGCAAGGGCCACGAATTGACTCCATTCAGGGAATATACGTGACTCGGAAAGCGAATGACCGCTCGAGTTCCACGACATCGGTCAAGGCTTTTTGGAGCTCGAGTAAGACAGAGTGATACACTGTTGCTGGGGTTATAATTTGTGTCAGCAACCTCTTCAGGTACATAGAAACAGTCTCGGACTGCTGGGCAGCGTTCAAGATGAGCTGTAAGAGGCCGGCCTTGAGTGCTCGGCGGACCGTGGGATATCCGGGGGGTATATTGAGGAAGTAGAGCAGGGGGTGAAGAACGAAACAGAGAGTTGTGTCAGCAGAATGACTGGACAGTCCAGAATGGATGAGGGAGTGTAGCGCCCTTATCGTGGCCTTGACGACTCCGCAAGAGAGCAAGGCAGAATTCACGGGATCATTGCCGCAGATGTTTCCAATGGCCCGCGTCCCATCGAACAACATTGAACTGAGTGTGTTTGGGGACACAACTGATTGCGGCGTCCAGACCGCACATCTGATATGCCGCACCAAGAGGAAAGCGAGGTCATGAAGGGTCCCACCGGCTCCTTCCACAAGGTCCGTGAGAATGATTCCAGTAGGCTCGGTCATTCATAGGGGTTGGATGAGTCGGGAAAGCAGAACGTATGTGGGTTCCTGGAAGTCGCCACGGACGCCGAGAAGGACTTTCCACACCGCTGTGATTACAACCCTCAGCCCAGGGGTCGCGTTGTGGCAGTGCAGACTGCCCCATCGGGCGCATCAGCGGCAGCGTAGTCATAGTCACCGAGCGTGGCGTAGCACATCCATCCTTGCTTTCTGCCACATCCGCGCCGTCCCGAGTCGCCGTCCTGTAGAGCTCCGCAGCCGTACCAGAGATTACGTCTCCAGCATCCATGTGATCCGGCACAAAATGGACGATTATGTGTCCATATGTGCTGTATGTTGTCACAGGGTCGGCGGCGACCACCACTGGCACGGCGTCGCGGTGTCTCGCCGGCGTAGAACTAAAAGAACACGACACCGGAACAGTGTAGAACACCTCCAGGACGTGCATGATCGACGTATCACAAGATTTCCGCGGCCAGAAAAAGTGTAGACAGTGACACGGAAGTAATCACCTCTCAATGTTTCTGTGTCTTCACCATTGTCAGGTAATGCCGCATGCAGGAAATAACACGGGTTGGTCCCTGTCCTCTTGGGGTTCACGACGTCCGTGTAATGGATAAAGCTTGTCAGACGAGTCAAGTTCACCTTGTAGCCATTCCAACATGAGCTTCTGCACCAGTTCTGAGTAGTCTTCGACCTCTTTATCAGTTTTTTGACGCGTCAGAATTAATTCTGGGCAGTGGAATGGCAGCTTCGATACAGCCTAGGTCAAGTCAATGGCTGAAGATTTTTTGCCCATGCCAGAAAGTTTAAATGAACAGTTTAGAGCGGCGCGAGCATAGTGATCATTATTGAGGCCAAGGAAATACCCTACTTAAGTGGCTGAGGCGGAGGAGGAGGCGACGGATTCAGATAGGCACGATACCAGTCTCTGTGAATAGAGGAGCATTCATGGACTGACAATGGAGATCGAGCATTTGACAGATGAACCTACCCTGAACTTTACATCATTGTTTGACGTCCACGTCTTCACTGTCCGGCGAGATTTCGCATCCGTGGATCAAATGACAATCGAAGCGAGCCATATACAGCTGTATGAGTTCTTTGGGTGTTAATCTTCCAGTCATATCTTCAATCGTCAAAATTCGGTGACCACAGTAACGGACGTGGGTGCTTTGGCTTTATAATGGGTGTCAGAAGGGCGTCAACTCAAGTTAGAGGGGCGCCAAAGGCGTCAATGGAGGCGTCAACCAGGCCAGTAACCATATGAAGTTTGCTTAAGCAATGGCTGTCTCAACACATAATCGTACTCAAGCACTGATTTGATTAAACCGGTAACTACCCCACTGATGGAAAATACAGGTGCTATGCCTTCGGATTAATCCTGATTTCCTTGCCGGTTGAACACAGTTGAATCTGGGATCCTCACAAATCCAAAGGTTTAATCAGTTGATCATGGACTGTAATCAGTTGATCATGGACTGATTAATCTTGATTTCTCTGCCGGTTGAACGGAGTTGAATCTGTGATCTGCACAAGTCAGCCCAGGATCAATCAGGATCCAAACACGCACTGTGACTTCCCGGATCATGCTAAAGTAGTGCTAGATTAAACAGAACGTGATGTTAGTGAAACTACACAAGGATCGATGAGGATCCAAACACGCACTGTGGCCCCGGATCATGCTAAAGGAATGCTAGATTAAACAGAACGCGATGTTAGTGAAGCTACACAAGCCCAGATAGTGGTGAACAGAATATATGTTCAAACACCGATTCCAGCGGATGAGCAAGCCATCATGACCATAACTCAGACTCAAAGCTCGGTGTAACGCATGAGTTGGATTCAGAAACTCAGGAGATGGTTCGTCGAAGTCCCTAGATTGAGCAAAACATTAATCGCAGTTGAACCAAGTTCGGATGTGGTTGAACAAACCGGGGTTTATTTAAGCCATTATCCGACCCATGACATTGTAAGTAATGTGTGTACCAGAGCACAAATCTGAATGGCTAGAGAATGAAAAGCAAATACCGCTTGTTCCAAGCGCAGTGGTCAATTACTGTCTTCGACCTCATTTCCCTCTGAATCCACCCACACCCATCCCCGCGATCTGTAGGACATGCTGATCAGCAGACGTTTGACAGATTACAGCAAACCACTGACTTCGCCTTCTTCTTCGGGGGCCCAGGTGCGGGACCGACAGGATTATTGATTCGGCGGGATTTACGCCCAGATGGACCACCACTAAGAATGTTTGATTAAAACGAGGGAGGATTGAGGTGAGGAGTTACACACAGGTCTTTCGATTTTTTCCCGCGGCCTTGTCCGCTGCGAATGGCATGTCAGATCCACAGTAACCCACTGCAGTGGCCCGCATAGTCGGCACACTATGCCGATAGGGGTGCCACGTGCCGAGTGCATAAGTGCCGCCAACTCGGCACACGGCACTCACATCGGTATAGAGTGCCGATCATGCCGCGGACAATGTCAGGAAGACCCACTTTGACTTCTGGTGTTTGACACTGCCATTATCCACGCTTTTATCGGAATCGCCGAGGGCTCTAAACGATGGACAAAATATCAAGTCAGCATATATCTGGTGTGTTTGAGTCCACAACCACAAACCTCTGCCGTTTACTTTTATCCCGAGTTTTAACGAGGTGTGTTTCGTCGACTTCGACAGCCAATGGAGACGCAGGAGGTGGATCAAGGGAGGCAGGTGCAACCGCGGCTTGTAGGGAGGGATCTTCAAGCACAGGAGGAGGAGGTGCCGGCAAAACAGCCGGTGTAATTGGTGGTGTTTCTGGGACCAACACGGTTCCCTCCGTCCCCAGAAAATGGAACGGAGTGAGATTTTTCATAGTTGAGGTCGATAACAAATCGTTAACCAGGTTGACGACTTGAACAGTTGACAAATTCTGGGGGTGATCCAAGTTGGCCGAAAAATATGATGCTGCCGTGTTGTAGTACTTTGCTGGGTTCAACACGATCTCGTCCCAGGGGATGCTCGTGCTGTTTGAATGATGGTGGGCTAACAAAACATCGATCAGACAGTGTTTATGTTGATTTAAGGCAGCATTTACCCCAACATTGATCGAAATAATCAGAGAGCAGCATGCACATGTCCCCAATGGCCATGCCATTCATGTCGATGGAAGGAAACACCGGCTGATCATTCGAGTTCCGAGGAATAAGAGGGTTCACCAAGACCGGGCCTGAGATAGTTAGATTGATTGCACGAGGTTGAACTGATCACTTACGAGGTATGACACTCTCAGCGAAGTCAGACCACGGTTTTCCGTAATGAAGCTCAAGCTCCTCACGTTTACCACCGAAGTGGATCTGGTTGTGGACAGAGTGACCATGAATCCTGAAAGAAATCATCACTGATTATCCATCGTTTAAGCCAGATGACTTACGTCCCAGTCATGAGGTCACCACCGGCGGGCTCGCGGAAGGCATAGAACAGGAGCATCTCAGCATCTCCAAGAACTTTGCCCTGACAGAGCTCCCGCAATGCCAGACTGATATAAGACGCGAATTCCTCCTGGTTTCTGGTGATGATTTGGCGTCAGAAATTGGAAGAGAGAAGCATCTACATACTTTACGACATCTCCTGCTTCCGCCTCGGCCATGCTGTCCCAGACAGCTTGATCTTCACCGCTGAGCGAGTCCCATTTCTCCTTCAGGACGGTTTGATATACAGCAGCAGAGTTCTTATTGCCAGTGTCGAGAGATCGTTGTTTGACTGCCGAGGCGATAGATTGGTTGTTATCGTGTGCAAATAGTTCCCGACCAGTCATGAGTGAAGAGAACTTGAGAAGGGGATTCGATTTCTTGAGCGTGGAGACTGGCAAAGACGCCTGTTTCGCATCCGACTTGACGTAGACCTGGTTCCGATAGTTGGTGAACTTTCTTACAGTCATCTGAAACAAGAATGGTTTGTATAAGCTGGGAGTATGAACCACGAGATTGACTTGCCTCGAACCATGTCTTCCTAGGATTTTTTTCGAGGTCGAGGGTCGAAAATAAAGGCGAGTCCATGATGTTGGAGGCTTGAGTTTGCTTCCAGTGCGTCAATGGCACCCCAGTGATGCCCTTGTCCATTTCCTTTACAAAGGCAGGGAAAAAGGACTCAATGTGGTTGTTTTGCAGTTTGGTGAATTGACCCTTGGCCATTGCATAGACGACCAAGATTAGGAGCAACGGTGAATAGTGGTGGGTGCACAAGTATACGGATAAGCAGAGTAGCGGGGTTGTCTCCAGCTCCTGTTAATATATCATGGGTGGTCTGGACGCCGGGACTCATTTCATGTATCTCCAAATGAATATGCTACCCAGGGCCATCATTAGTTTCCATGCTCATCCAATTCAATGAGCAGGATATTCTTTTTTTCCCGATTGTTTCAGTGGTTGGCAGGTTCGATTATTCGATGGGGATACAAACCTGTTAAGTTTCGATCTCACAAAGCTACCCAAATTTCAAAATTAATGCCTTTCCAATCACTGAGATCTTGCCCAACCATTGCTAGACTCCGTGTTCCCCTGATGTGTGCTCGGTAGCTTCGGGATTCAAGCGACGATCGGGTTGTTTCAGCGATGCGCGGTTTGACATGTCGACAATGGTCCACTCCAACATTTCCACACCCCCTTGGACGTGTCCAAGGGATGTGAAGATACAAATTCAGATAGGTTTCGAGCCTCCATATTGTTGCAAAATTGCTTTTAAGTGCTATATGCACTTACTTGTGACATCTCATTGAACTCCAAATCTGCCCAGAGACATGGTAGATGTTCGATCTCACCATCGGTATTTCCCGGACATCCTATGATTTTGATGGGTCCATATGATTCCGTTCCATGAGCATGCAACACGCTTATTCGACCCTGAATGATGACCCTAAACTTGATGTGTTGGAACACCGGTCTCCCCACTTTCGAAATCTCTACTTATACTTCACCGCTGTATGCTAGATTCTCTGCCATGGCATCACCTCCATCCACAGACCGTCCCTTCCCCATTGCGCACTCACTTGGCTTCACCCACCCCAACAAAACTGTGATCCACCCCCAGATAGACCACACCATCTCACGGTATCTTTATGCCCATGTTACTCCGCCAGGACCTTCCGCCATTCTGCCACGAAACTACGGTGGACACACTTTGAGCGGACCCAAATTCAACACCGGTAAAACAAACGAACAATTCCTTGGCCAAAGTTTCCAATTTGTATGTCATTCATCGAGATCTGCCTATTCTCACCCTCTCGTTTCAGTGTTTTCCGAACGAACATCGCCACTGCTCAAAGCGCTATCACCCAATCTCGGCCCCTCCAGCTCGGCTTCTTGAACAGCATCCAGTACTTCAACACCTCCTATTAGCCAGACGTGAAGTGGCACCCACACCGCGCACATCTTCGAGCCCATCCACCACAGCTTTCCATTCATCCCCGGCCTCCAGTTCAACTCCCCGCCGACGCCGGACTCGTTTTGGACCCCCAGTTACGCCTGAGGTTCGTCTCGGCCTAATCTTTTACCATATGTATGATTTATGAACCACTGTTAGTCACCGTTATCGCATGTGCGGCACGCTAGGCCATCCGTCGTGGTCTCACCGGTACGGGCAATTCCGTCTTCTGTGTTGGACAATCTGGTGTCCGACATGGCTGGTCCTTCTCGGAGTGAGGTCACCACGACCCTCGATGCAAGCAGCAACATAATTCAAGGTACCTCACCTTTGTATAACTCATTTGCACCGCTGACTCTGTGTGCCTCTGTAGCCACCACATCCACATCCACATCCGCTCCTACTGCCCTGCCGTCCCTACACTTTGAATACTCTTGGGAGGCGTCACATGTGTCCGTGGTCTCGAGCGAAGGTATGAACCACTCTATTGTCTTTCATCCTTGAGCCTGAGTATGTTCTAGATATCTCTGTTCCCTCCCCGGCCGTCTACAGTCGAGATGGTTCCATTGTATCCATTTCCTCAGATTCTTCAGCGTCGGACATTGGTGAGCTCGGATATCCGGACATGACGAACGAGTGCGAAGGTATCAATCCCTCTACTTTGTTTTATTCCCGAGCCTGAGCATGTTCTGGATATCTCTGTTCCCTTCCCCACTGTCTACGCTCGGGATGGCTCGATCATCTCCATATCCTCGGACTCTTCTGACCAAACAACATCGGCCGTTGGCGAGCTTGGATATCCTCCTGATGTGACAGATGAGGGGCCGGTTGTGATGGACTTGTTAAGCCCGGTGCGCCTCTTTGTCTGGGTCAAAGTTCGTCTCTCTTGCCTCTCCTATACGAAATAATCGCTAATTTTATGTATATTTCCAGGCTGATGGGCCCGTTCATCGCTTAACAGTGTACCCTTGGTATCGCGAAGGGGGGGCTTCCTGGCTCATGCTCCGTGATTACAGACGTACACTCGCAAAAATTGGTTTCGACACGCATCAGATGGGAGAGCTCTTTCTACCTCACAGCAAGATCTGGATTCCTTATCCCTCACATCTCCCGTTCCCAGTTACGCAGTCGAACACCCTTGTATTCATCAGACCTGTCGGTCTTTCGACTGGGAGCCCTGATGATGCTCTTGATGCACTGTTTTAGACATAATATTTTCATACCTATCCCCCCTCCTACTCTCTCTCTTTCATTTAAAAACTACGTGACCATTGCCTGGAAATTAGATAGTTATCTCCTACTGTCTCTCTCCCTCTCGTTTAAAACCTACGTAACTTGTTCTGATAAGTTGAATAATTCGCTCCAATTTTAAATTTCTATCTGTTTGTTCGACTTCCGATACTCTCCTTGACCAACCAGCGATGATCGGGCAGGCAGTTAATGGTCTCCAGGGACCGCCTATGCGGCCCTGACAACCAGGGGTGAATGCATTGTTATTGTATGGCCCACATGAATCATTTTGCCCGGCGCAACTCACATCTGTGACATCTGTCACAAGTCAACTCGTACTCTTTCCTCCTTCATCCGCCATGACCCACAAGAAAGCTCAAAAGCGAAAGGCAACTGACCCCCTGGAAAATCATGTTGCCTTCTGAAACTCTACTGTAAAGCGAGTCCACTATACAACTACAGACGATGCCGGAAGCTTGACGAGTACCAGCATCCGGGGAAGAATTCCAATCACCCAATCGACAGCCAACGTCGCTCAGCAAAACGATGCTGAGTCGCGATGTCTGCCGGATCCCGAATCGGGTGACACGCCTGAGCAAAGCAAACGCACTCAGGTCAGTCTTAACGATGCAAGGAGCTGTCGAACTGAAATGGAGGCCCATTATAGAACGGGCAGCTTCTCGACGACTTTGAAGGTCACTTTGATGAGCTTGGGATGCTACTGTTGGAGTATGAGGCTGATGAAGAGACTGGACTGGCATGCGAATGTGGATCAGGGGTGGAACGAACCACACAGTGCTATGATTGCATCGGTTACGCGGCCGCCTGTTCTGCCTGCTTTGTCAAGGCTCATCTCTGTACTCCCTTCCACTGGGCTGAGGTCTGGAACTCGCTCACGGGATTCTTCGTTCGCCATGATATTTCAAAATTGGGCCAAGTCATCCAGCTCGGACACAATGGCGATCGTTGTGAACAACCCACCGGCGAGCGTCTATTCACTGTGGTTGATGGAAACGGTATTCATTCGACACGGCTGGCGTTCTGTGGTTGCCGGGAACAGCCACCAAACAAGATCAGACAGCTTATGCGCTCGAGACTGTTCCCAGCAACAACCAAGGACCCACATACTGCCTTCACTGTCAACATGTTGAAAGAATTTCAATTACATAATCTTGAGTCCAAGAAGGCGGCATATGATTATATTGGTGCAATCCGGCGTTTGAGCGATAACTCATTCACTGCTGATATCGCAGTACGTTTTATGGCTTGCTGATTTGGCGTGCTTGACTGGAAGCTTCGCAGAACCCCTATACCGCCTTTCTTCGTGTCGTTCGGAACCCTAAAAAAGCGCTGTGGTCAATTGCACGGAATTGATATTTTGATTCCTCACCGGCCTGCCAGAAATCTCCTTGTCTGGTGTCCTGCATGCCCAGAGCCTGGCTTCAATTCCGATCCAAACTGCCCTACGACACCGGCACATCTGAGGCAAGTGTATATGTGAACAACCTCAAATATTCAAATCCGCTTAACAAGCACAGGCACCTCAATCAAAGCCAACGTACCCTTGACGGGAATCATCAGTGCAATCAATTTAGCAAGAACACCGACCCAGATGATGTCTCACTGTGTGCGGGAAAGGCTTACTTCCCATTAGATTCCGAATATCAGCAATATCTCAAATCTGTCCCAACGTCTACTGCAGTATGCATTTTTTTCTGCTGATGTACTCGCTTCTGATTCAGCTGCTCACCATATTAGAAAGCGACATGCAACTACCTTAAGGTTGTTAACAAGCAGGACAAGAAGAAATTCAAGAATATGGCTATCACCGGCACGGTGAATTGCCAGTGTAGTCATGTTTTCATTCTATCTTGTGTGGACCTTCCACATGCCGAGAGGTTCGTTTCCACCCATACCCGGAATCATCCTAGCTAACCAAGCCGGGTTTAGGTTTGCCAATTCCGATTATGCCTTAGCCATGGCCCTCCGGAACCACAAGCCCTCGGAGGAGTTCACCTGCAAACTCCACATCGAGGTCGACGATGTCGATGAAGCTGCAACCTACGACATTGCATGCGAGTATGTCGTCCACTTGGAGAAGCGTTTCGAAACATATTTTCCGGATCAACTCGCCAGCATCAAGAAAATGTGGTGGGGAGTTCCGGCATTGCATGTACAAGGCCATCAAGATTCATGCACGTACTTGTTTGGAACGGGCTATATGGAATGCATTGGTCATTTTCACGGCGAGACAGCAGAGCACTACTGGCCTGAGGCCAACCAATTGGGGCCGCATGTTCGCCAAATGAACTTGGGTCACCGTCAAGACACCATGATTAACCATCATGGCGACTGGAACCACAAAAAGACTATGAAAATCGGTTAGTGTGGTTGTATTGAGGCATATCTATCATCTTGATGACCTCTACAGCGTCGGACCTGGCCGAAGACCTTCAGGCAGCAAAGAGAAAATATATAGAGAAGCGGAACCACTATATTGGACTCAGCATTTCGTTCAAGGATCAGGTTGCTGAGTGGCAGAAAACACCGAGGAAAACATATAAGCAAGGCAAGGAGGCCGTCAGCGTGTACAAGCACAGTGTTACAAAAGGTTTTGGCTGCCTTGCTTGCTGTTTTCCGTCACTGACAGGTTTATAGTACCATCACAGTTGTCGATCTATAAAAGTATGCTCGCTGAGGACGACAACTTTGCCTCGACATTGGTTCCTAAGAGCAAGATTGCCAAGTTCTTGGACCAGGGGTTGAAAATTCAAGACCACCAGTAAGTGTTCAAGTAGTCGAGCCCGGGCCAAATATCTGCTGACGTCTCTGGATCAGACTGAAGCTGAAGCAACTCATTCAAGACACAACCGAGCATGATCTCCAGGCATGGAGGAAAGAAATTGCGAGCCGCACCTCAAAGCTTCGCGATCAAATTGCAGCCTTCCGTCGCGACCAGAAACACCTCATGGCCAAAGTTGGTGATAAAGTCGCTGCGCAAACCGTTCTCGGTCCCGCCATCGAAGATGAGAAATTATTTCTGCCCTCGGACCTCACTGAAAACGAGAGACAGAATATGGATGTTGTTTCTCTAGGCACAGAGGAGTCCAAATGGCGGGAAGGACAGGCATTCGACATCCTGCGGGCCCTCCAGCACATCGTGAAAACCATAAGTGCCCTGCGCAATCGCAAGTTCAAGAACGATCGCCAGCAAAAACAGAACTCGCGTGCTGGGGACCAAATTGCAGAGGCAAACAAGCGTCAGAATCACCGTATCGAATCTTACAACAGTGCTCGGCTCGCCTTGATTTCTTTGAATGGGTCCACCGATTTTCCTGTACTCACCGAAGGGGACCTGTTCATGAAGTCGGTTCAGCAAAAACATCATGTTGGTGACTCTAAACGAACCGATGGGCTGTTGTGGAGGGCAGCAGCACTTGCTACCATTGGATCATATGATCGGGACGTCGAAATGACTGAACCTGAACAAGCAGACAAAGGTGGT
Source organism: Mycena sp. CBHHK59/15 (assembly GCA_029204085.1). Lineage (NCBI taxonomy): Eukaryota > Fungi > Basidiomycota > Agaricomycetes > Agaricales > Mycenaceae > Mycena > Mycena sp. CBHHK59/15. Next base: position 361,396 of record JARGXW010000023.1, read on the forward strand.
GACCATGAGTGATGCATTCAAAAGCTTCTGGTCTGGGCTGTTTAAATTCACTCGTTTCGTTGCCAGAGGTTCTTGTGGCTGGAACTCAGATGGACAGGCGCAAGTCAGGTGCGCAAATATCTCTTCACTTCCACCGAATCTGACTGTGATCCAGGAGCGAAGCCAAAAAAGATTGTTGAGAAGTCTAACAAAGCTGAAATGGAGAGAGGGGAAGGATGGTTATGGCAGTTGGGTAAATTGACAAAAATGTCAAATGCTGAGATGGAGGCTTGGGCAAATGAAGGTGGGTTGCTCTTGATTGCGGTAACATCTTTTTCATGAGATATCCAGGGGACCGGGTCCAGTGGTTCCGCGCCGAGGCTGAGATGCAGCGATGGCAGGAGCAGTGGGAACAAAAGCTTGTGGAATTACTGCGGATTCGGCGAAGTTTTGGCAAGATGGAATCTGTTTGGGTGCTGCTCGGAGACATGCAACCGTCAGAGGCACATGGGTCGAAGGCATATGCTCGGCAAAAAGCAGCAATGTATGCCCGGAGGAAATCAGAGGCAGAGACAAAGATCAAGGCAGTAGGGTATGGACAGCTTCTCGATGAGACAGCAGATGTTGTTGCCCTCGTTGAAGCAGAGAGGAAGACGGAGGCAGCTGTGATAAATGCGGCACTCAATGGTGTAGCACAGTAGATTGATCATAGTCTAATCTGTCATCGATTAGATCACATTGAAACTGCCCCCTTCCTGACAGGTTCACAAATCTCGTGTGCTGCCATAACATTTGTTGGACCGGGGACCCACGAGAGCGCCGACCCGAAAATGAGGCATGCCGGTATGTGCGAGAGGATCCATATTTAATTACTGCCAAAAAAAAACCTTGGTGTGTAGTTGAGCAGGCTTCTAATATACCGACGAAAAAATTCAAGGACCTCGCGGTAGCAACAAATGTATCCAGAACATTGTGGAAGACACATATTTCATAGTTTGCGAGGGAATTTTCCCCAAGGAGTGGAGAAAATCCTTTGGTGTGGCTGTCCGCCTCATGCAGAACAGCCACCGACACATATCATCACATTTTCGAGTACAGTAGTCCTTATAATTTTTTCGATGACATCCAGTGATCGAAGGACACTCTTACACACTCAATAGAGAGTCATGGAAGTGTCACAGCACTGTTGCCAGGTGCGACTCGCGAGATTCGAAATAATGATGTATATTGATTGATCAGGGTAGATGTTGAGCCCATATGTCCCATTTTTGCACCCTATTGTTGCAATGAGATCACCAGATGGAAGCCGAAAAGGCAGATATAGCACCAGATGGAAGGCGAAAAGCCCTGTCACATTGTCACACTATGACTAAATATGTGACAGAGTACAAATAAGGAAGGCGGACCCGTCTGAACCAAACACTACCAAACCCCACTTCAACACTCCCACCTGGGACAGACAGAACGCCAAACACAGAAGAAAAAGAAAACATCACAACTCCCACCGAATGCGACAACTCCCACCCAATTCTACAATCCTCTCCCAACTAGGTGCGAATCGGTGGAAGACCAGGGCCAGAAACATCGCCGTAGCCACCTCCCATGTGTTTCTCCCACAACCCCAAGAATGAATCCACGTCGAGACCAGCGTCGATGGCAGAAACGAAAGGCGCAGCGTGCGACTGAGGAGTGCACAGATTGGAATTAATCCAATCCTTGACAAATGCAGGCATCGAATGCATGCATTTGTAAGCAATATGGCCTGCACGACCGCACCGATGACAGTCCAAATTGGTAGGATCGTACCAGCGATGTCCCTGTGAGTCGAGAGGGAAGCCATCAGAGATGGTGCCAGTCAAGGGGGAAGAGGAGGTAGCGGCAGCAACACGGCGGGGGGCAGAACCACGGGCGACAAGGGCGATGGACGAAATCCCGTCATCCTCCTGCTTGATCCCAGGATCAGCAGCAGAGGCAGAGAGTAGGCTGGTGATTTCTTCCAGCGCAGGCTCAGTTGCACGTGCGAGGAGGACGGTGCGAACTGCACTGAAGGATGAGTCGAGGTTGATAAGGAGGAGATCCTTATGGGTAGTTGCATCGACAACGACACCCATCGCAGTGAGCCTCGATACAGCAGCAGCCATAGTGCGGATATAGACGGTGATGTCCTTAGAAGGATCATGCCGAACGGCGTTGAGCTCCGCACGAGCAACAACCCGGTTGGTCATGTTCGACTTCTCGAAGTGACCCTTGAGTGCTTTCCAAGCCTCAGTAGCAGAGACCTGGTCTTCGACTAGATGCTGAAAGTCATCGCTGACCTTTCCATACAGGTATGGAACAAGCATGCGATCAAGGGCGATGTTGTCTGCATCTGTGCCAGGCCCAGTGCCATCCTGGACCCAAAGAGCATCTAGTCCCAGCAAGAAGACTTTCACATTCTTCCCAAACTTCACCCAGTTGGATGAGTCGAGAGTGACAGTGAGCACAGACGTAAGAGCAGAGGTGATGTAGGGAGGGGACATGTGATCTGTGACGCGTGATGTGTGATGTGACAGAAAAGCGCAAGAGGAGGTTATCCAGAAGGTAAAGGATGAATCCACCCAAAGACAGACAGATTTTTGAAAGAAAAGAGGCAGAGGAAGATGATATGAGGTATAGAAGACTCTGAGACAGGGCCCGTAACCTGTTGCAATGAGATCACCAGATGGAAGCCGAAAAGGCAGATATAGCACCAGATGGAAGGCGAAAAGCCCTGTCACATTGTCACACTATGACTAAATATGTGACAGAGTACAAATAAGGAAGGCGGACCCGTCTGAACCAAACACTACCAAACCCCACTTCAACACCTATCACCATCAGAGCTACTTGCCCGAGTGGTTAAGTGTCCTCCCGACATGGGGAACCGGAGGTTCTGGGTTTGATCCCCGTGTCCAACCATCTTTTTGTGCCACTGTTGAACACTGATTGAACCACACTTGGGCGCTGATTGAACAATGTTGAACACGGATTATACCACCCCCCGTCGTTCCCTCATCGTTCCCGCTGCCCCTGAGCTGTTCAATCAAATCAGTGCTTGAGCCAGATTATCTGTCGAGACACAAAACGATTAAGCAAACTTCATATAGATTCTTACCAGGCGTCAAATTGGGGTCAATCGGGGCATCAATTTATTTTGCGGGGTGGCAAAGGGCGTCAGTCTTGCTGTGTGACGGGGCGTCAGTGTGACACTGCGGCGTCAACTGGGCATCAACTTTTGAATACTTTCTTCTTTTAACACTCAGTGTGATGAGTCGTAATGCCTAATAAGGGCGGACGAACTTCCACAATTGCTGGTGTCTTCATTTTGGTCAGTTTGTCGAATTCAACAATGGTTCCCCTTGTTGCTCAGGTTCGGTTAGGTTGAGTTATATTTTCCAAAGCGTCTCGAACCCCGAACCTCAGGACAGTTTCAGTTTGATCCATTTGCGAACCCAAACTAAAGAGGTTTGGTTCGAAAGATCATATTGTCTGTGACTTGCAGCAGGAATCTGATGATTTACTACTCGGGTTTCTCTAGCTTCATCGTGAAATCAAAATTTTGATCTCTAGTGTATCATTGTACAATGTGTGGTTCCCGTATGCGGACTCCTAGGCAGCCAACTTGGTCCTCCCCGATATGTGTACATTGATGACTATATTTTTGAATATCCCAGTTGCCGCACAAAATTAGAGAAATCTTCCTTTCTAACCATATACTACACACCCATTAGTATCTTATCCCGTTTTGAACTCAAACACTAAAATTTTGCATATTTAGGGGGCGGCAAACTGGTGCGGGACGTGACACTGGGGGCGTCAATCTACCCGTGAGGGGCATCACACAGGGCAGCAAGGGGCGTCAAGGTGGCGGCACTGGCGCCACTTTCACCATGCCCGTGGTCTGTGGCGTCAAGTTGTGCTCTTTCCCCCCCTTCTTCCCAAATCCTTCTAGCATGTTGACCAAAGAATTCCTCTCAATCTTGGCACTCCACTGACTTCGAAAAAGGGGATGGACAAGCAATATGGTGTAATGATGCACACCTGGTTTCTTTGCAGACAGTAAAGAGCTTAGTATGATGTCGGAAGCGGGTGACAAGTCAGGTCCATCGGCGTGCTCACTGCCCAGTGAACAAGGCTCCCGATGTCGAACTCCGAAGTCCTGTGTACGTTCAACCATCACACTAATCCGTGACTATGGGCCGATCTCGAGTTCGGATACAGGAATTTGAAAGGGTTCGGCCTGTTGTTTCGTTCCGAAAATTGCTGAAAGGTCAGCGAGGGCATCAAACGAGAAATCTACCTTGGATGATACCAGATGCAAACACACTGACTTTGATTCGTCGGGATGCTCGCGAAATCTTGGGGGTAACCAGAGAGATCCGACGAGGTTGCATGGTGGATTTGACTGTGGGCGGCGGTAATGGGCACTTGAAGGTGACGTGTCGACAAGTAAATTGGTTTTTAAGGCGTAGGTCAACGAGGAACTGCGGTAGAAAGTTGAAAGGATTATAGGACAGATTAAACGCGAATGTGAGCTTCTCGGCAATTAGTGGGAACAATTTTGATACCCGCATTCAGACTCCGTTGACCTCCTCTCTCCTCAATGCGCTGCACAGAAAGAACAGATTTTCGGCCTGGTGTGCCGTACGATTGCCCATGTGTTAAACTCGCGAAAACATCTTGCGTCGTGGTTGGATTCTTTGTGGGCAGTCTGTCTGTGCTGCGGCTCCTGGGTAAGTGGTTAACTCCTTCTGTGCACGAAAGAAAAGATCAGAATATTTTTTAGAGGTCCATACCACCAACATGTTTTCATAGTCCCTCGCCTAACCACAAATTCCCGTAAATCTTGAACCGGCATGATCATCTTCACACCTCTTTGTCACATACTTCGTTGCATGGAGCCGAACATATTGTTCGAACCAGGGCCCTGCATGCGCTGCCCGTTTGCGATGAATCGACGGTGGGTGGAATAAAATCACCGCTGACTCACCCCTGGCCCATCAGTTCTGAGAAAGACGTAGGAGAATCGCGCGGCAGCACATGGCAGTGCTTGTGTTCGTGGGCGGAAGTTGGAGCGGCATTTCCTCCAAGACCTCTTTCTTCCAATAGTATTCCACCTCTCGTTGGCAACTACTCAAAGACCAGTAGGTAGGTAGGTAGGTAGGTAGGTAGGTAGCATTACACGGCACGGTCCCACTCAGGAACACCGGTTTGAGGAAGTATCCCGGTCCACTACAGGCCATATATGTACACCATCGTCAAGAATCCCTCCAGCCGAGCTCACGCACCCGGCTTCCCGTCACGCTGGAGAACCCGATTGACTCCTAGAAGCAAAAACCTGATGTGAAAACACAGACCCTCCTCTGAAATCTGCACCTTATGCCAAAAAATTGGAGTCTCTAATTGCTGAACCTTAGGTTTGGCTACCCTGGAGAACTTGGGTTTCACTCTCTTTTGCTACATGTACAAACAAATTTAGTCACTCAACATTGGTCATTGTGAAAATAAAATCGAAAGAAAATGGGGCAAAATATGCAAGTAAATCAAAGCACAACGGTATGTTTTTCAACCTCTTTCTTGCTTGAATGATTGCGTGCCAGTCAGTTTCATTGCCTCGAACCAACTAAATGCTTCGAGTTCAATTTTGGCAGTTAGTCATTCTTGCTTTGTCACCTTGTGTTCGGGACAGTATCCAGCGCGGAGAATACTAATCCCTGAAATCAATCACCAGATCATGACCCTGCCGGCAACACATGAATCTCTGCTTCACTTTGCTCCCCCCTCCATGTCCTCTCTGGCTACCTTCTGCAACGTTCCCGTATCTCCTAGGTTTGACAGCCATGCCGCAACCTCCCGTGTTTCTCTGGATTGGGTGCTTTATTCTGGGGTCCTCTCGAGAGCAGTTGTCATGGTTTTACAACATGATTCCCAAAGGACGAGTCGCGATCTTGACTCATGGAGACGCCGAGGGCGAAGGGTTTGATTTCAACATGTTAACCACCAATTGAAAGGTACCGTATTGTGCTAATTTATATATTGACCTACTGAGCTTTATGTTAGCAGTGCTTTCTCAATCTGCGACTCGATATGACCAATACGCACCTCAAGACGAGTGTCTGCCTGGTCTTGACCGTCACACCATCGAAATCCTGTATCTTCATTCCTCACATGGTCCCACGAATGCCACCCCTCACTTTTGGAATGCACATCCATGCGTCGCCTGATACTGCTGAAGTGCGGTGATCGGGAGTGCGTGTGAAAGCAGAAATCCAACCACTAACACCACACACAACCAATCCAAGGCGCACGAGTTTGGGGCTCCACACAAAGTATATGTGTGCTGAAATCCAGCAGAACGACGTCGAAGTAGTCCAGTGTGGCATGTGCACCAATAAAAGGTGTGTTTTATGAAATAGTTGCGGCCGCGCGACCAGCGCGCCGCCGAGCGTGATGGATGCAATCAAAATATCCTTCCAACCATTCTCCTTCCTTCCTCACCACCCTATGAATCTCTTCACCAACACAACCTCCAACCAAAACCAAAACCGACTCTCAACACTAATCCCAAACCAAACCATCCCATCTAATAACCAGACCAACCAAATCCATAACCAAAATAAGAGGACGGTCACTGGCATTGCCAGCAACAACCAGGACGATCCTGCGCTGGGTCTTTCCTTGTTCAGGGGACACTCCATAAGTCACCCAGGGTGCTGGGGTCGGGTCTTGAATACGCGCCGACACGTCCAAATGAAACCAAAACTAAAACCAAACAAAGAGCAAGGGAAAGGTGGGGTGTATTATATCCTTTTTTCCATCGAGTTTACATCGAGATTTTATACCTACACTGTTTGGGCCGCACAGCCAATCACAAACAGCTATTGTTCACATAGAAACCATTGTTCACATAGAAACCATTGTTCAGAAGAAACATGTTCCCGTTTCCTTCCAACATGTCTCCTTCTCAACACGCCACAGACCAGTGCGCGCTGTTCCCATGAACCACGTGCCCATGATTCCGTGTTTCCACCAGTTCCAAGGAATATACTGAAATTGCCAAAATCAACCAATTAATGGTGTTTTCATGCCTGGGCACAGAACCAGCTCATCACTGCAGCGGCCGATAGCAGATAGCGTACACCATGCTGCCCACAGCCTACTACCAAAGGTGAAATACTCACTGGCAATCCACCTATCATACCCGTATCCTCCCTCTGACCCTCCCGTTCCTTTCCTCTCTTATACCCACCACCTCGATAGTCTCAATAGTTATTCTCAATTGTTAGTCTCGTCGTTACATATTTGCTCTGTGTTGAGCCTCTTCCGGGTAATCTGTCCTGTAGGCATGCAATAGACTCGAAGTTTTGAATGAGCACAAGGGAATCAAGCAGGTTGAACGGAGAGGAAGAGGATACACACCGAGCGACATGGTGGTAAAGGATCAACCCAGTTTAGTTGGGGACGAGTGGCCATAGTGGATATGCCATGAGTCCTAGCCGGAAAAGACCGGCTGCCGTAACTTTCACGTAATGTGAGGTAACGGTCGTGGGTTCGAATCCCACGAAACCACCGGATGACAGGCTAGCTAATTTCGGTCCGGACACTCTCGACGGTACAAAGTGGTGAAATTCCACGACCCAGATTGGCAGATCTTGGAATGCTTCTGCAGACTGAGTACCCGTACTCCAAACATCCCAAAAAAATAAAATAAAATAAAAAATAAAATAAAATAGAATAAAACCTGGTTTAGTCACGGTTTGTCATGCTGTTCGTTCAACACATGTCCGAGGCCAGACAAAGCTTTTCATGGGCGGAGTATTAGTAAATAAGCCTCCTCATGGACCTGCCTTTTGGGGAAAATCACATGCAGCACGGCCATCAACAGCAAAGCAAGACAATCTTCGCTTACGAGCCATCTTACGCTCATACCACCACCATCCCCTCCCTCACCTCGTCTCCTTACCCCGTCAATTCTGTTTCAATAGGTCCCCACTATCTCAGGCTCTCCCCATCACTACTGTTTTCATTCCACAACTACCGACCTTTTGGCCAATGCCACCACTCATGATTCCACCTCCGCCTATGAGTACATGCAGGATGACGATCAAACTACGATCAATCCAACGCTGGCCATGGCCTCAATGAGGCTCTCTGACTGCAAGATGATGCTCCCCGATGTAGTTTGGCCGATGCCACCCACCCCGAGCGGCTGGTCCGGCAATGCGGGTTGGTGGCATCGTGAATTGCGTGTGGCAAGGCGTTCGATGAGGTCTACGATGTATAAATTTAGTCCAATGTCTTTAAACTATCTTCTCTTTCAATTTCTCATAAAAACACTTGATTTCCTTCACTATGAACGATTCACGAAAAACTTGGCACAATGGCAGATCGTGTGACGAGGAGCTGGGGCTGTTCTTGGCACACGGGAAAGTCAGGTGGTCGAACCGACGAGATAACTGGTGTAAGGATAGAATTGACCGAAGGCCTAACTACGTACACACGGGTATTTATACTACGATCTTGTGGCTATGTAAATAATGTGGAATGGAGGTAAGGAATGTGATGTGATGAGTGCGGGGTATAGTCTGTAAGGCGGTAAAAGATAGTGATAAGCACAGGGGAAGTAAAGATAAGATAAAGAGATAATCAAGACGGCGTACTCGATCAAGTACGTGGTTCAAAGTCGTACGCGTGGGAAAGTGTTCCGTTACATACACCCTCCAGGCCGACGCCACAGGCGACGGCCTAAGCTGCAGGGGCAGTGGTGAAGGTACTGGCATCTGCCATGTTCTTTTCCTCCCCTGTGGTGTCCGTGTCTCCTCCCAGCGTACCACTATCGAAGCCCAAGGCAAGATGAGCGGTGTCCTCGAGAAGTTGGGCCACAGCGTCGAAACTGCCGGCACCAAACTCGTAAGGAGAACCCATATGATAAGGCGATCCCGCCATAGAACCTCCAGCAACAGAGCCCGCTAGGGAGCCGACAAAGGAAGAAGGGACAGGGGAAATCGAACCCAACGTCGAGGAAGAAGAGCCGATGTTGGTATAGCCGTGTCTAGCGGAGGAAAAGGAACCTGTGTCGTAATTGGAAGTGGAGCCAGAAGTGATGGTGGAGGCATTCTCGATGTTCGAGGTGGAGGGAAGGGAAGCGATGGCGGCAGGTTGGGCAGGCACAACATCCTGCACAACAGCAGAGGCGACATGCATACAGCTGCAGCCTCGGTGTCGCGCTCATGCTGGTGCTGGTGCTCAGCGCGACGAGCCTGGAACTCCTCCTCCTGCGCCTGCTTCCGGTTCAACGCGGCCTTTTTCGCAGGCGAGTTGATGTCGGGAAGTCCTGCGAAGTTCCGCTTGGCAAGCCTCGACTGCTCTGCATACCAGAAGCGATTCACCTCGTGATTCTGGATCTGGTTGTTGTACCACAGAGTGGGGACCTGCGTAAAGCTGTCCCGGACGGTCTCACCCGTCTCGAGGTCGGAATCACGAACAAGGAAGTGGGCGATGGTCGCAGGCTCGAGGTCAGGAAACGGATATTTCACGCGACCCTCGATCTCGCTCCAATAGGCCTAGCAGAGGCCCGAGTGCTTGCCAGCCCGATCCTTGTCATCACGATTCATGAAGTCGATGAACTCGCGGTAGCCGACGAGATTAAAACGATGAATGATCGTGGCATGGTGCAGAAGGGTGTTGTGCACGACATACAGTTGGACCTGGTGCACAGAGATCATCAGGAATGGGCCGTCCTCGATGAGCCGAGCCAAGAAAAACAGTCTGTCATAGCGAATGAGGCGGGCATGTTCCAGATTATAGCGGTGGTACTCGCGAGCGAGGCGGTCCAAGTCAAATTCTCCTGTAAGCATGTTGGTGACGAAGATGCGGTGCAGGAAAGTGGGGATTAAAGTAAGCGAGGAAACAGATTCCTCGTTCTTCTTATCTGACGTTTCTATTGAGATACTTCCGGCCATCAGCGCTTCCTCGTGGTTCGGTGGTTGTCCCAATCCGTAACCTAATTCCTTGATGTCGCTTATACCTTGTGTTTTAGGTATTCGGGCAAAGCGGTCAGGGACCGTGCCTGATCATAAGACATCCACGTCTTATCTCCGGTTTTCCACAGAATCTGGAAGAGGGACTCGGTGCGTCGGCCATAGTGGCTGACTATGCGATCCACAGCCCACTCGTTTGTCTGGTATTCATTGGTAATTCCCAGTTGGCACTCCAATCGTCCCGGGAACCTACGATCATCATTCGGGATGTGAATGCACAACAATGAGGCATGGAATACATCATGGACCCCTCGTTGTTTCATCTTCGGAGGTAAGTCAATCTGGAATGAGTTATTCCCAAAATCACGACTGATCTTGTACGGTCCAATGTATTTGGGGATTAATTTCCGCGCTAGACCTTTTTCAAATTTGATGTTCTTCGCTGAGAGGTAAACCAAGTCTCCTTCTGTGAATGGTGCGATCTGACGTTTTCGGTTCGCATTCCGGGTTTGTTTAACCCGAGCTGCAATCATGCTATCATGTGCAGACATGATTGCAAGACGGCGTTGTAGGGCGAACATTGCGACCCCGGGAAACTCCTTGTTGTGATCTACATTCCATAGCAGAGATCTCGGCATTCGGCCGGTGTTCAAGAAGAAAGGTGCATAGCCCGTACTCTCAGAGCGTGCTGAATTCATCGCAAATTCAACCATGGGTAATTTGGACACCCAGTCGCGCTGTTTGGGTTCAATACACTGGTGTAACATTTGTGTTACGGTGCGGTTGGCTCGTTCCGTACCTCCATCCGACTCGGGATGGTACGCGCTGGACATATTCAGCTTTACACCGATTAACTCGTGCAAGCGCCTCCAGAACGTGCTAGTGAATAGAACATCTCGGTCGCTCACAATTGACTTGGGTAAGCCATGTAGTTTATAGATTTCCTCGAAGATTAACTCAGCCATTTGCCTTGCCGTATAGTTGATACGGCCAGGAATTAGATGAACCATCCCAGTGAGCAAGTCTATCACTACCGTAATGGAGTTGAATGTCGCGTCGCGGTTCTTGGATTCAGGTAACGGCCCAACAAAGTCCACGCGAATGGACTCCCACGGTTGAAGTGGAGGGTTCAATGAGTACAATAAACCGTAAGGCTTTTGGTTACTTGGCTTGCTTTGCTTGCACATATGACACGCCTGGCAATAGCTGTATGTGTCGCCAACCATGTCCTTCCACCAGACGTGGTCACGAAGATAATCCAAGGTCTTCTTTGGCCCGAGGTGAGCTAACACTGAGTGAGCTTCAGAGATAATAATCTCCGACAGATTGCGACCATGAGAGGTAATATGAGGGATGCAAAGAACACGGTGGTCCGTCTCTTTCAAGAATATCAGCCCATTCTCGACTTCGAAGTTGTGGTATGCTTTGGGACTTTCCAGTATCGTCTTAAAGAATGGATTGCCCCCGTACTTATTCGCCACAAACTTAGGGATTTCAAGACCTTTCCAGGCACCATTCACAACTTGAAGTAGCGACTCATCCATCTGTTCAAGCTCTTCTGCTATTTCAGAACTGAGTTCGTCTGGTGCACATGGTTCAGAAGGCGTTTCAAGAACGGTTTTGAACGGCGTTTTGGGAGTATTTTTTGGTGTACCCCCGCCCTCCTTTGGGTTGCCTGGTAAGTTCGACCCAAATTCAGCCTGATCAGCTGAAACGGCCTTAGAACCTTGTTCCGTCTTGGCGCGTCGAGCCATAGACCTCGTAACACGATCACTCGTGAGTGCAGCTGCCTCGCCGCCTGCGAACACAGGCATTGAGATCGAATTGAGCTCAATGCCATCGTTATCAACCACATCGTGGTAAGTGTATTCGGAGCGCGAGCGCACGGTTCCTGGGGCTTCATTCGAGTATATGCGTGAAAGGGCATCGGCCAGGACATTTTCAGTCCCTGGCACATATTTGACCTCGAAGTCGAAGCCAGATATCTTTTCAACCCAACAAGCTTGCTGTCCCGACAAGTTCTTCTGGTTCACAAGGTAAATTAAACCTTTGTGATCGGTCACCCACGTAAATCGACAGCCCTGTAGGATATCTCGGTGCCTCAGCATCGCTTAAACACCAGCGAGCATCTCTATCTCGTGTACAGGGTAATTTTGTTGGGCTGGGTTCAACTTGGCGGAGAAAAAGGCGGCTAGTTTAGCGCTTTTCCAGTCCGCACCCTGGCAGACAACTCCTGCGATGCCAGAGCTACATCCATCCGTAACCAAGAAGATGGGCGGCCTTCCTTCTCTGTACTGGAGTGGTGTGCGGTGGTGGTTGCGTCCCACATGCACGGTGTGCTTGGTATCCTCAAAAGCTCATTGCTGAGTATAACCCCACCGAAAAGGCAGCGAGTCACTGGTGAGTTCATGTAGAACACCCATGGAAATCCGAACTTGGGCCAAGTCCTCAGCTAAATATCCGACAGACCCAAGGAATCCTCGAAGGAGATCACGATTGGTTGGAACTTTCCATGCCAATACTGAGTCGACTTTATCGGGATCCATATGGATGCCGTTGTCGTTCACAACTCTTCCGAGTACCTTGAGTTCAGGGGCCAGAAGCTGAAGCTTCTTTGCGTTCAGATAAAACTTCTGCTCCTGCAGTACGTCGATGATTTTCTTTACATGTTCAATATGTTCCTTTGAGGTGTTCGAATAGATGACAATATCATCGAGATACACATCCATGAAGACCCCAAGGTATTCCGAGAATAAGAAGTTCATCAGTGACTGGTAGGTTGCGGGAGCATTGCAATCTCCCTGTTGCAGAACTAAGCTGACCATGTTTCCGTCTGGTGTGCTCATAGCGGTCCGTTCAACATGTTCAGGAACGACACGTATCTGCTCGTACGCGTCCTGGCAGTCGATTAAAGATCTGAACTTGCACCGTGCTACGCGGCGCAGAATCGCTTCCATGTCAGGTAAGGGAGACGTCATTTTGCGCGTATTTGCATTGCGGGCATGCAAGTCAACCACAACTCGCAACCGCGGTGGGTTGGACTTGGGTTTTGGAATGAGTAGTATGGGTGCGGTGTTACCAGCATTGAAAACTTTCCAACACCCCGAATTGAGGTACGCTTTCCGCTTTTCGTCCCATTGAGGTCTCAGAGCTTCAGGGCATCGCGATGCATGCCAAGGTAAAATCTTAAACTCTTCAATGAACGGAATCGTGTGATTTATTGCTCTCAATGGCGGTAAAGGAGTATCTGATGCAATGCGACAAATCGGTTCCGTATATTCCAACAACTCCTCTCGTGCAGCTTGCAGTACGTCTTCTTTCAAGGTAGTCGCCCCTGCAAGAACTCGCGAGGTGGCAACTCCTTCCAAAGGTAAGACATCAGAACTTCCAACTAGGACGCGTGCAGGGTTAAAAGAAATGCTCACCTTATGTTGATAGAGCCAAGCGGTTCCCAGAATCATGTCGTATCTGCTCAGGTTGGCAACAAAGAAGGTGCGCGCGGCATTTATGTCTTGACACCGGCAGTTCACCGTCACTGAGTGGTTGATTTTCGACCGCGATCCTTGCACCGCTAACTGCAGAGTGATCGGATCGGTCAACTCGGTCTTCTTCAATCTCAGTTGATCCGCAACTGTAGTTGAGATTAGATCACCAAGCGAGCCCGAATCGACTAACGCGCGAACAGGGCTGCCGTTCACCAGGACCACAATGATAAGTGGTTTAGCAACCACCCTTTCTGGAGTGCGAGGCATAGACGCTGTGCGAGCTATTCCCTTGATGCTTCCTGGTGGTACTTGGACACCCGCACACGAGAGTAAGGCTTCTTCCTTGAATACTTCGAATTCTGGACCTAAATATCCGGACTCTCGAGTCTCTGTCCATCCGTGACTGAGAGCATTATCCCTCAAGGTGAATTTGAGCTTTCGTTTACGAACCCAGATCACCAGGTCCAGCCTCGGGTTCATCAGAATATCTTCCGAGATATCATCATGCAAATCATCATCCCCAAACGGAATCGTGATGCGGTAGGTGCTCGGGGAGTCGTTTTCCAACGCCCGAGGTAATCTCTCTACCAGCAACTGTCCGAAAGAGGGGATCTCACGACGTATCTCTTCAAAATATTGCTCCACCCCACTGGCAAGTAACTCATCCACAGCGACACTATGAAGGTCAAAAGGGACATAATCGACCACATCCAATTGTTGTGCCAGAATGCTGGCATACCAACGTGCGATTTGGAAGTGGGGAACCTTCAGGAAAGCAAAGGGTAGGATGGTTATCTCGCCCGAAAATGAGTCGTGAATCTCATAGGAGTCTTCTGAAACTCTGCTGACCTCGAATCGTCGGGTGTCTCGTGGCTCATCTGCCCAAGACACCTGTTCATCTACAGGAAATGGTTGGAGGAACTCGAGGAGAGCAGCCGAGCTCTCTCCCAAGATATCACCGATTCTATGCGCTCGAGGAAGGGGATTTCGCAATCTCCTTTCTTGTTCAATGATGGCGCGTTCCCACAACCGCAACCAACTTTCAAAGGTCTCTGTTGGGTCACCGTAAATGCGAATTTCCGGGTCCAGGGCGTCAGGTATGCTAGATTCACTCTCGGAATTGCTTGCTTCTTGTAAAGGCGGTAGGTCTTCATCCTCTGAGATAAATTCAGGGTCCGTTGCAGATACCGACAAGAAATCATATTCCTCAGCGTCGCTATTCCGAGCGCGAGTGGCAAGATAATACCAGGCACCAAGATCGAAGTCTTGGTCCCTGAGTTGCGATTTAGGCAATGAAACCTCAAAATCGAGTGCATTGTCTTGAATAACAAGCATGCCGTTGGTATTTTCGCTAACCTCGAACCTATCAAACTCACAGGGAAATAGCTGGGATAATATGATCATTGCTCCGTTAAGCAGCGCGTCTCCGAGCTCGAGAAGATATTGTTCCTCTCGAGGGACATCATTTGGCCACAAGCCCATTTCCTCGTGCCGCTTGCCAGCGTACCAGAGTCCAGGACAGAACTCCGGGCCTTCCAACAGCGCAGAGTTGATGAGTACATCAATCCCAGTTGCATCATCGAAGATGATATGCTCATTGTCATTGAGACGACACACGCCGAACCGTTCTTCACTGAAAACATCGTCTTCTGACATCAGTTCGTCACCAGGGTAAGGCTGGGTGAATTGAAGGGCAAGCTTAAGATTCATCGCAAATAAATCTCCAATCGTGGTTTCGGGAGGTTGGTAAACTGGTGCGTTATGGAGGTCGATTGAAGTCTCCAAAACTGGTTGAAAGCTATCGAATGGACCCCCGCCCTCCTTGGCTTCCATACCATCGACCAGAACGGCCATGGTTTCAAGAATCTCCGTGCTCTCATAGAGAGATCGGTTTGATTCAGATGTGGATGCAGCCGTTATCGTAGCCGCGTTGGAAGAAATTCCTGGTGGCTTGCCTTTCTTTTTCGAGATCACCGTTGATGTCTTGGGGCAGTTCCGAGAAAGGTGACCTGGTTCTTCGCAGGTGAAGCAAAGTCCTTTCGCAAGGAGCTCATTACGACGTTCAGCCGACATTTTCTTGTCGCCCAGAGGCCTCGAGGGCCTGTTGGGAACTTCAACTGCAGAAGTACGGAGAATATCGCCCCTAGGAGCTGAACCTCCTCTGCCGCCGTGTCCACGGCCACGGTCACGGAAGCCTCCACGACTCTGGGAGTCGCGATTGTGCTGTGATGCACTCTGTTGGGACGAGCCGCTCTCCTTATTTCCAGGAGGCGAGTTCTTGGTTCAATTTAATTTGAGTAAAATCTCAGCGCGTTCCGCACCCTTCACAACCTCCTCCCAAGAAGATAGCTCGGGATCCAAGTCCTTGCGATACATCTCTTGTTGAATGTCTCCTCGGAGACTGTTCCACACTTTGACAACTCGTTCCTGATCATGTTTCAACGCAATCGTGCTGTATATCTGTGTGAACTCAGCGATGTGAGCTGCCACCGTCTTGTCATTCTGAAAGCAGTGATTCAACCGTTTGCGCTGCGTATTCCGGAAGTCTGGTGGGAATATAAAATCGAACAAGCCGACAAAGAACTTTTGAAGATCAAAGGATTCTTCGTCCGGGACGACTATCTGGTTGTAAAAATCGGCCGCCTTGTCTTTGAGATAATACGACACATAGAATACCTAGTCTTCGACCGGTACTTGATCCATATTTACATATGCAGAACTTTCGCGCACAAATCTCTGGAACGTTGTTGCGTTCATGTCGCCATCGTACTTGGTTGGCGGAATGGGTTTCAGAATCATATGTGGTCTGTTCCCACTGGATCTACGGGAAGACATCCGCCGATGACGAGCTGCTGCTGATGAACGCCTGCCTGTTTCGCTCAGTTCCCCATCACTCAATGGTTCAGGTTCATCAGAACTTGAACTCGAGGAGCTATCAGAAGGACCGGGTGGCAGTGCTGATGCCAACTTGGCAGAGCCTCGTATCGCCTTGTCCAGTGTGCTTCCGATCGCAATTCGACCGGGAGTCATCTGAACGTGATTAGTGTTTGGCTTTTTGAGTTTCTGATCCGGCCGAACCAAGTTGGTGATGTAATCATCCACCACAGTCTTGGTCTGACTTTTCTTTGATTCAGAAATTACTGGCTTCTTGGGAGCCCGCTGTTCAAAATGGCTGAGTTGCGCTTCTAACTCTGCTATTTTCTTATCTTTTGTCTGGCCAGACTGGAAACCAATGTGCGGGTTCCCCGTGACAGCGGGGGGCGATCCTCCGCTCAATTCTGGATCTCTAAGATCATCAAAGAAATCATGCGGAGTCGTGATCGTCTCTTCTTTGAGCACACAATTGATCTCGGCATAATTCTCAAACGCGTCTCGTTGTTCCTGGAAATATTTCTCACTGAAGTTTCCCAAGAAACTGGTATTACCCGGCCAGATCCAGAGATCTGAGACCTCTTGAACGAGACTGTATTTCACTCCTCACCTCCTCCCATCATCTCCAAAATAGTCGAAGTTCGCCATTAGCACGCCCAGACACTCTGACATGTCAAATGTGCTGCAGTAGAGCTGAGAGCAATCTAAACGAGCCCTTCAGATCGAGATAAGATGAGAGGGGAGAGAGGGAAAAAGAATCCAAAAAAAAAAAAAAAAAAAAAAAAAAAAAAAAAAAGAGTTCCACTTCCAGAGTCACGCATCCAGCCCATTTTTGCTCCTGAAGCTTCATTTTGCTGTCCATGTTGTTGCATGGGCCTATGTAATGCTGTCCATGCATCTCCTGTGCTCGCCGCCGTGCGCCTCCATCCCGCCATTTCGGCTGGCTTTCCCCATCTTTCATGCATCCAGCTCATTTGTGGTCCCTGAGGGCCATTCCACTGCCCATGACATCCCATCAACATGTATCTCTCGCTGGGAACCGCAGCTTCGTGCACACGACCCCAGACGACCCATGCTCGTCGTGCCTCCCATTTTCAGTTGCTTACTCAGCAGCACTGCCACACCATCATTTGGACCACCGCGCAAGGCGGGGACTTGCCGCGGACCCTCGGCGGCTCCGGGTTTGTTTTGGTCTTCATGCTCAAAACCACTGCCGCGATGGATCAAATGGAAGAGAAGTACATTGCTGTTACCTTCAGAATGGACATTGAAATATTATTCCACAACTACAAAGACATGGCACTAACAGCCGGTTATTGCGGACGAATAATAGTGATTTAAAGCATGCTTAACACCAAACAAAGTTCAAAAGTTGTACATGGCCAACTAAAGTGAATCACCTTACACATGGGGCTTTCCCTCAGAAGGACTGTTTGCATCAGGCAACTCAACTAATGTTCAAATTTGGTTTTCTACTCAAAATGCTGCATCCTTTCGTTTTTCGCAATCCCGTCGTTACCTGGAATCTGAGATAATTCCTCTTTGGGTCCAACACCTCCTCATTGTCTTGAACCAGCACATTGTTTCTTACCCCTACAAAGAATGACTATTCTTGTGCTGCACTTATTAGTTCACTAGAACTCTGCGCAACGAGTCAAAAGTCCAGGATAAAGATTTAATTGTGACTGGACCAAGACACCCATTCCGCTGCCCCATGCATGTTCCGATGGCCGCTATCTCAATTTGGGACGTCCAGAACTGTCGGTGGATACGCTAAAGGAATGGCTGCAGGAGTCAATCGACTTGAATGACAAGCTCTCCTTACATCAGGAGGACTTGAGCTTTAGAAGGACAAACTGGCACACATCACTTCAAAAATATGGCAGCCAACAATGGTGAACAGCAGGATCAAGAGACCTAACCTCTTAACTGTTCTCGTTTCATCAGTTGCCATCGAAGTTCTATGCCATGTGCATCATGCATCTCAGCCCATGCCAAGGTTGGATAGACTTTGTAGGTTGTGCACATTAGATGTTGAAAACAGAGACAAGTTTCATGCCAGTTCAGCAATGCATTAGCTCAACTGCACTCTCCTTTCCTGATTCAATTATTCCATTAAACCTGCAACTCACGACCCAGCAGAGCAGAGCATTGCATGTATGCTGTCCTATAAAGTTTGAGTTGTTCCTGTTTCGAGCTTGTTTCGAGGTTTTCATTTTCCACTAATTGCTTCTCTGTTGATCCTTTAGTTCTACCGCGGCGTGTCGAAAGATAGTGTCCGTGAGCTCGGTTATGGGGTGATGGAGGAGTCCAGGGACCGTAGTGTACACTAGTGCCTGTACACTCAGATAATTCCTGGGCCTCGGCGTTCCTAAGCGGGACCGTGCCGTGTAATTCTACCTACCTACCTACCTACCTACCTTCAATCGCCCGATCGGGCTATTGTTATGTGTTTGCTTTCGATCAAAACACCATCTTGACAGTGCACTCCCTTGTACTCGCGCTACATCTCACGTCTCGTCCCATCCACCTGGCAGAAACCCGCGCACACCTTCCAGAGACTTCCAAACAGCTGAAATTGTATACTCCACCTTCAAACATCCGTCGTTCCCTTGCCCCATGGCCCGCTGGTGTCTTCGTTGGCAAGACTACATCCAGCTTTCCTGATGGTCCCGGTCATTGTCTTCTCCACCAAATACGACCGTTGTTCTCTCAAGATATACCCGAAGGCGTGGGAGCATATATATTGGGATTCTGGAGATAATTAGGTGCGCTGCATTTGATTCTGGTCATTCAATCGTCTTACATGCTCCCTTACACAGTGAAATTGTCGTTTACACTTGTATTACATCAGGAATGATGTAAATTGTGATTGGAATTGAAGACGTCGTTCACAAGTCCCCTGAAGACAAAAAAATCAGTCGAATACGTACATCCCTTCGCCCCTTTGGAACATGCGCTGTACCTGTGCATGTCGGCGATACGGCAGTTCGTTGACGCCCCTGGCCCGAAATGCTGCCCGCACGTTGCATGGCATATGGAAGATGATATATCAGCCGGATCTCGGAGGCAGAGGTTCTGATACACCAGCGCACGTCTCTTATTACAAGGTCTGATATATCACCCAGCCACGATGCGGTGTACGCCCCTCGACAAACGGAAAGTAAATGGTTGGAGCCTTATTCCCCCGTCTTGAATTCGTGACACCAGATTCCTCTCGGCGCGATCCAGTTGTTCCCAGCGATCGTCTATGCTGCTTGTCCCTTCATTTTCATCACTACTCATACTTGATCATCTCTTTCTCTCTTCGCTTCCATATGACGTGTTCACAACGGCGGCGGCATTAGGGCATCCGTAGCATTCATGTAGGCGTCACATGTGTGTAGTACGGCTACCTGCTGTTTCAATTTGGGACCGCGCAGGCAATCCTCCTCCTCCTCCTCCTCGGCTGAATGCCGGACCCGACTCGGTAGAATCTTAAAAAGATTTTCGCACAGGAACAAACCCCAGGGCATGTCCATGTCAACTGCCAACTGCCATTTTGGCAGTTGGCATGAACGTTTCAGCTCAGTATAAAGCTCAGGCGCCCTATTCATTTCGACTGCTCTGACTTGTCACTTTGGATCGCGAACGAAAGCACCATGCTTTCGCTATTTCTCGCATCGAAAATCGCCACAGTTATCAGCTACGCAGCATTGGTCTACTCCCTTGGAACGACATGCACCACTCCCATCGGAAGGGGGACGTATGTCCAGGCGCTCTATCTCTTTGCCGTATTTGACATCAAATTAGCGCTGCTCCCGCCTCTCCGTTTTGGATGCAAAATATCAAGCACCAGGGCATTGCCGCGTTCAACCCAAACTCCACTACTTATCAGGTTTTCCGAAACGTCAAGGATTTCTGTGCAAAGGTAGTCCTTCCCTCTGCCGACGCTTTGAGCTTCCCACATAATTTACAGGGCGACGGAATTACGGATGACACAGTAGGTTCGTAGATCCTATCTTTTCACTTCTGGCCTCCGCTGATGGATGATCGATAGCTATCAAGTATGTCGGCGCCACTCTATGGTGAGCCGTGATGGTAGGCTAAATACATCAACAGTGCCGCCATTTCAGCGGGTAACAGATGTGGGGGAGGTTTATGCCCCTCGTCCACGTGTGTACCGTCCTTCAAGTCGCGTTGATTTCTCATTTGTCGCAGAACAACACCGGCCGTTGTGTTTTTCCCTCTCGGGTAAGCTACTATCATGCCATGTAACTCGACAATCCCTCACTCAAATCCATCATTCAAGAAAATACGTGATTTCCGCGCCAATTATCGCCTACTACTATACACAGTACGTGCCCTGCCCTCTCACCTCGTACGTTGAACTGAGATCATAGGCTGATCGGCGACGCGAACTTCCCGCCCACGTTATTGGCTGCACCCAATTTTGGGGGTATCGCTGTGATAGGTGGGTTAAAGGTCCAACCGATTGCATTGCGAGGCTGATCCCGACTCTCATTCAGACGCTGACCCATACATCGCTACTGGCCAATTTTACGACAATACGAACAATTTGTAAGACACGAACGGTGCTGTCATACGAGTAATTCTCATTGCGGAGACAGTTTCCGTTCTGTGAGGAACTTTACCATAGACCTCACCCAGTCAGTGGATGTGTTCGAGCTTGGACAAATGTATTCTGATGCCGTTCAAAGGATTCCGGCCACCTCGTCGGCTGGAACTGGAATTCATTGGCAAGTCGCTCAGGCGAAATCGTTGATGAACATTGTGATCAACATGTCCGCCGATCCCAACACTGCTCATCAAGGTAAATGGTTCACAGTCTGCTGGTGCCATCCTGATCGCGTTGCAGGGCTTGTAATGGAGAACGGCAGGTAAACTGACCCCAATCCACCAATCGAAATACCACTAAAAATTGCAGTGGTGGATTTATGGGGGATTTGGTGTTCAACGGAGGTACTTTGAAGTTCTATTCTTGATTACAAAAGTTGATGCCTGTTAAATCGTAGGAAAAATTGGAATGTCGGTCGGAAACCAACAGTAAGTAGAAAGAATCCGCCCACATCAAATCAAATGACAGCTGTAGATTTACCGTCCGTAATGTAACCGTCAACAACGCGCAAACCGGTATTTTAGCAGCTTGGAATTGGGCAACTGAAGGTCTTCGATCCCTTGAGCCCCCCAACTTACTCGTCATACAAGGGCTGGACATTTCAAGCAGTTACATTTAACAACTGCTCAGTGCGTGTCTTCAGTTGAAGATTTCCTTTATCGCCTTCATTTACTGCTTTTAGATCGGTTTCGACATATCTACCGGTGGAGGACCACCACAGGTGACACATCGATCCTACGTTTCTTTCGCATGTTCACACACTAAAGTCAAAACCAGCCTGTTGCGGCGGAGGCAATTATCGACGCGACGGCGTTGAATACCCTATCTTCCTCCGGACCTCCGCCAACAGTGGTCAACTCGATGGCTCACTTGTTCTGAACAATATAAAGCTCACCAACGTTCCCACCGCCATTGGACTGTTTAGCGGCGACGTTCTGCTTGCTGGTGGAACGATGACAATTACCTCATGGGGCCCGCTGGAGGAGCAATCGTCGTGGAATGGAATGTAAAGCAGACTACACAAGGTGGCGCAGGGATGTGGGATTCACATATTCGTCTTGGCGGAGGTACAGTTTGGTTTCAACTCAAGGTTTCATGTTCTGACCGCAATTCGAAGCTTCCGGAACGAATCTCCAAGCCTCGGTTTGCCCATCGAACGGAGGTGGTGGTACGACCGCCTGTCTAGCTGCTCTCGCAGGCCTCCATTTAACCTCGGAATCAACCGCTTATTTGGAGGTTTTTCGTTTTCCCCCATAATTAACTACTTCTTTGAGCGAATCCACAGGGTACTTGGGTGTGGCTCGCAGATCATGACTTGGATGAACCTGGGGGTGGACAAGATCAGGTGTCGATCTACTCTGCGCGTGGAATCTTATCTGAATCGGCTGGTCCTGGCCAGTGATCTTTCGCACTGGTGGGGAGAATGGATCTAACCTTTTTTCTGCCAGTCTGGTTGATAGGCACTGGTAAGGCGACTTTTGGCTGTCTTCACGACCCGATCACTAAACAAACTCTTTTGCAGCATCCGAGCACCACGTTCTGTACCAATATAATCTGGCCAACGCAAAATCTCACTACATGGGGCTGATACAGACCGAAACAGTGAGCTTCTTGGCCTAACAACTGGTGGAAAAGATCTAAAACTCCGTAGCCTTACTTCCAACCGAATCCAGTGGCTCCTGTACCTTTCACGGTCAACACGGCCTTCAAAGATCCTGCCTCCTGGTCAGATATTTCACAAGCCTGGGGTCTCTGGGTAACATCATCGGACGACATTCTCGTTTTTGGTGCTGCTCTTTACAGCTTCTACTCCGTGAGTACTGGAGTAATTTTCAAAGAGACACGGCGGACTCATGAGTTCTCCTCCTAGAATTATGACCAAGGATGTCTGACGCCCGTGAACTGCCAATCACAGATAGTGAATGTCGATAACGAGTCTTCGGTCGACATCTATAGTCTTTCTACCATTGGGACCACTTGGCAACTCAGCATAAATCAGGTGCCCCTAATAAATCAGGACCAAAATCTGAATGGCTTTGCCTCGACTGTGACGTCCTGGAGCTCGTCGTGATCTGTACAGACATTTGTTGGGGGTATTTCACAATGGTCAATTTCATGAGCAGAGCAGCCAGCAGACTCTTCACGGACCATGTAGCGACGGATCAGGAGCAATGGACAGTAAAAAGGTCTATGATGCCTTGTTTGAATACTGGTTCCCGATCGATTTTAAATGACGGTTTCAAAGAATCATATCTCCTTGCTGGGATTTCAATGAGTGAATCTTCAGAAGCGAAAATTCCACAGCCATTCTGTATATTATTCAAAATGTAATCGGGATCAAAGACCATGACCGGATCTGTTTCTATTGGCTGCTTATTCCATTCAAGCTCGTCGTCTTTTAGAGCTAGCTCTTCACACAAGTCCAAATTGGGTTCCATTTTGTGACTATCAGAATTTTGGCAGTTTCAATGCACTCTCCTGGATGATTACAGCTGAACTGTGTTCGGTCTCGGTTGCATGCTGGGCAGCCACAGTTTTTACGGCCTATTCCCGAGGGGTTAGACCGTTGTTTTCCGTGTTGCAATAGTAAGGGCGTCATCAACTGTTCGCACTTTGTGATTTATGTCTGAGGTATTTCGCAGCATCCTGGCAGCAGGCCCGTTTATACTGCACCTTGTTCGTGACGGGATGTTTCCAAATGGGCATCTTAAGCTTAACATCATTGTCACAGACAAACCTGTGAATCTTAAGTTATATTTTCGAGCTGCTTTGACCATTCGTTTAATATCATCTGGCAGTTGAGTTCTTGAGGAGATTGGGATGTCAATATCTTGTACGAAGACATTTATTGACCTGGCCGGACATTAAGGTAGCTCATCTCCAAGAATTTTGCCAAGATCTAGTCAACAAGATAACACCATGATGCTCGTTCATGTCCCTGTACCAGGTATGATTGTAGATTCCATAGATCAATTGCTTCTTTTGTGCAGGGAAAAATTCCTATGTTTCATAAGTTTCATTGGATCCACAAAAAGCAAAAGTCAAAAATCAGCTGTGGTTGCATTGTTGCAGACAATTCGGTGATCTGTGTGCTGGGCAGTTGTAGACCAAATTAAATGTCCTCATAATTGTAGCTACCACATATTCACATGTTTTTCATGATATCAGAAGTACAATCACTCTGGTAAGCGCGAAACGACATGTCAAGATACTATATCTTCAACGAGACAGTGGTTTTGCCGTGTTTCGGGTTATGGTCATTGGTGGGGTTAAACTTGCAGAGTTGACCCCATCATGATTCATTGGGATTTCTTGGAGCTGCAGACGCTGCAAGTGCAAAAGGCTGGACAACGCGTAGATACACCGGAACGACACGTCTTGATTTGAATCATTCGACGAAAACTTTAGTATGTACATGGTTTATAATCAGAACTCAGAAGGGAACATTTGAATTCCCGCAAGGATTTGGGTTGTTGAACTCCCGGTTGCCGAGTCCCACAGTACCGTGACTTGGGCTGTCATGTGTCTGCGTAAATGCATTCCCATCCGGATCTCCTACAGCAATCGTAGTCCAGAAGTGGGTGTCACGCGCCAATCTGCAGAGGTGAGGGCACTGCTCACATGACACAACGAAGTCATGGGCAAACACTCCAAAAAAAAAAAAAAAAAAAAACATGTGAGCACAACCGCACGGATCAACGGACCGGACTTTCAACCTCTGCTGACAACCGTCATCAGTATCGAGCCCTGCTTCCGCAGTTTGTTCCTCTGCCTCTCAACTCTCCGCCTGTCCTGTCCCGTAGCGTTCAGTCCACACATCCCTGGGACCGAAGATGGTCACACATGGCGACATGGCTCCGATCGAGTACATCAAGCCTCCGAAAGCACCACCAGGCCCGAAGCCTGAGGTTTACAAGCTTGTGCTTGCCGGCGACGCAGGTATGCCCCCTCTAGCTTAGCCTCCTCCAACTTAATGCCTCGTGTGTTTGCTCGTGCGTCACAGACGTTGGGAAGTCTACTTTGATGATCCGGTTTATCCACGGTAGCTGCCCATCAGCGGGTTTCACAGTAGGCACTCCACGCTTTTTTTTTACGATTCCACGTGTGATGGCACCGGATATCTCGATCGATCGTTCCCGATCCTCTCCTTTCCACTGCGGTCCGACATTGATTATCACCCAGATGTAAGCCAGAAGCAGTGTGTCATTGACGAGGAGGTCGCGATCCTCGACGTAGTCGACAGACAGCAGCACTGTGAGATGAATAGGTAATTGATGTTATCTCCCGCTGATAATCTTTTGACTACGTTTCCGCAGAAGTTTGGAGGAAGAAGATATCCGTGCCGCACAGGGCTTTGTCCTCGTATACTCAATCCTGTCCCGGGGCACCTTCGAGCGGATAAGCATGTATCGCGAGCATATCCTCCGTGTCAAAGGCATCAAATCTTCGAACAACTTCCCAATGATGCTCGTGGCCACCAAGTGCGACGAATCGATCAAGCGGCATCCCTGGGATTCCGAGCGTCAGGTCAGCATTGAAGGTATGGCCCATTCTCTCAAGTTTCAATCAATCAACTCACATATCACAGAGGGCCAAGAGCTCGCGAAGCAGTTTGGCTGAAAATTTGTCGAGACATCAGCGGCCGAAGGCATCCACGTTGATGATGTGTTCATGGAGCTTGTCTGTGACATCCGGCGGTTTAACAAGGTCACATACGCAGGCTTGCCTTCCTTCGCGACTTTATTCATTTGTCCTCCTTTATCGCAGAAGCGCGTCTCGAGGTGGCCCAGAAAGGGCCAGACCATGCAAAATCATAATCAAGGCGGTTGTGTTGTGCTTTGACGATGCATCTACAACCTCCTTTCGCGTGTTGTAAATTACATTGGAAGCAGAATCTGTATGAAGACAGTTTGGAGACAGGTGAAGTTCCGGAGGTTGACATCAGCGAGGCTGCTTTTCACACGCACATTTCAGAGAACACAGTGTCAGACAAAGGTTCAACGTTCAACTTCAGATTTTATCCTCGCCCCGGGTAAAGAACCCTGTTTACCATGCCTGCGATGCCTGTTCTCTGAGGATCCCCTCGCCGTTGATGCCTTGTGAAAAAGGAATGGGGGTATCTTTTCTGCAACCTTGAACTAGTGCCGAGTCAATGCCGAGTTGTGCGCAGTTCCGGTTCGGAACTTTTGCCTTGATCAATTTGACATTGGGCAAGTAAGACTATCTGTTGCAAGGAATTGTGAGGTAGCATATTGCTTGGCATTGTTTCATAGGAAAACACGTTCTTTTAGGACACATTCAGTGGCTGAGATCGATTTCCCTCTTGTGGCGGCGTCATGCCCGATGAATGTTTTTCAATTCGGTTCCCACTGTCACCGTGTGTGTGCCGCATGTAAATCTAGGCTTTCATGAACCACTTATTGTGGTTGCTGGTATGCAGGTCACCACAAGGGTTAGCGTTTACGCTGCATTCTAAGTGTCTGGCTTGACTTGCCGAGCTCATCAGCATTTTCGGCTCAAATTCCTTCACGGATTTAGTGTTCCGATTAATGTTGCCGCAACTTTGACTTGAAGTCCCCAAGTAGACTTCGGGAAGTAGACTTGAGTCGAGTCAAGTCAAGTCAGAGCACCAGACTTTGGTTGACTCGAAGTCAGTGCAAGTCAACTTCAAGTCACTCAAGTCGACTCGAGTGAGATATTACCTCCGAATTTTCTGAATGTTGGTTACAAGTCATTGTGACTGCTCAGGAGTCTAATTCTCACCGTTGGATGCAGTCCTTCAGTCTGTGTATCCATGGAATGTGTTCCCAATGGCATTGTTGATGTTGTAGAGGCAGAGAAATTGGTTTTAGAGTTTTATCCAAGTCAGAAGAGGATGAAAAGGTTCCATTCATGTTATTATCAACATAGCATCTGAACTGGTGGCAGTGTAATCACTTGGAATCTACCGTATAATTTCGTTCAAATCGCTTGTCACGCATCACGGGCCCCTCTATCGGTAGAAATTTAATCAGTTCGAGACAGGTGGTGGCGCACTTTTGGGCTGTTTACCATCCATCTACCCTTGTTCCTGCTACCCACCGAATATCTGGGCAAACTATCGAGTGGCGGTCATGTTTTAAATATTTCTTTGATAGGTGTGCAACTGAATTGATCACATGCCGACCGACCCTCATGAATGCATCACATCTGAATTAAATACATTTCTGTCACATTCCAGCACTGTAAACACTAGATATCATATTCAATGAGATCAGGTAGGTCGCCGTAGTCCTCCTGATAGGGATCTGAAGATTCCGGAGCCCATCCGTCACCGGGATGCACAAGACCCGGCCAACACATTCATTGGAGAGGTGGCACATTCAGACCAGAGGTGGCACATTCGCCACCTTATGTGCCGTGCTTCAACTCAAGGACGGCACATTCCGATCGCGGGTTGCCGTCTCGGCTGTGGCCGATCATCCGAAATCAACATAACCAAACATTGTCTCAGCTCCGCAACAATCATGGCCCGATGTTGCCACCGCGAGGAATCATCGACCAAAGAGCACATAGAAGTATCAATAGGGACTCAATAATAGAGTATTAATTGGTTAGAAGGAGAAATTGAAGGCTAAGCTATGGGAAACAGCTTATTGTGTGCATGTCAACCACTGAAAATCTGCCGCCGCACAATTTCGAAGTCAATCCTATGAGATTAGAGTAAGTTTGGACACGGCAGGCCAAACACAATTAATGAAACATACTTTGCGCGTCCTAAGCTTCTTTTGGGGCTGCTCTGAGTTTTTTTCCTCCGCATCCCGCTTTCGCGCCGTTGGAGCTCTGGAACACGAGGATGTGATTTCCGGAATACGAGGACCCCGGTTTATCCCTTGGAAGGCCAGATCCCCAAATGGCCCAAATGGCCAATTTTTGCCCGAACCGATTCTGGGCGGATGGCCCAATTTTTGTCCGAACTGGACCTAGCCTATGATGCCGTAAGTTGCCTAAAAAGGTAATTTCGGCGTCCGAGGAGCGAAAAAAGTCCAAATTTTGCTCTCTGCCCGATTTTTGCGTTCTTTCAAACAGATCCATGCGGTTTCTGGCTAAAGAGACCATTTCAACCAAACTTTGCGCCCGAAAAGGTCGGTTCATCTGCCTCAGAGCGGCAATTTTTGTCCGAACCGGACCTACCATTTGAGCTTCAGACCGCCCATTTTTGTCCGAACTGGACCTAGGTTTTCGGGTCAAAATCGTCAATTTTTGTCCAAACCGGGATCTGGCCTCCCAAGGTATAAACCGGGGTCCTGGAATACGCCGCTGCCAAAGGCGGTGCATTTCTAAAAATGCAAGTGCCGCCTCTGGTTCAAAGGCGGCACATTGATCTGAATGTGCCGCCTCTGATCCGAATGTGCCACCTCTTTAATGTATGTGTTGGCCGGGTCTCGTATATCCTCATTCATTTATCATCCTGAATGGTCGTGGTCCTGCGATCGTATTTTTAACTTCGTGTTGGAGTGGACGCACATCTCATTGAAACTCATATCAGACCCTGAGACCAGGAACTACCTCTGTATATACCTATTAATATGCAACTTGGTAATTGAATCGCCGAGCTGCCGCAATAGATGTAGGGCTCTCATGATTCTCATTTCCACGCTCTAGTTGCCTTCTTTGAAAGAAGTTCTTTCTCTGGCTGATATTGATTGAGTATTTTTCAACTCATACCGGTTCATATTCTTGGTGTCGACTATCCAACAATCTGATCGTTTTCATTCATTGGACGCTGCACAGTGATTCTGAATCCAACTATCATTCATTTCCACAGCTTGCACGCTGTACAGTGGTTCTGAATCCAACTACTGTTCATTTCCACAGAGCAGTTCCACTTCAGACATCCAGCGTGTGCTGCAGTTGATCAGAAAAGGGTTCCAGGCTTTGCGCCATCTTCACTCTGCCCAATGATGTCGGGCTCTCATGATTCTCATTTCCGCGCTCTAGTTGCCTTCTTTTAAAGAAGTTCTTTCTCTGGCTGATATTGATTAATTATTTCTCAACTCATCCCAGTTCATATTCTTGGTGTCGACTATCCAACAATCTGATCGTTATCATTCATTGGACGCTGCACAGTGATTCTGAATCCAACTATCATTCATTTCCACAGCTTGCATGCTGTACAGTGGTTCTGAATCCAACTACTGTTCATTTCCACAGAGCAGTTCAGTTTCAGATGTCCAGCGTGTGCTGCAGTTGATCAGAAAACGGTTCCAGGCTTTGCGCCATCTTCACTCTGCTCAATGAGATTCTGGCCGCTACTCCAAGCCTGAGAACTTGACATTCAGTATCATGCTGTGTCAATATTCACGCCATGATAATCTGTCATTTCATATCTTCTAGGTTGATATTCTATGTCATGGTTGAACAGATCATATTTAATTTGATCATTGGTGATCGCGCTAGGTCAAGGGAATGTTCCCATGCTGATAGCAGGTGAGTTGCCAAATCACCGACATAGCAGTTAAATACTCGGATGACTGACCTCACCGACCTCACACACAAACATGACAAACCCCATGGCTCCAGGAACTCGACGCGCGAAAAACACTGAGTCTGCACCTTTAGTGCCAGTTTCACAAGATGAAGAATCTACGAGACGCACCAGAAGCTCAGCTCAGACCATAGCTGCAGCGCCGCCTCCACCGCAACCTGCACCTACGGGGCGAGCCAGTAGCTCCAGACCAGAATCTCAAGGCTTTGCTGCACTATCCCATATGTTATTCCCCATTGTCTGATAATATGCAGATGTCTCACACACACAAAGGCGCTCAGCCGGTGGGCAGGAGAACTGAATCTCAGCCTCCTGAGACAACTCCAACAGGTGCGTACTTGTCCGTCGTGTGTGCTTTGTACAGATTGTTTTATAGGGCAACCTCTATTCCCTGTGCAAAATCCACAACAAACTCGACGGACGGTATATTATTTCTGTTTCTCAATCGCCATCGAACAGCTTTTAATAACCTTCTAGCAGCTTGCAGGCTCCTCCAGAAATCCTGGTCCACCTCAGACTCCGGCTCGTCGTTTTGCGGGCTGCTTAGCTGCTCAGCTCACACATCAGATGGCAATGGCCAGCCCTGGTCCCCAAGAGCGTGAGCGGGAAGCAGGCTCTAATGTCGACAGCTCGTCCGGATTGGATGAATTCCCACTCATTCCAGCTGGGCACCGGCAGACGGCCAGGTGTTTACCTCCTATCCGAACAACAGCTGACAATCAACTCTCCCTCAACTCGGATGACGACTCAGAGGATAGGGGACCACAAACACATCGCCAACCAGCACGCCAGACTTCGGGCCGCCAACCCAATCCAGCTGTTGCTCGCCATCAGCGGCGTCCCCAAGTGGCTGATGGAGAGGGGTATGCTTGGATCGAGGCCGAAGATCTTCGCAAGATGCAATGGGACAAGACGGCCGATTGCAAGTATTTCTTCGGTTGCAGCACCGTAGATCGAACTCACAAGTGCCGTGTTTGCTCGTAGCAATGAGGCTCTATATTCCCATCTCCAACATCCTGACTTCATCCAAGCAAGGTGTATGTGTCTGGTTCCAGCAGCAGCACACGTAGACTACACCTTGAAACCGTACACTTTGATCTCCATGCTGAGATCATCATCAAGTATGATTTGTCCATTAAACTTCCGGAGGAGCGTCGCAAGGAGTTGGAGAATGAGCAAGCAAAAAAGATGAATCGAGTCGCTTTCTCTCCAGTGGCCTTTACAGAACAACTTATCAAAGTCTTCGTTGGCAATGACCTGGTGTGACAATTTGCTCTCTCTTGTTCGCATCGCTGACAACCAAAATTCAGGCCATCAATTTGATCGACAACAAGGATTTTCGCGATTTGTTGCTCCTTCTTCATCCCACCCTCGATGATGGGGACATTCCTCATCGCACGAAGCTCAGAAGCCTCATTATAGATGCCTGGATGGCATACTATGTTGAACTGAAGGCTGCCTTAGGCGTAAGTACAACCCCAGTTTGCTGAGTAACTGTAGCTTAAAGTTCCAAGCTTGCCATCGGGAAAATCAGCTTTACGGCGGATATCTGGAGTAGCAAAGGCTTGCATTCGTACCTCGCCTTAACAGTGCACTGGCTCTGTCCGAGAGGTGAAAATCATGAAATTGTGTTGCGTCAAGCCCTGCTGGCTTTTCGACGTGTTCGCGGTGCCCACAGTGGACAGCAATTGGCATGGATCTTATTTCTCATCTTGGACAACACTGGGATAGTTCACAAGGTCAGTCGCTGACAACTGTTGTGTCTTTAAACTATTCTTATATCTGGCAGATTGGGCATTTCACCATGGATAATGCCTCAAACAATGCATCGACAATGCTTCATCTTTCCCTGATGCTGCAGGATTTTAATGTCACCTTTGACGAGAAGAAGAATTACATCCGTTGTTTCGCCCACATTGTTAACCTGTGTTCACAGGCGGTCATCAAGGTGATGGAGAAGGACGATGGCGACGTGGCGTATTCCGATTCCGACACGGACCCAGCCACAGAGAGCTCGGACTTGGATGCTGCTCCAGCCACGATGCGGGCAACGCGTGTGACAAAGAAGGCTGGTCCCATACGTCGGGCCCGCAAAACTGTCGCATTCATTCAAGGCATACTACGATTGTGTGGAGGCTCAAGAGAGAGGTATGTTGCACTGTCATATGCTTGTCTGGTTGGAAGGCAGATTGAACCCTAATCAGATCAAAGAAAAAGCGCTGAAAGATGGGGGAGATCTTGAGTTTCAGAAAAGATTGATAGATTTTTTGGAAGATACCATCTCCAATTCTGTTCCACCTGATCCAGACCCTTTGTTTAATATGGAGTTGGGTGAGTTCGATTTGTGTGCTACAAGGGGGCCTACGTTGAGAGATAATGTGTGCGACCCAATTCTTTCGCAGGGGAAGGACATACATAAGCTGGTGAAACAATGTCAGACTCACACTCACAAATACTGGTGTGGCCCCCTGAACCGAAAGAGTGCAGGTTTGATCTGGATGAAAGTAATGTTGTTCCTGTAAGCATGTTTGATCTGGATACAGGAGAATTCACCCTGAGATGTCTGGACAGACTGGTCAATAACTTCAATGAGACCATGATAGAGGCAATACAGTGTAATATGGACATCAAATTCATAGGGTTGGGTGCCGCTGCCAAGGCTATTTTGTACTATATCACTGATTATATCACGAAAACACAACTTCAGGCCCATGTTGCATATGCTGCACTAGAACTTGCTGTAGGGATGCTCAGAGAATATGATCCTGAGAGGATGATCGCACAACCAGAGCTAAGAGGCTCCTGTAGAAGTGTGCCCATTCAATGGTAGTGAAGCAGGAGTTATTGGCTCAGCAAGTAGTCTCTTACTTGATGGAGTTTGAGGACCACTTCACAAGCCACAAGTCCAACAGTCTGTATTGGACTGGGTTCGAGAAGTTCATCAATGATGAGGATCCGAGTCCAGAGTGCTACCGAAAGTATGTTGACAAGCCTGTTGACAAACCTGTAGACCAAGCTGTAGAACATGATCAAACTGGAGCTGTGCTGAGATTCCCGATAGTGCAGATACCATGCTGCCTGATGCCAATTTGAACGAAGATTTAAATGAGGATGAGATCACTCTTGTTTTTGGCCCCACTGGTCATGTTCAGCCATCAGCTAACCAGATATCGGACCGTGGCTGTCTTCTGGATCAGTTGTCCATGTGGGACATTTCAGCCAGGATTGAAAAGGTGTCTAAGGCTTCTGACAAATACAATCATCATGGCGTGAACAGCAACGGACCAAGCAATGAGGATAATTCTATTTGGCAACCCCCGTGCCAAGAGTACAGGGGTTGCCATATAACCGATTTCTATTTGGCAACCCCCACGTGATCTTATCTTTCGGACCGGCTGTTACCATCAGATCTCAGATCTGATCTCCGGATGAATCGTGATCCTATACCAAACTAAGTTTCCTGTCAGTTGATGTCGCCTTCAGCGACCTTCTGGCATGTATTCGGGGAAGACCACCAACAATGCAATACTTCAGGCTAATTAATTAAGCTTGCAATCCCCTGTCCCACTCGATTTTTCAGGTGTTCCTGAAACCTACTACTGTACCTTTAATTCGACAGTCACGTGTCACAGGGTTGTCAGTGTCGAAATCGGTTCAGGATTACACGTCACAAAGGCAGTTGTCAAATTGACCATATGATTCAGACCTCTGAAATTTGCCCAAACCACTGTGAAAGCTCTAATCTGTCGAAAATTCCAGTTTTGTCACGGAAATTTTTAGCTGATGTCAAATTGTCAAAATGTTTCAACAAGTCACGGGTCACACCCCCTGTCGATTTGAAAAGGTAGAGTATCTCGATAGGTGATCGGTAACCACAACACAAATTTCACCTTGTCATGCCTGTTATCTGCTTTGCCTTTTTGCTTCCACCATGTCATTTGCAGCATATACGACTCTACACCGAATACTTTGCCAGCATAACAGTTGTTGGCACCGCCAACATCATTCGAAACAATCAGCTTCCTCGTATCCTGCCTAAAAACAGTATCAAAAAATGGCTCTTTGACGGAACGGAGCCAACCACCATTTCAGAGATAATCTTGACCACAGGCAAAGCCATTCCATGTCTGGATGACATGTTCCCAATCACACAGGTTGTGGAATTGGCATTCCACCAGGAGGGTGCCCGCTTAATTTGCCTTCAGCTCGGTGAAGGCTTTGTGCGATACCATCTGTCGAAAGTGTGTGTCATATTTGAATACAAATGGCGGACCCTCACTGTGTATCAGATACACCTCATCATGAGCGTAAACAACCAGGCCTACAACCTCCAGGCTGCTTCCAGTCTCTTGGATCGCGTAGCGTCCTATTCACTTCTCCTCCCCAATCTCATTGAGGAGCTTAAGCTCAATAAATTTTCTGAGCATCTGGCCGGCTTTCATGTCACTCAGGCACCCCTTTATGCGCTTGGCTGCTTGCTCAATGAACACTGGGCAATGGAGGATTGACTTACTTTCGGCAAGCTGCTGCCTTCCTCAGTGAAGAGCCTTCCTTTCTGTTTCTCCCGACGTCCTTCATGAATGACTGTCACAAGCTCTTGGCCCTGCAAAATGCACCGTACAGTCCAAACCTCGTCTGGTTGCGGCAGCGCATCCGCAGTGGCAATGTTGACATGCTTGGTTTTGTATCGTGGACGACATCCCATTATTCCTCCATTTGTAAGGTGTCCATCACCGATCTTGAGCATGGCGACTCTCTGCACCTTCCTGCTGCCCCGGACATTCTGCCCATCCTCCGCTGGGCATTTTCTGGACTTCGAAACTATGAGCCGTCTCCGACTCAGAATCATATAGAGGCAGGCCTCATCGATAGACAAACAACTTTGGCCAGCGGTGGTAGCTGTGGAATTGCCTCAATGAACTTTGTGGAATTTCCGCATTGGTCTGGGCACTCCTCGTTGGCGCTCGACACAGTTGGCCCAGTTCCACAATGTTTTTTTGCGTGAGTTGCTTCTTTATCACCTTCTCGCTCGGTGAAAAACAATGGTAAGTATTATCGCCTTTTATAAGCATAGCACATATCCTTATTTTATTTGATTCAGACTTACTCCGACTGGGTTACGCCTTGCACTCTTGTGGGGAATGGAGAGGTTCCGGGGTTCATCGAAGATGTTGGTATTGGGTATAGGGACTTCAATCTTGACATGCTCTCAGCCAATGTATGTTGCCTCTCTCATCCAATATTCTATTGTGCTTAGTCTCAATTCCAAACTAGTTACAACACCCCATCTTCGATTGGGCAGTTAGTATTCTGCAACAGCCCGTGATCTTCCCCGAACTTGAGAATCAACTGAATTCCACCTCTGATTCCTCTACTGTTAAATCGTCTTTGGCCGCACCGTTTTTACTACAAGGACCACAAGGGGCACCTAATCCTGTCCCTCCTATCTCCCAGCTGTCAGATTTGACTCTCAATTCCACATTCAACTTCTCATTTGACTTGAGCGGAGGCACTGTAAACCGCTGTAATCCCCCCATTTCCTCTGACCAACAAGATGACATCGGGGCCATCATCATTCTTGATATCCTTCCACCACAACCAGCCCGACGAGATTCTCCTCCACCACCACTGCCTGCCAGACGAGACTGAAATGACACCGGAACCATAATTGTTCCCGACTCTCCTCTGCCCCCACCTAAAACACCGCTGCGTAGTATCAAGAAGGAAGTTTTAGATTTATGCAGCCCAGATGTTGTCGATCTCTGCACACCCCCTCGTCTTGCCACGAAGCAGGAGATCGACGAGCTCCTGAGTCCATTCCGCCCTAGCGTCAAACGTAAACATGTTCCTCCGAGTTCAGGTAAGGTTGAACATGTCTCTATTGACCTGGTATCTCCACCACACAGGAAACCAAAAACGGAGTCTGCTGCTCCTGGTCTTGTCTATGCTGCACCCAAACAAGCACGACAGATTCTGGTTGTGTTCGGCCCGAATAGGAAGGGTAATGTTTACGATACCGTTGAACAGGGCATCACAGCTGTCTTTCAGGCGCAGGAATCTCTGGTGCACAAGTGGATCCTCGGCCAGTCTCATAAAGATGATAACGGGGTGCTCAGGAAGCGAACTCTACACTGCAACCGATACCGCGATCCGAAAGAAACCCATCTCATCGACATTGATCCCTCCAACCATCGGCATGGGAAATCTGGGAGAACGGACTGTCATGCCCACATTAATCTCTGTCGAATGCCCGGGCCATGTCAGCACTGGCACATTACCACTATTGATACAGAGCATAACCATGATCACCATGTTCCAGAGGGTGGCAATGTGCAGCGACCGCCAGCGGCAGCGCATCGGGAAGTTGTCGGACAGTTTTCAGACTCCTTTTCACGAAAGCAGATGCAGGAGGTCCTCAAGTCTCAGTTCCCTGATAATACACTGGAGCCTTGGCAAATCTCCAACATGCGGAATCGCGCTCGGAAGGAAGCACGCCAAGAATTTGACGCCCTTGGTGGGGATATTGCAGCTATTCTCGCCTCCCTTCAGGAGCGGAACCGGACAGAGCCAGGGTGGGATTATTCTGTGCAGATGGACTCCGAGAACCTTGTCATCACTATTTGGTGGCAGTCCCCTGCTCAAGCGCAACTTACAGGCTGTTACACAGATATCCTCATTAACGATAACTCCTACAATCGCAACAACAAGCAGTATCCATGATCGATAGGGATCATCATCGACTCGCATGGACGCTCTCACAATGGCTGGTATGCTTTCCAGAAAAAAGAAGATACAGAGACACATGCATGGATATTTCGTTGTCACCTTAAAGCTTCAGGTGATGAGTTCTCATCTCCGACAGGTCTCCAGCTCTGATCGCAGCCGCCTCTCTTGTCCCGGTCTTTACTTTCCATCTATACTGTCTGTCTCATCTCCTTGAGAACATCGACAAGAACCTGTCGCGAAGCCTAGCTGGTGACTGGCAGAAGTTCCTGCAGGATTTCTGGGCATGTTATCGGGCAGTTTCACCTGAGGACTTCGAGACGAAGTGGCGGGCCCTTGTCGGAAGATATCCAACTGCGAGGATCTACCTGCATGATCTTTACCAAGTTCGTGATCGTTGGGCATGGGCATGGATCAGCGTCGTGTTTACGGCAGGAATTCAAACAAATGGCCGTGTCGAGGTGGAGAATCGCATCACAAAAGCCATCAGTGGACCAAAGAAGACACTTTTCCAGGTTTTTAATGCACTGAATGATCGAACACTAGAGCAGCAGAGGGATGAGAACATTCACGTCCGAGAAGTAATAATTTATCTTCCAGCTTAAATTTCTTTTTGCTGATGGGTTTTTCAGTCCTCCAGGAAGCAACATCCTGGCCAACTCGAGTTATTGTTCAAGACCATTCTGGACCTGTTGCAGCAGTATGTAGGGCCATTTGCTCTGCAGACCTGTTTCAAACAGATGCAACTCTCAATGTTCTACGACGCTACTGCTCTTCAGCTGCCTGAGGGGGTACATGGCTGGGTGAGCTTTTATCCTTGCCTCTCCTTCGCTCTTTGGCACTAATAGCTGTGTCAGTCGGAGTATGCGATAGCCCTCAATGATTCTGAGCCTGGATATAAATGGAAAGACAATGAAGAGCAGGTAAGTCGCGCATGGTGATTGCACTTCAGTCATCTGATGTTCCTGCAACTCCTTCAGCGATCAAGGAATGACTTCGTTAATGATAATGCTTATATTGAGACAAGGTTCCTGCTGCACCTTGTCCGAGAGCAGGGGCTGGTTCCTTCTCATCTCCTCAAAATCATGCACACAGAGACTGGGGCAACTCATATTATTGCTCTACTTCCTGACGGCCGGTACCTCTGTGACTGCTGTATGGGCACAAATTTAGGTCTCATTTGTCGCTACTATTTTGTGGCATGGGTTAAAGTACCTGGGCTCCCTTTTCATATTTCATTGGTCAGAGCCAGGTGCACCCAATTTTTCATTTCCATTGACCAGTCTCAATCTAATATTGGATATTAGATGGTATCAAAACCCTGCTCTGGATGTTCGCCAAACCCAGACAGTTACTTTGAAGAAACAGACCAGCCACAGCATCCGTTTTTCTGCTCTGTCTCTCCCTGGGCCACTTATCGCAAACCCAGTTTCCTCGAGGGCCATTCTCGCTAGAAATGCAACTCCACCACCTTCAACTCGAACAATCCCACAACGCGCAGTCTACACTGCAATCCAGGCCAATTTGCGGTCGCTGATCAGGGGAGTTCAGACACAGGAGCAGCTCCATGAGCTCTGCACAAGACTGGAACAAGTACAGTAAGCACCGATGATTTCTTAGATATTCTGTTCCATGAATTTTTCGACACAGACAGGCACCTGAAGATGAAGGCAGAAGTGAGAGAATCTGCGATCCACCAATTATTAATCGCAAAGGTAGGCCCTTGAGTCAAAGGCTAACTGGGGCAACAGAAGGTGGACCTCAAGGCAGGGGGGCTAGGATTCAAGCACCTGATCAGTCCCAAGGAGCTGCAGCTCCAAGGCGTCAAAATCGTTGTTCCAGATGTCATAACATAGGGCACAATCGAAAGAGCTGTCCTTGGGAGAGAGGAGGTTGAATAGTCTATCTTACTATGATATTTTCCTTGAATCTGAATCCAATGCGGTCTCAGACACATCGGGGCTGTTAACTGAGCTAAGGATGAGTGATAGGATGTGGAGAATCAAGATTTTGGTTTATTAGAATTTTGTGTCAGGCTTGGTAGCCTTACACTTTGCAAAGATGTCCGCTTTGAGGCTCTTGGAGGCTGTAAGGTTTGCCAAGTTCAGCCTGAAAAATCTTTGGGCTGTTAAATGAACAAGAACTAAAATGAGGGATCTATTCATGGGTCGAAAACGAAGCTTTTGGCTTACTAGGATAGTGTGCCATGTGTGGCAGGCTCGCGTTTTACATTTGGTCTGTTAAATGAACAAAAGATAAAATGAGGGATATATTCATGGGTTGAAAACAAAGCTTTTGGCTTACTAGGATAGTGTTCCATGTGTGGCAGGCTCGCGTTTTACAACGACCTTTGTTGTGCCTTGTATGTATGGAAGCCTGATGAAGTTCAGCCTAGAGCTTTGTTGGGCTGTTAAATGAGTGAAAAATAAAATTAGAGATCTATTCATGGGTCGAAAACGAAGCCTTTGGCTTACTAGGATAGTGTGCCATGTCAGGTTAATCCATGCTACCCCCCGTGCTGAGTCCAAGCAAGTGACACAATACGATCACATGATGTGACTGTAACACAAACTCAACTTGTTTATTTCGTGTCGCTTCGTCAATGCCTGAACTCCCAGAGGCTGTTACCTCGGGCACTCTGCCCCAGGTCTTCATACACAAACAGCCTGCAGGATCTCTGGTAGTTAAAGAAATTCTAGCTGATGCTACTCAAGCAGAATGGTCATCTCATCCTTTGGGCTCCCCTGCTAGTCTGGGTCATGTTTACTGTGTGGAATCCTCCTCAACTGCTCTTCGGGGATCCTGCAAATCCCAGACACTTCTATATCCACCTCTATACTCCACCAGCTCAACCGACCCACCAGTGCCTATCTCACAGCATGGCTTGATCTTGCTCGATGCAGAGACCCATCCTAGGAACGTCTTATTGAAGTTCCTGGATAACAAATCAAGAACTTATTGGTGCCAGGTATGTAAATCTCGTGCTCTGTCAGTGCTTCGGGCTCTCAATCAGTTACAGGTCCAACTTCTGAAGCATACTGTCTCCCAAATATACCGGAAATTGGACTGGCTGGAAGCAATTTCTGTTGTCAACAGTGTAGACCAGGGCTTCAAAGTCGGGATTGCATTTGAATTCGAACATTATGTTCTTGCATTTCTGACTTTAGATCTCCTGATCCAGGCGAGTTTTCTTCTCCCTGCTTCGCTTCTCTGTTGATTCTAACTTCTGAGTATTCTCCAGTTCTACTGGTCTACAGAGTGTGAGGACCTCCCAGCGCGCCAGCCTTATGTCTACCTAGAATTCCCCCGTTTGTTGGAAGACCTAGTAAAGTGGATGAGGGCAAGGTGCCAAGTCTGGTCAAGTCGAGCAGGAAATGCAATGACACTTATCCGCAACAGCACAGAGATTTTTCCCGGTGCTGGTGTCTACACTATCGTGGAATTGTGGCATATGGCAGGTAAGTGGCTATGTAAGTATTGAAATTTCTTTGCCCAATCGGATATCTGTAGGTTTATCGCCCAACCTGACCGAAGCAGAGGTTTTTGATTCTCCATCTCGAACCACTAGCCTGTCTGCTGCCTTCTACCACTTTGGAAAAGAGGCACATACAACACTCTGGTGTGTGCCTCTATAATTTCATGTTCTTTGCTTAAATTATTAATGTTTCGTTTTTGAAGGTCTCTTGTCAAACACTTTCTCGTCGACTATGTCATTTGCGTGCACGAGGAAAGTCGTCTCCTCTATAGTGATCGCCTCCATGTCTATGCAAAGGATCGAGCCTATGTTACTGCACGCTTCAATGACCTTCTCACTGACTTCAAGGTATGTGTTCGTGCTCAGCTATATATTTGTCTCACATTGAGTTGCAAAATATTGCAGGCTGTCTGTGATTCACATGCTGAAGACGCACTTTGGGTGCACGAATTTACCTCAATGGGCCCTTTTGATGTGTTCGAACCCGACCTCATTCGCCATGCCCTCGAAAGCGAGGACCTGAACTTGGGATCTCTTATCTTCGGCCCCAATTTGTGGGCCCAACTTCATTCGGACGCAGAACTACCGGTGGCCTGCTTATCCAACCACAATGTTCTGGCTGATTATTTCTCTGAGACCCTCAATCAACTTTTATTTAATGCAGCCTGAAGACAATTTCCTAGTTCCTTCAGAGATGTCGGGAACATGGTTGAACCCGGACACCTACACATACCTGTTCAATGCTGACAAATGCGCCCTCCGTGCCTGCCATCCTCACACTATCCTCTATCGTGCCTCCGCCACCGACATTTGGTCTGTTATCCCTGCCTACCCAGACAACTCAGCACCGATCCCACATGCCAAACCACTGAAGCCACGGAGGACCCCACCACTGCTGCCGAAGCCTCCCGCAAAAAAAAAACAGAATTTGAGAAAGCCTAAAGCTCCAGCAGTGCCCTCTCCTACACCTACACCAATGCAGCAACATGATTCTCTTGCACGAGAAAAGGTGTTGCTGTCCTATATCATCCAGTATACTCAAGATTACACCGTTGGACCTCTCGATTACTGCGGCATCGTGCGCCGTATCAAAGGCCAGGGACATGATGTGTAACCCTCTGCCACCTATTGTTCTTCAAATCACTGAGCTGACATCTATTATTTTTCCAGTATCATGTATTGCAAGGGAGATCCGCGGGTCCCCGAGTTCTATCAACAGCGACGTGCACTTGCTGAGGTAACCGCAAAGTTGAAATCTGGGGGAGAAGAAAAGAAGGGTTTGAGTGCTAACAGCATTGCTGCTGTCAACAGGCAGCTGGCAAATGTAACCACAATCGCTCACCTAGTTAAGATGGAGACAGCGGAGGAGAAGGAAAATGGTGGAGTCAGAAAATTGGCAGGGAATGGGAAAAAGCGGCACTCAGCTGACCGAGATATGGCATCCACAGTGGGTTTGATGTCGTCTCCAAAAAAGCGCCGAAAGTTGTACTAGATATTGTATTTTTATTACTTATTATTCAAACCTTGTTGCTTGAAGCAAGCAGTGAAGCTTTGTCCCATGCGGACGGCCACAGCCAGTTTGGGAAGATTGGGGAGATCGGGAATCTTATCGTAGTTTACATAATCATAGGGTTGCCACATAGCAGCACCCCCCATGCTTTTGGCACAGGGGGGGTGCCAAATAGAATTATCCAAGCAATGATGAGGAATTGAATGATTCACTTGATGGTGAAGATGAGGTTGAAGTTGATGGTTCTGTACCCCAAGGTTATGTCGATGCGCCTTCAGAACCCGGTTCGCAAGATGATCTTGAGGAAACTTTAGATGAATTTGAAGGAGATGTATTGGGTTAAACTGGCAGGTTGAGACGTAAGGCTGAGTTAAGACCTCCGCATATTGAAGCCAGTACACACATCTTACATGTCTGTTTCCCAGCTGCCAGAAGAGTTCCTGTTCCCATTGCACCACCATTCCCTCGGCAGGACATAGAGGATCTGAAGCATAAACATGCAAGATTAATATTAATTCTTTTCAAGCCATGGTGGCATGCTAGCGATCTGCATGGTGAAGGTGAATCTTGGGAAGATGCATATTTGAAGTTCAGATCCCAATGCACCGATTTCGTCTCGGAAGCCATCAACAATATTCAAATCTTACATGAGTGTACAGACAGTTGAGATGTTCACTTTTCTGACAGGTAGAACCGTAAAAGAGCTGGTATCAATCAAGACATTGCTCGGAAGGCAACAACAAGTGAGGATGCTATGTATGCAGAAGAGGATGAGTCCCTGGTACTGGACCACCTTGAACGCATCGTGCAGACACGGTGTGGAAGGGTAGGTTGGACCACAGGTCACCTCCCCCTTATTTTATATCTCCGTGCGTACTTTACGGTAGACCAGTCTTCGGACCGTGTATTTGTTTTGTACGTACACATAGCCAAATATACTCCCCTTACACCAAAGCCACCACCATCTCCACAACCAGTGACCTGAGCAGCCCACCGAGGCTATGTCGCCAGTGAACAGAATCCACCTGAGCCGAGTTTTATCCCATCTCCCGAGCCTTTCCACGCTACACAAGTACTCCGAGCCCACACGGCACTTTTCCCAGAAGCGACCCAATTTTCATTCTACGCTTCTACAACTTTCCCGGGACCTTTCGCTGACTTTCTACTTCACCCACACACCCCATTCTCCGGACTTCCGACCCATTATTCTGTCTACCAGCCCTGAGCTCGCTACTGTGACAACGGTCAAATCATCTTGTCACTCCTGCTGCAGAGATCTCAGACATGCTGCTTCGAGATGGCCGATGTACCGACTCTGATTATCAGCTTCTGAATACCAGGGTGTTGTCCAACATTGGATTGACTGGACCGCTGAGCAGTAGCGCACAGCTCCTATCATTGTTTCAGACAATGCTACCAAGGATGCCTTCAATGTGAAAGCTGCTTGGGCATTTGTTAGATGAACTGGTCAACCTCTGTGCTGGTATCATGCTTCAGATACGTTGGGACAAAACAAACCAGTGAAAAAACCTGAACTTATTGC
The DNA here is from genome assembly GCA_029204085.1 of Mycena sp. CBHHK59/15. Lineage (NCBI taxonomy): Eukaryota > Fungi > Basidiomycota > Agaricomycetes > Agaricales > Mycenaceae > Mycena > Mycena sp. CBHHK59/15. The sequence goes on from JARGXW010000023.1 coordinate 404,125, forward strand.
GAGCTTGCACAACATGGATTCAAGTCAGTTACTGTCAAACGTACCCAGCTCCCTTTGCTCCCAGCATTTGCGATAATGGCTCATAAAGCACAGGGAAAAACACTTCCTCATATCATCGTCAATCTGAACGGTTGTTCAGGAACAGAGTCACCTTATGTTATGCTTTCCCGCATGACATTGCTGGACGGTTTGTTGATCTTGAAGAGCTTCCCAAAAGACAGAATAACATGCCAGAAGTCAGAGGATTGCAGAAACGAAGCTACACGTCATCAGTATCTTGCTTTGCAGACTATAATCCAGACAGGTACTCTGGAGGAAGCCGCTTGGGCTGCGTTGGATATTAAGCGGTTCTCTTCCCAGGAATCCTCGTCAGTCAAAGAGGATGATGAGAATCACATCAAAGAGGATTTGTACGTCCAGTTAGAGCGAAAAGAGAGAGCCAATGCTGCCATCATCCGATCAAACACTGCACTGCATCAGTCTGCAGCCAGGAGGTGTCCCACTGCAGCCCCCAAGCAGGTTCCACGACAGCAGATGGATGCAGGCTCTGGTAAGCATTGTTCTGTTTCTCTTGCTCAGCCCTCACAGTTTTTTTCCGGGTGAACCGGAGGCTGAGCCATCGACAACCCCCATACCTTTGTCTTCGCTTCTGTAATCGTCTGCTTCATCCATTTCCCACCAATCTCAGGAATCATGGACATTCCAACTCATCACCCTGAACTGAGTCAAGCGGAATCCAGTGAATATACCCAATGCTCCTGTAAAACGGAAGCACCTATTTAAATGTAAGTAAATCCACCTGATCAAGATTCACGAGCTGAATCTTTCTCAGCTGTGTCACTTGGGGAAATCAATAATGTGTAAGAGAGCATCTGTCCGCATCTCTGGATCTGTGTTAGACCCCGTATCTTTGTCCTTGTCCCTTGCCTCCAACCCGGTCTCTCCGAGCCATCCTGGTTTGCATCAGTCCTCCTGATTTCCTGTCACAATATTATCCTAGACCTCCGGTCTTTACTGACTTTTTATACACTTACAAGCACCGTTCTGGAGGCTTGAAGTCTATTGTTTGATCTCACCTCACATCAGTTTTCTTTGGATTTTCTTCTGCTACAACTGGCTAATAACATTCTAGAATTGAAAATTTGCATCCTTTTGAAGCCAGCTCGACTTCTCGACTTCTCCATCTACATCACGACTCTTCCACGACGAGACCTGACACCCATTGTATGGTTTGTTTCCTTTGCCTCTTTTACCAATCTGACTAAAAGTGGCTGCCTCAACTATAGAATGGGTGGTGCCTTGGGCGATGGGTCCTTCTGGTGATTGGTTAGCAAGAGGTGGGCGGTAGCCGAATCCCGGACACAGACCTCCCTTTGGCACTGATTAGCTGATTTCTCTACCAATTCTGGCCCGATAGTGAAATAAATTACATATTCGGAATCTGGGACGTCACTTTGGGGGAGTACGCATCCCTCCGATTTTTAACCAGAGGGCTACAGAGCGAGCAAAAGGGCCCATCATTTCCCCCATCAAAAGGCGGAAACATTTGATCACCGACACCTCGAATCAAAACGATTTTGCAGCCTCAACTTCTCATTACAATGCATTCTGAGTAGACAGATTGACAGCCAGGTATACAAAATAGGGGTGGTCATCTACATCAGAATTGAGATTGGTGAGGAAATGAGGGAGATATGGGGCCGGCAAAGTGAGTCAAAATGGCCAAAGGGAGGTCTGTGTCCGGGATTCAGCTGCCGCCCACCTCTTGTTGGTTAGAGTGCTCAAATGGCAGACTTTGCCTGGTGTATTTAGATCCAATCCCCACTGCTTCTCGCTTTCCTCAACATCTTTTACAGGCTGTGGAGGGCTTTGCACTCCGGCTTTTATGAACCCCTGTTTGCCTGGATCCACGTTGTCAATTAATTCTGGTTCAGCTATCACACCTACTATGAAATCTTTGCAATCTCAAATGCAATCTTCACAATCTCAAATGGTGCTGACAACAAAGGATCTGAGGATCTGATGCAGATGACACTGACCGGTTGACGCTGCCTCAATCAGCTCATTCGGATCCGATGATGAGTCATCTACAACAACTCTACACATAACCTCTCTGTATGCTACAAGTTACAGCTCTTTGCAGAACTTAGGGTGCAGACGAAAAAAAAACCCCATTTTGGTACATTTTTGATCATTTTCCATATATCGCCTGTTCCGCCTCCAATTCGCGTCCGATTCCCTCGGGACATGGCGCGTTCGATTCGCATCGAAAATTTGCAGTGCAAGGTCTCTTCAGATTTTTCCTAGGCCCCCTGGTCCGATTTCCTGGCACAAATGTCCAGTTTTGACTGTACTTACCTGCAGAACACCTCTAATAATGGTTCTAGTGGCCCAAAGGGCATGTACTTTTGATATGATGGACTTATGTCTATTCTCTAACGCATGGTGCATTTGGATAGTAAATGTAGCCGATACTTCTAATCTATTGTACATTATGGCTGGCAGAATATCAGTCAAATTTACACTACAAATAAATCAGCTGTTGCAGAGATTTCTTGGAAGATATGGATCCACCATAGACGTGAGACACACCCTGGAATATTGTTCAGAGGTCCACACCTCATAATCCACCTGGAATGACCTGGATCAACCGGCTTGGTGACAACACATGATGTCTCCAAGCCACATCGCGTCACGCAATGCTGGTCGTTCCAGGTGGATTGTGATGTTCAGGCCCCTTCTGAGGATCCTCGTGTGTGTCATACTTGCCAGACAAAGGCTCATATGCCCAGGATTCCTTGCAACAGCCGAATTATTGGTAAGGTAAATTTGATTGATATCCTGCCAGCTACAAATTGTTAGTGTGGGGGGCAGAATAGATTTTGGCTCAATCTGCCAGGCAGAATGGCAGAATGGCAGGGCAGAATGGTGGCAGAATTCGGCAGAATATGACAGAATTCTTCTTTGCATATTACAGTGAAATAAACATATTTGACATTGCTACATAAGATCTTCGATGTTCCAGCTCCCTGCAGCATCATCTCCGATGACCTTGATGATATCCTTGGCTGCTGCTTCCATCTCCCCACGATCTACACGGTCCAATTCCGCGAAGTCAACAATTTTCCCACTGACAACCGATGGTTGACGTGTTCCTGCTTGTGATTGAGGCATTTCTTCACCCTCATCTGCAATTCTCTTCTGCAAATCATCATAAGCCTGTTGGACAATATCTTCCTCCCAATTTTCATCTTCATTATCTCTGCTGAGAGGTGGTATCCAAGTAATGAGGTTTTCCAAATCTTGGGCCAAATCACCATCAATCCTGAGTGCCAGTCAAGTATGCATATGGCCATGCTTTTGCTGTGTTGATTTACCCTCTGCTTTTTTCTTCTCAAGCAGAAGATAGGAAAGATGACCGCAGATTCGCCCTGCTTTCTCCATTGTGTCCACAAGCCAGCCATTTCGATGGGGGCTTTGGATACCACTGAGTTCAGAAAATAGATGTTTGACATCGGCGCAATGCAGGACAATGGAATGCAACACAATGGTGAGGGTCTTGATTGCTGTATGCTGCCTTGGGATGGTGACCCACCACTCTTTAGTGTCTGTTGCTTTGCTGGAGAATGGAGCCTTGAACTGATTTATTCGGGCTGTCTCCACAATAGTTGCACTTCCAATAATAGTGGTTGCCTTTGCTGGCTTTGGCCTCAAGACAGGTGAAATGATTAGTGCAGAAGGTTGCCACCTTCCGGCTGGGCGCAGACATGGTGGAGACTCGAGAGTGGCGGGGCAGCAGAGTATTGTATTTTTAAAATTCATATGCAATGAACAATCCAGAAGAACAATGTAAAAACAGAACCCACATGACCGCATCCCATTGTTGGGGCGTGGACCGGGATAGTTCTGCCAAATCCTGCCAAGCGCCTCTGAGTTCTGCCATTTTGCCTGCCATTCTGCCATGCCAGTCAGCAGATTGGCAGAATTCTGCCAGCCACACTAGCTGTGGAGGAAGACAGCATGAGATGACGGTAAAAGTGGGGGGTTCCACTTCTGCTCAGGTCAACAATCATTCTGTACATGCACAGTGGGAATATGGAGTATCTGTTTTTTTTATAGAGCTTTGTACAGCTGCTAACAGTCAACATATTTCTCATGCCATTTATGAGAATCAAAGTATTCGAAGTCCGATGGATCTGTGGTTCCGAATTAGATTGTGCAGGGTCGCCCACCAGTTAGTGGGCTCTGCCACACAGCACGCTACAATTGTTATTGTGATTCATGGTTGGTGGTTGTTGACTGGCCACATGCTCAGACACGATCCAAAATCATACCAAATAGATAAAAACTTTGCAGCTCAAATTTATCTCAATGCCTATCTCAGAACTGCTTCTTTTGAAAACATCAGATTGCATGAACTTTGGAAGATTCTGTTTCTTGCGAGGATAAACATTTACTTCAATAGCTGTGTTTACCTCTGCACACTTAAGAGACATCACCTATGATAATCATTAGCCACCCAAGATGCATATGGCATTGTGTCAGAAGTTGTGAGAGGTAGAATTAACTTACATTAATCTCAATGGATACAGATTTTATGCCACCCCAATTGTAGAAATTTGAGGACATAGTATATTTGGCAAAGTCTGTTGAAAGGTCTGTGTAATATTAATTTTACTTAGCAGTCTTGGGCCTGGCTAGGAGAAAGTAATTATTATTGATCTACTCTTTTTCATCACGATCTTATATCTGCAGCTGGATAAAAGGCAGGAGAGTGAGTCTGAGGAGAGTCTAAAAAATAGTTGGATGATAGATAGTTGAGAGAGTGCCCCAAATGCAGGATGAAATACAGTGGCTAGTACACATTCACATGTTTGGGGATGAGTCTGAGGCAGAAAATCACATTTCTTATAGCGATGTTCGCATTTATGCACTGTCAAATAGTTGAGGCTTTGTGGGAATGTTTTCGGTCATGTTTGAGGTTCCCAATATGGAAATGATCCGCATGATCCGATTTCAGAACCACTGACCAACCACCAAGCATAACCATGGAACAACACAAAAATGTACCATCCTTAGACTGCAACCAGGCTCAAAACCATAACTCACAACCTAAATCCTACTGCCAAATAATTTTTAGCGATAAAAAATGTCATACTTTACTGAAAAATGAGTTTACACAGACGCTACAGGCAGACATAGCGCTGGATTCCGTGTCTGCATCCACGCCAGCGCGCTCCGCATCTGCATCCACTTCGGCTGCCATGCCTGCGAATACGGCCACCCAGGGTGAGTGGCATCCAGTCTTGCATTTCATATCTGTGGTCATCTTGATTTCATTCCTTGCAGCTAGCTCCTTGTGTCTCGCCACTACTGAGCCACTGGGCAGCATCATTTCATCAATAGGTTGTGCACCCCAACCTAGCCTGGACCCGCTGTTCGTGCCAACTGTGGCCCTCAAACACCGTGTAGACTCGGACTCAGAGCCGCAGCCTGATGCGAAAAAGCCTCAGCTTGTCGGTGGGGGAGTGCTCATGTGGTGCAGCAGCAGGATACAATCAGCAAACTGATACTATGTGCCAATTTTTTTGTAGAAGGATGTCCTTGATGTTGATGAGCTCTGCTCAGTTCTGAGCGCGGAAGCATCCAACCCGCATCTGATCGGAAAGTTCATCGGAAGTCCGATCGGAAAGCTCATCGGAAATTTGATCAGAAGTACTAAAAATAGAAGCTCCGCATCTCTGGCGCGACTTTCGACATTTTCGCATTCTGCATGACTTCCACAACTCCCAAGGCTCCGCAAATACGATATTCACATTCCGCATGGCTTATTGCATGGGATACATCGACTCCATGTCCATTCCACACCCATTATTGGACTTTCTGCGACTTTTCCGATGGTTCTCAACACTTTCCGCGACTTTTTCAGTATTCCACGGCTCCTACTGGCTCCATTTCAATTCAGAAAATTCTACAAACTAGATATTCGAGATCTCCAACACTGTTTCTATCGATTCCGACCAGTCTGCAGGTCTCTCCGGTTATTTCTACCTTTTCCGCAGGACTTTTACTTATTTCTTCCCAAACGGTCCATTTCCGTGAACTCTACGGTACCACGTGGTACTCATACCCAGTTACCGTTGTCTCGGGTCTTGGCATTCCTATCAAAGCCACAAGTATTATACATTGTAAAAAGTACAAGATTTGTACCCCACTTATCCTCTCAATTGTATGTCCTTTCTTCCACTAGCTTTCTGACTTGAACCATCGACCTCCATAGGCTATTACCTGCTATCGCACTCGCTCCACTCCACGGACTATTATCCTTGCACATTCCTCATCGCTCTCGCTTGCCCAGGCTATTACCTGGGCCATGTTCACTCACTAGTTCTTTTATAGGTCCTCCGTCACTGTTGTCCCGCTCCGCAGACTATTATCTGCGCACATTCCGATTTAGTTCTTGTCTCTGCATTCAGTCTCGGTCCCTCGTCGCCCACCGTCTCTCGCGCTAGTTACCACCGGCGTCATGTTCATCTCAACCAGGAGTTGAGTCTTGGTTCGTCTTAGACCGCCTCGCACACCCGTGTCTACTGTTTCTCCACTCGGAGTAGAGTTTTGTTTTAGCTCGCACTCTTAGCAGTGAAGCAGCGAAGCAGGCTTATCAATGTCACCTCGCAGTGGCGAGAGCAACCAAGTGGATTGGCGGGTTTAAAAAATTGACAAAGGATTATCCATGACCAACCCTTGATTTGAACAAAGGACTATGCATATGACTTTGCGGGGGGTAATGACCGGAAAGTATGAACATGTAGCTGCTTGACTTCCAGGTCGCTATCGTTCATGAAAATGAATTCAATTAGCATACAAAATCAATTCGAGATACTGACCGTGAGTTGAACAAGGGACTCCCGAGCAACTATCTTGCGTTTAAAAAAATGGCTGTCCACAGGAATCGGATGCGAGTTGCTTCACTTCTAGGTCATTATTTAGTTAATAAAAGGTTGGATTAGCTTGGAAAATTCAGTGAGGACAGGAGGAAGAAAAACGGGCTGAATCAGATGATGGGTCATGACTAGCTTTGGGCCGCACAAGGGACTTCTGGATCATGATGGTAAAGTCGAAAGAATGTCTGTCCGATAGTTGGTGGGACATGTACAATGTTTCAAGGCCTTCGAAGAATATGTAGTGTCGGTATGCAAGTAATACATAGGCGAGAAAGATATAATCGGTTCACATGATTTGGAATACTGCAAGGAAGAGCAGTAACATCCGGAAAACGAAGGGCGAGGCATGGGATTCTCGAACGTAACGATAAAAAGCAGAACGCAGAGCTGAATACCCCGTGGAGTACACTACGGCTCAAAGTTTGAGCTTCAATTCAACCTTAGAACAATTGCTGATAAGAACTACGCGGCGCTCGAGATGTTCGACGTAGCATACCTTTGCCACCTTCTCTTGGATCTTTGGGATCAAGAGACCCGAAACAAAATCGGGAAGTCGAGTGAACACCTTGGAGCGACAAGTGTTGCAAGCCGCTATTTTTTCCATTGTCTCGGACATGAATTTGAGATCGTTAATATTTGCAGATGGAGTAGGTGCCAAGATTTTCCCCATGGATGCGAGGTAATCGGTGAACCACGGAGAAGGGTAGACGAGTGTGTTTGTGGCGGTTTCACAGCGCAATTTCCATGATCCACCACAGTCCTTACAGTTAAACCAAGGCCAGTTGATGTCAGTGAGCCATCGCAAATTCGAGGTAATTGATTCGACATGTTCCCCACACTCGTGATGATACTGGAGGAGAGCGTGGTATGTAGCCCCGGTAATGTAGTTTAGCTCCATGGGAGCATTGTAGTTGGGGATACAAAGTGGGAGTTTCAAGGAAGCATTGTAGTTGGGGATACGAAGTGGGAGTTTCAAGGACTCTTTGGCAGCCAATCTGGCAAGATCCTCCCATCCATGATGGCAGGCGATGGCGAAGACGGCGACAGGATGTGCCTCGATGTATCCTCGTAGGTATTTTTTGCCGAGTGGGACGACAAAGCGGACGTCGTATTTGGATATGAGCACCTACAGGACCTCGCGCAACTGGTCCAACGTCTCCACCGTCGGTTCGGCACTGGGGTACCAGAACCGCAACGTGCGATCGAGAACTAGACCACTTTCCTGCATCGGGATGACAGGGAACTCGGAGTGGATGTCTGGCTGTCGAAGCGTAAACATGGCGTTGAAGAAGGGGGATGCCAAAGACAGGACTAGACAATAGACCCGGAAGTCGTGGTTGTCTGCAGAACGGAGAATGACATCGGCGTCGGGGTCGTCGAACGGGAATTGTGGAGTGAAAGGGAGAGGACCAGGGGTTGGTTCAGGCATATTAACGGTGGACATCTTTTCGATCTGTAGACTGTCCAACGACTGAGCAAAGGCTTCAAGGGGAGAGCACAAGCTTGTCAAGGTGGCGAAAATGTGGAAGCCTCGAGGCGATTTCCAGAAAGCGGCGCATAGCCACGGTGATACTTGAGTGACAGTGACCACACTGTTGAGCTTCTGGAACATGATCGACGGCAAGAGCGGGCCGACTGAGTGGAGATCGTGAGTGGCACGCTGGATAACTACAAGTCCAACTGCAGCATGAGGATACATGATTTGGACAGCAGTATTGGCGGGTTGATACTGGGCTGGTGCATAGTCAAAATTAGAGATGACGTGATTTGGATCCTTCTAAACAGGCGGAGGGGCCGTAGGACTTGGAGCACATCGGGTTGGGCGGAAAAAGACTGGTGACAAAATGGTGGTGCGTCCAGATAGACATCAGAGTAGGGGGAGAAGAGCCCCGGGTGTGTGGACCGAGAGAGGCACTAAGAGATAAAACTTCAAACGGGACACGAGACTGGGCCACGGCGTGAGACATGTAATTCAGGGGGATTTTCTACTCGAAAGTGGAAGTAGGTCAATTTAGAGGAAAGGAGGAGGCCCCAGACAAACGCTGCCGAAGCACAGATGGGAGTTCTGGAGTCAATCTGGAGTCCTCTGGACAAAAGAGGGCAAGTGGCCGTATTACGAGTACTTATGTTTACATAATACTCGTTCCTTTCATTCCTCCGAGGGGCTAAAAGTCTCCCTATTTTCCTTGTCTCCGATTTTTTAAGATAGTCTCCTCAGTGGCTGTGTCTGACTTCTTTAGTGGCTGTCCCTATACTTCGTTCACTTTTTCCTTACCCCTTTAGTGGCTGTGTGGCCTAGGGCTGTGCTGTTTTTATTTACTTCTGTCTCTTTTCCCTGGTGTAACCGTCCCATGCCGCTCATTCAGAGGGGAAAACATTAATAAGTCTAGTATATACCTCCTTCCAAATCCCCCAGCAAATTTTCAATATTGCCCTGGACCTGCCGAATTAAATACATGGCCTGGTCTGCCTGGGCCTCATCGAAATCACATCAATCATTTGGGTCTTCCAGGTTTGTCGTGTATCACTGTATGTAGGACCCCTGACAATACCCTTGGATCCCAGATCCCGGTTCGGACAAAATTTCGTCGATTTGGACCTTAAACCTAGGTCCGTTTCGGACAAAAATGGGGGGTCCGACGATGACAGCCTAGGTCCCAGTTCGGACAAAATCTTCGGGCCCTGGGCACCTTCACCCGCGGGATCTTTGTTACCCTCGTAGCCTACTTGGTGTGGTTACTTGCTTTCCTCATCATGTAATATTTTCCTGTCTTTTTGCGCGTCCAAGCCCAGGCAAGCGCAATTTTTTGCCTTTAATCGCCTTCCTTTTTCAGATTTATTTGCATTCAGACGGCGTAGCCACATAAATATAAATACCTTTTTTTCGTCATCTTCTCTCACTCGCCGGGTGCTCAGAGCCAGCATGGCCATTATCGTGGTCGACAATGAAAAATAATTTATTGCGGACGCAACACTATTTAGAAAGCAGGGCAAAAAGGCGGCGGCGGCAGAGGGTGATTCTGGTGAGGAGGCAGAATAAATTCTTGGCACGGAACCAGGTGTTCTTTATACACTTTATATTGTAAAAAAACGCTTTTTTGGGGCGCCTGTAGGCCATATACGACGTGCGGAGCAAAAAAAAAACGGATTTTTGGAGGCTAGTACCAGTTCGGACAAAATTTGGCCCATCCGAACAAAATCTGTTCGGACAAAAATGGGCCGATCGGGTCTGGTCGGGATCTAGCCTCCAAAGGGATTATCAGGGGTCCTCTGTATGTCCGGGTGGATTTGGGATGACCAGCTTACTAAGCGGCGTAATCGGCATGATGGGAAAAAAGATGAGTACGAGATCCTGCCGGGCGCAGCCACGGCCCTCTACCCCCAAGTTAGTCCTCGATGCGAATGCCAAACACGCACAACGCGCTTCCTCGCGCTCTGCTGTGCTGAACGCTGCTATACACTACCCACGCGTCGACTTCTCTTGGCTTCGCGATGGATTTTGCATGGCTGCACGAAATAGCACGACAGTCTGCAGTCGAAGCGAGGTCGACACCCGAACAAGATCCGTACGTGGCCGCGGCGCACGCACTGCAGGAGGCGCAACTCGCGCTCTTGCGCGTGCGCCACGGGTCCGAGGACGTGCAGAAAGAGCTTTGCACGCGGATCGTGGCGCTCGAGGCGTCGGCAGCGGAGGTCGAAGAAGGGGCGGCGCGGGTCTTGGAAGAACGCTGGGCGTTGGAGGCCGACCGTAGCAGTCTCGAAATGGACCGCCAATGGCTGGAGATGGACCGTGCGGAGCTGGAGAGGGACCGCGCAATGCTGGAGGCCAAGGGCGCGAAGCTGGTGAAATACCGCGCAGCGCTCGGGGAGGGGTTTGCGGAGCTGGTGCGGGAGCGCGAGTGTATGCGGCGCGCGCAGGCAAAGCTCGAGGTGCAACGGCGTGTTTCGCGGCAGGCGGTTGCAGACGAGCTGGGGCGCACGATCCGTGCGCTTCAGGCACAAGCGGCGCAGCATCCTCCTGCTTCAGATTCTACAGCCACCGCCATAGCGAGTTCGTGGTATTCCCTTTCACGCATCATTTAATGTACGCTGACTAGCTGCTGTGACATCGCGTGCAGCTCCCGCCTCCGGCTCTCATGGCGCGTTTCCATCAGCCGCCGCGTCATCGACCACGCGCATGCGCAAACGTCCCCGCACGACGCTGCCCCCCGCCGAGTTGTACTCCGACCCCGAGTCCAGCCTTGCGTTCCGCACGAGGTTTAACCCCCACGACCTTGACCTCGACTCCGACTCCGACTCTGACCACGGTTCCCTTACGTTCCGCACGATGGTGGGGACCGTGATCCATCCCTGAAATCAAATGGAACAGTCTTGCCAGTGTCCGCACGGCGGCGAAATTGAACGAGTGATACTGTTGTTGAGAGGCTCGTATACGCTTTATGCCTCTTCGCAACGTATACTCCAAAATTATAGATTACAGGTTAGGTTCGCATCCAGCCCGATAGAAAGACTTTAGTAGAACTTGAAGATCTGAAATACATCCTGCCCTTTCCCGCAGAACACCAGGTATTCCAGTGCGTCGGCACCTCTTCGCGGAAGACGGCCACGGTGCGTCGCCCTCCTCCCTCATCTCATTGCATCAGAATAGTTGACTGCGTCGCCGTCATCAGGCTGGTATGTCCGCGTCGAAGAGCAGAAAAGAGTTATACGCCAGAGCGCTCTCGAACGCATTCGCCGCGTGGCTGTAGCGTGTGTGCCCGACGACTGCTAACTCATCCTCGACGGATGTCGGTCTCGCAGTCAGTAACTTATGTGTCCCCTGGGGGTTCCTTTTCGAAAAATTTCTGCTCCAAAATCGCCGCGTGCGTGGAATTTTGAGGGCCAGTCACAGTTGTGAATACTTTATATAAAAGCTTGAGAAATTCTACAGTCCAGATTCCATACGTATCGCAAAGACCGCCGAAAAGTAAACGCGATGCATGAGTCCAACTGACATACAAGGACAAGAATGCCTCGGACGGCACTCGAACACCCGAAATCTCCAGACGGGGTCAGTGTATCCACGCTCTGCACAACACCAATTTTATTGCTCGGTGTGGAAGTGCCTATGGGCACGCTCGTCGCCTGGACCCCATCATGGTATTACGCGCGAGCTCCTCACCGGGCATTAACGACCACTCTATTTTTATCCCTCTCATCCATTCATCTACACTGACTCGATCTATTCCTCTATCACTATTCCCCAGTTCTACATCGTCGCTCCCGCTCCAGACCTCGATACCCGCGCAACGCGCACATTCTCGCGCACTCGATTCGCCCACGTGACCGCGATATCAATTCAGCGACACGCGTGTCCTTGCGTATAAACCGCGTAGGAGGAATGGCCGACAGACTCAATACATACCATCATCTCCACCGACAGCGACGTTGTACCTGGAGGATGCGGCCAACTCGGTGTGCGCTTGGGATTGACACGCCAAGAGGTCTGGGCCACCTCACAGCAGCGTTGTTCGGGGGCATCGCGTCTCCCTATCCGTCTTTGCGCATTTACCCGGTTGGTTAGTCGTTCGAAAGGTGCAATTAGCTCGAGGTATATCTATTTTTATGGACTTTTCGCTCCTCTCTGTTTGTAATTGGCAGCTGCCATCGTTCCTGGGCCCTGGTGATGCGAGAGCACGCATGCAGCCATCCCAATCGTACTTTATTAATCTGTCAATTTACTCAGGGGGGATCTCTTCCTCCTTCTTTCCCCCACCATCTACTGTCTAAAGTCCTGAGTCCCGCGAACGCATTATCAAGTACTATTGGTCCAGAATCGGACGTGTCCAAAACACACAAGTTGCCGCAAAGCTAAGTGTCCTTTTTTACAACATACCGTGTCTATTTTAGTTGGTGGTTACAGCATACTCGCCACTGCCGACCTTCCTTCTCTGGTCAACGAACGGACCAACACCCTCTTCTACATCGGGCAGGCTCAGGCTCAGTGATTGCCTTTGGTGTTTTCTGGAGGAGCTAATGCAAAGCCAACGAAATCCACAACATGGATATGCGCACAAATAAACATCATGGTATGAATGCAAACTGTACGAAAAAACGCGGGATTGTACGACACGAAGGGATGGTGAGCTCAAAGGAAACGGGTAGATACGTTTGAGGACTGGGATAGTGCTCGAGAAACTTGGTGGACGGTCGAAATAAGGGGGGGGGGAGATAAAGGAAAGATGGTAAAGAAATAAAGGGAGCCTGGTGCTCTCTCAGGGGTACTCGGGAGAATAACTGGTTCGAAAAAAAAACCTGAGACCGGAATCAAGCTTGCGTCGTTGTCAGCGATGGAGATGATGGGTGTGCAAATCGGAATGAAACGTACATCGTTGGACCTCAGCCATCGAAAACCTGGCTCAATTTCGCGAAAACACAGCCCACCGTGTTGTCTCCAGGTATGGCCGAATCCGCCAAGCGATTAGGTCCGTTGTCGCCGTCCGTTGTGAAGAAGACAGGCCTGGTGCCGTCGGAACACAGGCATTCGACCAGATAAATGTAAATATCGTCGGTGTCGTCTGTAGTAGGGCTGAACCCAGCTATATAGTCGACATCTGGTGGCTGACCGAGGAACCTAGTGAAGAAGGCGCATCAATGCGACTCGAATGTGAAATGTAACAGAGGCAGAAACATACACGGTCATCCCGTTGGGCGGAACTGCATCGGCGAACTGCAGTTTTCCGATACCGTTTTCTGTATCGTCTTTGGTTACGTAGAGGGTCTTTCCCTCGGATGTTTGCGAGGTCAACCTATATTTTGACGACTTCCACCCTTGGTAGTCCTGGGAGCCGTCATCAGACTTTATAACGACTGCCCCGTCGGACCCCCAGTCCATCGCGTCGCTCGAGGTCAATGAAATAATTGAGGTGGAAACAGTTACAGGTGCTGTGAGTTGTGTTTCCTCCGAAGCGCCCGTGTTGTCTTCATCGGTCTTGTCCGTGCTCTCCGCTTTTGTTTTATTAGCGCTGTTTGCTCTCGGTAGATAGACGATCCTACCGTCTGAAGTTCCCTCTGTGTTTTCTCCCGGCGCTTCCATGGCCTCCTCCCCATCATCGGATCTGTGGGAAGGCACTGAATGGGAGTATGGGACCGGCGCAGAGTCAATTGCCAGCAGACCGCTGCCAGAAGTATCCCGAGCCGAAATCCCGAGTCTGATAGCAGTGATTAGCATAAGATCACAAAGAAATTCGGGTTATAGACTCACGGAATACACAGATCAAAAAGAGAAAATACGAAAGGATCGTGAAGCTTGATATCGTCGAGTTTGGTGATAGTAATATACAATTCACTTTTGAGATCACCCTTTATACGTGGTTCGAGAGCCTTGCAGTCACCGTTCTGTTGGTTGGAAACTGCTGCATTGAGGACGACCGAGACCTTCTCCACGAGAGCAGCCTCGCCTGTCAGCTTGTTGGTAAACTGCGGAAGGATAGAGAGTTTGACTTTGATGGAAAGCTTCACAAATGGCTGTATCTCGAGTTCTACCTTGACATCGACGGATGTCACCTTTTCACAGTGGCCCGCTAACGCCCAGTCGCCTATAAGTCCAGAGCGGCGCGATTTAAGCAGGTCCAGTGTTGCCCCGACACCCTTCCATTTGCAGATGAATCCAGCTGAAATCAAACCATCCAGGGTAAGGGAATAGTCAACCCCTACATCGAATCCAGCAAAAAAGCCAGCAGTCAAAACCTTGGGAATTTTGATTCCCGCCCTGCAATCGGGTTAATCCGAGATCTTCAAGTATGCAAGGAAGAATTCACCCCCCAAGAGGTATTTCAATACCGGGCTCCAAGGCAGTTTTGCCCTCGAACTTGTCTAGGAAAAATCAACAAAACAGCACAACATGACAGCGTGCCGTCCTCTCACATGTGGCATGGATTCCAAGCACCAATGTTGCGGTGACATCTGCTTCAACTTTCACATCCGCTTGTGTGAAATCACCTCCTAATTTCCCGACGAAGTTGCCTACGAACAGCAGTTTTACCTCTGTACAACAATATATGAGATGTGTCGTTCGATTGGACAGAGAATGAATGCTCACCAACACCGCATCCCACGCAATAGATATCGAGGGATTTTGTGCTCTCTGTAGTGGTTGAATTCT
Source organism: Mycena sp. CBHHK59/15 (assembly GCA_029204085.1). Taxonomy (NCBI): domain Eukaryota; kingdom Fungi; phylum Basidiomycota; class Agaricomycetes; order Agaricales; family Mycenaceae; genus Mycena; species Mycena sp. CBHHK59/15. The sequence goes on from JARGXW010000023.1 coordinate 419,212, forward strand.
GCTTTTCGCTATCGGTGTCATTCATAGTATTCGTTCCCTGCTTCTCCACCCCCTGCTTCTGCATATCGGATGAACGCTTGTCGGCGGGCGTCTTGGATGAATCCTTTGGGGGGTAGTGGTAGAGCAAGTACGACGGTGTGCCGTTAAAATTCCCATCATATGCCTTAATGCTCGTCGTTGAAAATGTAGCCTCTTTGCTCTCGTGATTATTGAAGGGGAAGTGTTCTAACTTCGCGCCGCCGACAACTTTGAAAGGATGGAGAGAGATCAGCGCACGCGCAACGAATGTACGATACACACACCCTTCAGAAAACCCTTCCAGAGTGTTTTACCAACCCCGTCACGGCGGGAATGAGAATTCGGGGGCGTCGGCTCCCGCTCGTCTGCTAAATGGGTCGCGACATGAAAATTGAACTCTTGGTCCGGATGCACGGTGTCATGCATGGGAACAGTCTGGATCTGGCATACGATGCGCAGATCCTTCTCCGACGTGGTAATTCTCGAGATCAGATGAAAACTGCGCTCGGATGATTCGACACCCAAACCACATCCAGCAACGTACGAAATCAGGAGAAATCCTGATTGATGTCTGCTCCAGTCATTGAAGGCCGTATGGAACGATGCAATGTCCTTGAAGTTGACAGTCATACTAGTCGAGGCAGCGTTACAAGTGATGGACGATATGAAACGCGAACGTTCCAGAGAAACCGCCGGGTAAAGGTGTGTAAGTTTCAGGATCCCAGCACCTTGAATACGGGGTCCTGCAGGTTGGCGTTAGATACTAGCACAGCAACTTGATGCAGGCACTTACCAGGTGCAGCCACGTAGTACAGCGAGGTCTCCTTGTGTGCCTTCAGGTTGTTCAAATCGGCGGTATCGTCGTCTGGATGAAGACCGGGATGGAGGATCGTCAAGCCGTCATCGGGAGCGCCCTGAGACGGCGGAGAGCGAGAGGACAGAGAGCTGGGGAAAGTGACCGCGACTGCATTGGCAGCACGACCTTGGAGAATCAGGAAGGCAACAGCGGAAAGGATACAGTTGATGCGCATGGTCTGAGCAGAAACTGGGCTAAGCGAAGGATTCCGATAGCCTTATGTACTGGAAGATAGGCCTGCTTTTCGGGATGCTAGTAAGTAGCTGAAGGTCCGTGGATGTGCGTTGAAGCGACCTCTGCGTCTAGGGAAAGATCGTTTGACACATCCATGATGAGAGCAAGTGCATCCGTCCGACAAGCTTGAAGATATCGCGCTACAGAGCCAACCAGGTAAACAGTAGGACCCAGTCGGGAAGGATAGCGCAAGTTGGATGTTACTCGGCGCTAGAGGCAACCAACGGTCCATTTCAGCTGAAACTGTTAAGCGCGATCCCGGATGGATCACATTCGGGCGACTCGGATCACCGGGGGTACGAACATCAAGTTCGTAGCGTCTGTCTATGAGCCTCTATGAGGGACTATTAAGCCCGGTGGTCGCTAGCACGTACTTTTCTGTGTCTGCCTCGCTGCGGGTCTGGAGTGACTGAGTCGACTAGTCCAACGAAGCGTGTGATGGAAGGGCCTTGATGCTGGCCAAGTTGTGGTCGCAATGGCATAGCAAGTGTTTCTCCAATTCTGCGGCAATAGTATGCTCCAATTAGCGCTACTCTGGAATGCATTCGGCTCGCTCGACGCGATAAAACCCGAGTGCAACTCGGCACTCAACTCGAATCTTTGTGCTAAAGCCACTTGCTAATCCATTCCCCGCATACTCCGTCTTTGCGCTTAGCTGATTGGGCGTTTAGTGCGTAGTTCCAGTTTTCGCTGCGCTTACGACCGCCGCCGCCGCGCAGGCCAACCTCGCATGTGCGGAAGAGGACCTTACTGCGTGGTTCAAAGAAACCATCATCTGTAGGTGGACTCAATGACCACAGTACGAGCTCCTCTGATGCACGCACAACATCGTAGCCATCTTCCCGAACGACACGGGCTGCGACACCATACCCTCGTTGCGTGCGTGCTCCTAATATTCTTCCTCCGGAATCGAGCTATCGGATGGCTCGGAAGGGAAATTCAACAGCAGAAAGCAACTTGGACGGCATTTCATATATGGACAGATCCTGCTACCTACGCTGGCACGGGACGATAAATGGTTACACTGCAAAGCGCGGGTCAGCCGGGCCAGAGACGGCGAAAGCGCCTGAGACGTACTGTGACTGTTTTGGTAATCTGCGGCCAACCGTACATGGCATTGAGATATAGGTTGCAGACAATGAAAATGGCACAAGGAAAGAGATGCTATTTTACCCCAGGATTGCGCCGCTCGCGCTCGCGTGTCGCCGCCGTGCGCGCTGTCTCCAGCGCCACGAGGTCCGCCGCCAGCGCTTCGAGCTCCTGCCGCCGACGCCTTTTCCTGCGCTAAGCTAGCGTCGAGCGCCGCGATGCGCGTGCGGAGCTGCTTCTCCCCAGCGGCGCGCGCGAGAGCGCGTCTTACGCCTCCTGCAGCGCGTGCGCCGCGGTGGCGTCGTGACATCTGGTTTCACGTCGGTTTCCCCCTCGAGGTTGGCGTGCGCCAATGCCATCGATGCGCCCTGGCGGTAGTAAGCAGCAGATGGTGTATGGCCGTAATTTTTCTCCACGCACAAGCCAAACACGCATACTACTGTGCCTCGTGCCGTGATGCTCTCCTGCTGGACGCCGCTACTTATACTCAGAGTCATACACAGCCGTAGCCTCTCCTTGGCCTCGCGATGTCCCCCGATCTTGCGCGGCCTGTCAGATTGGATGCCCCGGCGGAAGAAGCGCGACCATCGCCTCTAGATCTTTCTCTTCAAGCAACACCCGCACCAGACCCATACGCGGCAGCGGCGCGCGCCCTGCAGCAGGCAGAGCGCGCGCTCTCGCGCGTGCGCCGCGGGCCCGAGGACGCGGAGACGAAGCTCCGCGCGCGGGTCGCGGCGCTCGAGGCGTCAGCGGCAGGGATCGAGCGGGAGCGCCGGGAACTTGAAGACGGGCGCAGGGCGCTGGCGGCGGAACGCAGCGCACTCTGGGCGGAACGCGCGGAGATCGCTGCGGATCGCGCGACGCTGCAGACGGACCGCGCAGCACTGACGACTGACCGGGCGGCGCTGAAGACTTACCGGGCGACGCTGGTGACGGACCACGCGGCGCTTGAGACTGAGCGGGCGGCGCTGGGGACCGAACGCGCGACGCTTGACACTCAGCGCGCGGCGCTGGAGACCTGCAGCGGGGCCCTCGGGGCGGACCTTGCGTGTCTGGCGCAGGACCGCGCGACGCTGGAGAAGGACCGCGCGGCGCTAAAGACCGACCGTGCGGTGCTGGACACGGATGGCGTCAAGCTGGAGACGGACCGTGCGTGGCTGGCGCAGGAGCGCGAGCGTGTGCGCCGCGCGCGCGCGCAGCTCGAGGCGGACCGCGGCGCGGTGCGGGGCTCGCGCCAGGCGCTCGCGGACGAGCTGGGCCGGACGATCCGCGTGCTGCAGGCGCAGGTGGCGCTGCATGCAGACCCTTCCGCGGCAGTTCGCTCCCCCGCCACATTGGATTCTACAGGTGCGTTGCGTCCTCTCTCGCACATCGAATGTGCGCTAACTAGCACCTGTAGCCGTTTCGCCGCGTCCAGCTACCACCACCTCCAGCGTGAGGGGCGCGTGTATCCGGCCGTTGGACGAGATCCCGGGCCGCACATCGACGAGCACGCGGCCCTCGGTGTCCACGACCGCGCGTCCGCCGTCGTCGTCCTCCACGGCCACGCACCCCCTCGTCGTGGCGTCAACGTCCGCGCGTCCTCCCGCCGCCGCGTCATCGACCCGTGCGATGATCTCCGTCGACTCGGACTTGTGTGCACCTAAGATCAAAGTTTTGTCCCCGCCCGTCGCAGCGTCACCAGCGACCACCGCCGCGTCATCCATTACTACCGTGTTGTCGACCGCGCGCAAGCGCCCACGCGCAGCGCTCTCCGACTCAGGCTCGGACTCCGAATCGCTGCGATTAGTCCAGTAGCCGACTTGACTTGGGCCCCGTGCGTGGGGTTGGGGTATGCGCGATTTCGGACGGAACGCGGAGGAAACTGGGCACTGAGAAGGCCACGCCGCGCCGTGGTCCTTCTGGCTACATATACGCATCGCTGTGTCCCTCCAGTACAGTGGCTGTTCGCCCAGGATGCTTGCGGGACCTTTCTACGTATGTACGCCGCAAAATGCTAAAGTACAGGGGAGGTACTGTATCGTACAGACCGAGGAGAGAACGCGATGTATATACGTGGTGGAACGAGGATCGACGACACAGAACAGACATGAAGCGCCTCCCACTCGACTCGGAAGCACCATGGCAGCGAAGCACCATGGCAGCGAGAGCCATCGTCGACGTGCGTTGCTTGCAGACCACCGCAGACATTCGTTACATGCAGGAAGTCACACCAGGGCGCGGCCGCGAGCCTGAGACACGCGTCCTCAGCAACGGAGGTACTTAAGATGAGATAACGCGAGACGCACCGCGACACTTTTAGTCTTCAGCATCTGCATGTCGGTTCTGGCCCCGGAGCTCGAGCTCAGCTTGACTTTCTTTGCGGGAGATTCGGATTCCGAGTCCGAGTCCATGAGTATAAAACGTTTTCACCGCGCCCCTCGGCTGAGCCTCTGGCGGGGGCGGGGACGTGTGGGCGTCGATTTGGATTCTGGGGTCCGTGTGGGGTCGACATCGACATCGGGAACGAGCGCGGGCCGGTTGATTCGTTGGCACACGATGCAGGGGGCGCGGGTAGAGTGTGGCCGTCGTTCATAGCTGCTATTGAGAGATAAGCACGCATCGGATGCGCGGGAATAATCGTACGCGCGGTAGCCTTCGAAGCGGATGCGGATGCGGAGGGAAGGGCGTTTGTGGACTGGGAGGGACCAGCGTTCACAGACGTTGCAGGTGCAGAATGCTTCGCCGCCTCCGCCTGCAGGGTCAGCGCGGTGTGGTGGAGACTTTCCGAGATAGCCGCGCGCGCGTCGCGGAGTTCCTGGCGTTCCGCGTCGAGCTGCGCGCGGTCCTGCGCCAGCGCCGTCGAGAGCGCCGTACAAGCGGTGTGGAGCGCCGTACGATCGGTCTGGAGCGCGGTGCGGACTGTGTCGAGCTTTTGGCACGCAGTCTCGAGCGCCTTGGTGTCACTGTTCAGCTTTGCGCGGTCCGCAGCAAGTGCATGGCGGGTCCCTTCCAGCTCCGCGCGCTCCGCCTGAATTTCTGTGCGTTCTCACTGCAGCCCTGCGCGCTCGGCTACCAACTGCGCACGGAGCTGGACGCATTCCCCAAACGCCTCGTCGCGCTCCGCCTCCGCACGCGTCTTTCCCACCACAAGCGCCGCAATCCGTCGCTCCGCGTTCTCCACGGCGGACGGCTTCCGACGCGCGAGCGAGAGCGCGCGCTGTGCCTCCTGAAGCGCGTATGCCATTGCAGCGTACGGGTCCGGTTCCGTAGGAGCGTCTGATTTCATTCGATTTCGCCCTCGGCTTTGATTGGAGGTGATGAGGCGGGCGGCATGGTGGAAGAGAGTACGGGCAGAGCTGGGAGAAAAGTCGAGAAAGGAGAGGACGCGTTGCGTGTGCTTGACGAGCGCGTCGAGAAGAAACACAGTCACACATTGCGTGTTCGTACTCCCGTCAGGTGACTCACTGTACTCAACCAAGACCACAAGGATCCGAGAGAAAGGACGAGATATTCCGTGGACTTACGAGTGGGATCTGTCCGCGGGGTTTAAAAAGACTCGCTCATATTTGTCTTGGATGGCTGAACTTAGCACGAATCAGAAGTAACCGGCGGGTACCTTTATTACATAAGCTTCCGTTTTAGGAACTCACGTGGACAGGCCTCCAGCACGTGCGAGACGTGATTCGACGCGATGTGGACATTCAGAATGTGTCAAAAAAAAAATGTACATGAGAAACATTCTTGAATATTAACTTCTCCTTTCTTCATAGAGTCTTGGCCCCCATTGTCATCATAAGCCTCTGTATAGACTTCTTCCCCCTGGGTGACCATCCATTGCCCAGTTTTCACTTAAAAATTTGGTAAAACACAAATTTGAGTTGCGTGATAAGTTGTTCTTCAGGGGCGACAATGAATTGAAAATTTACTGGAAAACACCCGGAACGTGAGTCCACCGAACGATAAATTATATTGCCTCTTGATTGTAACGCGAATCCACCCTGGCGTCCCCCTCCTACGCCGGTGCGCTCTCTCCCCGCACTTCTGAGCTTCTGAACTCTGTCTCTATCCAACTCACCAATCTTACCGGATTTACTTCGCCACGCCCCACCCAAAAAATGGATGAACAGGACGTGGATATGACGTCCCAGGTATTCACTCCATAAAATGATCTACGCCGTCTTTAACATTGAGTCAGTATGAGGACTGCCTGGCGGGTCCAAAGTCGTACAACCCGCCCGCGAGAGGGTGGACCCCAGAGTGGGTCCGCACGAACCATAAAGATTATGTGATAAAGGAACTCGATGTGCATCCGGGTACGATGAGTTTAATACTATGCAATCTAACACTGAAACCGTCAATACAGACGACTGTATTGCCGCCGTTATACTCACCTCCGATTTCATGGATCGTGCACGCGGCCCCGGCACCATCCAGGCCGCCCTCGTCGCCCGCGGCATCCCGGATTCCGACAAAATCGACATTTTCCCCCCGATCCCAAAACAAGAGGCCGCGCCAGGCGACAGGGGCATGGGCATGCCCTGGACTAACATCATCACGAACTGCACCGCTGCATTCAAAGAGGCCGTGTTGGCGAATCCGATCTACCACGCCGTCCACGAAGATTCTCCTGTATCGTTCTACTGTTTCAGTGCACACCCCGAAACACCTTGGACCATAGCCGTCTACACTGGCTTCACCGACACCACACTCGATCACGAGTTTAAATCGGCGTTCTACTGTAAATTGCTCGCTGACACCGATGTCGTACAGATGGTTAGAGAAGACCACTCTAACTTTTCGGGTGACCATCCCCCCGCATTCATTCTTGCCGCCGCTATCTACCATGCAACAGTTTCCACGTTTCCTGTTCACCAAAGCGGTAAATTCGGAATCTCTACTACCAAGCTCGCCCATAGCATCATGTTACCCCCCCTCTCGAAAGACCCCGCGACAAATAACCGACTCCAGCAACACATTATGGCGCCGGCGTTCGTTATCGACGCCCAGAAGCGCGGCGAGGGGAGGCCTTGGCTGGGGGGTAACCCGAGATTTCCTCAGATGATGGGTTGCGGGGAATGTCACGGTGTCGATCACTATAACGACCACTGCCCGATCCTCGGTTCGAAAGAATACCGGGAGATCCACAACATCGCCGATGACAACGCCGGATCATCCACAGTTCCCACATCGTTATCCATGGCCCCCGTTCCCGCCCCACTTCCCAGCGACTGGGGAACGGTGAATTACCGCGGCGGAAACCGTGGACGAGCTCGCGGCGGTTCTCACGGACGCGACTATAACGGTGGTGGATACACTCGTGGAAATGGCCGTCACCGCGGAAATGGATTTGGGCGAGGCAATGGATACACCCCTTACTACTAACTAGTATTCTCTCCCTCTCCCTACAAACTTTACACGCTTCTTCCACTTCGTATCTTGTACACGGCCCTACCTCTCCTCATCTTCTATGATTAAATTGATATACATATTGATATACATTGATCCCTCCTTTGACCCGACAGAAATCCGCTCTTAGAAATTAAGGGGCATATGTTGGAATCGTTGGCATCCCAACCATTTAATTCTGACAGCATAACGTTGGATCGGCGTGCTGCATACAACGTGTTTCAGTATCACAAATCATACCATCATCCACGGCGACTCTACCAGTGGCGGCATAGGGGAGTACAGTACCATCAAAAAGGCTTACATATATTGGTTTAACCCATTCTACACCATTTCTGACCGTATCCCTCCGGTGGTGCCAACGGCGGGGTTCCTGCCTTTTGTTTGTTCATTGTTTGGCTTGCCTGTGTAGTGATGGAGGCGGTAGAGCGGTTTACCCGCATAGTGTACGCGTGGACTCGCGCAATCTGCGCAATCTGCGCAATATGCGCAATTTGCGCAATTTACACATGCTGACTAATATTATCGCCCCTTTGGGCAGTCTGCGCAATCTGCGCAATCTGCGCAATCTGCGCAATTTGCGCAATTTACACATGCTGACTAATATTATCGCCCCTTTGGGCAGACCTGGTTCCTTCGGGTTTCCCCGATGTTCTAGTATGTGACATGCGTGAACGGCCGGTGACAACCATAAAGCTATACTAAGGCTTAATTAAGGGTTAACAAGGATCTGAACTGAAGCTAAGGCCTTATCTTAAGGCCTTTTTAAGGGTTACCCTTAATTAACCCTTAGCCCTTAAGCCGCAACACTGGTGTGGTCATATTTATCATCCATCAAGGAGTACAGCCACCCATAATGCACACGTCGACCGAGCGAGCTTTGGGCCGCCCCGTTGAATTTAATTGAAACGACTGAATAGTCCCTCGAGGGGCGTGCTTTTACGGTCTGAGAAAAGACAGATGGATGGACAAATGGTAAAATAATGGGCATCTCCAGCCCCTCCCGTTCGAGAGCCTCACAGTGCAACCTTCCTATTCCCTACCAATGATTAGATGTCTCGTCCGGTAGCGGGCCGTGCAGCTCGTCGGCCTTACCCGCTTTATTTGATCTCCCATATCTACTAAGGTCGAAATAACTGTGAACAAGCCAGATCCTAAGTATCAAAACTAATTCCGGCTCTCCTTATGGTCGTGGTCATGGTAACTCCTACACGCGCTATTAAATACCGATAACTATGTTGATAACCTTCATTTGAATTTTCATCCGTTGCGACTTGAATTGAATTGTCCGAAGTTAGTGGCCTGTAAGCTTCTCCTGTAAGCTCGGAATCATCTTGAACATGCCACACAATATATCTAGACTCTATTCCGGCTGCAGATGTCCTCTGAATCTTACGACGGCGGTCTTAAAACGCACCCAAAACATGCCTATGAACAACACAAATATTCAGATTGGTACCGAGGGCCCTCCTGGTTCACGGGAGGGTTTCGGGGACGTGGTACATCCCTCTCGTCAGTGCCTGCCGGCTACGAGTTCAGAGAGTGAAATCAGCAGGAGTCGGGGTGATTCGGGGCCTAGCTCCGACTATCCTACACACGGCCCCTTCTGTAGCGGCTCTGCTGCTCTGGCTGCTACAGCGATGGGCGAGGGGCAGCACCCATGTTCCCCTACAAACCTTCGAAATATGACTACCACAGACCACGATTCACCATGGTTGATGCCCGTGTCAACTGCGGTGGCTCAAGATCTGTGGGAAACACCTAATGGCCGTATTACGAATGGTACACATCCGATTCTGGATATAGTTATGGGAGATGTAGAGGGAACATGTAACGACTCCCATATTAACAATTTCAACTTTGCAGCAGGACATTTAAATTCGCAAATATATTATGACAATAAACCACTGCAATCACAACCAGACAGAAGTCATGGAAATGAAGCCACAGGACAACACCCTATCCCTGAGAACTGGGAAGAACTGAATATACAGATTAGAGAGAGGAATAAACCTCCGAAGCTCGCTCGCTCGGCGAAGTTCACACGCTCAAATGTAACCATTGCCTCTCAAAATATAAATGGCAGAGACAAAAATAAATCCATGGCCAGCACAGGCCACAAATTCACTTATATGAAGAAGACCGTTGATGAAAAAAGGATAGGTGTCCTTGCCTTGCAAGAATTACACATGAATAATGTTGCTGCTAGCCAGTTTAACAACATTTACGGAAAATGGTTCAAACTGTTCAACTCGGGACACCCAATGAAACCTGACTCAACAGCTGGAGTTGGCTTTCTTCTGAATAAAAAATATGTTGACACTGAAAACGTAAAAGAGTATGTCCTCATTGAGGGCCATGCAATCTTACTTGTGATCCCATCACATAGAGGAGAAACTATTAACATTCTGAACATATACGCCCCCAATACACCTCAGGAAAGAGAGAGGATGTGGGTGCAATTATGGTACTGTTACCTTGACAATCCAGAACTCCCACTCCCAACCGAAACACTAGGGGACTGGAATTTTGTTGAAAATATTAAAGATCGAACATCGAACAAAGAAGAGCTGATTCCTCAGAGTTTCCTATGCCTCAAAGCCCTCTTCCGCATGCAAGACAGTTGGCGAACAACATTTCCCGATTCACGGGAATACACTTGCTTCCAGAAGCGCACAAATGCTACTATAAACCAGACGCATGTGACTGGTTCACGTCTTGACCGAATCTATGTACCGGTAGACCGTTTTAAACGATATCGAAACTGGTCAATTGAACCCAGTTTAATCTCCAGTGATCATCACTTGGTTTCCGTCCAATTGACATGCCGAGCAGAGGAGGAATATGGGCCCGGAATCTGGAACCTACCTGTCTATCTTCTCAAAACTCCGCGATTTATGAAATATCTTAGTGCACGATCACAGAAACTTGCTGAAGACCGTGAGGAACTGAGCCGTACAGACCGGGAAAGCCAAAATAACATCCAAACCCTATGGCACAAGTTCAAGGATGACATTACCACAGAAGGTAAAAAATGCTCTCGCTTGGTAAAGGAGAGATCCCGCCAAATTCGCACCTGGACAACACAGAAGCACCTCGTGCTCAATGACATAGACATGCCTACTGAGGATAAGCATCTTGCAATTTTGCATCTCGAAGAAAAGATTGAAACCTATCTCAAAGTAGAAGCTGATCGTCAAAAGGCACAGTCTGAAGCTCAATACGACATTGAAGGCGAAAGTTTGAAGACTCGTCATTGGACTCGCTCCACGAAGGAGTACCATCTGAGAAGCACCATAAACGAATTCAAGAGAACAGATACTGACTCAACTGTTCCCCGCTTTGAAACTCGACCGAAACAAATGACGGAAATGGCCTGTGACTACCATGAGGCTACACAACTCGTTGATGTCCCCGAGGACGACTACGGTCGAATGATGTGCACTGAGGAAGTGCTAGAAAAATGTGATGTTCGGTTATCTCAACACGAACACAATGAAATGAACCAGTATCTGACTGAAGATGATTTACGAAATGCTCTTAAACTGTCTAGCAACGGCAAAGCTCCAGGAGTCAATGGCATCCATTACGAATTTTTCAAAGCCCTGGACATTGAATACAAAAAGTCTAAAGACAAACCGGGAGGGGCTTTCAATATCTTGGGCTTCCTGGCAGACTTATCCCGTGATATCGAAGACTATGGATTATCAGATGGATGCAACTTCAACATGGGCTGGTTATGCCCGGTGTTCAAAAAAGGAGACACAGGCCTTATTAGCAACTACAGGCCAATTACGCCCTTAAACACAGACTACAAGCTTATTACAAAGGCCTATTCTATGCGCTTAATGGATGTTGCCCCATCTCTGATAAGACCTGACCAAGCTGGCTTCATGAAAGGGCGGAAAATTGAGGACCAAGTCAAATTAGCGAAATTCCTGCTTAACTATGCTGAAGTCGCAGAAGAAGATGGGGTACTTATCGCCCTCGATCAAGAGAAGGCATATGATCGAATTAACCATAACTACCTTCTCCGTGTTCTAGACCATATGAGATTCCCTCCCAAATTTTCAAAGACAATCAAAAGCTTATATACTGATGCCAAAACCGTAGTTATGATCAACGGTGAAGTCAGCAAACCATATGTTGTGACCAGGGGAGTGAGACAAGGTGACCCCCTCTCCTGTTTATTATTCAATCTGGCTATTGAGCCTCTTGCATGTCTACTGCGGAAATCTGATATTGAGGGAGTCATCATTCCTGGAACCAATAAAAATCTTGTGGTCTCACTTTTTGATGACACAACAATCTACTTGAAATCCACTGACTCCATGAAGACTCTGTGGGGTATTCTACGCCTCTGGTGTGGTGCCTCTACCGCAAAATTCAACGAACATAAAACTGTGCTTCTCCCCTTTGGGAGGGCCTCCTATCGCCAGAAAGTCATCACAGAAAGACGAATTAACAATCAGTCCCTGATCGGCGACATTGACCGAACTGTTAGAATTGTACCTGATGGCGAAAGCTGCCGGATGTTAGGTGCTTGGATCGGAAATGACATCCCTTATACCACACCATGGCCTTTAGTCCTCGAAAAAATTAATGCAGACCTCATGCGTTGGCAAGCAACAAACCCTTCTCTAGAAGGGAAGCACCACATCATCAGTATGGTGATTGGAGGTCGAACACAATATCTCACCAGAGTCCAAGGAATGCTGAAAGACATTGAAGACACACTTGAAAAATTGATACGCTCCTTCCTATGGGAAGGAAAAACAGCCAGAGTTTCACTGGAAGCAATGATCCTACCAGTCAATCGAGGAGGCAAAGCAATTTTGGACATCGACTCTCGTAACAAAGCCATTGATCTTTGGAATCTTCAATGCTACCTTGTGCAAGGAGAGGATCGAGCACTGTGGTGCTATTTTGTTGACTACATACTCCGAAAATACTTGGAGACTAGCTACCTAAACATTAGGCCCGGTCAAATCATGAACATTTTTGTGAATGATATACATTTCCCGATACCTAGATCAAACAAATTTCCTGACGACCTCAAGCACATGATCTCTGCAGCTCAGGAATTCAACCTGAAATTTACAGCACTCTCGATTGACCGTGAAGTGCAACTCGACATGCCAATATGGAAACACCCTGCTGTACGGGATCCAACTTACAGAAATGCCTGCCTTCGTGGTGTTGCAACCTGCCTCCGAAATATTCACGGAGTTCGCACACTTCGGGATGCATTGCTAATTGCAAACAGAAAAACTACGGTGCCTAGGCGGCCACACACTATAAGCCCTAGTGGCATTGGACGGAAAAATTGTGGATGTCCACCTTGTAATAGGGATCGAAATGAACTTGGTTGCGAACATCCAGGCAAATGCATTGACACTGCGCAGATATTGATAGACTGTATTATGCCAAAGTGGAATCCACTGGCTCCTATGACTGACCTTTGTGATGATATAAAACTGACAGCTGTGGAATTGGATGCAAATCTGCAACAAGTTGAAATTGATCAACCAATGACCTATGATCCGAACTTCAGAGTGTCTAGTGCCGAAAATGGCTTCCGCATCTTTGCTGGGGACGATTCAATGCATGATATTGCTGCAAGACGACAAGGCCAATTTGAACCACCCCCAAATTTAACAACCGCTTTTGTGCATATCAAGGTCATGCGGGCTGGTCAGTATGACCCTCAAATTATGGCAAGATTCAAAATTGTTTCAGATGACTTCGAGGAAGACACAACTGTACATCTCACATTTGACAACCCAACGATAAAAATGAACTTTAAATCCGGAATATTGGGAGCTGCACTCTCCTTGTTCCAGAAAATTCCAAATAATGCCCCATTACTGCTATGCTCCCCATCTGACTTTTTGCTCAAAACACTGATTAAGGAGCGAACAAAATCTGAAAATAACATGTTAGACCCTAATTTCCCCCTCTTTAAAGCGGTTTTTGCAGTGCTGAACGAGCGGGTTGCACGAACACAGTTCAAGCAAACAACAGACACTTTTCCTGTCACCTTAAATTTGGACACTGATATATGCCCTCCACTCGAGGTTGATACCCAAATTGATTTAATGTTCAGCTGTCCTGGAATTCTAATCTCACAAGGCTCACAACGGATCTTTACAAAAATTATCAAAGGCAACCACTCTGAACCTTTTAGAAAGGCAACTTTCATTAACCTAGACCGCATCCGATGCTCCATATATGAAATTTCTGAGTACACTCCAACAGACGAAATGATTTGGAACTCTATACGTTCCACAAATTTGAGACGAACCCACCGTGAATTATTCTGGAAGTCGATTCACAACATTTTCAGAGTCGGTGACTTTTGGACACACATGAATAATCTTGAAGAATTTTCTGTTTGTCACACATGTGGCATCCCCGAAAACCTTGAGCACATAGCAATGGAGTGTGATGCATCGGGCGCAAAATTAATTTGGGGACTGACCAAGAAACTCTGGGCCACGAAATACCCCATGTGGCCCTCCCTCAGCTGGGGCCTTGTCCTCGGTTGTAACCTTGTTAAATTCAAACACTCAAATGGGAAAATTATCCCTGCTATGGGACGATTATTTGCCATTCTGGTATCTACGGCCTGGCACACGATCTGGAACATCCGGAACGATAAGGTTCTGAAGAACCCACACCGTAGCATTACAGACATTGAGATTCACAACAGATGGCTGAGATCCGTGAATTCAGCACTGGGACGAGATCGAATCCTCACCAATAAAATGAAATTTGGTAATCTTGCGCTGAAAAAAGATCTTGTCCTAAGAACATGGAGTGGTCTACTAATGAATGAAGCTGCTCTGCCGGACGATTGGACTTACACAGTGGGGGTTTTAGTGGGTATACAGCCATTGAAATTGAATGACTCAAGAAATGGGATAGGATAAATTTACTAGGCTGGAGTCCCACACTCTGGTAATTGTGCGTAATGGCATTTCCTCCCTGGACAACTTTCCCGGCATTAACTAGAACTTTCTAGTAGACCCAGCGGATGACTTTTTGAATGCTTCTGCAGACTGAATTTCATTATCCCAAACGCTCCAAAAAAAAAAAAAAAAAAAAAAAGAGTTGCGTGATAAGTTACCTGCGTCCAAGAAGACTGGGGAGCTATTGGGAGGACCAATATCGAAGTTATTGTGGTCATAGGAGGCTAAAAAAAAATGCTGACGCTGTCAATTATATTGTCTACAAGACACAAATGTGCTCTGACCTACTCAGTAGGGCTCTGATTGGGTCCGAGGCTATTTGTATGTCAAAGGGACTCCCACAAGTGGTGGAGCGGCAGTGCAGGATCAAAATGTCACGTGATCATTATGGCACCCGGAATGTACCGATTTTCTTTTTGGGGCTGTGTAGCTTCGCATTTCTGAAGTTGAAAAGGACTTCCAATATGATGCATGTGATGTTCCAGTGCTCTAAAGACAAGAAAAACGCGTCAATTGCGCCCCGACGCCACAAAATACACGAGTTGTTTGGTTGTGCTATGGCCATCATTACATAATAAGATGGTTAGACGAGGAACGAGTTGACAAGTTGAAGCGTCTGTCTAGAGAGACTAGCTATGACCTTGGTGCATGCCATTCATCGAGATCCATGCCTTCACCCTTATCATACCTATCATATTCGTAGTGTCCACCACCAGCCATCTCCGCCTCAGATTCCGATATTCGAAGAGATTTACAGCATTGTTGTGCAGCAGCCTTCTGGTTCTCCCACCGCCTGATCGCATCCACCGGGCACGGTTCAAACTTCTGCAGTTGTGCATCAGCTAATTTCCACGGCTTCACAACGCTATTCTGACCGTAAGCCACTCCAAAATTTCATCATATCCGTGATCCGTGGCGTCGTGGTCCTCACGGTGATCCATTGGTTCGACATCTCCGTGTTGGCAGAATGGGGAAACGTCGAGCCTTTCAACTTCGTGGAGTACAGCCTGAGAGGGATCACAGCCGGTAATAATTTCTGCCCAACAGCTATAGGAATAATCAACAAATTGCGCATGTAACCAGCGAGAAACGTACCATCCTAACACCCACCACGCTCGTGCATGACGGTCATCTAACAGACGGTTGATGTAGGAGATCATGCACAGAGCCGCTTGCTCGACCAAAACTGATGGTGCCATGTAGAGGGCCCCGGCACGCTGCGGATCAGCCAGAAAATCGACCGGCGACTGGCCTGGAAAGAAAAAATGATCGGGTTGACGGGGGACGAGCTGGAGAGGATCCGGGATGTTGAGTGGATTGCGCAAGCGGCACAGCGGGCGCAGATCGATCCATGTGAGATTTATATGCTCGAACGCCAGCGACGGCCGGCTCAGCGACGAGTCAGAGTCCATCTCCAGGATAATACGCCACGCTATGATTAACCGCAGGTACCGGAGAATTTCCGGGTGTCGGTTGAGGATGTCAGTGTATACGCCGTCCGGCGGAGGAATGGGACGGTCGATGGCGGTGACGATGCGACGTGATTCCCAAAGCTGTTCCTCGAGGTAGGCAATTAGTAGGAACTCTTCCACAATGCTGATCATATCAGGTGCGACTGGAGTTCCTCTGATTTGCTGATGATTTGGTCAGTATGTAAGAGTGAATGCTGAAATAATGCGTAATTACAGCTGATTGGAGCCAGTCCAAAAAGTCGGATGCCGGTCCAGGTACAAGACCCATATCTGTTCTAAGGGAGAATGCACGGTAGAACTGTGTATCCCAAAACAGGGGAAGTAGAGTGGGACAATATCGTGGCACGACGTCCAGAACTCGAACCAATACCCTCCTAACGATGTGTATTTAGCTTCGAAAATTTTCAAGACCACGAGACTTACTCGGGAAAATGATCACAGTGTCTGTTGAAGATTTGGGGCCCAGACAAGATTGCAACTGCCCGTTGCGCAAATTTCAAGTAGATCTCGGGCGTGCCGATGCAGAACTCGTTCGACCTCTCCGGATCTCGCAGATAGGCGTGGAATGTCGTATGGTGCACATTGACTCCTTCACGCAGCCCAATAGCCCGCAGTGGAGGAACATCCAAGAGCGAGCAAAGCCCCTCCAGCTGCGCGCGCGCCTCTCCGCCCCAAAGACCGAAAAGGACGTCAATATCTTCCGGGTTTAATGAAAGCGGTGGAATAGCTGCGTTCAGGATATTGAGAAAGTTGGGCGAGTGGCTGAAAGATTGCAGTATCTGCTCATAGAGCGCGTCTAAAGGGGCGGTGGCGTTGGGCACTCTGTCTATGACCTCTTGTAGGCGTTGCTTCGGATGGCAATTCCTGTCCCCGACAAACGCCAAGATAGTGGTTGCGTATATGAACGCCCCGCGTGCCCTTTTCGTCAGCTCGTCTATTACGGTCGCGTCGGGCCATGGTTTGTCTCCCATGTCCCGGCCACGGGCCCGGGCGCGAGTCGCTATTTGCGCAAATCCTTTCTGGTAGAAGGTGGGGAGTGTGTCGTCCTTGAGCTTCAGCTCCAATGTGGTGTTGCAAATGTCATTGTGAGCTTCGAATTCTTCGACAAGGTCTGGCTCGGGGCGAATGAAGAAGACAACGCGAGCCGGAAACGGACCCGGCTCAGAGGAAGTGCGACACTCGAAGCTCTTTCGACTCGCGCCGAGAATCAGCTTCAAGATCCTAACCTGGTCCTTCTTTTTGTCAGATTGATCAAGTCCATCGATGACAATGACAGGCTGCGGTGTGCACGAAGGGATTCGCTGGAACGGGACAGCCAGAAGGTGTTGAAATTGCTGCTCTATTGCCTTCGACGCGATCCTTTTCTCCTTCTCGACTGCGTGTCCGATATGCGGACGAAGGGCAGGTACGGTGTCCGCAAGCTGGCATGCAAGTGATGGCATGAGGGATTTCCCCTCCGCACATGGGCTGTACGGGGCAAAGAAAATGAAGCGCCGAGCAGGTCTTTCTCCTGACATCTGCGGGCAAATATTTGCGCAATCGTTGTTTTTCCCATTCCCAGAGGCGCTGCGACCGAGTAGATCGGGGAGCTATCGAGGCTTTGATCAAGAGCCCAGGCGTCGAGTTGATGCAAGATTTCGTGCCACGTCTCTTCAGCACCAGGGGGCGCGGGTCCCCGCATCTCCGAATCGAAGACAGCATCAGGGACCTCATATCGTGATAATATGTCCATTCCTAAGACTATGTATAGGTTCGTTCAGTGAATAGTCATTCAGACGAATGCACAACGCGCCAGATGGTCCAGGTGAAATGCTAGTGTGGAGGTTTCCAGTGACGTTGTAGACATCTCCATACGTCACCCCCAAGTAGTTGTTAACCATTCCGGGCATAATGTGGGATGCCGGAGGGCCGGATGAGTCCCCAGAAGAGTTTCTCAGAGCTGGAGGAAGTTTCAATCCCAGGCATCTGCAATAGATCGAGATACTGGCCTCGGGGAATCCTCCATCCCTCTCTTACTTCCTCATCACTCGGCGTGAGAGCCACTCCTGTTGCGCAGGCGTTAAAGAGTGCCAGGAATTCGCATTATCGGAGCGCACCAGTTCGGTATCCTGTACCATATTGGATGTCCATCTCGGCGTCGTGCGCTGGGTGAATCGCAGACGGCAGACTGTGGTGGGTATGCAAACGGGAGTTAGAATGGAGTGACGGTAGCACGGGAAGGATCTTCTAAGGTCTACCATGGCAGTGCGCTCGGACGTGAGAGCGATTGCAAGACAATGCGTACAACTGCGCCTTGTGTCTACGGACAAGACTCCAAGGGAACCCCTGATTAGCGCTCCTGAGACAATGACAGTCTCAGAAATAGGATACTTTGCGCACCGAACAAGGGAACACCGTCATAAGAACAAGGGGCCGTGGCTGTAGCGAATGCCCCAAACGTTGTGATGTTTCATTCATTGCGCGACAGTCACCGAGGACAGCCGTAAATTCATCTCTGCTGAGATACAATACAAGGGCGCCCGGAAAGAAAGTGACATCTGTAAAGATAATCATTGACTATGCTCTGCTTCTTACCGCCGAATCAGACACCTACCAAGCTAGGAAACTGTGTTCCAGAGAACGGCGTTGACAAAATTCTGGACTGTTGGGATGATGTGTATTTTAAGGCTCTCCTACCATCGTTCGGCCAGGAGCCATACCGGAAGAAGGAGCGAACACCCGAGTTATAAGGGAATGAAAAGCGATAGAGCCGCATTGGTTCTCAGTTGTCTTTCCGGGTACGACCCAAGAACAAGACAGGCGGGCAGTGTTTGATCTGGGACCATGCTTCCAACGCATCTACGAGATGGCAATCTCCCGTAACAATAGCATGGCCCAAGGTTAAAGAATAGAAAAGATAGACATCCAAGGAACAAAGGGCTCCAGCAATGGAAAACTAAGAGGATGCCGACGAGCGGCCGGCAGGATGGGCAAGGAGTCCAGATTCATCAAGAAATGTTAACTGTCGCTGTTTGAGCAGCAGTCGTGTAGGTGGCGAAGATCGCGGCCGTCACAGCCGATACTTCGGTGTGGTGCTGGTAGTACGGGAAACAAAGCGAATTGGGATTCCGCTCAAGACTCTGCTGGTCCTGACAAATTTCTTGACGGAGGTCCCAATTATGTACTTACGACAGACAAAAAAAACGGCTTCAGGCTCCCCCCTGAAACGTCGAAATGCATCAACTCTCCAGCGATGTTTTCCTTGTCGGCTGCACGGCATGGTACACGGAGTCAATGCTTACAGCTAAATTTATGAAATCGCCGCGATCCATCATCTGTGGGTCCACCATGCGCAAACGGACAACCGTGGGGTCGAGACGCCGGAGAGAAATCCCACGTCAAGCACCTCACAGACAGATCAGCTGTCTTTCTTCCCCACAAGCCAGCATCGCCGAGCACACTAGTAGGGGCCCACGGCACTACTCATCCTACGGCCAACTCTAGCCACGCAATGCGCACGATGCGCCTGGCGTGCCTAGTCACTGCGGAATGTCACGGAACAAAGTGCGCCTTGCGCCCTCCCCACCCCGCATGCTAAGCACAATTCCGCAGGTTCCAGCTGACCACATCCGAGTCGCCGGCGCCCAAATTGCGAGAGCATCAGTCTACGGTACGAGCGGCAGGATGGTCGGAGGACGAGCACTGCGCCGCATTGCGACCGATGTACCCAAGTCCGCGCAACATACTAGATTGACTCGCAAATGGCTGTCGCCGGGCAACGCAGAGAAAACAGAGTGCGGGATCAGGCCGAGTCGGCGGCCTGCATATGCGGACGAGTTAGCGCCTCGAGTTGGCAGTCGTAATTGCGTGTGATGCAGGTAGATGTGTAGATGAGCAGGGCTCATGAGACTCTTTGAGAGGGCCTGACATGGCCCTATGCAGGCGGTAAAGGTGGGGATTCAGCAGATGCTCGGATGTAGGGTCTAGCAGTACATACGAGTCATCCTCATCGAGTGCCAGGAACCGGCAGCGCGTTGGGTTGTTGGGTCGCGAGAGGCGAATATTCCCGCGTCTGATGCGCCATCCCGAGGATGCATCGGGCGGGGAACGAGGTGGGCCAGGGAACAAGGAGGAGGGAAGAGAGATGTTTGTTACTGTTGTGACGAAGGTGCCTCTTTTTGGACGACATCGCCAACTTGGGATGATTCTATTGAGAAACCCGGGTTTCTCAATAGAATAATCCAACTTGGGCGGCTGCCACCCGTGCCCGTGACGGGCACGGCCGTCGAATAGACGGGTGGTCCACGGGCACCGTGGCGTCCCCCTACTGGCCGCCTGCCGCGTTCCTCGACTGCAGCCCCGCCTTCCGTGAGCTGCCCACGGAGCACGCGCACCTGGCACTTGGAATCGTGGACACCGTCCTTCCGCGCGTGTACCGCTCGTACATCGAGGCGGTGCTCCGCGCAACGGGTGCGCTGCGAACCCCCCATTACCAGGCACTCTTCGATAGCCCGCCCGTCCACGCCGTGTAGCAGCCATTCGTGGCGCTGCTCGCGCGGCGCGCGGCGCTCCTGCAGCCAGCGTTGGCGCTTAAGCGCAGCGGGAATCCCGTGAACTGCCACAATGTGAAGGTGCGCCTGTATGACTGTATGATGGGACGCCGTGCAGAATGCTGAATGGACGGACAGTGCCAGAAGGAGGACGTGAAGAACTTCAAGCAGTGCGCCGCGTGCAAGACGGCGTACTACTTACTGCTCGCGCCTGAAGTTCGCGTGGAAGGACTCGTACCGCACAACGTGCGCACAGATCCAGCAGGAGGCCGCGGGTGCGTGGTGTCGTCGGGGTAACACAAGACTCTGCTGACGCTGATCTCCATCCTTGCAGGGAACCGCGAGACAGGGCGCCCCAAGTCCGACCTGCACTTCGCGTACGGGCTCGCCGCGAGCGACGCGGACCGGCAGTACGCGCACTTCGCCGCGCTCGCGGGCCCCGCGTGGGCGGACACGCCGCGTGCGGACCTCATTCTGTGCGTCGACTACCGCACGTGCCGGAGACGTACAACCTCAAGCACGCACCCGGGTGTGCCGGTCGCAGACGCGGACGACGGCGCGGCGCACTACGCAGCGTTCCGCGCGGCGATCCAGCAGGACAGCGCGGACGTTGCGATCGTGCAGGCGGTCGTGGCGAGCGGCGCGACGGCGGAGCTGCTGACGACGGCGCGGAGGGAGTTCTGGCGAGACTGAGAGGTGTTTTCAGTCCGAGTACTGGAGGGAGGAGGGGTTGATTGCATTTGTGCTACTAGTACTACGACGTTACTTGCAGAGTAAATAATATGCCCTTTATTACCAACTGACTAGGTGCCACATAGCTCTACTTAATACAAATTTGTGCTTTGCGCTTTACTTGAACGCAGCACTGGCCGTTGCTCACATGGTCATCACCCCCATACCGAGGAGCGTGATCCAATACGCGCGGAAGAGCACGCGCCAGCCCTCCTCGCGCACGATCTGGCGTCCGCAGTCGAGCAGTCCCGTGTACGGCGCCTCCTGCGCGCCGCGGAACTCCATCACGTCCGCATACGCGGGCGGCGTGTCCGCCTCGGCGTTGGGCGCCGCGCCACGGCGCTGCAGCGTGAGGCGCGCGGCCATGACCTGCAGCGGGGTGAGCAGCGCAGCGGCGAGCAGGGTGATGGGCAGCGCGGCAGAGAGGAGGGGCAGCGTGGACCGGTGCATGTGCGGGCGCGCGACAAGGCGCAGGAGGCGGAGCGCGGGCGGGATGAGCCCCTGGAGCGTCTCGGCGAGAGCGACGCCCGGCGCGAGGTAGAGCGTCAGAGGGTGCGCGCGCTCGGCGGGGGAGAGCAGGACGCGCAGCGCGGCCTTGGGCGCGAATGGGTGCAGCTTGTGCGTCGTGGTGATCGCGCTGCGGAGGGGTCAGAGTGTGACGGTGGTGTACGGAGGAGACTGACCGGTTGGTGATGATCTGCATGGGGATGAGCAGCAGGACGGGGACGACAGAGAGGGCGAAACCAAATACTGCAGAGGGGGTAAGTTTGTGGTGGATGGATGTGGAGACGGCCTACTAGTCCAGAGCATGGTGTCGGCTTGGGGGTCGCGGTGCATAGAGACACGTCCACCAGGCAGAACGCGGTGATCGAGCGCCAGAAAGACGGCGATGGGAATCACGGCAACGGCAGCGATGAAGCTGGAGATGAACGATGGCACTATTGGCAGATCAGAGTGCTGCCACAGTGAGATGGCATACAATACGCACTGATGCCTTTGTACAGCCCGCTCCATCCCTATCGCAGAGAGATGAGGCTCTATCTAGGAGGAGAAGTCGATGGCGACACACCTCGATGTTGTATACGCGCTTCATCATGCCAAAGTACGAATTGGGCGAGCCGTGCTCGTCATGGTCCGTGAAAGTGGGCGCGCCATCGTCGGCGGCCAACTGAAGACGCTTCGGGCTGTAGTTTGCCCTGTAGCGGATGAGTACGCCCATGAACGGGATGGTTATCCCCAAGACCAGACCCTGTATACTACAGCACGAGTCAGAAACATTCCTGGGCCGAGTCTTGACCCTTGACGCTCACACAATCATGGTCGACAGCCCCGCAAGCAGAGAAAAGAGAAACAGGAAGATATCGAGCATTGTGGTGGGATAGAGTAACGTGTAGAGCGTCTAAAGAGACTGCGGCGTCTTATAGCCGCGCGTCAAGCGCCTGCGGCGGTGCTGATAGGAACAGCTTGGCGGCAACGCCCGTGTGGCTACACAGCGGTGAGATGGGTTTCCAATGAGATCTTCAGCGCTCTGCGACGATTGGGATGAAGGTCAACACGGAATTAAAAGAGTCAAAGAACTCAGGATGAGATGTATCGCTTTGGCCGCTGTGGTACCTGTTTGGAATGGCTGTGCCCATATTCCTGCTTCACTGCCTCCACCTTGGGTCTTAACGAACGAATATGCCCTCTGCTGTGACACTGCTTGCGGACGGAACTGAAGAGATGGAGTTGTACGCATCCGACTCGTGCGCCGGACGTCCAGCGGATTTCCCCTGAGGCAAACCATCGTACAGCCGTGGCCCAGGTAGTGTTGCCGCGGCTCGGCTACGGCTGGCTCGGCTCGGCTTTTGATGGCTTCGGAGCCATCACGGGAATAAGCCAGCCAAGCTATTTTTAAACGGCTGGCTTCGACGGCTTCGGCTCGGCTTCCAGCTCGAGCCGCGGCTCAGGTGCATTTGGAATTTGCATTCCCGACGGCTCCCCTGCTAATGATAAGGGTCCTGAAGCATGGCATACACTGAATAACAAGTGTAGGTGTCCCTAGCTTGCTCTAAGTTCATCCACAAAAGCCGAAACCGATGCTGGTTGCTTTTCGTGCACGTGGGCTGACAGGGCTGTCAACTGAGCTGGAGTTCCAAAAGTGATTTGAGAGGTTGGTGGTTATGGTATAGAGGACCGAAATGCATAGGGAGCAGTTAGAAGGTTGTGGGATGTTCGGCCGGCCCACAGTGCAGTCAAATTGAAGGTCCAGTAAATCTGGTGTAAGCCATTTGCAGCCACGGCTAGCCGCGGGTGAAGCCGGCTCAAGCCGTAGCCAAGCCAATGGAAGCCGCCATAGCAACGGCTCGCTCAGCTCAGCTTATTTTTGGCTTGGCTCCAATGGCTAGCCGAGCTGAGCCGAGCCGCGGCAACACTAGGCCCAGGTGTGTATTATTCTATCATACTTAGTAATGTTGGTTTTGCTGTCTGACGAATGCCAGGCACGACATTCCCGTTCGCCCTCGCGCTGGTCGAGATCCTCTGCGGCGCCGCAAAGCGTGATGAGGTCCGCAACCTAATGATCTTCCCGCCGGGATGCCGTTCTGAAGCCAGGCGCTGTGGTCCAAGAAAATGTATATTATTAGTGCCTATCATTCGAATGAAAGCCGAGAGATTTCCCCCCCTAATTGCAGATCAGCCCGACCTCTGTGCCTCCGGTCGAATTACCTACTTCGTTATTTGTAGTTAGTATCATTTTGAGCTGACTGGCGGCTAGATGGTCATCCCTGGAAAGAAGGTCTCAGTCTGAGAAATTGCGCTTTTATTGTATATGCGTATGGAAACCATCTAGACTAGCATAACCAATTTAGATTGCCCTTCTCAAGTTCTAACGACCGAGAACTGCTCTGGGATATCTGGGCTCTCGTACATCGCCCAAAATCGCTCGGCAAAGAGTTCGCCGTGTTCATTGCATTTAATTTCCCTCTCGACCTATTGCAAATCAGAAGACGTGATGCCAGAATAGAACTCAATGCCGAACCTGCCAGACACAGGCATTGCATCCAAATAGCGTGATCGTCTGCGGACACCTCCAAACGATGGCCAGCGCGTCTGGTGCCTTGAGACTGGCACGTCACCCTGGAAGTTGACATGCACCACTGTGATTTTCTTCGTGCGGGACAGGCACTGTGTCAGTGGCTCCTGTTGGAAGAGTGTAAATTTCATGACTCTCCATAGGTGGAATTGTACGTACCAAGGACGCATGGTCGATGACGACAAACAGCTGCAGGAGCGACGTGCAGCGGCATCCTCGATGGCGCCGAGGCTGATGAGCATCTGGTGTACGGAGAAGCATGTGAGGCGCGGTGTGGAAGGGTAGGTTGGACCGCAGGTCACCTCCCCCTTATTTTATATCTCCATGCGTACTTTACGGTAGACCGGTCTTCGGACCGTGTATTTGTTTTGTACGTACACATAGCCAAATATATATCCTCCTTACACCCGAACCACCACCATCGCCGTGGCCAGTGAAGAGAGCGCTCCACCATGAGCATGCCACCAGTGAACCTGATACACCCGAGCCCCAGATTCCTCCCCTCTCCGAGCATTCACGAGCTTTACCCGCACTCCACGCCCACATGGCACATTCCGTCTTCAACACCCATTCTCTATTCCACGCATACACAATTTCCTCGGGACCTACACGCTTGCTTTCTACCTCACCCATACACCCAGTACCCCGGACGACCGACCCATTATTTCTGTCCCCAAGCAGAGAACTCGCTACTGCGACAGCGGCCCATGCATTGTCACGACGTCCCGCCAGAACACCTCGGTCGCGAATGATTGGACCAACACACTCGTCGCGTAGATTTGGAAGACCTCGAGCGGTGTGGTCGACAGCATGGTGGACACGCTGGTGAGCCACGTCTCCTGATCCAAGCTCAGTGTGATGGCCGTCAGATAGCACGTTGCTGCGGATGCAGAGCTGGCTCAGCCAGTCCATGTTCCACAGTCCACTTGAGTGCTAGTGTCGAAGCTGGAGATGCGGGGAACGTACAAATTTGCTG
Organism: Mycena sp. CBHHK59/15; assembly: GCA_029204085.1. NCBI lineage: Eukaryota > Fungi > Basidiomycota > Agaricomycetes > Agaricales > Mycenaceae > Mycena > Mycena sp. CBHHK59/15. The sequence goes on from JARGXW010000023.1 coordinate 444,550, forward strand.
GGGAGGCCTTTGGGACCGAGTCACACGATGCCAGTGATGTTCTGGGATATGATGGCCCAGATGCCAGCATGGCCTACGTGGGGACATCCTGTTATGGAAAACTGGTCGAGATGGACGAGACTTGGGGCATGCGCTCCCAGGATGTCATCCGTGATGAGCGGCGACATCTGCACGCGTCAATAGATGTCGAGTTAAATTAATTCACCCAACCTTGCATATCAGGGTCAGAGTGCACAACGTGGCGCCGGTGAGAGCCATCCACGAATTGAACTGCCTGAAAACGCGCGTGCTCGGCATGATCAGCGATATCCGGTGCAGATGCGCGAAGCCTGCGAGAATGCCGGCGTCGTAGTTACCGTCGCTGTAGCCATTTATTTCCTGCTCTCTGAGGGTCTGGGACACGTGGAGGAGGCTCAGGATCGCGGAGTTCAGCAAGCCGTCGCGCGTCCAGGTGCACGCCTGCAGGTTCAGGCAGTTCTTCAGCCCATTTAGTACAAGTTCGTCGGTGTCCATCACCCCAAGTGATTTTGGAAAATCGCGAATCTCTGTGTGGGCCTCGGAAAGCACCCGTGGTCGAGACAACGAGAAACCGGACCAAGTTTGAGCACATATTTCGTAAGGTGCAGGTAGTTTGTGAGGGTGCTGAACAGACACACCACCTTTATTTTTCGAATGAGTTTGGGTTCATCTGGAATGTGTTCTCACTTTCGCTTTCCCGTGTTTATGCCACAAAGAAATGGAGACTCGTTCGTACAGTCTTGGGACACCGAACTGGTGGAATACTTTGTTGACTAGACATACGGAAGCAATGTGCTGCGGCCTGGCGAGATGGCAAAGGATATGGGAAAAAAGTTCCAGCGGAAGATCTAAAAATTCCATTCCAAGCTGTTGAGTGGTTGTTGACCTGCATTTGGAGCTGTTTGGACCAGCCTTTGATACAAACAGTTGCCCTTCTCGGAGACTTTCCACAAGCTTGGAGACTTCCGAGGTGGCTGTCTGAGCAGTTCGACGTCTGTCAAGATCCCTGTCAAGTCCCCGCCTTCATTTTCCCACCTGGCAACTCACTCGGACGACTCGGAAAAGAACCTCATATCATATATGAAAGTCTGAGTCGTAAGGCTCCAACCATTTAGTTTTCGTTTACGGAAACCCGTAAACTAAACGGAAACAGTTGGAAAATGTTTATAAACCGTTTAAAACAGTTTATAAACGGTATTTTGGCAGGGCAATCTGGAAAAGATATCCGAGGGCTGTCTGACCGGGAATCATGGTCCGAAATGGACTCACAAGCATCACTTCGACACCTCAATTGTACGTCACTAACCTGGACAAGAGCTGGGGTGCCAACGGCGGGGGCGGGATGAGGGCGGGATGCAAGGCGCGTGGCAGGCGGAGATATCCGCGCGCCATCAATCACATGTATAATTACTAAATTTGGAAACCTCCGCCCGATCCCAACCCAGTCCCATCCATAGCACACCATACAGTTAGTATCTCGTTATTCTGCTATTACTCACATAGTATGGTGACTCTGAGCCATATTTAGGTCCAGAATCCCGCCATCGGGCCTCTATCGGGTCGGTGGATTTTCACGACCGTTTGAACCGTTTACCATTTGTTTACCGTTTACAAGGGTCCATAAACTAAACTGAAATAAAAACGGTTTTTACCGTTTAAAACCGTTTATAAACAGAAACTGTTGGAGCCTTACTGAGTCGCGCCTAAACATCATTTTCTATGACGTTCACTTAGCACATTTATTATCACGCAACACTTTTTGATTAGCGCAACACTTTTCTGACAGCACAACACTTTTCTGGCAGCGCAACACTGTGGACTTGCCTTACAGGTGTTTGCATAAAAACCTGCAGTCGTGATTTCACCGCGCCGTGTTTGTTTGTGTTAAAATCAGCCAAACTTTGATGGGTGTGACTTCAACTTCATAAAAACCAATCGCTAGCTCGCTACCCTGGTCCTCTAAAAATTCCAAACTCAAATGGCTTGAACGTTTGAAATTTCTCTATTGCGATTCAGGTGCATTCGAGCCGAAAATCGATGGGGAAGATAATACTGGGAAGATGTCACAGGTCACAATTAAGACATCCATCAACATTTAACACAAACAAACACGGCGCGGTGAAATCACGACTGCAGGTCTTTATGCAAACACCCAAGAGGTGTCCGATCTTGTTATCAGACACACTATCAACAGCACGTGCCAGAGACCCCCCTTCCATATCGGGATGTTGATGCATCCAAACAAGCAACGCGACCACGGTACCAACTGACTCTTCTACGCCTTCTTGACCGTCTGTCAACACCTTAAATCACTCAATAGGGAGTAGCTCCTGTATTTGCTACTCCCAGGCTCCACACGCACCTCGACTCGTACTTTAGCCACTGTGAACAGCCAACAAACCACCAATCCTGGTGTAAATACTGTCCATAATACCCTTTCCCCGCACATAAATGATCTCTGTGTATCCCAATTCCCTCGGCATGTCGTGTTTCAAGCATATAATCCACTTCCGGGCCCTCCTGTACCCCAATCCCACCGGACCAGCGTAACGAGCGCAGATTCATAGACAGCCAGTAGCGCGAGTTCTGGAGCAGTCACTTGCCCAAAATGCTTCAAACAGTTTAAGAAAGGAACAAACCCACAGTTGTTGGCAAGCCATATGGCTTCTAAAACTGCTTGCAAAGGTGTGTTGTTACAAGTTATTTCGAATAGAGAATCATCTGGATTGAGTCTTCATTCAGCGCCATCGGCATCACTTGGGACCCCACCTTTGCCTCCGTCGCAACCAGCCATCCCCTCATCTCACCGATTGGCCATTCCTTCATCGTTTACGGCGCCTTGCCCCGGACTATTGCTTGCATGGGATGCCGATACTTTTTGGGAGACATATCCCTTCCAAATCCATAGCCCTAAATCTAAACATTGTGCAAAATATGAGTTGTTATTCTCCGAGCCCCCTAGAGCTCGGTCAAAAGAATGCCTCGGAGCTATTGTGACCGCACATGGCAGTATCCCAGGCCCCTGTGCCAAGTGCTCGGCATTAAACTTTGACATTTCGAGTGTCAAAGAGCAAGCTAGCCGCTCATTTGAGCATGTCCATGACCATAGCGGGCTGAACATGACACAGCTTCATGCTAAGGTCATGGCGACCAACAGTCTCAACACTCTGAAACTGAAGGTATTGGCCATGTCGCTCTCCATTAATGTTCGGAGCTCTGAATATTTATCCAGAATCTTAACCTCTTGGATTCTCTGAGCCGTGCTCGTGAGCGGCTCGAAGAATTTACAGATGTTATCGAGTTTATCGGGAAAAATGCGCATGCTATCCCGGCGCTACATCGGCTATTAGCGAACACAGCTGAATATGGCTGGAGCGCAAAAAGGATTCTCGAGCATTGCAAGCTTGCAGTGGATGGTAAATACACGGCCCGAAACTACACGCAGTACGAAATCGACCTGGCCATACTCCTATATGAGCTTGGTGGAGGGGGAGCTGTATATGCAATGAATCACTCCATCTTTGCCCTCCCTTCCCGCAACACAATTCAGCCTTACCGCCGTCACGCCAATCTGATGCCCTCCCTCAATGGGGTGAGGGTAACCGATATTTCCGGGAATATCTCTGCCTTGTTCGGGCCGCGGGAGAGTCATGGGGGCGCGAGCATTGTTGGCACGGCACCGACTGGGACCCCGACCATCTTTGGTCACACGTTGTCGTTTGACGAGATCGCGACGGAGCGCAAGATTGACTACATGACAGCAACGGATGATATGGGTGGTTTCTGTCTGGAACACCTCTCGGCGCTCGACTCAATCAAAGTTGGAAAGGATACTCAAACAGTACAAGCCGCTGTGGGCGCAGTGCGGGAGGGGAAAGTCCACATCTCACATGAGACATCGGTTGGTGCAATTTCGTGTCTATCAGAAACCGGCTATGGGGCACGGCCGGTGTTCATGGGGCCATCTTGTAAGACGGGAACATGGAAAGACTGTCTACGAACAATGGAGATTGTACTTGAAATTTGGAAGCGTTCATTACATGGTGAACGGCTACACGGTCCCATCCTCTCGATTGCATCGGACGGCGATGCAAAGCGGTGTCTGGCCCTCTTCACGATGTGCATGCATAGCGAGATCGTCCCTGGGAAGCCGTTATACCCATTCATATGCGACCTTCCTGGACTCAATCGGCACGTTGGTAAAAATAATATTACGATGGAACTTGATCCCAAACATGAATTCAAACGTAATTCCATTTTCTTCCACCAGTTGTTGTGTTTTAAAATGTCCAGGTGGGCGTACCCTCCTCTGTTTGAAAGAAGGATTGATTGTCAAGAATACATGTGTCAATTGTGACCTGCTATTATCGTGGCTCGAGTACTTGACGGGTTATGATTGGTCTGAAACCTCACTACATGCCCTCCTGGATCCTGCCGATGGGCGAAATGTCTCTGGAGCGATAAAGCTTATGCTTTGCATAGTGGAACTCAGGAACTTGAACCAGGACGACTTTGATCCCAGTGAGGCCGCGGAGTTCGAGGACCTCTGTCTCCTCGGCGAGATTTTCGACGCCTGGCTTCAACCGTTCATCAACACGGAACTCTCCCTCTCTGAGCAGATTGAGTCACTGATCAAGTGCTCGCATCTCCTTTGCGCACTGTACCTCCAGAATTCCACCGCATTTATGTCAAATCAGTTATATGCGGTCATCCAGGCCTCGATCAAAAGTGCCATTTTAATGGTCCCCAAAACACGGCTCATTAATGGAAAGCTCAAAGTATTCATTTGCCTCCTCAGGGACGATGTTCTCGAAGCTCTCTTTGGGCGGTCACGGATGATTGGTGGACACTCGCCTAACTGCAGTGTAGGAGAGCTTCACGACCGCTTCGTGTCCGCGATGAATCTCGACTTCATCTATGAACAGCACCCAGAATTTGAACGACAGCCCTGTCGCTTGAATTTGTTCCGCATGCACCATGTAGACCATCTATGGCCGACGCACTTCAAACGAGAACTTTGTGCCGATAGCTGTGATCTTAATCCATGCTGGAAAGCAGCGGTGTCAAAAGCAGAAGCAATTCTAGCAAAATATGGTGTCCAGATGGCCATGCTGTTTGCCAATCTTTTCAAACGGAAAGACACTGACCTGTTGCGCCCCTTTGGAGGCAAATATCCGGCTATCTCCAATGACGTTGACCGCTCAATGGTGAATTCATCGAGTTCAATTGACCTGGCGTCAGAAATTGATCCCAGTACCATAGACCCTCCCAACCTGATGGCTACCGTCAACTTCGATGCGATGTTTGCCAGCAATATGGACTCTCTTCCTGACACCCCACCCCACTCACTCTTTGCCGAGATCAACGCCAACGGTCAGCAGGCTCACAAGAAGACGATTGTGCGGACTTTCTTTGAAATGACACACGACAATCATACCAGCCATGATCGCCTTCAGCATGTCCGAGGATTTACCATAGGCGGAAAATCTTGGGCTCGAGAGAAAGGAGAAGCCAACCAGTCAATATCTCCATCGACCCACTTTCAACTTAGTAATTTATTCACGTCCCTCATCTGTTACAATACTACCCACCTCGCACTTGCAATTGCCAAGTGTACTCTTATCAAGAAAGCCATGCCGGGTTCCAAATCCACATCGGTTTCCGCTGTTGCCCGGGCGGAACTTCATTTACCCGATTCCCCTTACACGATGTCAGGACAGGTATTTTCCGTGGTCCCCTTGGCTACTAGTTCTGCATGTGCATGGGATGGGAATTTCATCTTGTTCTCGTTGAAGAAGAAAAGCCAGAAGAATGGTGACGAGATATCCTGCTTGTGCAATCTGCAGTTTGCAGTTTCGAGCCGTCTCATTGACTGTACCATCCATGAGCAGGCTCGTGAAATTTTGGCTCTGGATTTCAATGTTTCTTGCGACCAAGAGAAGACCTGGCTTTTCTCAGACGCTGATCTGTTAGCATCCTGGTAACACCTATGGGACAGATTGCTCACCGACAAAACCCTCCACATTAAATTCCCGGTATTCACAGCCATCTCCGAGGGAGTTTTCCCTTATACAACTTTGTCATCCACCGGTAAGTAATCACTTTGACTGTTCTTTTTCGTGTATTAAATCTATTCCAGACTCACAAGCCATTTGTTATTCATCGCCCATCGCCGGCACTGTGATTGAGGAATTGCACATCAGCCATAACACTTGTCGTGTCTGCGGCCTTGCTGTTAAAGATATGAACCGTCAAGCTCATGTTGGTCAGCACATTCTAAAGTTCATCCATGGATTTCAAGATACATCAGTCAAGTTCCCAGTACGTAGCGGTACTGGAAGTACTCAGAGATATTAATGTTTGAACCCCAGGTTTCCGATGAGTATCCCTGCGGTACATGTGCTGGCCCTACAACTAATGGATGCTGCACAATGGGAATCAAGAATGGAAACCTCGAGTCTGACTGTCCATCTGCATATTCTTTCATGATTTCAGCTGCTAGACATTTCCGGGAGACACACCCTTGCACCAACATTCCAATCAAGTGTCCGCTTGAGTGCAATCAGACTCACTGGAAATATAATTTCCAGAAGCATCTCGAGGAGAGGCATCCTCAGTGGAGGCAAATCTTACTCCCGAGCTTCCGCTCCACAATTGAAATCAGCTCCGCCGAACAACGGGCGCTCGGGATTCCATCTGATCGTGTTGTTGAATGGCCGCCACGCAATACTCCCCCGGATCCACCCCTTCCACCTGATTCCCCTTTTGTCCAGGGACAGAAACGCAATGTGTCCTGCCTTATGGGCTCTCCTGGACGACGTAGTAACAAGGAGAATGAAGCCGAGGCCTCGTCGAACCCTGGTTTCCGCGCGTCGAAGATGAGGAGACTGGTTTAATTTGATTGTTGTGCATTTAATTTATTTCATTCTCGTACCCATTGGAAGAAATTATTTCTATCGATAGACACACATTTAAATAATTTACTTGAATATTTTCAGAATTGTTCACAGCAGCCCCCGTCTATACGATTCAAAGTGAGACCAAGAACGAGTAGAGCCGAATGACAGTTCCAAACGGAGAAGTGTCCCGATATGGAAGGGGTCTCTGGCACGTGCTGTTGATAGTGTGTCCGATAACAACCTCTTGCAAACGCCTGTATCGGGTCTTCGACTGATGCGGTGTTCGCCGGCATCAGGCACGTGGGCTTATCGGATCCTACGCGTACACATGGCCAAACTCAGTGCGGCTACGAGCATGCACTGTATATACTGCAACCCTCCAATTCTTCCGCGACAACAATGACTTCCTCTTCTCCGAACCGACGCCTTTCCTGGATCGCCCTTTCCAACGGCGGACCCAGACCTCGTCAACTTTGGACGGGTTGAATGTGTATTTACTATTTGCGGGGCTCGCTGTTTGGGCAAGCCCACAATCCCAACCGCTATTACTCTTGTCTTGAAAGTCTTGACGGTGATTTTTCGTTTGACCCCCGAACCTCGTTTGCGAATATGTGGATGGCAGACAAGGAGATGACGATGCGGGACGATGTCAGCGATGAGGATTTTTCCGAAGGAGGGCTTCGCAACCTTGTGGGCGTTGAAATCGAAGGCAACCTCGTGAGTGCACCTCTTTCTTTCTATTTTATCATTTATCTGACATGTTCACTAGTCCTCTGCGTTTTCAACGACTACGACGTCAACCTCAAACTACGTCTCCGTCGACAATTACGTTGATGATGACACCTCATCCGTCTGGTCCACTCTAGAGGCACCAAACACGCCGACGGTTTCCCGCCTTCTCTTTGCCGACGCGCCTCCCGTCAATCACAGACTTCGGAAACCGCGTCCCACTCCAGCCCCCGCTTCTCCATCAGACGTCCTCGGGCGTCCGGAGTACAGTCATAATCTTCCGGTGCCCGGAATGCCCCCGGCGTCCGATTCCTCCTCTACAACCCTCTCCTCCCGGAGTCTTTCACTGCCCAAGTTTGCCCGCAGCTTGTGGAAGTGGAAGAAAACCGACACCGACAGATGGGTCTGGGTTGAAATCGTACAGGAAATAACTCAGTCCTACGTTTAGCTTTCAGCGGATTTGCACGTACGGCTTTCCCCTTGCCTAACATTCTTTATTACCGAACCCACCGCGCTACCTGGACAGTAGCGTCGTCCATACCACAACTCCTTACGACCTCTCAGATGATCTCTTTTCGTTTTCTGACATCCTCTGTATAATTTTCTCCCTTGCTCCAGGTGTATTAATGTTGTACTGTTGCGCGCTCATCTGCGCGACAGAATACAAATTGGATGTACTGCTTAGAGCCAAACATCCGGCTTACAGTAATCAGAACGAACATCAGATATCTTGAGGTATCGTGTGGGTTTTGATTCTAAAACTTGATCGTCCTGAGAAATATCTTGAGCGTTCCACCGATGAGATAGATCACCGAATGGCTAGAGAGTTGGCAGAAGAGAAAGAACGCTATTATGCATTAATTAGTGGAGACTACTGAAACTCAGCGGGTAGGTACACTAGATAGAATGCAGAGTTGTCATCAAGTCTAACTCTGTTGTGTGTTTCCTCCTTCATATCTGGGCCGACGAATAGGCCTGACGTACGGCAGCCAATTGTGCAGCTAATGGTGACTATTAGTTTTCGATACGAGACTGGCGACTCGAACTTACTCATAAGACGACAGTGCGGCGCAAAAACTTGCATGGCGGCGACGACAATTTTGAAGGAATCCATCAGGCCTTTGGTGTGATTGGCACCCTGTTGAGCGAGCTCCGCAATAAAAACGAGGCATGTGGATGTCCACAGCGGCTATGGTAAAGAAATTAGCTGTGGTTTTGAACTTGAGTGATACACAAGGGACTAACCGCCAGAACTGGATCGATGTGGCCTAGGTTTTGCACATCGACCTTGGTGAGGAGATCGGCGATAAAGCGGGCAGCTGAGAGTGTCTTGTTACGCGAGAACATGTTTTGGCTGACAAACGGATCGTGCAATTGGATCGTCGCGACATTGGAGAGGCTGTGAACGACAAGGATGTATTTGGATTGGACAGGTGGCAGTATTGCCTTGAATGTGTCGATTTTGGTGTCAACAACACCGAACTCCGGGTCGTTGCCAGGAATTCCACCTTTTTAAAGCTCGAAGTCAAGGCATGTAGGGGTACCGACGCTCGAGGCTTACCTGCGCGATACCGAGCAGCTAGGGCCGTCGCTTGTTCGAACAAAATTCCCGCCTTTGCATACAGAGCCGCCTGGGAGGTCGCTTCATCAGGAACATTAGCCAGGAATTTGGCAATAGTCCCGCTGTTCCGTCGGGGAAGACGGTGTGGTCTCTGTGGGGAACGTCAGGGGCAGGTTCATAACACAGGCAAACCAAGATGACTTACCTCCACGTAATCTCGCGTATCCAACGGCCATGGCGTGTCGATTTTGAGCCCTGACGGCCCATATGAAACGTTGGATGATGACCCGTCCGTGCCCGCCCAGCAATTATTAAGATTCAGTACATTCCAGAATGCACTGATCCTCTCGCCTTCCTCCGCGGCGTCTTTGGGAGGCGTGAGCGCCTCAAACGTGGATTGGATGGGCGGACCTTGGCCGCTCTGCGTGCGAATCCTATGAAGTCCAGAGCTGAGGGCGATGGACACAGCTGCACTCGTGTGGTACCGCGCCTCCAGGAATCGCACATTCCGGATGAAGTAATACGCGAGGAGCACTTCGGCTTGTAAGCTATGGAGAATGGTCCGCGGATGTGTGCCAGTCAGACTCCCCGCGGTGCTGCGGAGGGCGTGCGCAAGAAGTGCGGGTTCATAGACTGTGATTTGCTCAGATTTTGAAAGGTGCACTCCCCAAAGATACATCACGTTCATGAGAACCGGTGATAGATTTTGGCCATCTGAGCTGGTCACTGCGTCATGGAAGGCCTGAGTGTCTAGAAAGAAACCAAAGTGAGACACGTTGTGTAGGAAGTTATGCGCCCTGTAGAAATATGAGACGCTTCGAGATAAAATGAAATGGCTGGCTTACAATGCCTGCAGTACGATAAACGGTAACTCCTAAATTGTTTGAGTACGCATCACAGTGCAGAGCAGGTTGCTTACAGTCGGCATGGAGTTATTTGTGTCTGGGGGCATCGGAGAACCAGACGTCTGCTGTAGATCTGGGCCTATAATTAGACCAGAAATTTTTCTACGGATGGGATTCCTCACAGAAATGCGATAAGAGCGGTCCCAAGCCCATGGTGTTTGTTGGCGATATTGGAGGAGAAGAAAGTCCAGCACGACTTGTCGACGCTTGATGCAGAGACAACGACGAGCGAAGCCCCTTTGGTTTTTCTAGCTCTTCTATGCGAGCTTGGAGAATTGATATCTGTTCTGTGGATTGGAGTATAATGATTTCGGAAGCATTCAGTTGGAATTTATTCACACCTTCCAATATCTGACCGTGCGAGGGTCCGGTGTCAGTGTATTCGCAGTCACTAAATGTTGCCGAATATCTCGAGCAGGGACCACACATCGGTCTACCGCCGTCACATTTCTGTGGGTTTTTGTTCATAAGTATACTCGGTTTATACGGTAATACTCTTACAATTTTACGACGGCTGTAAACATGGATAATTGTGAGATTCATCGCTGTCGGGCAATAAATATACCTGCCGACAATTCACGCAAGCTTTCCCTTTTTGCAGGGGGGTCAGAGCGGTGAATCCTGAAGTCGACTGATCCATGGTGGCTAATTTGAGTGGGGGAAAATGTTGACAGACTCACTCAGCAAGGGCCGCTTTGCTTAAATCCGTCGAACTGAAGAACTGCTTGAGAACCCCATTCCGGCATCCAAATTTAGATGAAATCAAAACAGGTGACAAATCTGAAAATTATTCAGACTTGACCTTTAAATTACTAAGCTGTCGGCTATCGCAGTCGCTGGCCGGGACAGGTAAGTTCGTTCGATAGCAGGCAGCGATGCTGTGCACCTGTAGTTGCTCAGAGCCCCGAAAAATCTATGAATTACGAGTTTCAGTGTTCAACGTTAACATACTATTGGCTGACCTCACTGACAGTGCGGGGGTGTAGCAGATAGAACCGTATGGAATCAAATTCGATGCATGCTCGCACGCCCAACGCACGTCGAGGGCCTCAATTAGTGCGGAGCCAGACGTCAGTAAGCGAGGGCCGGGTAGGTCACGACCGATATTGATATCGCCATCGGTGCCAGTCGAGTTTGAAATCCGAGGACGATTGGATGAGTAAGGCGGCAAGAGTTTGCCGTTAAACGGATAGATCTTCAATCATTGAATCAGCATAAGGCTGGAGCCGTGACAAGTGGACATCGCCTCGGTTCCGCCTGCAGTTTATGGGATATTCCATTTCTCTCACAGTCCCCATTCCGAGTTCGATTATTACTGGTTTTTGTAGGCATAGTGTGTGTGGGAACTGGGGTAGGCTTGAATATTTTTGGAGGAATCTGAGTACAATGTCAGTGGCCAGAGTGTTACCGGGATGCCGAGAACAAGACCGAGTGTGAAGAACCTTATGTAAAGCCATTCAAGCCGTTGCAGTGCCGTTGCCAAACAGAGACAACTCATGATTCATCAACCACCATGACATGAGCCGATAAGGAGGAACCAGGGAGTCCGACTCGATATATAACTCGTGGTAGCGCGCTTCGCGGCAAAGCCCACTATCTGATGATGTGGCTCTGACTTCTCTTATTGTATTGCGTGTACGATTAATGTCCTGTGACATAACCTTTCCGTCCTGGAGTATCCTTTTGTGTCACCTCTGACAGGCCCTCTTGTCAACCCGAGTTCCTGTTTATGTCCCCCGATCGTAACTTTTATGTCCCCCAGAATACGTATTATGGCCCCATTTCCAAACTATATCTGTCATTTTGACAACAATATTATGTCCATCAGTTATCATCTTTCGGCCCACCCATGCTCACTTTCTGGTCCTCTCACTAACAGCTTTCTGTCTTCGCGACATCACCTTGTTGTCTTGGCATCAACCCCTTTTGGTCCGGCCATCAATCCCTTTTGGTCCGGCCATCAGATCTTTTCGGTCCAGCCGCCCAACCTTTTGGGTCCAGACTTTATGTATCTCCACAACCACTGGGCCGATTTCCTTGAACTTCAGGAGGATTATGATCGTACAGATCAGTATTGTTCAGCAAAAATAGAGGAATGGTCAATATTGCAGTATTTCCTTCAATATTGGCCCTTTCTCTATTTCTCTTCACTTCGGTGTTCATTGTCCTATTAAAATGTATGGGAATGACTATTCAAACTTCGAGCACATTATTATTCCAGTTCAAGTGCTTTTGTGGGGGATAAATATGGCAGTCCAAATGCACATTTAATATTTCCCTATATATATATTTCAACTTTTTGACTTTCCGCTATCTAAACCAGTCCTTTGAGCCATTTCCCACTACTTTTAAGTCCTAAGAATGTTCAATATATGTAGCAGGAAAAGCAAGATTTCCGCTAAATACATTCGGAGTTTCTGCTACTAATATAGCTGTTCGGCTAGCTTCCGCTACTATTTTTGGATGCCTTCACTTCCATTGCTTATACATTCACCCAACCTCATTTTTGAAATCCTGTTTTGAATGTTTTGAATGTGCAAGTAAGACTGGACTCGGATTCTTGCTCGGATTGGACTCGGAGAGTGGTCATTTTGTGACCACTGATAGGTTGTGACTGCCGCTGCCCTAGTGTTGCTGCAGTTAGGTTCTGAACTGCTGGCGAATCTGAACTGGACCAAGGTCCAGTTCGGGGTTCAGAAATGTCGAAAAAGTGCCAAACCTGCTTGAAGCTGAACTGGACCCGAGGGTATAAATGGAGAAAAAGTGCGCCTATTGGAGCATTTTTTCTCTCCAGTGATTAGATGTTATGCTTCCCAGACCATCTAAATCCCCACTATGTGTGTTTGTAGGCTTGCAGACAGTCTGGAGGATGATCAATCCAAAGCCCACAATGCATGCTGCACACAAGTCTCATCCCTCATTGTTCTCACTCTCGGCCCACGTCATAGCCGTTGTTGACTCTGGCCCTTGCCCTTGCCGTCTCCGCTCTCTCGAGTCTCTCGAGTCCTCGTTGTCTCAGGCTCATAGTCCCTCATCGACACTTGAGCAGCAAGCACTGAGCATTGCTTGAACACCTTATGCACACACCCTCCTTCCGCCGTGTTGCCGCTTACCTAGATTTTAGGTTTAGCTTGCGCTTGGACGGTCAGCAGTCATATCAACACAGAGGCGGAAATTTCAAAACAAAAATCTAATTATGCATGTAATCCAAGTCGCAGGTGGCCATCACCCAGAGCTTATATTCCTGTTGTCGATGGACTCGTACAATGCATTGGTTACCGATTTCCAGTGAGGAAGAGTTGAGTTCTTGGTAGATGGATCTACTTGGGTACATGTGAGAAATGAAAAGGGCCAACAAGAGAAGTGAATAAAAGGAAAATCAGGAACGCAGGAAAGAGAGCACTACCTGAAATAAGAGATCAATGGAAGGAAATGCAAGGACATATTTCTGAAACACAAGGGCCATGCCGATTTTGAATCCATGAGTCTGGAAATATTTTAGCACTGACACAACACTGGACTGTTGGATCTGACATACTTTTTTGTCCACTTTCATAACAGAGGACTCCCAGCGATCTCTCGGATAGAACTGAACTGATGTATGGGTAAGATATTGAACCTATGAGGCATGTTAGACATGATACACATTTAGCAATTTAATTGAGAACATACCATGAGAAGAATTGAATTGAAGTGGAGAATCAGGGCACGGTGGGTGTACGTGATTTTTTCGAGCACCAGAGTCTCAAGAAGAGGTGGATTGGGTTTTTCTGAAGTGGGTTTGAAAGTCAGAGGATAGACTGATGTCTGGTGGCTTCTCTGTCCACGCTGGACAGAGGAAGATGGAGTCAAGACATGGGGAAGACCCTCTTTAACTGACGCCGGAGCGCCTGCTGCGGCCGCTTCACTATCTGTCGCATCTACAACAATAGACTCCAGTTTGAATGTCTCTCCATTGGCCTTAGCGGTTTCAAAGCCCTTCTGCGTGCTTTTCCCAGATGCTGTAGTTTCTCGGCCTTCGGGCATAGTTTGTATGGAGCAGACAGCAGAATTCTAAGAAAAGAGGCTAGATGACAGGTGGCTAAACAAGTAGCACTTGGTCACTGTGAAGAGTGAGGGAGGAAGCCAGGTGCGATGAATGATCAATCCGAACCAGATGATGTGTCGTCATGTGACCGCGATCGTGCTTGGCAAAGCTTGGCGCACCCAATGATTGTCTCAGCAAAGACCGAAAGTGGCCCCGAAGCTATTGTTTGTTAATTTCACTGGAAAGTAGACCACAATGCAGTCAGGCTGCACTGCAACTTGAAAGAATTTGGCCCACAGGTTGAGGAGATCCATAAACTCTGGACAGAAAAGTATTGATGGCAGGACCAAAAACGGTTGATGGGCGGACAACAAATGCTTGATTGCAGATCAGGAAATCAATGTCACAGGGACACTACAATGGCAAGTGTACGGGCTGACCCAGGTCTGTCTCATTCTAATCACCCTGGCGCATCACTCACTTACCTGTAGGCTGTGGGGTGGTCTAACAATCACAGCTTGAGGGTACACTGGAGTCTATGTGCTAAATATGTCGCTCCACCATTCATAGGCTGAAGTCAGAATATATTTCATGGGGAATGTTGTGTTTGAGACAAGCTACAGAATTAACACAGATAGTGGGATCTGCACCTACCTGAAATTCTCCCCCAGAAGCAGCTTTGTTTATCCATACCCGAACCTGCCCGCCCCAACACAGCCACAACCCAAAATGGGATTCCAGAGTCAGAAACTTCCGATAGACTCGTTTCAACTCACCTTTGGTTCAGCTGACTATGACCGTATAGGAATCTGAGAAATTGAAACAAGATGAACCACACACCAAACACTAGAAACCCAATCAACAGAAATACCAGCCCAACTTTCCACAGACCCTTCTGCTCCCGAAGCTCGATGCTCTCGTGCATCAACTTTCTAGCTGGAGCTGGAAATTGACGAATGTTGTACGAAATCCTGCTTTTGCTATGCTGGCTCGCATAAGGATTTGGATACCTGTCCTCATTGTGATGAGCCTCGCCGGTGTTCGAACGGAAAACCACGCAAAAAGTTCACTTATATATAATTACATTCCCATCATTCCCCAACTTGTTGCTTTTGCTGCCAATTGAGATATGACAGAGAAGCACAAATATCGCGCAGAGTATCAGGGCAGGATGGGATCACTCCCGATGTTTTCGATAGTTCGCATTATCGTTCAAGACTGTAGAGATTAACAGCCGGAGCTGCAAACACAAGTACTTCTCAGACCCTCATGATGTCGTGTTAGGAGCTTCGTGGGACGGATTCTCCCCTTTTAAACATCGTAAAAAAACAGAATGGCCTCTCATCCTTTATGACTACAATCTCCCCACTGATCTTCGGTTCCTTCTGGAGTATATCCTTGCATTGGGGGTCATCCCAGGCCCAAAGAAGCTGAAAGATTCTGACTCGTTTTTATATCCCTTGGCACAGGAATTGATTAAACTCTCGCATGGTGTCCGGGCCTTCGACATGCTGTCAGGGAAGTTGTTCTCCGCGCCTACCTCATCCTTGTCTTTGGCGATATCCCAGCGGTATCCATGTCTATGCGAATGAAGGACCATAATGGCATCTCGCCTTGCTGCATGTGCAAGATTATTGGGTTGCATGTACCAGGCTCAAAGGCGACCACACACTATATTCCATTGGATCAGTCTTGCCATCCAGCTGTTAACGCGGACCCTACTGCTGTCCAGGCTTATGATACTGAGAACCTACCACTTCGTACCCATAACAAGATTGTCTCACAAGGATGTGAGGTCGAGGCTGCGGTGGCCACGGTGGAAGCTGAGAGGTTGGGAAAGAAGTACGGTGTAAAGGGTGTTCCACTGTTATCTTACCTTGGTTCCATCTCCTTTCTGTGATTGTTCCCCTCTGACTTTATGCACCTCATCTGGGAGAATCTCATCAAAAATCTAAGTGTTCTATGGATGGGCGCATTTAAATGGCTGGATGCAGGTCGAGAAGAGTATGAGCTGGTGAACACTGTGTGGGAGGCTATTGCATCTCGTACCGCTTCGGCAGCAGATACTATTCCCTCAGTGTATGGCAGTTGGATCCCAAACATTGACAAGGATCATCCCAAGGTCTCTGCGGAAATGTGGTCTTTCTGGACCTTCTACCTGGGACCTGTCTTACTTCGCCGCTGTTTTGCTCATGAAAAATACTACCAACATTTCATTCAGCTTGTCTGACTCCTGAACATATGTCTGCAATTCAAAATCAGCAATGACAAAGTAGAGGAAATTCGGGTGGGATCTATTGACTGGGTGCGAGTATATGATGAGTAAGTCTTCCTCAATGTTAGTTTCATGTGGCTAATTTTTCTTTCACAGTTTATATTTCCAGCACAAGGTCGATAGACTATCTGTCTGTCCTCTGACCATTCACAGACTACTGCATATCATCCCTGGGATTAAATTCACGGGCCTGTGTGGTGCTATTGGGCATTTCCGACCGAGCATTACTGTGGCAGTATTCAGCCTGGCATCTGTTGCCACAGATTTCGATGGGCCTCGATGTATTGACATGTGCTCAAGACTGCCCAGCTCGCTCAGATCAAGATGGTCTACGATGTCATCCAAGACCTGTCACTCAGGGATCCTCCTGCTGAAGTTCAAGGGGCGTGCTCTGACCCTTCCTGTGAGTCTATTATGTTTATAATATCATCTGTGCACGTTGGCTGAATTATACCAATTCTCGAGATCCCTCCTGTGTTCTCCTACCTCCAAAATCACCATTGTGGCCACAACCAAACCAGATTGCGACCATCACAGCAGCACTGGCAACACGATGCGGGGCAACGATGGCACAGGTAAATGGTGCACTGAAATCAGTGGAGATCAAGGAATGGGTAAGGTGCAACATGTGGATTCAGATGAAGGTGGCAGGGGGAGGGGGGGGGGAGGATCCAGGAAACTAGTTCAATGTCAAGATTGAGTTGGAGTACCCAAAAAATATGAAATTGATTTCAGATCTAGCTACCAGCAATCTGAGTTACCTCGCTAGGTCATGATTAATATTAAATGAATATCTCTCAGATGCATGTCTATGGACATTCCTTTTTTGGACTTTGGCGTTTCAAAGATTTCAGAATAGCAACAGTTGACTGTCAAATGAACAAGGTTTGACCTGATGGGATGGATCTACAGATATCCCGTGAATCATTTGTCAACTCAGAATGTGTGCCATCGAAGCTCAGCTCACAATATTAACGAAACGAAAATTCCTCATTTGGCTTTGGAAGTGAACAGGAAAATAGGGGAATGGCTTTGAGTATGAATAATGTCCCTGATTTTGAGAGCATAATATTGGCTTGGGAACATCTCCCGCACACATATTTCTGTGTGAAAATATCAATGGCTCAAGATGTGCTTCGGTTTTGATGTTAACATGAGCACCGTTAACATCGAAATGGACGCACATCACAAAAGCGCCATCGAACAATCACCTGTTCAGTGGTTTTCGATGTTTCTGCTAGTTGCTTGCCTGTCAAGGCACGGAGAGAAGCACTGTAAGTCTTCTCCAGTAGGAGGCATGAATATCAACCCGATATATGTTGAACTGAGGATAGGTTGATTGCGTCCCCCATGGCCCCCTCGCGAAAGTAAACCATGCATAGGTTGAATTACATAGGCTGATACCCATCCTATGATATAGGTTAGTCGAAATCAGCCTACCATCAACCGATAATAGGTTGAAGTGTGATCATCAACCTAACACTTGTTGAAATTCAACCTGCTGTGGCTCCATAGTGCCTACAGATCAAGGTTGTTGTTGCGCATCAATGACACTTCTACATCGGGTCGGAAGTGGCAGCAGGACCCAGGCATCAGCAAACCCTGATTTTGCCGGTAGTGTTTGTAGTAGTTTGTAGTAGCACACTTGTTTCTGTAGTGGCCTGTAGTACTCTATAGCACTACATAGTGATTGGGTGGACCTGTAGTACTACGTAGTAATTGGGTCAACCTGTAGTACTACATAGTATTCCATCAAACCTATGTAGAGCTATATAGTGCTCTGGTAATCCTGTAGTGCTACACAGTGTCAAGCCTGAGGCCATGTAGTACTATACAGTGATCACGTGACTTTGCTGCGTCGAATGAAACTGTGGTGGTCGGCAACGCACCGCTAAATTCAAACTCCGACAGATGCTCATCGAGTGGTAGCGCGGTTTTCTGCTTCCTACAGCCACTTCTGCAAGAACTTTGTGCAGGGTAAAATAATTGCATATCGTAGCTAGTTCAAATGACTGTAGCAGATTTTTTATTTACTGTCGGGATGTACCTAAAACAGTCAATTGCAGGCATAAATCCCTTCATATCTACGTCCACTGGGCAGATATCAAAAATCGGCAACAATCATTTCATTATAAATCGATCATAGCATATACTTTGCTGCAACCTCTGGCCCAGAACTCCCCATAGAGAGCCAGAATTCTAGGAGGAGCGAGTCAGGGCAGGCATCCTGAATCCCAGATTGGTGGACTTTGGCCGCTCAAATTGGGACCCAAACAAGATATTATACATGCAAATGACATTCTGAGGTCTATTCGAGGTTTCGTCGCGCGATAGAAGGATGTTCTGACCAAAAGACTTGTCGAAATAGGGGGGACCTTCCTAATCCGGCAATACCAGTTTTTAGATCACCGATTTCCGGCAGGGTTGCCGACCACCATCGACACACCAAAATCACGTGACCACAACACAACACCGTTTCAACTTGTTGGCTTTGGTTTGGCAATGCAAACCTGGTTGAGTCAAACCTTCCTCACCCCCACTGTACACATGCTCACTGACTCTTGCACAACATTGTATGTTGAACAATCATTGTTTGGCATTGCAAATCTTCCTACACCACGTGCCCAAGCGTGAGCAAGGGATCCTTTTGTCAAAGTGTCCAGCCTTATCTTAGGTGTATATGTGAAGACTTTAGTTATGTCTATATAGTCTAGTTGGTTATAGTGAACTTGTTTTATTTTGTGTGTTCAGCGAGAGTAGGCCACATTGCCACCAATCTATCTCCAATTGCTGGTATGATGACTCAAGGGTGATGGCTGACTCGAGTGATATGGTTGGAATATATTGGAGGCAAAACCAACGGATGGCGCTGGTCAGCTCCCAATCTGGCATCTTCCTCGCCGGATCGCCATAGAGGAGTGCCTCCTGTCCCTGAGCTGTCCCAGCTGCTACCCAGTGGTTGCCGCCCACATGGCCTATCCCCCCAAAATCCCGACCTTCCCGCAGAACAGCTC
The DNA here is from genome assembly GCA_029204085.1 of Mycena sp. CBHHK59/15. Taxonomy (NCBI): domain Eukaryota; kingdom Fungi; phylum Basidiomycota; class Agaricomycetes; order Agaricales; family Mycenaceae; genus Mycena; species Mycena sp. CBHHK59/15. Next base: position 463,978 of record JARGXW010000023.1, read on the forward strand.
CAAGTGCACTTAGGCTACCAGAATTGTCGAGATCGTAGACAACTCCTGCAGTATGGTCGCGAAATCGTAGTACAATGGAGTACATCAAATTTGTATCGATGATTTTTGTTGTTGCTGCTTGAGTAGGATTCTGTTCCCAGAGAGCCTGAAGCATTAAGAGGCAAACATCAATCTGGTCCCCGCTGAACCAGGATCGACTGAGAAATGTAGTCAGAGTAGCTTTCGGAACAAGCGACGCTGCCCCCAGAGCAGGAATTGTCCCAAACCAAGGGAGTCTCGACAGGTGTCGATGGAGGCCTCTGATAGTTCCAACAAAAGGTTTGAAGGCTGGTTGGTCCAGCCAAACGAGTGCGTCCTTCCAGGTATTGACTGCGGGAATGACTGTTGCCAAAGATCGACGATCCAGAGGGGGAAATGGTAATGGAGCCCCCCAAGCTCTATCCGAAGCGACTCCTTCCCATCCAGCCAGTGTTGTACTACCGTGGCTCTAGCACCAGCTATCAGAGTCTGCGCGGGAATGGGCATGTTCATGAGAACATCAACGCCCACAGACGGAGCAGTATCACATAGGAAGGAGAGGCTGTAGTTGTGTGTCTCCTCGAGGATGTGTGGTGGAGGGATACAGGCGATAGCCAGAACTGAAATGAGCGGGGAGGGGATGACCTGCACGTCAATGTCGGGTGGTACTTGCAATGACCTGTGCAGAGCCTCTTGCACATCCTGAGGCAGCTCCGTCAATACCAAATGGTGTTTCCTGTAGTCATTGAGGTCCACTTGAGTCATAGCCTCTAGTGAAAATGTGTTGTTCTGAGACTATTGAGATTGAAACAACATTTGTGAGATCGTCGTGCGAATCACAGGGTACAACAAGCACTCACTTCAAAATCGGGCTACTTGCTGTCGAGTCCGCGGTGTGCGTTGAGTAGTACTCTCTGGTCCCTGCAGTGATCACAAAACCGGTATTGCCAGATTAGGAATATTCCCCCCTATTTCTCTACTCTTTGCTCAGAACATTCTTCCACATACTGTAATTGATTTAGAACAAATTCATTGTTGTCGATTTTCGATATCTTCCCAGTGGACATAGATATAGAGGGATTTATAATTGCAATTGACTGTTTTAGGTACATCCGGACAGTAAATGGAAAATCTGCTACAATTATTTTCACTAGTTATCTTGTGCCACTATTTCACCCCACACAAACTTCTTGCAAAAGTTGCTGTAGGAAGTAGAAAACTGTCCTACCACTCGATGGGCATCTGTCGGAGTTTGAAATTTTCAGTGCATTGCCAACCACAGGACCGCTCATGCACGATCACGTTACACAAAGCATGTCACCACTGTGTGACGTCATTCATTTTATTTCAAGGACGACCAATACGCTACTCAACTTTCGTGGCCGGTTGGGCAGAGTGAGCCCTGCACAGACCCCAGCGACCTTTATTTCGATCTGGATTCGGAGGCTGAACAGTTTGTGTTTGCTCCATTATATCCAAGAGGGTCGATTTCCAACACAACCTCAGTGACTATCCTGAGGATGAGAGTGATGAGGAGAAAATAGATGTGTATCTCGCAGAACGGCAAGTAACTCCCCATTGCGGGTGTGCAGGGCCTAATTCTACTAGTGTTTTACGTCAGGACGCCTGGATCTGGGCATGGGCAAAGGGCGTAGGCGGCAAGTGGGCAGATTATGCAGACGAGATTATCGAAGCCTACACAGCCCATCTGGAAGGGTGGGTCTCAATCTATCTGTCTCACATTGACTCCGGTTGAGTGCGTTTGGAGCCACGAGGCAGGAGGTAACAACATCCTCAGCGAATTGTTAGATGAGGAAGAGGATGAGGACGATGACGAGGATGAGGACAAGGATGAGGACGACGACGAGGACGACGACGAGGAAAAGTAGATTTTCCTGGCTTCCTCACTGCTCTCAATGTATGCGCTGTTCAGCGTCATAATCTTCCTCCTCAGACCCTTGTTCTTCACTTCCCCGAGTTGGCAGAGAAAGAAACAACTCCACCAAGATCAAGAGAAAGATTAAAAGCAAGAGAGGATTCAATTGAGTGTCTACAGGATAAACCGACTTTACTTGCTTTGACCGTGACACTTCGACAGCACGTGAGGGTAGTTAAAATTAACACACAAGGTTCGAATTCACGTGAACACGATTAAAACAATGTGCGTGTACCTGAGCCGATCAGAACCAAGTCTGGTCGATTGTAAATTTAGAACCATAGTACGATGCGATATATACTCATAAAAATTCTAGCTGTTGCGCTGTGTAGTAAGCTGTGGCATCACGCTGCACCGCCACGCGACAACCGGTGATACCACCCGAGGCGGGTTTCTTACTCCTTGTTTGGGTTCGGGTTGCGCAGTCCAGGATGGTCACAAGAACCTTGCTGCACCTTTGGACCCAGAAATCCCCGTTGAGGGTCGGAATTTTAGGAGGAGTGATTCAAGGTAAGGCCACTGAATCCCTGATTGGCAGACTTCTACCCCTAAAATTGGGGCCCAAACGAGGTTTAATACATACAAATGGCATTTTGAGGTCAAGTGAAGGTCTTATAGGCCGATGGATCTGTCAAAAGTGTGATGTGACCGATGGTACTAGTATCCAATCGCGAAAGTCAGATGACCTTCAGACTGATCCCGCACTTTGTACCTGTTTTTAATTGTTACAAGCGATAATTGAACGTTGAACTGTTAGCCTGATTCCCGATCGTGCGAGGCCTATTTGAGACTCTTATCTTGTGTGAAAAAAAACTCACAACAAAAAATTCCCATTAAAGCCTGGGTGGTGGGGCCAGAGACGTTAAATGTGCAGTCTAAGAATTTGACCCTTTTAAATATGTGTCCAACTCAGAGCTGTCGTGGCACCATGTAAGGAGCCACGTCCCCATGCATATAATTAGAAGTACTCGGTGATTCCCTGCGGAGTTTAAAGGCTTCAGACAACGTTATTTTATAAAGAGTAGAACATGTCAATCATTACAAATATACCTGGATGCTTCAAAATTTGTGGCCGTAATTTGGATTTGAACAGTGATGACAGTGTGATGGTTGCACTGGGAGTTGGATTTTAACCACTGTGATTTGAGCGTTTGAATGGTAGTTGAATTTGAACCCCGCCAACTTTGTTTGGATTTGAAGTGTGATTTGAACGGTTGCGCTGGAAATTGATGGGAATAGGATTTGAACCCCGGCAACAGGTTGACAGCACGAGTTCGAATCCCGCCTGTTGCAATATAAGTACATTAGCATGTCTTGTAGTTTCCTCGCTTCCAATAGTACAATTAATTAATTCAAGGCCTTCGAAGTAAAGTAAAGTCGGGTTAATGAATTGAAGTAAAGTCTGTAATGGCGTTAAATTTATTTTGGGATTTTACCACCTTGTACTACAGAGTACTATGGAGTGCTACGTAGTGTGGCCATCCCAATACAGATCACTATGTAGAAGGCCCAAGACACTATGCAGCACTACAGACATATAACCCTACACTACAGGCTCTATGACTGCTATGGCTGACCACAGCTGACTACGTAGTACTCTGTAGTGTGACCAGGTTTTGCTGATGAGTGGGACCAAAGCTGACATAAATTATAATTTATATGAGGTCTCTGGCACTCATGGAGTCTACGAATGAGAGGTCTGGGCTAGGGGAGGGGAGCTATGACATGCCGATAAAGGGGGGACCGAACGATGAAGTCCAGGACAGGGCCGGAATCACCGGGACCGAAAGAGGAAATCAGATGACATCATTCAGTTTTGCTATTGTATTACCCCATCGCTCCCTGCGGATCTAATCCCATCACGCCGATCTGACAATGTCTCGGCAACCTTTTTGTACATTTATGCCGGACCGTTGCAGACAGACTAGAGCTCTGGGAAAAAATGTGGTCGTATTTGAAGCCCTCAATCAAAATTCTCAGTGTGGCTCTCAAAGACTCAAGTGGAAGCCCCCATCACTCAGGAAATACAAACAGATATATTGAGCCGACAATGCTGAATCGGAGGTTGAAAATTATCAACACATGCAGGTCCCGAGTTGAACTCCAAAATATGGTGAATGGGTCAATACAAGTGTTAAGGCTGTGAATGAATGTCAGATGCAATATTCAGATATTCAGCACGGGAATTAGTAACTTACAGACACCACGTTGAGACCTTCAGACACAATTTGGTCAAGTTTAAAAGAACAATAGTGACGACCAGCCAATATCCAAGTGCACAGGGAGTGGGTGTTTGATGTTGTAGCCTTTTGGGACTCCCGGTTAGTGATTTTCCAATACAACAATAGGGGTACTCATGACTTGGTGGTACTGGTAATATCATCATGGCAGTATGAAAGAAGTTGAAGGGATATGCTTTGTTTTGGCGAAAATAGTGCTTTGAAATCCAGTATCAGCAACCATGTCCTACGGTTTGATTGACACAAACCTCGTTCAATCTAGTGCTGTCTCTGAGGTTTTGGCTTCGATGGAGCTGTCGGAGTGGTTAATTTGCGCTTCGCCTGCGTCACAGGTGTGGTTGGATTCAAATTCTTCTGTTGGGCTGGGGTAGATGATTGATAGGGCCTGGTCCACCCTCCAGAACCATTTCTGCTAACTTTCAGCTGAGTTCTAACCCCAAAATCGAAGTGAACGGATACCTGTGGCCACGGGCTTGAGGCTTGAGGTTGATTTCCAGGGCACCCGCTTTGGTGGCCTGAAAGTACCCCGGACCGGCTGATTGGATGACAGCGGCGCAATATTTGCGCGAGCTGCCATACGATTGGCCCTTTCGAGCCGCGTCAACCTCACAAACGTATCTTCTGCTATGTACTTTTCATCTCCATCCCTGGAAACAACGGTTTTGAGGTCGACACGGGAAATGCCTGCCAGTTTGTTTCTCGCCTCTGTAGCTTCCTCCAGAGAGCCCGTATCTGCAATCGTATTGAGAGCTAAAATTTGATGCCGTGTTGCCTCGTTACGAACATCCTCTGATTGATGGCAAGTTATTCGGTCCTTACTGAAACTATTCAAAATTAACAACCCATCTAAAGAAGTGACTCGTGATATCATGACATACGGTGCCTCAGTTCCTTTACATTGCCGAAGATTGACCACTGTTTGCTGTAATGTCTTGCCTTGGGATTTGTGGGCAGTCATCGCAAATGCTGGAAGCACCGGAAGTTGAGTCCGCCGAATTGTCCTGGTTTTCTTTGAATGGTAATGGGTAAATTCAATGCTTACAGTGTCCTCGAGAGCAACCACATGATGATCTGGCAGTCCCTCGATAATTCCAGGTGACGTGTCTGGTGCCTCGAGGACACAGGAAATAGCGTGTCGCCGCCCTCTGCTGTCAAGTCTGTATCTTACACTCTTTAGAGTTCCAGCACATCCATTTACAACGCCTCCAGGGACGTCGAAATTCTGGGAAATCATTACAGGCATTCCAATGACCAGAGAAATTTTACCCAGTCGCTGATTTGTCTGTCCAGAATCCATGTGATTCAACCGTGAAATAAGTGTTTCATCCTCAATCGGCTTATTTCTTGCCATGACGTCGCTCGCATAATACCAGTGCATGGTGCGCCCTGTGGCATCTGCGAAGGCTTGAGCAGCTCTGATATTTAGTGCATCTTTTGTAGCATTGTCTGAGACTATAATCGGGGCATGCCGCCATTTATCTTCAGTCCAATCAATGTTCAAATTGGATAAAACCCGGGTATTGAGCAAAGCATAGTCCGAGTCAGTGCATCGTCCCTCTCTGAGTCTCCCAAGCAAAGCCAAAAAGCGTTCATTTTCGGGACCGCTCTGCCCCTTATTCTCCGTTAATAGTACCACAGTCTTGACGGACAGCCAGAGTAATTTGCCGAACACAACATTCTGTTTTGGTCGGGTGTCTGCATTATAAATTGCTCCAGGTTGAATGATATTGGCATACAACCTTTTCTGACCAACAGGCGGTAACTGTGAGAAATCCCCGGCGAAGAAGATGTTGATTCCCCCACATGCATCGGTATTTCCCTTTGCAATACTAAGGGCTTCACTGATATCGTTCAGCAACGCGCAACCGATCATCGAAACTTCATCTATCAACAAATAATCAACTCCTTCCCACATTGACATCAAATCCCTGCGGGCCTTACTGTTCATTCCGAATTTTGACTTTTGTCCAATATTCAGCGTTGCATGCAGTGTCATTCCTGATATATTCCGAGCTGCAACTCTGGTATAGGAAGCAAGACGAAAGCGGTGTTCCTGCGATTTTCTCGTAAAGAAATCGGTTAATGCATTTATGACTCTGGATTTCCCAGTGCCGCCGGGACCACCAAGGAACATTCGGAGAGGCTCATCTCTTTTTTCCAAACTGTGCTCAGCAATTAACCTGAAAGCTCTTGTTTGCTCAGTGTTCAATGTGTACTCTGTAATCACATCATCAATAGAAACCAGTGTGGGTGAAGACTCCTTGGGTGACTCCGGACTATCTGAAGGACCAGTATGTACCCCAGCAACATCCTGATAATGCATTGACCGAAAAGCAGAGCTGTCTTGTAGTAAATTAACTGACTCTTGAGTTTGTGAACTGTCTTGGACTGTGGTTGACTGGTTGAGCGATGCGGACTTTTTCCACCTCTCCTTCCTAAGGTCATAGCATTTTTGCCATTGATGCTCTTGAACAGGATGTTTCACCTCCACAAGCTCGTGTCTTTCTGGTTCAGAACCGCTGTCCATCGAATTTTTCGGAGCACCAGAGAACATTCCACTGACCTCGGCGGCAGTGATTGAATCTAATATGTGTGAAGCAACTTCGATGGCATGATTCGAATGCGACCGTTCGATCGATTCCAGGTGGTCAAGCAATGTGGTTTCATCCTCTTCATCAAACATATCATCACCGGCTGCCGCACTCCGTGCAATCTCTGCGGAAATTCCGGCTCTTTTGCGGTTGCTCCGGTTGGCAAAGTGGGCATCCCTACTGTCCTTACACTCGTGCAGAATCTGTATGTTGTCGACCACATCCAAAACAAATGAAGAACACTCATCCCGAAACCTCAGATACGCTTCTTGCCAGGATTGTCCTGTGCTCCGCAAATCACCTGCATGTCTTCACGGTTTGAACAGAATGAGCATGAGTCTCGCATGCTTCTCTTTAAGATCATCAACATCCCGGCGCGGCATTGCTGGACCAACTGGAACAGGGACCCTTCTGGTGACTGGGGATCTGATACGCAAGAAGTGAGTCGTGGCTTGAATGTGTTCAGGATCAAAGGCCACTTTCGGCCTCAATCGTCCAGAATATTTCAATATGTTCTCAACTTCATCGAGGTCATCCACTGAAAGATATTCCATGTTCAACTCGCCACCTGCCTCCTCTTCATTAGGGTGTTTCATAATTAAAAATTCGACCCCAACCTGAGCCCCAACTTGAGCCTCAATTTGACCCCAACTTGGCCAAAGTTGGGGCTCAAGTTGGGGACTCAATTGTGAAACACCTGCACTCCCATTTTTCCAGAAGCCAGGCTCAACTGAGCCTCAACTTCAAAACCACAACTTGAGATTTCTTCTCACAAGCAGTTAAGCAGGTTTGTCGGGAGCTGGAGTCAGGCATCGGAATGGTGGTGCTCTGAAATGTAGTTGTATTTTATGTGCCTAGCCTTGTAAATGGTTTTTGGTGGACTTGAATCATATTGTTATTTGCCTGAACTGCACTACAATTATTTCAGAGGTAGTTTGAGATGTGGCGGGAGTCAAGGTGGGAGACCGACGGCCGACAATGGAAAGATCAGAGTGGTTACATAATGATTGCGGTGGCAAAGGCCCGAGTGACCGAGATTAGCCGAAGTTGGGGCACGAAGTTGGGGCATCAAGTTGGGGTCGAAGTTGGATGTCAGATCGTGGGTATAGGCACGGTTGGATGTCAGATCGTGGGTATAGGCACAATTTGACATCCAACTTCGTTTCCCGAACTATTTGGTGCCCCAACTTGACCTCAAGTTGGCGTCCGAGTTGCGGCACAAGTTGGGGTCAAAATTCTAATTATGAAACACCCTATTCTCTTGTTCGGACTCATCATGATGCTTACGTTTTGCCGATGATTTCGAGACCTTCTCTACCTGAGCAGTAAAGTCCCAGACACACACATCTTTCAAATAATCGCCTCTACTCTGATAATCGGCCACCTGGTTTGCAGAGGGTAGCACCCGACCTGCATCATCGAAAATTAGAGTAATCTCATCAATATGTTCTTCCGCTGAGTCGCCTTCCTCAGCACCTGCCTCTGCGACGGAGTGGACAGCTGTGGAAATATTGGAGACGTCTTCAGAGTCTGGTTCAATTTGAGTATCTTCTGGATCCAACTCATCTGGCACAACCATTGGAGCCGTTTCTTGTGCGGTTTCCGCCCTTGATCGATAGCATTCTGGACTAGGATCTTCGTCATTGATGAATTTCTCGAAACTGGTCCAGTAGAGATTGCTAAATTTGTGACTGGTAAAATGGTCTTCAAAATCCATCAAGTATGATGCCACTTGCTGTGCAGATAATTCCTGCTTCGATATCATTGAGTGAGCACATTTCTGCAGTAATCGACGGGCTCTAACTGTATATTAATCGACATTCGGATCATACTCACCCAGCCTCGTGACAGCGAGTTCCAACGCTGCATAGGCAACATGTGCTTGCAGTTGAGTCTTTGTGATATAATCAGTAATATAATATAGAATGGCTTTGGCTGCAGGTCCAGAGCCAATAAATTTAATATCCATGTTGCATCGAATGGCCTCTATGATAGTCTCGTTGAAATTATTGACCAATCCATCCAGACATCTCAGTGTAATTTCACCGGTGTCAGGATCAAACACACTTATTGGCACTGTATTCGTTTCATCCAGGTCAAATCGGCACTCCTTAGGTTCGGGGGGTCCCCGCCAGTATTTATAGCACGTTGGGTGATGCGTGTGGACTTGACATTTTTTCACCAAATTATGTAGATCCTTTTCACGAGAAACAGATGCATTCTGAGTTCTATCGGAGTGGGTGGGACCTCGAGTTGAACATGGATGAACTTTACCCAGCTCTAAATCAAAATTTGGATCCGGGTCAGACAGGACACTGTTTGAAACTGTATCATCGAGGAATGCTAAGAGCCTCTTCTGAAATTCCAAGTCTCCCCCATTTGCCAGAGCCTTCTCCTTTATTTGATTTGGATTCAGTCCACCCTCGAGCCATATGAGCATATGACAGTGCAATGTTCCATGTCCTTGAGCCTCAACACATCCATAGTACACTTTTACTACCCCAAGAATGCTGCCATCCAGGTCCTCTTGCTTAGGATCATACCCCAATATTTCCGAGATGAACGCCTTCATGTAGACATTGAAGAACTGGGCAGCAACTGCAGGATCCTTGGCAATCAAGCAAGATTGGTCAAAATAGTCTGGTACAGTATCCAAGGTCAACTTGTCTAAATGTATCTCATCGCCTGCGAGAAATTTTACCAACGGGTTGTAAACATCAGCTGGATTAATTGTGAGATAGAAGCTAGGGAGACCTTTCTCTATCATTAAACCTCGAATCTGATTTCGCATTACGAGTTTGGATTGGGATGAACCTTCGACATGTGCATTGATTACATTGACCTCTTGCATCAATTTCAGCACTTGCCGCTCTTCTGCAGTGTTCGCAGTTTTGGTGTCACCGTTGGCAATGTGTTCAGACACCAAATGGACTGCTTGCAGTGAAACTGTAGCAAACTGAGCTGCAACGCGATCAAAATTCCTTCGCTTCACTTTGAAGCTGGTTCTCAACAAAACCTGCCGCCTCTGCAAGATATTGAACCCTGTGAATAAAAACGAGTAATGCCTTTGGAAGCGTCGATCGGCGAGATTGAACAGGTGTTTAATATGTGTTTTCATTGTCAGTGGAGTTTTACGTCGTTTGTCTTCACAACCACCAATTCCATACGGATACAATGTCGGGTAGATCATGGGGAACAGTGCCGGGTTGTTGAACTCATTTACTGGGTCCTTGTCATGTGGGATACCGAGATAATTGTTGCCTGGAAGGTTCATGTGTTTTATTGCAGCCTGGCGAAGTTCATTGGAAGAGGCATGTCCTTCTACATCTATCACAACAACCGATTCAAAGGGAATGGGTTTAGAAGTTGGGGGATTCGTGATTGAAGACAAGTCTGGCATATTGGTGCGAGGTTCAGTGTTCAAGTCATTGGGGCCATCGTGGTCTACTGTATTTTCCCCCTGCGGAGTGGGGACGTAAGAGGATGTTGCCGACGCAATACCAGTCGAGGGCAGAATGTGTTGGACATGGAAAGGAAGGATCGTCTTGTCAGGTTGTCCATCAAATACATGGTGATTTATTTCAACATCCTTGTAGTGTGGATTGTGGGATTTCAGCCAATCCAGTGCAGCCATGACTTTCTCCTTGCGTACTGTCAATGGTTTGGCCTTTTTCTGAAGCCATTCTTGTGTTGGAGGACTGGATCCAACAAAAATTACACAGATGGGGGTCACGACCTCTTCAATGGAGGGTGGTAATACCTTTGCAATATCAGATGGTCGTTGTGGATAAACAATAACATGGCCTCGAACACCTCTTTGGGTTATTGGAGTTGAATAGTCATCCTCTTCCTTGAGTTGGATGATCCAGCATTTTGCACGGCACCTTGCAATCATCGCTTCCTCAATTACGGTGAGATTGGTGAGCTCAGGAGGAACTGGTCCCAAAAAATTATGGTTGGCCAAAGACAAACGTGGCACCTTACCATGCTTTAAAAATGAGCAACAATTTTTACAAGTGAGAAGAATTGGATTGCCAGCTTCGTCAGAAACGATACCGTCGGGATCCACCAAAGCTTCGGCAAAGGTGCCTTTGTCAAACGGCATTGGAGGTGTGATGCAGTCTGGGTCAAGCCAAGGATCTGGTAAAGGGGTTTGTTGGTCGGCCGCTGCTATATCCGACTCGTCCACATCCATGGTATCATTTGGGACATGATTATGTTCTTTCGTAGTCCTGGTATCTGGATCAACATCCATGGACTCCGAGTCATTATCTGCTTCCATGTGCAAATCAAACTCATCCTCATCTTCCGTGATGTTCCAATCTGGCCGATTGAGGAGTTTCAAATCAAAGTCTTCTAATCCAAGCCTACGCTGATCTTTCATTAGTGTTCTACCAGAGCAACTGGCGCATACAAACCTGGACTGATATTCACCGGAAATGTGCAAATTGAAATTTTGTATCAGTTTTTCCTTCAGAGATTTGGGTACGAGTTTCGGCCACTCGCTGCACAATGCTGCTTTTTCCTGGGACCTTAGTAATTCAGTGCCATTGATCTTATCTACTCTCTTTGTTTTCAGATCTTCTGCCCTTTTTCCGTGGCGCAGACGTTTGAGATATGCCTTTAAATGTTTTCGGAGCTGGCCAACCTTATCGGCTGGGCTGAAATCAATGCTGTGCATTTCAAGAATACTTGTGCCTACAACCGATGCGAGAATAGCAATCTGGGCTGTTGCAGGATCGAAATCTGCATCTGTTAATGGCGAGAGCACGGGTGACGATAGATTTAGAAGGTTAGCACATCCTAAATGCCGATAGCCATGCTTGTGAAGCCCGCATTTGCCACCACTGACATGGGCTCCAAGTACCGCTCTGGCTTCTTTTAAGAGGTATTGATCGAGCTGCAAACCATGCAAAGCACCAAGTGCGACCAATGCCGGCCGAGGCAAATTTTCGATACGGTCAAATACTGAGTGTAACGGATTTGTTGCTCCATGTGTTGAAATTAGCAGCGCCCGCTTATCCACTAGCGCGGACTTTACCCTAGTCATGTCTGACAAACCCATGGATTCCGCTACCAGAAACATTTTAGCATCAGATAAAGTCGAAGATAAAAGAACACTATGAGCAGCATAGCTCATGTCGGCAGGCGAACTGAACGCCGAACTGAGATTATGGCAGGCTGAAAGATGGGAGAAGATCTTGGATCCATTAGGGTTCACCGCAGCACAACTACCATTCAAAATATGATATATCAAGGACTGACGACACTGTTTCAGACTCAAACCTTGTGATGGAAGGCCATGAAAGTCCAAGTGATTGTACACACTATAAGGATCACAATTCAATATATTTTGAAGGCGATCTAGTGAGAGAAAAACACTGTCTAAACTGCTCGTACATTGAGATGGACCAGATACAACTGATAACGGGGACGAGGAGCTGGCTAAAGCATTCGAAGATCTTAGTGCATTAATTTTGGGTGTCCACGTATGGGCGGATGTAGCCGATCCTGAAGGGACTACAGTAGCTGATCCCGGAGGGACTACAGACGGGTTCATAGGTTGCGAACTTCTAGCATGTTTTAGGACAGATGAGGATGACAATGCTATGGGATGGTCAGAAAGTGATATATGCTGACAAGAAGCTTGCTCACAGTTATATATCGGGAGCGGTTCGGTGCCCGACTCGAGGGCAGACGACGAAATGGCAGAGTCTATGTAGCAGTAGTGCATTGGGGCGTGAGCTATGGGCCTACGCACCTGATGGCTTCACAGCGGACATGAGACCACGGAGCACTTCGGAGCCATGAGGGAGACCGAGACCGATGAGCCATTCCCGAACACTAGAGGTCCAATCCGATCCCAGGTAGACATCCAGCTCGAGATTTTGCTGGACACAGCATTCCAGAACTGTAGTGAAAGAGCCTTGCGGACCACCGTTGATAGTGAGAGCAAATAGATCGTTGCGGCGGTTAGAGGCGATGCGATTGATAAGTGCGGCCGAGATAGCTGTCACAGGATGGCTCGACAACACTACGAGAGAGGTGTGAACACCAGCCACCAAGATTGAAGCAGACATAGAGGAAGAAGATTATGGGTGGGAGCGCAATGGGAGAGAGAAAGCGATGAGCTGACAAGAATCATGACGTGGTGTTGGCACTGTTTGGCATGATCGTCTCGGCACCGGCGGCATCTCCAATTGTTGCAAAGCGCAAGAGAATGGGTAGTGCAGGGTTCGAACTACCACCCATATTTTGAAGCTTACGCAGATTTGTGTTTGGTATTATTACGAGTACTTATGTTTACATAATACTCGTTCCTTTCATTCCTCCGAGGGGCTAAAAGTCTCCCTATTTTCCTTGTCTCCGATTTTTTAAGATAGTCTCCTTAGTGGCTGTGTCTGACTTCTTTAGTGGCTGTCCCTATACTTCGTTCACTTTTTCCTTACCCCTTTAGTGGCTGTGTGGCCTAGGGCTGTGCTGTTTTTATTTACTTCTGTCTCTTTTCCCTGGTGTAACCGTCCCATGTCGCTCATTCAGAGGGTTATAATAAGTCTAGTATATACCTCCTTCCAAGTCCCCCAGCAAATTTTCAATATTGCCCTGGACCTGCCGAAGTAAATACATGGCCTGGTCTGCCTGGGCCTCATCGAAATCACATCAATCATTTGGGTCTTCCGGGTTTGTCATGTATCACTGTATGTCTGGGTGGATTTGGGATGACCAGCTTACTAAGCAGCATAATCGGGATGATGGGAAAAAAGAGAAGTACGAGATCCTGCCGGGCGCAGCCACGGCCCTCTACCCCCCAAGTTATAAAGCGAAGATTCAAAATTTGGCGAGGCTTCTATGAAATTAGGGTGCCTACAGGACCCACTACTAAAGATAGTGGGCATATTACGTCCAACTCTCCTGACAGAAATTTGACCCTGCAACCTCTCGTAAGGACGAGATAAGTACGCTCCGAATCGTCTCAAATAAGGCTTACTCGAAAACAAGACACGCTGCCGCTTCGCTCCGGCAACCTGCACAATGAATGGGAATTCAAACCAAATGGATTGCATACTACCGAATCTTTTAATAAGTTATATTTGCTGTTTATGGTCTGACCCCCAAGGTATACACTTTGTCGCCACAGAGAAGAGATGGAGATTGATATAGATCAGTCCGAGTCACCCCGAGGCAAGAGATTCCAAGGCCCGTTTTTACAGAAGAGATCCAGAGAGTCAAGTTTGATGACTGCGGGGACTCAGACCATCGGGAGCTGAAGGGGTAGGGAAGGGAATGCAGAACCGTGCATTGTTACACAAAGAACGAGGAAGGGTGAATTTCGAGCTGTAAATACAGAAAATTCTGCTAATGCACAGCGGGCTGAAAATTAGACAGCGACAACGAAGAAGGCCTTTAAGCAAGGGAAAAAACTTTCAAGGATCCAGATGGAAAGCATTGTGAGCGTATTGCTTTTGCAATGAAAACAGATCAGAGCAGAGTCCGGATTTGAGCAGTCGAGTTTAACAGCCCAGTGATGCAAAGAAATGGGATCGGCCCGATGGAAATTGCCCAGATAGTAAATTGTGATGGAACTTCGACAGAATTTGACATGTTGACGGAGTAGGTTTGGGCCTTGAGATATACCGTCGATCGAGCCAATCCATGAATGGTTGAATCTGAGGTGGAGGGAGCAAGATGATTAATTGACAGCAGAGAATTAACAGTCAAGCCAGAAGCTTTCGAATGAGGTCAGCGGGAAACCAATGGGGAGCAGATAAAAGCAGTAACAGGAAAAGGGGAGAGGCAACAGGGAAAGGGGCGAGGAGGCTGGTCTTTTATCTACGCCATGGGGATCTGGCCGCAGCGAGAAAAATGGCGGCGCAGCGAGAGAAATAACCACGGTGCTGCGAGAATTCTGCTGCGCATGTGCCGGATTGAGGTCAGCTGAGTTGGCAATGGGAATACACTTAGTACGCCGAAAGGGCACAAGAGCAGGACAGGCAGGACGAGAGCAGAGCAGGATAACCTATTAATGGGGGCAACTGCACCACTGAGCGAGCGAGCAGAATCTTAAAGAAGGGTTAATTAATTCGAGGAGGAAAGTGGGTGAAGGGGTTCTGTTCCGACGCCGTTTCTATATGTGAAGAATCATCTGCCGGGGGATACGTGGCCCCCCGGCGTGATGAATAGAATTATGAGCAACGACTGCGATCGACTGCGTCCTGTCAGGAAAAAGCTGTGCGTGGGTCAGCTGTTTGGCCGCAAATGAACAGGCAGTGTTGAAGAGTGGAGAGAGTCGACGACAGAAGGGGTTAATCGAAGGGCAAGAACAGAGGAAAAACAAAAGGAGAATGGTTACATGGGGATATAGCACAGCCGAACGAGCAAAATCTTAAAGAACGGTTAATTAATTCTCCCTTTTCGTCTAACCCCTTCGAGGCTAGGAAGAAGGATTTCACATTGTTTTTTTTTTTTTTTTTTTTTTTGGAGCATTTGGGATAATGAAATTCAGTCTGCAGAAGCATTCAAAAAGTCATCCGCTGGGTCTACTAGAAAGTTCTAGTTAATGCCGGGAAAGTTGTCCAGGGAGGAAATGCCATTACGCACAATTACCAGAGTGTGGGACTCCAGCCTAGTAAATTTATCCTATCCCATTTCTTGAGTCATTCAATTTCAATGGCTGTATACCCACTAAAACCCCCACTGTGTAAGTCCAATCGTCTGGCAGAGCAGCTTCGTTCATTAGTAGACCACTCCATGTTCTTAGGACAAGATATTTTTTCAGCGCAAGATTACCAAATTTCATTTTATTGGTGAGGATTTGATCTCGTCCCAGTGCTGAATTCACGGATTTCAGCCATCTGTTGTGAATCTCAATGTCTGTAATGTTACGGTGTGGGTTCTTCAGAACCTTATCGTTCCGGATCTTCCAGATCGTGTGCCAGGCCGTAGATACCAGAATGGCAAATAATTGTCCCATAGCAGGGATAATTTTCCCATTTGAGTGTTTGAATTTAACAAGGTTACAACCGAGGACAAGGCCCCAGCTGAGGGAGGGCCACATGGGGTATTTCGTGGCCCAGAGTTTCTTGGTCAGTCCCCAAATTAATTTTGCGCCCGATGCATCACACTCCATTGCTATGTGCTCAAGGTTTTCGGGGATGCCACATGTGTGACAAACAGAAAATTTTTCAAGATTATTCATGTGTGTCCAAAAGTCAGAAAATGTTGTGAATCGACTTCCAGAATAATTCACGGTGGGTTCGTCTCAAATTTGTGGAACGTATAGAGTTCCAAATCATTTCGTCTGTTGGAGCGTACTCAGAAATTTCATATATGGAGCATTGGATGCGGTCTAGGTTGATGAAAGTTGCCTTTCTAAAAGGTTCAGAGTGGTTGCCTTTGATAATTTTTGTAAAGATCCGTTGTGAGCCTTGTGAGATTAGAATTCCAGGACAGCTGAACATTAAATCAATTTGGGTATCAACCTCGAGTGGAGGGCATATATCAGTGTCCAAATTTAAGGTGACAGGAAAAGTGTCTGTTGTTTGCTTGAATTGTGTTTGTGCAACCCGCTCGTTCAGCACTGCAAAAACCGCTTTAAAGAGGGGGAAATTAGGGTCTAACATGTTATTTTCAGATTTTGTTCGCTCCTTAATCAGTGTTTTGAGCAAAAAGTCGGATGGGGAGCATAGCAGTAATGGGGCATTATTTGGAATTTTCTGGAACAAGGAGAGTGCAGCTCCCAATATTCCGGATTTAAAGTTCATTTTTATCGTTGGGTTGTCAAATGTGAGATGTACAGTTGTGTCTTCCTCGAAGTCATCTGAAACAATTTTGAATCTTGCCATAATTTGAGGGTCATACTGACCAGTCCGCATGACCTTGATATGCACAAAAGCGGTTGTTAAATTTGGGGGTGGTTCAAGTTGGCCTTGTCGTCTTGCAGCAATCTCATGCATTGAATCGTCCCCAGCAAAGATGCGGAAGCCATTTTCGGCACTAGACACTCTGAAGTTCGGATCATAGGTCATTGGTTGATCAATTTCAACTTGTTGCAGATTTGCATCCAATTCCACTGCTGTCAGTTTTATATCATCGCAAAGGTCAGTCATAGGAGCCAGTGGATTCCACTTTGGCATAATACAGTCTATCAATATCTGTGCAGTGTCAATGCATTTGCCTGGGTGTTCGCAACCAAGTTCATTTCGATCCCTATTACAAGGTGGACATCCACAATTTTTCCGTCCAATGCCACTAGGGCTTATAGTGTGTGGCCGCCTAGGCACCGTAGTTTTTCTGTTCGCAATTAGCAATGCATCCCGAAGTGTGCGAACTCCGTGAATATTTCGGAGGCAGGTTGCAGCACCACGAAGGCAGGCATTTCTGTAAGTTGGATCCCGTACAGCAGGGTGTTTCCATATTGGCATGTCGAGTTGCACTTCACGGTCAATCGAGAGTGCTGTAAATTTCAGGTTGAATTCCTGAGCTGCAGAGATCATGCGCTTGAGGTCGTCAGGAAATTTGTTTGATCTAGGTATCGGGAAATGTATATCATTCACAAAAATGTTCATGATTTGACCGGGCCTAATGTTTAGGTAGCTAGTCTCCAAGTATTTTCGGAGTATGTAGTCGACAAAATAGCACCACAGTGCTCGATCCTCTCCTTGCACAAGGTAGCATTGAAGATTCCAAAGATCAATGGCTTTGTTACGAGAGTCGATGTCCAAAATTGCTTTGCCTCCTCGATTGACTGGTAGGATCATTGCTTCCAGTGAAACTCTGGCTGTTTTTCCTTCCCATAGGAAGGAGCGTATCAATTTTTCAAGTGTGTCTTCAATGTCTTTCAGCATTCCTTGGACTCTGGTGAGATATTGTGTTCGACCTCCAATCACCATACTGATGATGTGGTGCTTCCCTTCTAGAGAAGGGTTTGTTGCTTGCCAACGCATGAGGTCTGCATTAATTTTTTCGAGGACTAAAGGCCATGGTGTGGTATAAGGGATGTCATTTCCGATCCAAGCACCTAACATCCGGCAGCTTTCGCCATCAGGTACAATTCTAACAGTTCGGTCAATGTCGCCGATCAGGGACTGATTGTTAATTCGTCTTTCTGTGATGACTTTCTGGCGATAGGAGGCCCTCCCAAAGGGGAGAAGCACAGTTTTATGTTCGTTGAATTTTGCGGTAGAGGCACCACACCAGAGGCGTAGAATACCCCACAGAGTCTTCATGGAGTCAGTGGATTTCAAGTAGATTGTTGTGTCATCAAAAAGTGAGACCACAAGATTTTTATTGGTTCCAGGAATGATGACTCCCTCAATATCAGATTTCCGCAGTAGACATGCAAGAGGCTCAATAGCCAGATTGAATAATAAACAGGAGAGGGGGTCACCTTGTCTCACTCCCCTGGTCACAACATATGGTTTGCTGACTTCACCGTTGATCATAACTACGGTTTTGGCATCAGTATATAAGCTTTTGATTGTCTTTGAAAATTTGGGAGGGAATCTCATATGGTCTAGAACACGGAGAAGGTAGTTATGGTTAATTCGATCATATGCCTTCTCTTGATCGAGGGCGATAAGTACCCCATCTTCTTCTGCGACTTCAGCATAGTTAAGCAGGAATTTCGCTAATTTGACTTGGTCCTCAATTTTCCGCCCTTTCATGAAGCCAGCTTGGTCAGGTCTTATCAGAGATGGGGCAACATCCATTAAGCGCATAGAATAGGCCTTTGTAATAAGCTTGTAGTCTGTGTTTAAGGGCGTAATTGGCCTGTAGTTGCTAATAAGGCCTGTGTCTCCTTTTTTGAACACCGGGCATAACCAGCCCATGTTGAAGTTGCATCCATCTGATAATCCATAGTCTTCGATATCACGGGATAAGTCTGCCAGGAAGCCCAAGATATTGAAAGCCCCTCCCGGTTTGTCTTTAGACTTTTTGTATTCAATGTCCAGGGCTTTGAAAAATTCGTAATGGATGCCATTGACTCCTGGAGCTTTGCCGTTGCTAGACAGTTTAAGAGCATTTCGTAAATCATCTTCAGTCAGATACTGGTTCATTTCATTGTGTTCGTGTTGAGATAACCGAACATCACATTTTTCTAGCACTTCCTCAGTGCACATCATTCGACCGTAGTCGTCCTCGGGGACATCAACGAGTTGTGTAGCCTCATGGTAGTCACAGGCCATTTCCGTCATTTGTTTCGGTCGAGTTTCAAAGCGGGGAACAGTTGAGTCAGTATCTGTTCTCTTGAATTCGTTTATGGTGCTTCTCAGATGGTACTCCTTCGTGGAGCGAGTCCAATGACGAGTCTTCAAACTTTCGCCTTCAATGTCGTATTGAGCTTCAGACTGTGCCTTTTGACGATCAGCTTCTACTTTGAGATAGGTTTCAATCTTTTCTTCGAGATGCAAAATTGCAAGATGCTTATCCTCAGTAGGCATGTCTATGTCATTGAGCACGAGGTGCTTCTGTGTTGTCCAGGTGCGAATTTGGCGGGATCTCTCCTTTACCAAGCGAGAGCATTTTTTACCTTCTGTGGTAATGTCATCCTTGAACTTGTGCCATAGGGTTTGGATGTTATTTTGGCTTTCCCGGTCTGTACGGCTCAGTTCCTCACGGTCTTCAGCAAGTTTCTGTGATCGTGCACTAAGATATTTCATAAATCGCGGAGTTTTGAGAAGATAGACAGGTAGGTTCCAGATTCCGGGCCCATATTCCTCCTCTGCTCGGCATGTCAATTGGACGGAAACCAAGTGATGATCACTGGAGATTAAACTGGGTTCAATTGACCAGTTTCGATATCGTTTAAAACGGTCTACCGGTACATAGATTCAGTGAAGACGTGAACCAGGCACATGCGTCTGGTTTATAGTAGCATTTGTGCGCTTCTGGAAGCAAGTGTATTCCCGTGAATCGGGAAATGTTGTTCGCCAACCGTCTTGCATGCGGAAGAGGGCTTTGAGGCATAGGAAACTCTGAGGAATCAGCTCTTCTTTGTTCCATGTTCGATCTTTAATATTTTCAACAAAATTCCAGTCCCCTAGTGTTTCGGTTGGGAGTGGGAGTTCTGGATTGTCAAGGTAACAGTACCATAATTGTGCCCACATCCTCTCTCTTTCCTGAGGTGTATTGGGGGCGTATATGTTCAGAATGTTAATAGTTTCTCCTCTATGTGATGGGATCACAAGTAAGATTGCATGGCCCTCAATGAGGACATACTCTTTTACGTTTTCAGTGTCAACATATTTTTTATTCAGAAGAAAGCCGACTCCAGCTGTTGAGTCAGGTTTCATTGGGTGTCCCGAGTTGAACAGTTTGAACCATTTTCCGTAAATGTTGTTGAACTGGCTAGCAGCAATATTATTCATGTGTAATTCTTGCAAGGCACGGACACCTATCCTTTTTTCATCAACGGTCTTCTTCATATAAGTGAATTTGTGGCCTGTGCTGGCCATGGATTTATTTTTGTCTCTGCCATTTATATTTTGAGAGGCAATGGTTACATTTTCGCATTGAACATTCTACGTATAGAAACCATTCAATCTGTCAGCAAGGTAGTCTTCTTTTCATTTGCTTTTCAAATGAAAAGAAGACAAGCAACCCGTGGTTTCGACGAAGTGATTAGGCATGTGTGAGGCCGCGAGACGAGCGCCACCATGGTGGTGGGCGCCTTTTGTTCCTATTTTAGGGATCTGGCACGTTCGCCTCCGTCTAGACGATCCAATCGTCTGACCCAAGATCAGGTGCTCCCTCCCGGCAGACCAGCATGGTGGGGGCGCGTTTTGCAGCTGTAACCAATATGCACTGCCACTGCCATGAACACGTAATATGTGCTTACACAATTTCGGCCCGTGTCCTCGTCATTCTCGTGATTACTCATCCTCAGGCCGCTGAGGCTGTCTGCGAGCAGTTCGTGCCTCTCATTCTATGGAGTGCAGTGCTTTCCGCAGCGTTCCTTGGGAACCAGACTTTGCCGCGAGGCGCGCGTTCCCTGAACTTGACTTAAAACTTTGAATCTCACCCTGGTACTGGCACTTTATCCACCATTTCCCTCTCTAAACTCGGAAACCACGTCCCCCGAACCATGAAGGTCATCCTCACTGGCACCACGGGCTTCATCGGCAGTGAAGTCCTCGCCCAATGTCGCCAAAACCCCGCCATCACCTCCATCATTGCGCTCTCGCGCCGCCCGCTCGCCGCCGACATCACTGCCGACCCCAAGGTCCAGACGGTCCTCATGAAGGACTTCAAGAAATATCCCGATGCGCTGGTGCAGCAGCTCGCCGGCGCGGACGCATGCATCTGGTATTCGCTTCTTGTCTTCTTATCTTTCTGCAGCTAATGAAAAACATAAGGTGCATGGGCACGACGGCCGCCATCCCCGAGCTTGAGATCGACTACCCTCTCGCGTTCGTGCGCGCGTTTGCGCCGACGATCTCCGCGCGCCAATCACCGACGCCGTTCCGCTACCTGCACCTTAGCGGCGCCCTCGTCGAGCAGGACCAGGCGAAGCCGCTGTGGTTTTTGTCCCAGAGGCGGAAGACCAAGGTCCGTTCTCCCCCTCACCTTCATATAGATATATTAATTGTTTACGTAGGGTAGAGCGGAGAGCGCGTTGCTCGCCTTCGCGCAGGAAGCCGCACACAACGGGCGCTGGGAGACGAACATCGTGAAGCCGGAGATGGTGATGCAGAAGACCGGCGACGTATTCAAGCGCTCGCTGAGCGCGGTGGGGGTGTTTGATTCGGTGGTCGTGGGCGAGCTGGCTGCTGCGATGATCGATATCGTGCGCAGGGGTAGCGAGGAGAAGGTGACGCTGAATGCGGAGCTGGTGAGGAGGGGGCGGGCGGTGTTAGAGGGCGAATGACGGAGGAGGGCTTGGAATCGCTGCGGTCAAGTTCCAAGGTCAATGGTGTAGGTGGATTTTGACAGCGGATTTCTATGGCGTTAGTTCCTGCCATAAATTCTTGGGTATCTTTCTGGTACTCTAATAATGTTTACGGCTGTACGTGTCATAATGTTACTATCACAGACGGGGAGCCTGGCCACTCAGCATCTAGAGGCTTCAGGAGACATTTGTGCATAATTTTCCTAGTTGGAGCATAGAATAGTCACTCAGACGCAGGTCTGGACAAATTTCGTGGCGAGGTGACATGTTGATTATAAGTGGTGGGCCATCTGTTGCCGTGATTGCCGGCTGCCGTTAGACCGGTAACCGTTCTGTCTACTGGAGAGGCAAGCTCGTCGGTAGACTAGTCTCGTTGCCAGACGTTCTGGAGGGAGAAGACAGAGGAGCGTGGACCACTGGGAAAGTGCTCCCTGCCATTCCACCCTCTCTGTCATCTCAAGGCCTCCCCGTGTCCTCCTTACACTCTTACTATTGCATCTCAATGAACGCAATCCCTCTGTTTCTCTCTCCTTCCGTGGCTATCATATATCAAGACCACGACACTCATGCTCATATCAAGTCGCGCAGTCCACGTTTGTTGTTTGTCGGGAGTCAAATGGAAGTCAAATTGCATGCTTGGCCGGACACTCAGGATCAAATTGCATGACACTTCAAACAATCTGTCTTCTTGTTTTTCTCTGCAGTTGTCTCTTCTGTTCTGGGTATGTTCTGCTGGCCCCGTATTCTTTGCCATCATTGCGTTTGATCTCCTAAGTCGGACTGGTCCAAATCTTCAAATCTGCCTTCGTTAATGGTCCTCCGACTTTCCTGCATCGATGTACATCAAAGCCTTGTTAGTGGCACCACCTGTCCTTAGGATCTCCTCGAGCCATGTGAAGCTGGCTAACGACGACAAGTTTGTACATGCCCACGTAAGGATTATTCTACTGAGGAACCCGGCTTTCAATGGAAATCCCTTCCAAAAATTTGCACAGGACAAACTGAATCTTAGTCCCGCAGTACAGGTGTATGCCCTCAAACTAATCTGACCGCTTTCCCCGCGACTGCGAGCAAGTCATGACCAAGAGTCTGGAGACAAGACAGGAAATTCGGCTATGGAGCAATCTCGGGGCATCAATATGAGAATCTCGCTCATGAACCTGTTCCCCCAGAAATTTTAACTCTCTTTCGTCCTAGATGCGGCAATATCCTCCGATGATGGCGTCGTGAGGAAGCCCTGTGTCATTTTGCCGCCGGAGATCGTCTCTCACATATTTCGATACTGTCTTCCGGAGGAGGAAGAGCGAGTTCTGGTTGGTCCTTCGGCTGTACCTCTCGTCCTCCCCAGTGTTTGTTCTCAATGACGCGCCGTTGTGGCGGAACTGTGGACCGCAGTCCAGGTCGCGTCTCGCAGAGACGTTTCCTTGGAGCTCTTCAAGTGCTGGCTCTCCCGGACCGGCAGTAGGCCCTTCTCCGTGCATCTCTCATTCCAGCCATGGTGAGGCCCGCAGCACACGTGGAACTTCATTGATGCACTCGCGGTGCATTCCGAACAGTGGCAGGATATTGACCTCTGTCTGCCGCGGCGAACCCTGCCACGATATCAACTTCGCCTCGATGGTGCGTTCCCCGCCCTGCGGCGACTTTCCGTGGAACTCCGAGACTACGGGTACACGGAACGCGAAGAATGGGAGCACTATCTGGTAGCCAATTTCAGTGACGCTCCCTTCTTGAAGGAGGCCAAGCTTGTGGGCTGGAATCAGATTGCTGAGGTGGATCTCCCTTGGTCCCAGCTAACCACCGTCGAACTTGTTTACTGCTACATTTCCGCAGAGTCTCACCTCCTTGCCGAAGGGGACGGGTCTCTCGCCATATTTCATCTATGTCCCAGCACGGTGAACCAGATCAGATGGGATCCGACGTCTTTCCTCGACAACTATTTAACTATTCACCCACGTCTACGCCGCCTTTGCCTATGTCCCGAAATGATCGACATCTGGCAGTACTGCGGATTTCCCGGCCTACAACACCTTCGACTCCCGTGCGCACCAGACACTGAACCGTTCTACCTTCACCGTTTCCTCTCCAGGTCGTCTCATCATGCATGGGTGAACGGAACGTAGCAGCGGGGGGAGCAGATTAAAACGCAAGCGTCAGCAAAGTGCTTCATTCCATGAACTACATAAGTGTTTAACAGAGCGCACTGCTACATCCCCATATATCTGTGCCCAAATCCACGCTCAACGTACACCCCGCCGAACGTATACGCCAAAGCGCGGTTGGCACTGGCTATAACTCTCTCGTGCGCGGCGACCTCCCCGTTCTGACCAAATATGATAGTCAGCGAGCTACAGAGGATAATTGGTGTAATCGAGGCTCACGGTTCGTTGGGACGCGACCTGTGCCCACTTCTCGTTCTCTTCTCCGAGCGCTGCAGCAACGACATACAATCAGTTCGAAATCTTGGAATCGTGGAAAGAATCACTATACGCACCAAGCATCTCATCCGGCTGAGCTGCAACCTGCCTGAGCTCAGCGAGCTTCGCTCCCATATTCGGAGGAAGGTTCCACCGCATTTGAATGGCGTTGTTTCCAGGGCGCTTGAGCTTGAGAAAGAAGTAGCGGCTGTCGTAGAAGCACAGAGTAGACCCGCGCTCGATGCACCACCCCTCGTCAAACTCCTGGCACACCTGTGAAGGGAACCAAGAGGCTCAACGACACCGAATTACGCAAAGCGTAGGAAGTGGACCTTGTTCAGTGGATGGTCTTTCGCCTCTGCGTCGCCGTCGAGAATGGCGCCGAAGGCACCCTTGAAAAGGTAGATGTGGGTCTTGCCCTGTCCAAAGAGGATCCCCATGATATTTTGGTCGAAATTCGGAATCCCTTGCTTGAGTTCTGTAAGCCCCTCGATGAAGTACATAGCCAGGTTGGCACTCCATGCGCCCTCGTTCTTGCCCTTGACAAAGTAGTGGCTTGGGTCTGCATCATCCGGAAAGGAGACGAAGTTTGCAGCAATCTTGCCGTTTGCGCCAGAAAGATGATCCAAAATGCCTTTCTCTAGCGAAGCATTGAAATGGTCTATATCCCGTAACTATCAGTGAGGATCTAAGCTATCATCGAATCACTAACAATCGCCCGTAGCGATGTTGAAATCAACCCAGTTCTCGAGTGTCTTGCCCATGCTATGAATTTAATCAGGGCACGAAAATAAAGTGGATAATAGAACGTGCCTTATCCATGAAGTCATGCTAACGTTCAGTTCCGAGTTCGCGTGCTTCGTGAACGAGGCGGACATGTTCTCCACGATATGACGCCGGCCGCACCCAAGATAGTACGAGTCGGGCGAGGATCCCATCACCACCAGAATATTCGGGCTCGTCATGATGTAACGGGGTCAGATAGCTGATAGCCAAGTCTCCTAGTTTGGAGGCTTTATTGGACAGATAAGCGCCCATACTTCAACCATGTGATTGCTAGGGCGTGATCAAATTCCTTGCACGTCGGAATAGCGGTGAGAGTGCGGTGGTGCTCGTGCAGCGCTGCCTCATGTTGCAAACTTGAATGACATGTCGTGGCGCGAGCGGCTATCGTGCACTGCCAGTGTCAAGGCCAGTGCATTAGGCAGATGCAGCCCGCACTGCCACTTGGGCATCCGTAGGCTTCCGGAACCTGGAGTCCGATGAGCCGGAAGCACGTCTCTGAGGGCTTTTTTCTGATGTGATTCAAAGGCTCGAAATAGGGTGTTTCATAATTAAAAATCTGAGCCCCAACTTGTGCCCCAACTTCGACCCCAACTTGAGGTCAAGTTGGGGCACGAAATAGATCGGGGCACCAAGTTGGATGTCAGATCGTGGTCCGGACCACGATCTGACGTCCAACTTCGACCCCAACTTGGTGCCCCAACTTGAACTGGCCGATTTGCTCCATCCCCCGTCCTTCCCGGTCGCAAAATGTGACAAAGTTGTGACCCAAGTTGGGGCCAAGTTGGGGTCGAAATCGGGGTCGAAGTTGGGGTCAAAAATCTAATTATGAAACACCCTAATGTGTAGATGTGGCTGTGCAGGCATTATCGCGGCTTATCTTATCGCCCACTCCCCACGGTCCTCCGAGTGTCAATGGAAACAGAGGACTTAGAGAACAGGTAGAGTCACAAATTATGTATCAACCTATGAAAAGATATGGATCCTGCGAAAGATAAGGGACAATGTTATGGATGCGGCAACACGAGGTCTGCGTGTTGAGCAACAAAGGGAAAAAATGTGTCAAGCTTCAATTTCGAGGTGCGGATCGGAGGCGAGGAGAAGTAGAAGTAGACACCGCAGCCGTTGGACGAATGTTCATCTCACACAAATTCGAAAATAAACACTCCGAATCGGGCAGAATCGTGGTAAGCGCCCGGGGCGCTTATGTGGTGGTGGAGAAGTGTGCGGGTCCCCTGCACCCATCCGATCCAAGACCTCCGCGCCAGCAAGAACGGCAAGGGGTAGGTATGCTCACCCGCCCGCAAGCCCCTTCCCCAGCTCCGTGCGGACCAATCGCGCTATCCTCCCATCCGAGGGGTCCCCATCGTCCCGACGTCCTTGCCGCCACTTGCTGCCCTGCTAATCACCCTGCCCCGCCCCACCACCCGGAGCGCCTTCTCGCCACACCGCCCGCGCACGAAAAGCGGGAGGATCACCATGCACACGAGTGCAGGGGCAGCAGTACGGCGCAGCGGACGGAGACGCTGGTTTCTTCGATCTGACGCAGTGGGCTATCCGATAACGCGCGACGTGCGTGCGCGTGGGGAGGTTCAAGGCCGAGCGGCGGGCGCGGGGGCAGGTGGCGGGTATTCGGCACAGACATGGTGGGTGGGGAGCACTGGCAACGGCGAGGAGGGAGGAGGACGCCGTGTCGTCGAGGGGGAAGCTGCGCATGGGCGATGTCATATATAGCAAGCGCCTGGGGCCCGGCAGCCGAGTGAGATGATGCAGCGACGGAGGGACGTGACCGAAGGGCGCTCCCAGAACATGGGCGGCGGGTGTGGGAACCCGGCTGAGGGAGGTGATGGAACGATCGCGAAGGGCAAGCGGTCTCGGTGCGGCACCTCGAGGGGGGTGAGCCCGCGCTGCGGTCGCCATGTCGGGAAGGCTCATGGAAGGGAGGAGAACGCCGGATGAGCATTTCAAGTAGCGATGTGGTGCTCGTGATACTAATGGCGTGGGCTGCTGATCCCGCCAAATATCGCTGCGGCGTTCGCTGATCCTCCTCGCGCACATCGGCCAATCTTCCGCAGACCCACGGGCGACATTAATGGGTGGAAGCGTGGAGAGGAGAAAAAGGGAGGAGAGACGTGATCCTGGGAGGAGGATCAGCGTACGAATGATAAGAAACCAGAGGCGCACACCTCAGATCCTCGTAAAGGCCTTCGTGACACCAGACGTCTTGGCCGTGACGTCTGCAGGGTTGACCGTCTTCACTCTGGTCGCCACGGGAGACAACGCAGTAGTCCCGTCCATCGCAGCTCACATCCTCCTATACGCCCCTCTTTCCCGCAATTCCCTCGGCCGTCCTCGGGCCCTCGATCCGGTAGCGTCGCGGCTCTCGCGTCTGCAGCCGGGACGTCGTACTACGCGCGAGCGAGAGCTGGCATAACTGACTTGTCACGCCCTAGTCACGCAAGAAATTCAAAGAACCCCGTGATGTAGAACGGCCGCCGCATGGTGTTGTTTGCACTTAGCGACAATTGGAGGACCCTGTCGTGGGGGCTATCGCGCTCTAAGCCGTCGTCCGAGTCGACGACGAGTTCAAGAGAGAAAAGATGGTTGTGTTTGTCTGTTTGCTCCAATCATAACAGCACCATAGAATCGACTTCTAGACCCCGACTGTCGATGGTCATTCCACTCCTTATGTCTCTTCAAACCTTACGCGTTAATGCGCACAAACAGGGTCACAGTAGCAGATAATATTTGCTAGTAACACGAGAGTGTTCGTATCAGAAAAGTCCCATTCCTCAGGCAAAAATCGTGAAGCGCCCGCTAGATGCAAGAACCCAATCAAGATTGCTGCCAAAGCCACACGTCAACATCGCTGGGACACATCGGAGGAGATAGTACGCACGTCGCATTCACAGCGTACAACACATAGTCGTTGCTGTAAGTATATCCGTCAACCTCCGCATCAAACTCCATTCGAGCGCGCGGGTCTCACCTGGGCTTCAGAACGGGGAACTTGTGCGTGAGTTTCCCCGGCGCAGGGTCAACGTTCTCCGCGACGATGTCCTTGAGGTCGAACGCCTGCGAGATGTTCATCAGGAACAGCGTCCAGGTCGGCGGGTCGTGCGGCTCCACGGTCCAGAGGATGTCCGTGACCTGGCCCGAGTGCGGGTTCGTCGGAGGACTCAGCTTGAGCGCGGACGCCGCCAGAGGAAGCGCAATCGTCAGAATGCTAATTTTGCGTCAGGCACGATGAATGCGAATAGCGGGGGAAAAGGATGACCTCGGAATAAAACGCATGGGGAAGAGACTGGTTGTTCTGAGGACGTGTTTCGTGGTATAAATAGAGAAACCGGGATTTCGTTCGGAAAAATTTGCCTTTATCCACGTTAACAAAGACCCGGCGCGAAGGTCGTGGCTTGATGAATTGGGAGAAAATGTGTCTTGGCGCTGTGACGAAGGCATGGTGCACAAGCTGTGTTTGATAGTCGAGCATGTGAGATGGTAGAACTCAATTGGTAACGGCAAATCTTCAACGAAGCTACGGGGAAACTGTCCAACTTCGACTTCTGAGCTGAGGCCGTCCCCTGACGCCAAGTCGTTCAAGATGATTGCTAATCCAGAGTAGCCCGTGCTGCCCACGAAGAGCCCCCTACTCACGCACCACAGTGCTCCACCTGGGCCATGGGAAATAGGCACATAGGTAGCCAGCTAGTCCCCAATAAACGATGGTCTTAGAGCTTGAAAGCTGAAGGGACGAAAGGAGGAACGAGTCTGACAAATCATTGAAACGTGTGGAAAAGGTGTGATCCGACGCCAAGCAAGACATAACAATCCTGACAGATGCTTAATGGAGCCAAGCGTAACCCGGAGCATTTTTCCATTCTATGCATGGACGGAAGAAATGCTCCGGGTTACAACAAAGCTGGACAGTGGCCACTGTCCAGCTTTGTCGCTCTCATCGCACTCTGTCGGTCCTCAACCTGTTTCTGAAACTTCGGCTGAGTTCAAACTTCTGGTCAAGCTCGTGGTTGCCATTGTGTGCCCGTTTTTATCCCAGCTCGGACTAAGCTCCGACTTGTCCCTTCAAAATCCACCTCACATTGCAGGACACATCCGTCTTGGGGACACCATGCCGACTACACGCCCCTGCGTAATTCTTGGTCATCCAAGAATCCAAAGATATTCCTTCCTAGTCATCACCTTCCGTCTCTTGCGGATTTGGTGCACCCGTAAGGAATCGAAATGCCGTCGCCCTTCTTTGGAGCACAGGTTAATCCGATCTACGCCCGCCAGAATAGACTTCGCTGCTGATGGATGACCTAGCCTTTCTCCTTCACACAACGTAACCTACACTGGTTGAACATTTCAAGTTTTGCACTGAAAATTTTGGTGAAAAATGTTTTGAATTTCACTGGTTGAGCATTTCAATTTTTTCACCTTCTTTTTCAGTGAAAAATGTTGTTTATTTTTCAGACATTTTTCACTGAAAAAGAAGGTGAAAATTTTAAAACTTTTTCAGCACTTTCTCAATTCAAGGTGAAAAATTCGAAATAAAATAAGAAAGTGATGAAAATGTTTTGAAAATTTCACCTGCTTCTTCAGTGAAAAATGTGTGAAAAATAAACGACATTTTTCACTGAAAAAGAAGGTGAAAATTTTGAAATGTTCAACCAGTGTTTTACAGTAATTTTTCGCCAAAAAAGTAGGTGAAAAACTTGAAACATTTTGGTGACCTTTTTGAACCTTGTGAAAATTTTCTGAAAAAGTGCTGAAAAAGTTTTGAAGTTCAAAAAATTCATGAAGAAGTTACAAGTTTTTCACTTGGTTTTTCACTGAAAAATTGCTGTAAAATTCAAAACATTTTTCACCAGTTTTTTCACTCAAAAACTTGAAGCCTTCAACCAGTGCTAGGTCCCGGAAAACAGGCGGACAGTCAAATATCAACATAGATGGTCGGGTCTCCCGCTACTTCTCCCATTTGCATCAGGAAAAACCTCTTTTCAGAATCTGGCCAAATTGGGCCAATTCTGCCAAATGCTGCTAACACTGGTTAAACATTTCAAAGTTTTCACCTTCTTTTTCAGTGAAAAATGTCGTTTATTTTTCACACATTTTTCACTGAAAAAGCAGGTGAAAATTTCAAAACATTTTCATCACTTTCTTATTTTATTTCGAATTCTTCACCTTGAATTGAGAAAGTGCTGAAAATGTTTTAAAATTTTCACCTTCTTTTTCAGTGAAAAATGTCTGAAAAGTAAACAACATTTTTCACTGAAAAAGAAGGTGAAAAAATTGAAATGCTCAACCAGTGTAAGCGATCCAAATGATCCAAATGATCGCTAAATTCTCCCAATTGGGGAGGATTTAAGCGACCGTCCCCAAATTTAGCCTGAATTGAAGAAGATGTGTAAGGTCCTGCAGGATGTGTGCCAGTATGGCCCATACTACGGATGATCAAATGAATATATTCACATTGCTTACATTACTGACATGTATACATACAGAAAATAATGATTATGAATTAACGGTAGACGAAGGGCTGCAGCAGGGCCTATGTGGCATATGGGTCTCACTTACCTCTGCCACTTACCTCTGCCACGTGCGGCTGTGGTGAATGTCCCTGTCCCATCTGTCTGTGATGTCTGTGTGCACACGCTGGCTCACGGCAGTCCAGAGGATGCCCACGCACCAGCCGTTGCCTAGCTAAGCAATACCAAACACGACCTCATGTCGACGAGGCTGAGTGTGTGTTGCTTCACTGCATGCTTCGGGAACAGCAACGGGTCGGAGGCATGCGACGTGGGCGAGATGGAGTGTCAGCGGGTTCCTGAGGCAGCATGTGGGAGAGTTGACACCAAGCCTTGACTTGGCGCGGAAAGGCGCAAGGCAATTCAAAGTCCGACATCAAAGATCAGTGGATCATATGCCAGCTGTACAGCTGATGCAAACAGCCGTCACGTTGGACACAAACCACCACCTTCAAGCACCTCCCCCCGCTCTTACTCATGTATCCGTTGCCCCAGTGATGTTCCCCCCACACCGCAGCATATCACCACCATGCCCAAGCAGTCTGATCTAGCCCCCTGGTCCCCTGGCCCAGGCTTCGAAGTGATGTCCCCCGCAGTCGTATTTCCATGCGCTAAGTTTTGAAATCGTTTAAGTCCTCTTCCATCTCTTTGTCGTGCACTACTGACTCAGTTTATCACCCAAGCTTAATTCCGTGTGCACAATGATTGCGGTCGTGTTTTCTGATCCTGCAGCTGCCCCCACATTGCTGGTCCATGACTAAGTCACCTCACTTGAAGCCTTGTCCTGACGCTCGTGTGACAGTTAGTCGGCCACAGTATGGGTGGTCGTGCATGCTTGCACCCAGCTCCTGGAGCATAAATTCCAGATATCGGGTGTCGCAGTCCTAGACATCGTCGAAGGTACACTATTTTCCTCGTCGCTCTTCACTCATTCACCTGCCGTCACCAGGGTCTGCAATGGAGGTGCTCCCGCACATGCACAACCTCCTCAATGCATGCCCTGACGGCTTCGACTCCTCCGAGGCCGTGATCGAGTGGCAGTGCACGCGCTTCCTCCCTGCCCTCGACGTGCGCTAACCGCTTGCCCTGGATAGCGTCAAGACCAAGACGATCCGCAACGCCAACTCTGCGCACTTATCCATCCCGGCGATCATCGTTCCCGCCGCAACGCCCTCCCCCGACTGCGCCACATACCAGTGGCGCACGCCACTGCGCTCGACGGCGCCATACTGGCCAAGTACGCACATCCACCCCCACTCCTCCGTGCAGTGACTGACATTCCCTGTGTGCTAGACTGGCTCACCGGCCTCTCCGGTGCCTTCCTCGCAGCGTGCACTGCACGCCTCCTCCTGCTCGCCTTCAACGGCGGCGCTCTGTGAAAATGGTCCTTGTGCTAACCTTCTTGCGCTCATGCCCGGCCTCTGTGGGGAGCTACTCGTCCTGCCCATCCAGCCTCTGTTCACTAACATTTCTGTCACCATCAACTGGTGCAGACTTATAGGTGTGCGCTTTGTATCATCATTTACCTTCACTGATGTTTTATGCAGGGCCACTCAACAGCATCTACTCTTCTATATTCTTACCTGGTAAGTTTTCGTTGCAACTAGTTTCATCAATCTTCCGCTTACTGATTCGCCAATTCCCAGTGTTGCCATGGTCCCTGAATAGCTGGTTTCCTTGTAAGTTTCGTTTCGGCTGCCACTTATTCCTATGATTTTATGTCGTTCTCAGGGTGGAATTGTTTTCTAGGCCAGCGAGGTGCACATTGGACGGATTAGCAGAGATGTGTTAGTATGGCCTAGGTACTTGAAGGTCTTGCTGCTGGGGGAGAGTGTGATGAGGTGTGCGCAGTGCTGTGTGGATATTGCCTGTGATGTCTTGTTACCTTGTTCATAGCTGTTATATTGTATGTACATAGATGAATTTAATGGATTTTCGTTGCCTCTCATGATCTTTTGTGAATCAAGTGGGATCTAAATGAAGGATGACCTACTGCGAATGGCCCCGAATTAACCCAAATTTTGCCAAAATTGTGCAGAATTGGCAAATGCACGATAGGATTCTGAGAATTCAATTTGTGAACCATTCGGTCAAAATTTTGCAGAATTGAACTAAATTCTGCCAATTTTGCTGAATTGGACCAGATTCAGGAAAGAGGGTTTTCCTGATGTGGGAGGGGCCCGATTTCTATGGTGGGTCAACAAGCGGCGAACCAGGTGGGTCCATAACTGCGCATTGTGCTATGAATGGACGGTTCTAACCCTTTGGAGAAAATTTCAGATGCTTGACTCGACATGCGAATTTACATAACAGTACCGCTATAAATGAGAGATTTCGTAGCACGGCGGTTACAACAAATCAGAAACATGTCTCGATCCTCCATCTCCACTTTTTCGACCTCAGGACTCGCAGAAATGCGTGCACTGGTTCAGTTGATATCCAATGCAGTCTCCCAGATGGCGGCGGATCCAGCTGCGCAAGCGATTCCTTCACTGTATTCCACAAGCAAAGGGCCATTTGACACCCCCGAGGACACACCTGCGAACATTACGAAGGCCGTCAAGACCATTGAGGCCGCCTGTGCCCAGTTGTGCTTTACCATCACCAGCCCCGGCCACGTCTTCGTGAATGTGAGCAAAATCTAGCCTGCAGCTGCAGTCAGCTGACCAGTGGTTCTGTCCTACAGAAATGCTTTGGAGTACGCGTTTCTTATTTTCTCTGTCAAGTATGGCTCCAATGCGGCACAGGTTCAGGAGCCTACGTGTCTGCTGGTGGCTGCCGAAGCTAAAATCGCGGACCATCTCCTTGATCAACCCCACGGACTCCATGTTGATGAGCTAGCTCGCAGATCGGGCATAGACTCCGACAAGCTGGTCCGCATCCTGCGGCTTCTCGCGACAAAGCACTGCTTCATAGAAGGTATGAAATTTTTAGTTTGCGGCTGAGAAAAACACACGATTCTTTCGGACCTCAGTGAAGGCTAATGTGTTCGCCAATAATCGTATTAGCCTGAAGCTTCTGTCCACCGATCCGATCTCGAGTTTTCTGGGACACGTGTAAGATTCAACTATTTTTCATAGTGTATATCTAACAGGTTCATCCAGGACTGACGAGGGAATGAAGGCCATCTGCATGTTGAACGACACTCTCAGAGATCCTACGAAGACCTCATCTGCGCTCCCCAATGACAGTGCCTTCAAAAATGCACACGGGCATATCCTGTTCAATTACTATACACTAGTTCGTCCGTCTCATTTCATTCTATCACACAGCAATCTCACACAGAATTTAGCCAGAACAGAAGGAACGCAACGCCGTATGTCATTGGTGATGCATATTGACCAGTCGTTAAACTATTGACAGCGGTTCAACAGGGCAATGATTGGGTGGGGGAGTGTAACTGGAAAGTCTATCCTTCCGAAAGGTCGGTCAGGCCCGGTATCATTGACGAGATTGATTCAATACCTTTCAGTATATCCGTGGGGGGCTCTCCCGCCCGGGACTACGATTTGTGATGTCGGCGGTGGGAATGGCCATGCCACGGTTAATCTACTGAAGGCATTTCCTGCGCTCAAATTTGTGGTTCAAGATCTGCCGGAGGTGATCGACCAAGGCAAAAGCGTGAGGATGCCACACAGGATCTTATCGAGCAAAAAAAAAATGTTGCTTACACGCTTCTTAGTTTATCCAGACAGAGATCACAGACTCGGCTCTCAGGAGCCGAGTAGAGTACGCATCACTGGATTTTTTCAATGAAACTCCCGTGAAGGACTGTGATATCTACTTCGTACGTGTGATCAGTGAATGGAACTAATGAGATGAAATACTGACTCTCGCATAGTTGGGCCATATCCTGTATGTCAGCATTCTATCCTGTAGCTCCTACACTACGTTGAAAGCCATCCAGCCATGACTGGCCTACACCAGCATGCCAACAGATCTTGGAAAGTGTCAGAAAAGCGATGAAGCCCAGTAGCCGCCTCCTCATCCGTGAGTGCTATGTATTGATTGGTCGCTGATGTTGAACAGCATCACAGAAGATTATGTACTGCAGATACTCGCTCGAGAGGGCAACAGCGGTCGCTTCGCTGGGCAGGTATGCAATATCAGTATCGTGTCCTTCAACTCTTGTGCCCACCATTAATCCATAGGCCCCAGAACCACTTTTACCCAACTACGGGGTAGGCAACGTGCGCGCCTACGCTCAGGACATCACTATGGTGGCTTTCCTGAACAGCAAGGAGCGCACATTGCGGGAGTTTGTAGATTTGGGGTGTGTTGTGATTTCTGCCACTGATTTGCATGGCTGGCTCATTGGTTTCCGGTTCACCCAGGGCTCGCAGGGGATTCCAATTCATCAAGCTCTGGGATCAAGGGGAGATGGGCTTGCTGGAGTTTGAGCTGGCTGTTACCACCGATTCTATGGAGTGATATCTTGGGTTAACGAGTTGCGTCAATAAAATTTTTGTATCATTATTATCTGAGACCCCTTAGCGGGCTGGACTAATTAGTGGGCCACTTGCCAAATACAAGGTGCTGTGATAAAGAATCCCCAGATTTGGTGCTTATAGGATGGAATATGACCTATCGCTACACTGTATGTCAAATTTCGAGGCCGAGTGATGCGGCAATCAAAAGTGCCGGCAGTTCTCAAGTGAGATTTCGGCGTGTGAACATCATTTCTTATCTCTGAACGGCCCTCGCATGCGTCTTTGGCTTATTTCTCCACCACCTCTTCACCAATTCGCAAGTTTTTGGGCTCGTTCGCATCCCTTTATTCCAAGGCATGACATAGGCCCTTCCTATATTCCAAAAATATTCTGTCTCGCCTCCTGGAATCCCCACAAAGACAACGACCCGTCTGTCCTGAGGCTCTGAAATTTGGCTGTTCGATTCGAAATATCCAATACTGTATCTTACCTGGCTGCTAGGATTTTAGGTATACGGAGTCATCTAGATCTTAATTTGGGGTGTCCATATCCTCTGTCCTTTGCAAGACACGTCTATCAGCCAACATCAAAATTTTGCCTGCCCCCCTTGCTGAAAAGGGAAGTAGTCATGGTCCTTGCATACCTTAGATGTACCATTTTAGTGCATAGAATGATGTAATTATATGTCTTTAATGATTTGGGATACATTGGGATGCCTAGGATGAGGCTGAACGAATGATTTAAAGGGGTGGCCCACTAACCTGTTTTTGCCATTTTCGGATACCGCTGGAAGAAAAAAATTGGTATGCAATGAGGTCATGGTGTAAATTCTCGGAAAATATCTGGACTGAGTCGTAGGATGTATGCCTTCATTCCAGGATCTACCTCATGTTATGCATGGGCTCGCGGCCAAAAGTGCTAAGGTGGCCCAGTAAGCAGTCTCAGATAATATAGTGTGCACCTGGAGCTTGAGCCGCTCAGTGGACTTTGTGTCAAGCTTGCACAGGTTGGGTCCGCTGGGGCGGTGCGGCGGCAGGGGTAGGTGGCGGCTGGGGAGGGGGTCACATAGACTATGTGGACGTGGCCCGAGGACATGACGGAGGACAAGAGGGGGCGTCGATGGCTGCTGTTCAATCTTCGGAAGCGCCTTGGAGTGGGAGGCAACATTAGGGTCAAGCTGGAAGAGGCTGTTGGCATAGTAAACTTCACTGCCAGAGAAGATCAGAGGCCGTCGGCGTAGTCGACTTCGCCGCCAGAGAGGATCAGGGTCTCAAGGTCGGGGTGGTGGCTGGCTGAGGAAATGCCATCAGCAAGAAAGGTGATGATGCCGTGGCTGCTCTCCAAAAATCACTGCAAGATGCGATGAGCTGGCGGTCATGTATCATCATGCAAGATAAGTCTTACATACTATGGTGACACATTCACAGCGTGGCAGCGGCCGATGTGCCAGGATGATAACACCAGTGCAACCATGGTGCAACCAGGAGGCAACCGTCACTGTGGCGGTACAATTTGTGCTGTCATGGCTTTTGGCCCCAGTGACTGGATTACGGCCATCAGGACCCTACCTATCCTCTCTTACATGATCGAATGTTCACATGCATGGTCCAAGCGCAATGTATTTTACCCCATTTTTCATTTTGTTTCCTGACCACACTGCCCAAACAGTTTCTAAAGGAGAATATGGACTTGATTTAATATAATACTTACCCTGCTTTCATATCTTTGCTCTCTTCTGACTTCTTCCACCAACATTTTCATCGCAGAAAACCATCCAACACTAGGGACACTTGTAAGGCCAATGCAGTATAGATGTAATTGAAAAGCTTAGAATTTTTTATTTATAAAGGACCAAAAACAGGCTGGAGAAGTGCAAGCTGGTCGGTCCGGCACAGGGTACCATCTCTAAATTATTGTACCATTTCAATCAATTCGACAGGGCGAGTGACACGTGACTCCTCGGACCAATTCGACGGTTCGACAACCGCACAATTTTCGCGTGACACCCGCCAAAATTTTAAGAAGTGTTTTTTCACCGAATTTTGGGTTTTTAGTAGATTTCAGATGCGTCGTCACGAAAAATGGGTTCGGCAGACCCCCTCTGTGACGCGTGACACGGACCCCAAATTCGAAGCGAGGCAGTCCTCACACTAAAAAATCTATAGGAGTCTCGTACGATTTGCGCGCGCGGATCCCATATTTCACCTATCAGATTCATGCAGCAAATTCGCACAGTGAAAGTGTGTACGATTTTCGTGCGCGATTTCTTCATAGCAAATCTGCGCAGCAAATCCAGATTCCAGGTGGTCAATGCTGGCGCAAGACGCGGCGGCGCCAGGCCGAGGCCCGGGGCACGAAGCACTGATTCGTTGGCCAGTGCGCAGAGGGGAAACAGGGATGGGACGCAACGCCCCCTGTCCAGCCGTGGGCGCCGCGTAAGTATGGTCATATATTGAACGCGCGAAACATCAGCACATACGATTCCGGATTGTTACATAAAACAGCAGTATCGCAGCGGGATATCAATTGCGGCTCCTCCTCCTCAATCCCAAATACACAGCTCAACGTCAGCCGCTAGAGTTGGAAGCACGTGCCTGGGCTCAAGTTCATGGACACGATCATGTTGACATTCGCGACCGCGGTCTTCCCGCCCTGTCCACGCCGTGAGCCATAAATTTACGAGGCTCAAACACAGAGAACGAGAAAGAGAAAGAGAATATACTCACAAAGTCACAGAAGTTGGGGGACGTGAACAGATTGTTCAGGCCCGCTTTGCAATTCGCGTTGTCGGGTATAGTGCCGACGGTATCAGGGGATTTGGTGTTCACGACGTTGAAGTGGCCTGCCCGTGTGAGGATGATTAGGTGTCAAGAGTTGACGAATCAACAACATGAAAATGAAAATGCGAACGCACAGCTGCGGTTGAGACCGTCGTTGGCGTTAAAGCAGCGCGAGGCCATGTCCTTTGATAGGAGTGCCTGGAATGAAATAAAACAAGAAAAAGCTCAGCATCACAATCGCAAGCCATCGCAAGAAACACCTGAATGAACACTGACGTCGGGGGAGAAGACAGATTGCGCCTCGGCATCACAGAATGCGTTGATGAAGCGTGTGCAATTGCCGGTTCCGGAGGCAGAGTTGGGGTTACTGGGAGCCGAGAAGCAGGTTGAGACGAGTTGGCCCGCGCACGATGTTGTCATGACCGACACGGCCACAAGGCGGAGAAACTAGAGTAGACTAAGCGGTGAGCGAGAAATACCAAGAGTTTCTCGCTACTCACGGCGCTGGATTTGAAGAACATTGTGGGGATGAAAGCTGAGGTTCGCAGCGTTGGCTTGGCTTATAACCATTGGAAAAGCTTCGGGAAGCGACCTGCGGTCCGACGAGGTCCTTGGTAAGTCCCGTAAACGTCGCATATACTCATGGGCCTGACAGCCTTTGACGTGGAGGTGAAAGGGTCGGAAGCTTCCTGATCCAGACCAGGGAAGCTTCCGAAGGACCACGAGCAACAAGACAACTCCTCATAGACTTCACGGAGCTTGCTGTCGGTTATACACGAGACCTTCAGCGAATCAGAAAGCGATGAAATGACGGACAGCCTGCACGTACTTATGATGATCTCCACCCGGAACACACCCCCGTGAAGCCTTCTGCGATCGAACATGACAGTGTTTGCCTGGGGCTCCTGCGTGCCAGGAACCTTGACCAGCTGAAGACAAAGGAGACAGGAAATTAGATGGCTAACAGCGGGCCACTCTGATGCAGAGGTCTTGGAGCGGTCATGGATGCAAGTAAGGAGTGTTGCACAGCCATGCTGATCATCACATATCTATCATCAGCCCGGCCGATGTGTCGAAACTCGGCTTATTTCGGCATTCGGCAATAATGTTGAAAAACTGGCAAAAATTCGAGTACATACTCTCTGCCCACCCAAACGAGACTGCCTTAACCCTTGATTTCAACCCTCCCTTGGGTACAGTCAAAGACGATATGACTCAGAGCGCCGTGTTTTTCCTGCACGCGCGCAATTGAGGATAGACGAAACGGCGGGCCCACATGGATTTGATGCGAGGCAGATAGAGGCAGATGGGACGAATGTGCGACACATCCACTAGACAAATGTGCCGTTGACGACGAACGCGACACATTACCAGCCGTCCCAATGTGCCTTCCTTGACGTATTTTCGGCGCCAGGGCTGTTCAACTCATGATTCAGGCTGTGTTGGACTGCGTGTCACTCAGTTTGAGTAGAGTTCATTATTCTACCAACATTGAATTACTACGAGACCATCGGGAGGTTTGTTAAGGTTTTCCATTATCTGCATGTGGTAGAAAACTATGGACCGTACTTAGAAACACTGAAGTAGCAAACATTGTTAGTGAAAACTGCTAAATTATTGAAGCTTAAAGCACAGAATCACCCAATTGCCGAGAGTCTCACGTACAAGTGGTTGATTCGCCGCAAGCGAATTTAGCGAAGTGAGGCAGATTCCCACAAAATAGACATCTGCCGCGCTCCCCAAAATGTGTTGCACATCGTTCAATCTACCTCGAATCAAATCTATCCGCCTCATATATCAATCCCCTGTGGTACCCTATCTATTGTGCATCGCTCCGAGTATACGTCGACTCTCCTGATGCTGAATGGTTGTGAATTGCCAGGGCTCATGTATAACCAGCTGAACAACAGCCTCACGTCCCGGGCGTCGACGATGAACATGCATGGCCTGCTGAGCGGCGCGCTCTCCAACCTCGACCCCCTCGTGCTCATCATCTTCATCCCCATCTGCAATCACATCAGGAAAAACCACCTTTGCCATTTCCCGCCAATTCTACAAAATGTCTGACATTTGTTCACATTTTCTTCAAAATGTTGAAAAATGGAAGATTGTCAAGAAATGTTAAAATGGACTGGTCCCTGAAAAATGCCGCCATTTTTCGAACATTTTTTCAATAAATGGGACCAATTAACACTGAATGGCACGAGAATGGAATGGAATTGGGTAGAATGCACAGTCTTGATGGTAAATGGGGGACAGAACTGCAACGAAAACAATTTGTATTTGCTCAAGGATGGTATATACATACATAGAATTTTTAATAAAGTTCTATCTGTATCTCCATAAATCCACTTACATCCCAGCGTCTCTTTTTTTTTTTTTTTTTTTGGAGCGCT
This sequence comes from Mycena sp. CBHHK59/15, assembly GCA_029204085.1. Classification (NCBI taxonomy): domain Eukaryota; kingdom Fungi; phylum Basidiomycota; class Agaricomycetes; order Agaricales; family Mycenaceae; genus Mycena; species Mycena sp. CBHHK59/15. The sequence goes on from JARGXW010000023.1 coordinate 503,981, forward strand.
CGGAGTAACAATGGGGAAGTCTGCAGAAGCATTCTAAGTTTATCCGCTTGTGTTGCTGGTTTTGGGCCAGTCATTCCGGTGATTTTTGTCCAGGAGGAAATGCCGTTACACACGATAATTTAACCAGTGTGGGACTCTGGACTGTGTGAGTTATCCTATACCATTCATTGGCCACATACCCACTAAAACCCCCTCTGTGAGTGTCCAATCATCCAGCAACGAGTCCTCATCCATAAGCAGCCCACTCCAGGTGTTTAGTACAATTTGCTTTCTCAACGCGAGTGGGCCAAATTTAACTTTGTCCGTGAGAATACGGTCACGTCGCGAGGCTGAATTCACCGATTTCAACCAGTGGTTGTGGATGTTAGCCACAGTAAGTGTTGCATCAGGATTTGTAATGACTCGGTTCACCCGCAGGTTCCAGATACAGTACCATCCGACTGAGACCAATACTGCAAACAGTCTTCCTTTCTCGGGTCTGACTACATTTGCTGTTTTAAATCGTACGAGGTTACAGCCTAATATCAACCCCCAGTTGAGTGTTGGCCAAGAGGAATATTTCCTTGACCACAGTTGACTCGTGAGAGACCATATTATTTTTTGCTCCGGAGAATAACATTCCAAAGCAATGTGCTCTAGAGATTCGGTCACATTACAGACATGGCATCTGCCATTTATCTTTAGAGTGTCCATATGGGACCAAAAATCACCCACCCTAAAGGTGTTGTGAATACATTTCCACAAAAACTCCTGTGAATGTCGTTGTATCATGGACGATCGAATTGAACCCCAAATCACTGCATCAGATGGTGTGTAGCCGCAGACTTCCTCGACTGAGCAGCGAATGCGATCGAGATTTACAAAGGTCGATTCCCGGTATGGTTTCGGACGCATAGAGCGTATAATTTTAGTGAACATTCTTTGGGAGCCCTGCGATAAGGGAATTCCTGGCAACTCGAACATGAGGTCTATTTCTGAGTCTATTTCAACCGTCTGAATCAGTTCATTTCTATGGAATTTAGCAAGGTTCTCCTCAACTTTCTTGAACTTTGTTCGGTCTACTTTCTCGTTCAACATGGCTATTGCAGCCTTCAGCAGCCAGAAGTTCGGATCTAGTAAGTCATTCTCATATTTGTTCCTTTCCTTGACTAACACTCATAACAGGAAATCGGAGGAAGCACAGATAATCAGCAGGACATTTTGTGCAGTGTTCTGCAATATCAACAGCAGTCCTCCCAATAGTACAGATGAAAAAGTTGATGGCATGTCAGGCGTATCAAAAGTCAGGGATACAGCCATATTTTCTTGTGTAGTATCAGTTCCTGGGATCATGTCATATTCAACGATGTTCTCAGTGTCCAGGAATTTCTTATTCACAACGAAAGCGACCCCAGCAGTGGAACAGGGTTTCTCTGGGTGGGCGGAGTAAAAGAGTTTGAACCAGTGGTTGAAAATGTTATTAAATTGTGCCGCCGATTCAGGATCAAAATGGGGCTCCTACATTCCTAGGACACCAAGATTATTTGAATCAATGGTTTGTTTGAGGAAGTGAAACTTGTGGTTTTGATTATGCATAGACATGTTTGTGTCCCGGCCTGCGATGTTAAGTGAACCGATCGTTACACTCGAGCATGTGAATTTGCCAGAGTTTTGTACCCTTGGCGGTTTATTCAATTTCCGTATCTTCAGATTCATTTGTTCCCAGCCATTGTCATCATTCAAGTTCAATTCTCCTGCTGCTCATCTGTGATCTTCAGATTCGTCATCGGATGGCAAAAGCATCAGAGCCGATGATGATGGTGCATTCAATGATGGAGGTGATCTGAGTGTCAGCGCCCGCATTGAAGAAGGGATGCTCGTGCACGATGTAAGGAATCAAAGTCTCGTCATCAGATGCTGCACTAAATCTCTCAGACTCCATCAAACTGTCTGCACCCAACTGGAGGATGACAAGTTGAACTTCCATAGGCCTGATGGTGGCGTTGCTCACAATAGTAACAAAGACGCAGTCATCTGAGACAAGGGTACCAATGGCAGAGAAATTTCCGGTGTTGAAACATGACCTCGTTGATCATGGTACCATCCAACAATCAACATACACATAAAACTGCGGGTCCCTAAGATATATGCTTCTCAGAATAGGGGCGGGCGGGGGAGACCAAGTTTTCTTGTTGGAATTTCCATATTAGGCAATTTTCGCTCTAGCATCCCCCCACTCGATGTGTAGAGCCTATTGCGTGCCCTGTGGGGTGTTAATGAACTGCCCCTACTATCCTAGCCCATTCCTGGATTTTTCTGCATCTCAAAACGATGTCTCTGTGCCATAGGTCTGACAGGAGTTATACATCAGCTAGAATGGCAAAAAAAAAACACCGACCACTTCACATTCTGTGAGTGCTCTCTTACAGCTTCGGCAATATACGCTCATGCAGAATACAATTCCGAAGAAGAGCAAAAGGATTCCTAATTATCTTGGTGGTGATATATACAATGCAAGAACAAAAAAATGGGACACGGATCGCATTGCCCTCACCTGACTGAATCATCTCGACTAAATCAGCGTGTTCCAGTACCCTTTAGAGGATAGTCAAGGTGATAGGGAAAATGTATGCAGATAAGTCAGAATAGAGAGAAGCCTCAAGTGAAAGAAGTGATCTGAATACAGTTTAACGGCCTCTTGGCCCCACAATCCGCCAAAGCGGACCGATGTAAGTAAGTTACCTTGTGTTATCCGCGTCGATGGCCTTCAGGTCGTTGTTCCAGAGGTCGCTGATCCATACACGGTGCCGCAATCTCACGATTAGGATTCTTCTGCAATGCATGGATCCTACCCAACATGAAGCATAGAGTAATCTGCTGACTAGAAAAACTGATGGTTCAGTGCTTGTGAAATCCGATGCAATGATGGTGGTTAGGATCACCTTAGTAGTATAGCAGCTGGGGTGCAGCCCAGCACACCGGTATATGATGGGAGAGGAATACAAGATGTCTAGCAGCCATGCACCCGACGTTCCTGCATGGTGTGGCATGCGACACAGTAATCATCGACTGTGTCAATATCCTGTTGGATTTCGCCCCCAAAGTTCTGGATTTGAGCCCTCATGATTAGAGGTATAGATAATACAATTGTGAAAGCTTGCCTTGAGACAAGTCGGCAGTCGACAATTTAGTAACTTCGCTCGCGGCAATTGGAGTTGCAATTGAAGATTGCAGTGAGAGATGTTGCTGGAAATGCTTTGAACTTCGTTAGTCGAGCATAACCAATGGATGTGAAAAGAGGACCACACCCCACAACGAGACCAGAGTGTTCCTTGACTGTGGCAGCGAAGCATGAGAATGCGGGATAACGAGAGAGAGAAGAAGTGGTGTACGCTATTTGTTGGCACATGCAGAGAATGTTCTTGTTCAAGATGAAGACGAGATGATGGCAGCGAATGAGTGCCTCTTCAAAATGTCGGGGTATTGGGATGTTTATATACAGTCAAAGTCAGTAACCCTACAAAGTTTGTTTAAACAATTGGTGTCTCAACGTAAAACCCTGTTCAAGCAATGATTTACTTAATCCTGGTTCAAACCGGGTTGAAAACATGAAGCAAAAGGAACACCCATGGTGGGATTCAAACACACACCAATTGAGTACACAATTCATAAGCAGTGAAGTAAGATCCAACTGAGCTACGGGACCATTACCAAATGGGTGCACAAATGCATTGAAGAACATAAAACAGGCAAAGGTTACTCTTTCAAAGTACAAGTCCATCGCACCTTGAGCAGCCGTGATATTTAAGCAGTTCAAGGTCACTTCAGAAGCTCTCACATGCTAATTCCCTTCAATGCATTCAAAGCATCCAAAATTGCAAGGGGACATCAGTTTGTCTTTCATCTGTAGTCAGTAACTCGAGCATCAAGTCGTTGAATTTCCTTGTCTGTTACGGGGGTTGCATACAGAAAGGCACTGAAGTATTGGAAGTACTTTGCCATGCTCTCTTTCGATACATACTATGGTTACATGGTATTGAAAAGAATTCAGTCCACAGTTCCGAAGCAATACAACGACACTTGTTGAGATTTAAAACAGCCATTCTTGTTTTCAAATCAGACATGTGTAAGGCTGTAATACTCCACCCCTTTACATTGGTTGCATGGTGTACTGGTTATTGATATCTCCCTTCCATTTGCGGAAGAAACCGGGAGGTCCGAAGTTCAACACCCCTGGGTGCCTCAAATTCTTACATTTGTTCCCATTGAACAGTATTTAATCAGTGTTTGAACATTCTTTAAATCCTCTTTGATCCCATTTTGATCCAAACACTGATTAAACCCCGTTTTTCAATCCCAAGGTTTAAACCCCTCATCCTAATGTTCTCCTCGGTGATGAACACCATTAAATAAATCATTGCTTAAACAGGGTTTTACGTTGAGACGCAAATTGTTTAACAAACTTTGTAGGGTTTTATTCAAAGTTTTCGTCCGAATATGTCGCAGCTTGTGTTTGGACAAAAGTGTGTAAGAAGTGCATCGCAAGGCTGTGGATTCCGGAGACGTTATCATCGTTAAAGCCGAGCTTCGGAAAATGTTTCCGTCAGTTGACTCTCTCGTAAACCAGCACGAGCGTACTTTCCAGACACGCACATTGTGCTAAGTAGGATGGACTGACTAGGCAAGGCCGAAGCACTTTGTCAAGAGGATCTAATGTTATCTCCGGGCCAGAGCATAGCGCACAGGACCGACGTGCCGACCTCATCAGGAGCCGCCATATGCATACCGCCATCTGGATAAGAGTTTCAGAAGCCTGGGTTGCGGTATTCTGAAGGTTTGTGAGTAATAGCCGAGGGGTGAGATTGAAGTTACGGGGCACGGCTGCTGAAGCCCCGCGTCCCGCTCAAAGCCCGCTACCAGCCGCCGGTGATTGAATGGATGGATAGTCGTAAATAGCCCAATGGAAAATCTCGAACATGGGGTTGCGAAGAACAGGGCCAAGAAGCGGAGGAAAGAGAAACCTAGATAATAAATGCCGAGGTGTGTCCGTGTTTGGGAATTTCCTGTCTTCGGAGACAAGTCATCGGGCCAAGTAACGTGAGCTTGCTTGGGGTATGGTGTGTACATACCCCTCTGGAATATCAAAGCGCATGTACTGCCGGCAGAGGTGCCGGAGGTGAGGTACGATAAAACAAGCAGGCTCTACATGCTGAACACACAAATTTGTTCGTGACTCCTGTAAATATGTATGGGAATTGGAAGGTTTCAATCCGTGGAGAAACTTACGTTTTAGGACAACGAAAGTTGCACGGCCATCTTTCATGAAAGATGGTTCAGGACCTAGGTTGTACTTGAAATCGAGCGGCAATTCAAGCTCAATATTGCTTGAAGCAGACAAGGGACATGCCGCTGCAATATCCCGCCCGAATAAAGACGAAAAGACCACTCTGCTTCTTTGATTAGCATTAAACTTGGGAAAAGCGCTCGGGACACTGACGCAGCTGGGAGAGCGAGAGATCCGCGACGGATCCGATACAGCCTGAAATGTTAGGCGGAGGACAAGTTCTTCGTCGTTTTTCCACACGACATGTAGGCCCATGCCGTGCCAATCGGCATCGAAGAGTCTGTGAGGGTTTAACAAGCTGAAAATGCCGGAGGAGGACTTGCACGGCAACAGCTTTTAAAAAGGCGTCAAGTTCTCAGTACAGACGTGCTCAGACGGCAAAGACGTATGCTGCAGTGCGTACTGAAGACCGTGATCTGCTAATGAACCGTCGGGTGGGAGAGCGACATTAGGTGGGAAAGCAAAAGCAGGCGAGGTTGTACGCTGTTCATCGAGAGCAGCGAGTGAGACACAAAATAATCCTGCTAAAGAGTTTCGGAGGCCTCGCCAATGATCTTCGGTACTAAAAGATATCAGTGGGACTGCTCCGTCACTGGGAAGAAACCAACCTGTCGCGAGCGCCACTGTTGACCATCCACGCCTAGAGTTCAGTGCCAGTGCCCACACCCAGCTCGGCCGGGAAGACCCAGCTATCATAATCTCATTTCCCGGGCGATGGTGTATATATAGTGCGTGTACATCGGGGGAATCCCTGGAAACCGGCGTACATGAGTTGGACCGTGCCGTGTAATGCTACCTACCTACCTACCTACCCGGCGTTCAGCGTGAGAGGAGTGCCCGCCATTCATGACTTTTTGGTAGCGCATGCCCGGGATCGCGAAGCGAGGACCAGATGACGCAATTGGAATCGTAGAGGTGCGCGGATTGGAAATGGACAAGCTGCTAGAGGGGGTAGTAACACACCACGCGAAATTGAGCTGGGGCAGAAACCTGCATTGTCAGTTGTAAGAAGCACCACCATCTGTCGCCATATCAACGCAGCCATTTCCACTTCGGTAAATCCGTTAACACAGAGACTAAAACTCATATATTTGGGGACCAAGAGATGCTGCGGAAGCTGCACCAGGTTGAGAGTGCAGTAAGAGCCAAAGCTTAACGGCGGACAACTGTTACAGCGAGTAAAAGGAATTTTAAATTGCCGTCTTGCTGGATCTCGCATGCTAAGACAGAGACGACAACGCAGCTAACCCTAGATGACAGTTTCGAGATTTCAACCCCGCGGCATCAAGATCTTTTAGTTCGCACTAACTCAGAGGAAGTGCAGCAATGGTCTTCACTGAGGCGATCGGATTCTCATGCATTTCTGTCCGCACGGCAAATGGGATCCTGATGCCCGGACCGGCTGAGATTAGCAAGACAGTCAAGCGACGGGAGTTGCGGAACAAGGCAACCGTGTGACAAATGGAGCCATTAAGATCGAAGCAATGGCCTTAGTTTGGAATCCATAGTGCACGCCAAGGTGTGTGAGGAATAGATCCACTCATTATATGACGACGACAGCCTGGATGGATATCGACACGCTACTTTATGCACGCGGTAAGCTCAGGAGCTGTGTTTCGTGCCCCGAGCCTGCAGTGCTTCGTAGGTATACGAAATCACCCCGACATAGCAAAAGGCATAGATAGAAGTGTAGAAGGCCATTTCCAGCCTCACAATAGAGGACGTCTGATTCGGGACGTCGTTTTGAAAGGGATCTGAGCACGAACTTGGAGGCTGGTGGACGCGCAGTCCATCGCGAGGCTAGAGTAGACGGGAGCCAGGTGAGATTTGAGAGTGGTCCACATGATGCCTAAAGTTTTCCGACCCTGGGTGCTTGGTGCGACGAACGTCGCTGTAGAAGATGAGTTGATGTTGGCACTGTTTGGCGATCACGACTTTGGACGTGTTTTGCATGACCGCCTGCTCTCCTTGTATTCCAGCCGACACCTCGTAAGTATCGGAGTCGACGCACATGCGGACCGTCATTCACCGGGCTCACGCACAACGCGTGAACAGAAGGAGCAAGCCAGTGCTAGTTCCCTGCGTTATGCCCAGCCCTTCCTTGGATATCCTGGCTTAACCACTCGTCGCAGTCGCCTATCCTCCTCCTTAGCCTAACCATCGCTGAGCTTTCGGGGCGTCCCAGGCCCAATCCTCAGCTTCCAGTCCCGCCTGCCACTCTCCATTTCTGTCACGACCCACGCCTGCCGCTCGTGAAGCGATCGCAACGTATCCCTTCGCCATATACCAGCCACTCATTGATGTGCTTCGCATACGTCGCCCCCGTTCACCGCCCCTGCGTTTCCTAATACTTATGATTCTCTTCCGCGTTCCTGCACTGCGAACCCTGGGGATACGGACTAGCCAGCATATTTCGGATGTAAACGTCGTCTTGTACGCATGTATGTGCTCGTCGTTATGTGCCGGCGTCTCTGGCTCCAGACGACCGAGACGCACATCGTTCGATGGAGCTTCCTCATACGCTCTGTCCTCTATTCCCTACAACTGGAAACACACGGAGGTGCCTCTTCTCAGTGTCTTCCCTAAGCCCCACCAACATCTCAGGCGCCATCTAGCGCACACGCGTAAGCACGACGAGGTAAGCTCGCTCCCTCGTTCTTTTTCCCATCAGCCTTTCCTCGCACCGCGCCTCGCGCCTCCCCTCTTTCCCCTCCTATCCGCGTGCAGCCACTAACCCCCTTATCGCAGTCCTTCCTTCCCCCGGCGGCCGGCGTGTTTACGAACGACTCGCATCGAGGCCGGCGCCAATGATGCGTGCGACGACGGATAATGCGCGCGCACGCCGCGCCTCCCGTCTGCCCTCCCCGCATGACGATGTCAATCAACGCGCTCCAGATGCAGCCCGTGTCCGTGCCGGTCTACCCTCGTCCCCTCCCAGGGCTATCTACTCGGTGCTGTCTTTGCGATACTTACTGTGCAACCTCCGCGGCCGCTGGATGGCACGAGGACGACCACATCCTCGCGCGAGCGTGCACGCCGCTCTAGCGCACATCTGCGACGTATCGGTGCTGTCCATCTGCGGCGGATCGCTGCTGTCCATCCTCCACCCATCGCGTGGCGTCCGCGCGTCGAGCGCGCCCACGGCCGATGCAGGAGGGGAGCAGACACAGGAGGGAAGCAGGGCAGAAGGGCACGCAGAGGGAAAGGAGCACGCAGCGGACTGCTCCAGATCCCGCCCTACGACGCACCCGCTTTGGTTTCTGGCACTTGTGCTCGTCGCAGTCGCGCGCTGCAGTCCAGTGTTGTCAGGTACGTACGTACTTGCATCCACGCGCGCGGCTTGATGGCTGACATGGATATTTTGTAGCTCTTCTCCATGTTTCTATGTCTCCGCGTCATCCGCCAAGCGGCGCGCGCCACATGCGTACAGGATGCCGCCGCGCCTCCACCACACCCACGACCGGGACGTACGCCGCTGGAGCATGCACGCACGCACGCCGCCACGCGCGAGATGACACGGGCGGATTCTGCCTGACTACCGCCTCGATACCCCCCGCCGGCGCAGTCCGCGTCGGGCAACGCTGGCGTGAGGGACCCTAGGCGGGGAGGATGGTGATGTGGAGGCTGTCGAAGAAGACCACATGCGCGCATGTACTCTCCTGCGCGCGCGCTGCCCGCGCGCACACGTCCGCCGCCGCACTCCTCGGTAGCGACACGCGCTCCGCGCCGTCCCAATCCGGCCAGAGCGCTCCTCTTCGGCCCCCTTCGCTGCTACGCGGATACGCCTCCGATCCCCTGCGACACGTATGCTGCGATACGCCCCACCCCCACCCGCTGCGCGTCCAGCGTGGCATGAGCGTACCGAGGGCGATGACGGCGGACGCACTCCACCGCGCTCGACGGGGCAAGGCGCACTTGCGGGTTCCGTCGTGCGTAAACAGTGTGAGTCGGGCGGCTGGGGCGGGGAACTTGGCATCGGAGGAGGAGGGTGAGGGTGAAGGGGGCGTTGCGCCGTCGAAGAAGACTTGCGTCTACGCATCCCCCGCGTCTGCCTTCCTCGCGGCGCTCCTCCCCTCCGCGCAACGTGGCGTCGCGCGCTCTACGTCCTGAGTCCTTGTCGTCCCCGCACGAGTATGCCCCGCGGGCCTATCAAGACGTCGGCGCAGCGAAATGCTTCAGCTGCGTACGTCACTGAGTACTTCAGCTTCAGCGGTGTATGGCTGCACGTCCGCGGTGCACGTCGGTGTGTACTCGACGCGATGCTTGAAGCGGACGCGCGGCATGCGGGTCTACGCGCGCAACCCGCGGGGCGTACGTGCGCGCCGGCGCATGGCATGCCCCCAGACGTCCTGGCCGGGGCTGCGCGCACGCGGTGGACTTCGGTGTGTGCTCGATGCGCACGCGGGGGCGGGGGCGACACAGGGCGAGCGCGGTGTGGATGCAGGGGGGGATAGTGCGCGCGTCGGCTGGACGCGCGGAAATACGGGGCGGAGGGCGTAGCTTCCGCGGAGGGACCATGAATCTCTCCCCCAATACACTCCTCCACTCCCCCGTATTACCCTCGCGTACCCGGCGCGTCTCTCCTCACACGCAGCACTCCCCCACCTCATTGTCCCCCACGCCTCTTGCGCGCAGCGCGACAGCAGAGATTCGTCGCAAATCTGCGCCCCCCGCGGCGCGCACGCTCGCGCGAGGGTGTGGTCGTCCTCGTGCCATCCAGCGGGTGCGCGGCTTGGGCGCATGAGTATCGCAAAGACGGCGCCGACGCAGTAAGGTACATAGCGGTGGCAGGGAACGAGGGTGGATGGGCACGGACGCGGTCTGCATCTGGAGCGCATTGATTGATATCTTCGCGCGGTGGCTAGGGCGGACGGGAGGCGCGGGGTGCCCGCGCATCATCCGTCGTCGCAGGCATCGTCGGCACCATTCTCGAGGCGAGTCGCGGGCGGATAAGTAGACGGCACTAGCAGCGCGGGCACATCACTGCAAACGACTTGCACTGTCAATCACGATATCAGACATGACGCGGGGGTGCGACCGAGGTACGTACACGGGACATCCGGGGGAAGAACGGCGGGATACGGGAGGGATCGTCATATCGAAGAAGACCACCTACCCATCCGCTGCCCGCGCGTTCCTTGGAATGCGTCGCAGACGCCAAGCGACATCCCCTGGCGCACCCCTAGATAGCGGCGTACGCTCCAGCCGTTCCCATCCCGCCAGATCCCCGGCAGTGCATGACACTGCTCTTCTGCGCCCGCCTTCCTCGCCGCTGCGTGGATACGCCCCTGATCCTGGGAGAGACGTACGCTCCTATACCCCCTTCCTCACCTGCCCCACATGCAATGTGGCGCATGTCGTACCGAGCGCGATGACAGCGCGGAGGCTGCGCGCGCGGCGGTCGCTGGGCAGTGGGTGCAGGACTGCGCGGCCAGCGCGCGCGGGACGGCTGTGGCGCGCGCGGGTGTGCTGGCTGCGGCTGAGTTGTGTGCAGAGGCAGCTGACGTACCACAATTTCCTTTTTGGGAACTTGCCAGTGTTGCGGGAAGCCGTTGGGTCGCCCGCGGCGCTCAGTCCTGGCATCCCGCACAGAGTACCGAGCGACACCCGCGCGTGCAAGTCCGGCTCCGCGAGCGCTACAGCTCCTCGACTCGATTGGCGAGCGCACGCGGAGTAGATGCGGACGCGGAATGGATGCGGGGGACAACTGCTCGCGCCGGTGCGCATCGGTATCCGTACTACTGGTGGACTTTGCGACCGGAGCGGTGGGCCAGAAGCGGGGACACGTCGGCTTCGATGCTGCTGTTCTTCGGGAGCTGCTCGATGCGTTGTTATATATATACCCCTCCATTCGTACACGTCCTCTTTTGCCGTGCACGCCAATCTTACGTAGATCTCCTTGCGTGTTATTCATTATTCATGTATCCGTTATCTATTATTCCTTCATCCCATTGTCCATTATTACTCATGTATCCCATTGTACATTGCCTTGGGTTTTGGTTCACCCGAGTCGTCTGGAAAGGACGCGTTATCCCTGCGCTGTTCTTTTGCCCGATGTGCGTGCGGATCTATTGAGCAGCGCCTGTGTCTTTCTCGTGATCAGCGCCTGAATTGCCCGCCACTTTCTCCGGTCCAGGAGTTTGCATTGCGCGCGCCCATAACACGACGATTGATTATTAGAGTGCGGGGCGGAGGAGTAATATCCGGCGCTCTGCTTTGAGCAATACACGCAGGAAACGGGTTGGGATAAACAACTCTATTCTCTATTGTTCCATAACTGATATGCCGGGTGTACTGGCGTCGAGGAGGCGAGAAGTAATTATTTGAGGGAGTGCACCCTTCGAAATTTACTCTCCGCCCCTGTGCAGAGACAGGGCAATTAGATACATTGTGATAGCTATAATTGCATGAGCTTGTGTGATATTGGTGTATTTAATCGCAATGTTCCGGCGGTCAGCACTACAGGAACCAAGCTAGCGATACTTGGGAATTTGTGTGTCCGAATGTTCTGTGGTGACTGCATGTAAGTACTGGTGTTGCAGAATAATTTGACGTCTGTGAGCTATTGTATTGCGCTAGCGGTACCATCAGCACCCCGAAACAGCAAAGTGCTGAGCCTCCCTTCCACGTCATGCGAATCGTCCTTCCTCGCGCGCACAGGTCCTGGAGTGCGTAGCGCACTTGCAGACATGAAATCAACCGTGTCTTCCGAAGCATTCCATACAGATTCTCGGAGAATCACTATCATGAGCGTGGGGTATATGCCCTGCGTGTCAGGATTGAGCCCAAAGTCGAAATGTGGTAAGGAGCCAAAAGCCCTATGGGAAGGACATACAACGAATTGGACGGTGGAATATCCTGAAATGCAATCTATCATCCTGCCTACACTCTCTGGCCCGCCGACGACAAGAGAGGTCAGGAGGAGATCCGTGATCTACATTACATCAGTCGTTCGTCGCCGCAGCACTGTTGTAAACGACCCACCAGCATAACGACATACAAGGTACCAGATTCGATCAGGAGCACAAACACGGAGAATACTCTGTTCTTTTTCTTCGAGCGCAATGAGCGCATGACTATGTCCCGCAGGACCCTGCAACCCGTTCAACACTTGAATGATAGGGTTGGAATCGGGATGTACAGACCAAGCTTTCCAGATTGTCAGCGACATAACTGACACATTTGTGACGATGGAAAGCACAGGAGCAGCAACATCGGTTTTCTTGCACAAGCCGGTGTAGTTGAAATTGTTGACACCGGATCTGCACAAGCTTGCATGTACAATCATGTTGACTGGAAAAATGGAATGTTGGGATAAGGTATGAGCATCAGCGAAGAGGGACGTACTGATCATCAAACTCCAGAAAAGAACAGGAATGAGGACGACGATTCTTCGCTCATACCAAATGGCCAAAAGTCTCCATATGACAAGTATGTCCCCCATGATCATCTGCAAGGATTGAGGATTTCCTAGACAACCCACCGTGCTCCACCTACCTGACATTCAAAAAGAATACCAGTGATAGACGTCTCCCGTGCAATCAGGGCATAAAAAGACTCGAATTTGCTGTCCGTGGATAGGTCGTTGGGGTAGAGAAGAAGGTCGACTAGTCCGATAAGTTGTGCAATTTCGAGGGCCCACAAAGCACTAGAGAGCAGGAATACTGCGTAAAGGACGAGGAGAATGATGACGCCTGCGCCATTTTTGAAACCGCGTTGGCTGTTGTAAGTTGTGTTATGAGATTTGATAGCGGAGAAGACAACTGAAGGTCACCATAAGCCACGGGTAGCGTGGGCAAGTAAAGAGATGTAGATTCCTGATTATAGTCAGCGCGTGGACGAATTGAGGAGAAAATTGCGAACCATAGAGAATTGTGGCAACAAGAACAGGAACTATTCTGTAAACGAGGCCAAGACCAGCTCTATGCATGCCTGCATCGTCGAGCGGCATTATGAAGAATGAAAGGAAGATGATACTGATCACGGCAGTCTTTATAAGAGTATGGCATTGCAAGCATCTTACGCATCTCCGAGCTATTCCTGTGGGTGAGGCAAGGGGCAAAGATGTGTCTCGAAGTAACGATGCACAACTGTCAGGACACTGCCTGATGCGATGGAGAGAGTTACATCACAGCAGAAGGTGATGGAAATGAGCCTGTAGATGCCAATACGCAGCTCAAGGTCGCGAATAATATTTCATGCAAGAGGGGGATGTCCTGCGGGGATATAGGTTCGGCGTGATGCACGAATGTAGAAGTGTTCTTCTTCCATAGAGGCCCCCCGTGAGCAGTCCAAATCGCTGCAATCAGTCAATTTCCCGAGAGTGAGATCAAATCTGCCAAAGACCTGAGAAGGAGATGGTAAGCCCGGCGGGCTTAGCCCGCCACATTGTATGCCTTGATCCGAGGGAAGGTCCAGTAGCACGCTGCTGCTCATGAGAAAAAAAGGCGATAAAGCAGTGTTTTACGGTTTGCTTTCCGTGGTCGAAAAACAGCTATGACGGGAGATAGCCTGAGAACTCGAATGAAGCGCCCATTCCTTGGCCCAGATCTGTCCAGATTGTGCCCAAAAGGGGAGGACTCGCCCTCGCGAGCAGCCGTATCCGCTGTCATCGACGAGCTGGGAGTTTTGTGCTAATTTCAGTGGGACGTGGTCTCATGATGACGCGTTGCTCCGCCGGCAACTTGGTGGGCAGGGAGTCAGCCACGTGGGCGGAGCACGGTGCCGACGGTGATTGCCGAGGCCGGCCAGTGGCTTCCTAAGTTCGTCTCATGTATCGACCACTCAGGATCATATTCTCGCCTCATAAATGGAACCGGTGCACAAAACCACCACACCCGCTTTCTCCATCACCGCTGAATCTCCGATCAGTCGATGTATCCAGTGCGCCTGTGCCACTGCCACCTGTCTCCATCGTGCATCCCTGAACAGACCGTTCTGATAGCTGGGTCGTCCTTAGGGGAGCTCCTTCGGTCGCAATTCTCTGTTGTTCATCTCCGGCCGATTTTCCTGGGCGACGTCGTCTAACCGTCGCTCGGCATTTGCTTCCACTCGACGCTGCTGCTCTCGTAATCGGCACCCGTTTTTCGACCCCTCCGAAATTTATCTGATTACCGAACCTGGGCCTCAAGGCGCGGATAACGATGATGTTTTTGGCAAAAACGTGGCGGGAGACGTGCACTGGTTATCCTCCCCAATCTTTGTGCCACAAGCACACACCACTGCTTCTATGCGACCGGTGATAAATTCCAACCAGCGAGTAACTTAAACCTGTAGGCCTGCCGCGTCACGCAACCCAAGCCGTGTTCCATATCTACAGTGTGTTCTCCTCGCCGCAATTTACCTGGCAGTGCGTGGTGGACCTGGGTTCATTTGTGTTTGTTCGAGGTCCAAAGTTCACTCGCGCAGTGCCCTGTACCGCAGTGTTGGAATAATCTGAGATAGTGTCCACTCGAGACCAGGAGATTGCAACCAATAGATTTCGTGTTCGGCTGAGCTCTGAAAACACACAAGGATACAAGCGGAGATATGCTACTTAAGTACCCTCCATGATCTATTGTACAAATGAAGACGGTATGTCCCCTGTAGACAAGATCTCTGGGATAACCTGATTGGCTGCCCGCCGGTCAGCTGCTGACAAGGGGGTCAAAGGATAAAAATAGCGCACATGGGGGGGGGGGGGGGGGGGGTCTGGCCAGAGGCCCTTAAAAAAATTGTATGTCATCTGTCGGCAGCTTCCTGCAGGATCCTGCAGTGTGCTGGTACATCTAGAAAGGTACTAGAAGTTTATTTGGGGGTTATTGACAGGTTATGGGGCATATACACACCTATTGGCACGATATGTGTCCTCAGAGTGCTGGCAAACCGGCAGATGCTGAGGAAAACATAACATGTGCTGGAATGTAAAGAAAACACAAAATTCTTGAATGGGTATTTTTTTTCAGGGATTTTATAATTCTTATGTGCCTAAGGCCTTGGGTGATTTTCAGACATACATATAAGAATTAGGGGCTCCCTGCACCGGGCACTCCTGGGACACAAAGCAAAGGGTAAATCATTAATTTTCCCTAGTGGAGTATTCAATGACTCCAGAACTGGCATTCAGATGTGTTGCAGGGTCATTTACAAGGTAGGGTGCCGCAGGCAGCAATTTTTTGCGACGCGGGCTTTGCCGAGTCAGACACGTGATGTGCATGTGAGGGGGGGGGCTCCATTGACCCCTCCTTAATCTCAGTATTTCAGTTTTTGAATATTATAACCAAAAGATGTATGTATAAGGTCTAGGTACCCTGTCCGACCAGTATTTCAGTTTTTGAAGTTTATCCCCTGTGCATTCACAGCAGTGGCAGTGACACAGGAAACCTAGTGTAGGTAACCATGTCTTCGGCACAAAGCATGTGCATGCTTAATCTCAGTATTTCAGTTTTTTAATATTATAACTAAAAGATGTATGTATAACCCAAGTGTAACCCATGTCTCAGTATTTCAGTTTTTGAAGTTTATTCCCCATGCTGACAGCAGTGGCAGCAGGAGTACTGGCATTTGATGCTCCCACCAAGTTTTTTCCCCATGGCATGGACAACAGCAGTGGCTGCAGGAAACCCTGGCAGCAGGGATTGGGATTGGCGGTGCTCACTGAAAATGCTCAAGCCAGGGGCAAGTTTAATCCCCATGCCCATGGATGACAGCAGCAGCAGTAGCCAGTGGTCGGTGAGGCTTGAGTGTGACTCAGGAAACCCTTGAGGCAAGGATTGCTGGTGCTTGCTGATGCTCAGGCCTGCAAGGTGTGTGAGCAGGACTTCCCTGCACTACCCCTCCTGCTGTGCATCCATGATCTTTGCTTGCCTTCACCATCACTCACATTCTCCGCTCTCCTCGCCGGCGACCTCCACACCTTTTTCTCCACCTCTAGCACTTCTCTACACCCCCACACCCCCAGTGATCCTCTCAGCACAATGATATGCAAGCCAGAAGGGACAAGTGAGAGCAAATGATATCGTGGCCAGTATGCCATCTGCAGCAATGTTTCCTGCACTCCAATACCTCATATATCTTATTCTATACAAGTCTGACATATTCTTAAGTGCTTAGCTAGTTCTGATTTTGAAGGTGGGCTGTTATAAATGACAGCATGAGAAAATGATGTCCTCTGTTTGGGTGTGGTGCAAGTATGACCTGGAAGTATTCTTCCGAATTGGAGCTCGCTATGCCCTTCAGAATATATAAATCTTGTATAAAATATGATATAGAACATATCAGATAACAGACATTGATGTATCAGTCAGAATACTGGCTGCTTTGTCATTTGCTCTCACTTGCCCCTTCTGGATTGCATATCATTGTCCTGAGGTCCACCACTCAAAATCCGATGATGTTACGCACTTAAAAATGTATTGAACTCCTGCAATAAAATACTGAGGACCACATTTTCACTCCTCTTTATGTCAGTAGTGGAACAGGAAGAAATATAGAAGTGTTGCTGACAAACACTTATATTTCTCAAATAAAAAGTCTTGAAATGCTATGCACAGCGGATTTTCAAGACAAATCGGATAAGCCATGTCCCGAGGAAAACGAACCAGAAATGAGCCCGCAACAGGCGAAAAACTCGAAAGGATCAAAAATGACCTAAAATGGAAAAACTTTGGCCGCGCCCAAGTTCCGCAAGGAGCTGTAATTTCCGGTTTAAAGCCAGATATATGCTACATACACATTTTGCTGCTTGGAATACATGTTGGACTTGTGGATGGCACCGGGGGGCACTTTGTGCTACAGATGAACATTTTCAAGAAATCAAGAAATCAATATTCATGAGTGTCATGTAGTAGTAGACTCGGGCATGGGCTGGAATATTTCCGAAGATATATAGTGACATAGCTGATCATTCATGTCCGGTGCCCGATTCTCGCTGCTCATGGACACTGATCATTCTACAGATGAGGGTTGTTGACTCCACATGCCAGGATGGGAGAAGCACGACCAACTCTTCGAAGGTTCTATACATGTGCAATCGTTTCCAGCTGACTGGAATAAAAAATGCAGTGTTTCAACCAAGTTTCAACTTTCTCTGCATCCGAGTCTGTTCAGTGACCAAAAGTATGGAAATAGGGTTGCACACCGTACCCATACATGACAGCTATATGGGTTCCGTAAATTGATCCCCGTACCATACCGTCAGCCCTTTCTTGCTGCATCTGACGGTACGGGTTAGACCGTACTGTATGCCGTATTTGCCATACAAAGTACGGCCGTTTGGCCATATGGTATGGCCATATGTGCTCGGTGTGGAAGTACGACTCGCCGAGCTCGTCGCCTTCGGGTCTCGGTCCGGTTGCACGTGCCGACCAAACACGGTAACACCACGCTGAACATTTTCCCTCCACGTCCCCTCCATGTCAATTCACGCGCCTTCACCTGTATCATTTGTTCACCATCAGCCACCCACTCTCCATTGCGCTTAACCTCAAGAATCATCCTTTCGGAGCTTTGAAACATGGTCAGGTAGAGTTTATATTTTACTTACATTATATTCAGCTATAGTTTCTCATTCTCACGCTCTGGACCCGTCACTTATCACACACCACGTCGACATTCTCTAATTATATTAATCCGGACGTGACTGCACTTCCTGACGCCTTTGCCTTCTCGGAATGCGCTGGGGATTGATCTCGACATGGACTGGCCACCAACAGTCAGTGCTGAGTGGGGCAGCGTATCTCCCTATATGTCTTTGCACATCTCCCGGATTGCATTGTGCTAAGGACTTGCTTAGCTGACGGATTTACCACGGCCATTTTACATACATTTATTTAGTTCCCATCGCTTCCAGGCTCCAGTGTCACGAGAGTACGTGAACAGCCGTCCCGATCATCACATAATCACCTTCCTTCTCTCCCACCTACCACGACAATCTCATCGTTTTCACTCATCTCGCATCCCACGCACTGAGTCTTGAGCCCACTTTGAGCTAAGTATCTTATTATTTCTATTTCACTGATTATTCTATTCATAGAGTCTTTCTCTTGACCATTGAGAGGGAGACGTCATTCTACGACTCAGCGGCTCTACCAGTACGACCTGGACACCACCTCGGTCCCCGAGAGGACCAACCTTCTCTTCTTCATCGGACACTATCCATCACGTTAAAATATGGGCTATTGCGGTGCAAATTCGAGAAGGGGGACTCCTCGGGGTAGATGTCGTTGGAAGATTGTTTCAGCCTTTGTTTCACATCCACTGAACCCTACTCTGACTCCCTGGATTTCTTTAGAGGTGCTGGAAGTGAGCTGCACTTTGTATTTACCATTTTTGAGGAAGAATTGGAACTGGTAACTTCATGAGCATAGTATTTTTTGAGACGAGGGTAAGTCACTCACCGCATCAATTCATCCAAAAGCTGGTTCCTGATGCCCCTTTGCCGACTCTGCAGGTGTTTACTGCATGTTCCATTCACCTCCCTCGTGAAACATAGATGCTGGCGAAGCTTGAGAGAAAAGGAGATGAATTTGGCTGCTGGGCCTTCTGTATGCCATTGGCCGTATTACAGCCATATTTGGACCAGTGCCATACCGTCGCGCCCCTGGAATACCAGGTGATGGTATGGTATACAGTACGGGTTAATACCGAATGTGCCATCAAATTTACCACTGTCACCATATATGGTACGGTCTGCAGCCGTATATGGAAAGCCGAAGCACCATGTTTCTAAGCGAGTGTCGGCAGGTGATGGCATGTGTGTTGATGTTCCTTTTCGGTAGATGAACACCGAAACTACAGTCCACATGATCAGACATTCTCAAGTTCTCTTTCACTCTCTTGCAGTACAGGGAAGTCTCTTGCAGCAAAACTTGCACTGGCGAGCTGCTCCTTTAATTGAGCCGAGCATTACCTCCATCTGGAATGATTTTCAAGTAACCCAAAATAAGTGTTTTACAACACCGTCACAACTTTGCAGAAGAAAGAGGAATGCCGGTAGGTACCATCACTGGTACAGGTCGTGTAAGGGTAGCTAGCTCGGATCATGAGCCTCACATTCACCTGTACTGCAGGGAGTTGGCACAGAGATATCCCAGATGGGAGTTGGCAGTCCATATTGTAGATCTCGGGGGTGGATGAGACTGTTGCCACTGCCAATATTGGGTTATGGCACTCAGGCACGTGGCCAAGCCTCTGACCGAGGTACAGAATCATTTAGAACCATGTGTACTCAGCTGGAATAAGTGGGAGCATTGGAGAAAGCTCTGGAATATTATGGAAATTTTATTTTATGATTCACGACTCATTGAGCAGGATAAATACAGTAGCTGCACTACAGAATCCTCGCAACCTTGTGACCCTGGCTTCACCACCATTGTGTAAATCTAATAATTGATGGCAGTGGAATTCCTCAACCATAAGCTGCAGCAGAGACCAATCAGCAGTCTTGAAGACAAAGATGAAGCAAGAGAAATGTTTGACCATGTTGTCAATCATACTCAGTGCACATATATAGGGTGGTAGGCGACATCTTCAGGTCAATTTAGTTCCTGAACTGACTGAGCTTAATGTAATAGGCCGCGGATTCAAGTAGTAAGCAAGTCAGTTCATTTTCATTTCATTTGATTCCTGCCATCATGTGTCAGCAGTGTGCGGCACTGCACCCCGCATTTAGTCACTGTTCTGTTTGGTTATTGTTATTAGATATAGAGGTGAAGCGGCTGGTTCTCTGGGTCTGGATTTTAAATGATGGGACCTTTAAGTTGAGAGCATGTCCTTCTAGCTGTGGGGACCATTAAATTCAAATTCATTATGGTGGGATTGGAGGGAGCATGCAGCATTCCAGATGGGGATACTACTCAGGGAAACCCAAAACCGTTCATGCGAACAACCTGCAGCGGGACAGGGTGGGACTGCAAGGGAAATGCAACTAGGTGCCTGGTTTCGGGGTCCATCTACTGAAATGGAACATCAACACATGTGCCATCACCCAGCCACAGGCGAGTCAACTTGATCTAGTCCAACCTTAGCCAGGCCAGCTTAGATCTAGTAACTCTGGCTTTAGTTTCTTTAGGCTGGCTTGCAGCCTTATACAGTCTAAGTACACTATCCCAGGGAGGATATGTACTCTAAGTAGCTGGTCTTGTCTAGATGAAAGGCTTTAAGGATGAAAAGTCACAAAAATGCGATTTTCATGTGTGTGTAGATACACGCCTTATCAACGGTACCCCATCGTCTGAGTGCCCTTGACCCTCCCTTCTTCAATGAAGGGGTCTACCCTCTCACTGACTCGTTTCCTGGGATGACAGCACCGAATCCGCACAGTCGTCCGAGGTCCCCAATAGGAGTGTGAGGCCATGGGCACGATAGGCCACTCGCAGTGGGTGAAAGAGATTTTAGAATGTATCTTGATCTAATGTGTCGTATTAAAGGGAACCACATCGGGATCCGGCCCAGCAGCAAGCAGCACTCGCAAGCCTGCCAAGTGAAGGACAACACCACTGCCTCCCAAGGAACATACTGACCGCGCATGCAAATTTCTGAAAAATGTCTGATGATTAGGATGGATACAAGGAGGTTCAGTGGCCTGACTTTCACGCAATCATTTAGTTGTATAAATCTATGGTGATTAGTAACTCGGAAGACATTATATCTTGTATACAAATGATGATTGATTTGCATATGAAAATTTTGATTCCAAACTACTTGTGTAGACGTTGAATTGCACCTGTGCTAAAGAAGTGGTGCTTTGCTCATCCAGACAAGTCTGAATCATACAGTGTTCGCCTGAAGGGCGAAGGGCTTTGGACACCGAAGCCCTTTATGTGGGCTTCATGAAGGGCTTCAGAATTTTCGGCCGTCGAGTCGGCCCCTTCGGAAGGGCTTCATCTATCACCTGCACATTATGTAATTTTATTTTTCTGACTCCGTTTTTTGCCGTTACGTCACAACACGTCCCTTCCCACTCAATGGCTACCAACTCTCTGTGGGCATTCTTCCACAAGGGGGGAACTCAAAATGCCAGTGGCAGACATTTCAAGACATAGTGCAAGGTGTGTGTGAAACACCACATGGAAAGCATTGGAGCACCACTGGGTGACATAGTGACACAAGGGCAAGCATTTCAAGCAAGTGAGCACAACCCATTAACTCGTTGGAGAGTCCCCGTTTCTCAGTATGTATAGCCTGCAAAGCCGTAGGATCCACCCGTTCCAAAAAGACGGCATGGATTGCGCATCTGCTTGGTGGGAAAAATGCCTGTCCACACACATCAGCAGAAGCCAAGGCGGATGCCACGGCCCAGCGAAAGGAAATTCAATCAAACAAATGGCCACATCCTGATACACCAGACGCCGTGGCAGAACCAGCGCAAAAGAAGCATCAGCAGCAGCCCACGCTCACCCAGTCCACCCTGATGGCATTCCGCAAGAACAACATGCCTTACTCGGATTCCGAGGTGGCAGTGCTTCAGCGTCAAGCCCTCTGTGCCATTATATCCAGTGGATTCCCCCTAAACGTGTTTGAAGACCCGGAGATGTTAATTTTATTTGGGATGCTACGTACAACAGCACCCACGATCATGCCGACAGGGAAGGTCGTGGGAGGGCGGCTTCTTACCAGCGCGGCCACTGAAGTCGAAGACAAAGTCGCAAAGGCACTAAAAAATAGGAATGCTGGGCTGTCGTATGTCCTGTTTTATATAATCTTGACCATCGCTGATAGATTACATTGTAGGACCGATGCTTGGAAGCGTCAGAAGAGAGATGCTGTTAAGGCTCTCTGTTCGAATGTGGATTTTAAGGTACATGAATCGTTCCAATTGTCTGAATGTGTATTCACCATTTTACCTGTTGTACTTGATTGGGCTTGTCGAGGTCACTGCTCTAAACAAGGATGGGCCGTCCCTATGCGATCTATTTGCAGACATGATTGATCGCGTGGAGGAGAAGTATGGGTGTGTTATAATATACTTTACCACCGATGCCGATGGAGGGAGCAAGACAGGCCGCATTCTCCTCGGGAAAAAGCAGCCGTGGTTAATTCTACCATCTTGTTGGGCTCATCAGGTTGGTGGACTAGTCGTCTTGCTATTTTAACAGTGTCTAACATTTAATAGTTTCAGTTGATTCCCGGAGATTACTTCAAGGTCAACAACATGGCAGCTGGAATTGCTGAGGAAGCCACTGCCTTAATCGCCTGGATCAATAACCATGGCAAGGTTCGCAAAATACTCGATGATGCACAAGCTATTATCAGCAAGGATCGAAATGCTGGCTGAATCATTATTCTTGCGTACCTTGTCGCCAACCTCATTCGCTGGACCACTCACTTCGTCGCATTTATGCGGCTCTTCATACTCCGGTCGGCCCTCCAGCTCGCTGTCCTCCAGAAACGTTCAGCCATTATTGCAGCCGAGGTTGGTGCTGCGATGTTAACGGAGGGGGACTGTCTGAAGGAGGACGCTGACAGATTCTGTGCCTTGATCGAAGATGCATCATTTTGGAATGGTCTCGAGACAGTACTGGGTGATCTCGAACCTATATGCCTTGGTACCAACATCAACCAAAAAGATTCGACGCACCTTGACCAAGTTTTTCTCATGATCACTGGTATTTTCTTACATTTTGCAGACCACCCTGAGGAAGAAGTCAAAACATGTATGCTCATTCGCCTGGAGAAGAGGTGGAAGGACTGTGATCAGCATGTTTTCCTCGCTGCATTGATTTTAAATCCATTCCAGAAGCTGTCCTGCTTCGGTCCGAACACTAATTTGAATCATTTTAAATGCCTCAATATGCTGATCGTGGTATGAGTTCAGTCATGTTTATCTCTTGGATTTTCAGGCTCACACTAAACAGTTGTTTTGCCGCATGAAGGGCCGCCCCGGCAACGAGGACACTCCAGAGCAGAAAAAAACGAAAGAGACTGAGGTCTCGAAGGCGTTTAAACAATACCTCACCGGGACCGGAGATTTTGGTGATTTCGATTCGGCAGAGTGGGAGACAACCTTTGTAAGCATGCTTATGGCTCCTGGCATGTTCTGAACTCATAATCTTAAGGAAAACGTCGACCCTATTCAGGTGTGGGAGGTGTTTGCGAGGATATACAAGACCCGGCCAGCACATACATTCAAGAAGAGGCACATTCCCATCAGAAGTGGCACATTCAGACCAATGTGCCGCCTTTGAAACAGAGGCGGCACTTGTTTAGAAATGCACTTGGCATGCACAGCCTGAATGATCCCGTCTCGCGTCCCCGCTCTTTATTTTACCACCACCACCACCACCACCACCACCACCACCACGCAAACTGCCCTGCCAATGCATCGAACATGCACTTGAAGCTGCAGGGGTGGGGATCCGGACGGACTACCGAGTTGCGGGGGATTCACATTGCGTCGTGCAGGTGAAGACTTCATTTTCAAGCCAATCTGGTATGTCCTAGCTACATGGATTTCGGCTGAGAGCTGTGGAACAGCGTCGAGGGATGGGCAGCGTGTAGGTTAGAAGGGAGATAAGCTGGTAGAAATGAGCCAGTGGACATATACAGCAAGACAGCACGGTAAGCGAATTTTTACGGTTCCCGCAGTGATCACGATGGCAACTGGCGGAGCGTGTTCGACAGCAGGTTTTAGTTTCCATTCGGTGCCCTTTGAGATGCACGAGAGGACGGGCAATTGTGTCCTGTTCACGATATCTTGTGCAAGTTGCGATTCGGAGCGCGCACGGATACGGCAGAGGACTTGTGCACCTCCAGATACATCTGGCACGCTGTGCTTCGAAGGCGGGATTTACGCATGGCAGAGGTGTGGTGCCGACACGGCGTTCGTTTTTACTTTACCATTAGCAAGTTCGTTCGTACTGTCTGTGTACTGTAGTATATAAATATACTACGTGCAGCATCCCCGACCGAAGTATTTGAATAGAAAGCTATTAAAAATACCACGCACCAGAGCCAGCCAGGACGCCAACACAGCCTCTGAATGTGCCGGCTTTGAGTTGAAACATGGCACATAAGTTGGTGAATGTGCCAGGCTTGAGCAAATGTGCCGCCTCTCATCTGGAATGTATGTGCCGGCCGGGTCTTGTCCATCCCGGGTGTTTGTCGGCTCCAGTGCTCTTGCGGAGCTGGCCGATTTTGAGATTACAATCCTTCAGATTGTCGCAAACCAAGCAGGGTGTGAACGCACATTCTCCCGAACTAAAGTTGAGGAATCTGACCATCGCAACCGATTGTCTCTTGAGAAAATCGAGAGGCGGACGAAGGTGGGTTCATGTTTTTGTCTGAGCATACCATAAATACTTAATGAATGTCGGGCACACTGTCCAGGTCCGCACGCAAATCCGGTCCGAGCACATTAAACAGGGCCTATATAAGCCTCGCAAGGGGCGAAAAAATCACAAGTCCACAGTATCACTGGTAAAAGTTCCCCGTTATCACGATCTCCTCGAAGACCAGAATGACGAGGATCCCATTGAACGCGGGGACACCCTCGTATCAAGTGCAGAGGGCTGGAGAACACAGGTTGCGAGATGGATCGGTGATGCAAAGGCCGCAGAACGAGTGGAGCGGGAAAACGAGGACAACAATGCCATCCCCAACACCATCCCAAGCGAGGAAGCCACTCCCCGTGTTCCAAATCACATACCTGGGTGGAAACCAATAACACTTCAGGTCTTATTTAGCGGTGCCGAGAAGCCCCGGACCCGCAAGCCGTCACCACGAGTAATGGAGGAGGAGGAAATGTTAATGCAGCAGTTGGCCGAGGATGCTGAGGATGAGGTCCCGGACGACGGCGCCATCGAGATAGATTCAGACAAGGAATATCAGGGCTAGATTTAACGGTAAATATGACAGCGTCGGGTAGCGTGGGAAAATCAAAGAAGGCCTTCACCTGCCCTTCGGGTGAAGCCCTTCGCCCTTCCGCAGCCCTTCAGAATTTTGAGAACCCAACTGAAGGCCTTCAGGGCGAACACTGGAATCATATCATCCTGTCATACCGAGACGGATCAAAGCCTCGGAAGGTGTAGGAGTGAGATGCGCCTATGCAGGCGATGATAACATTTCGGATGCGAGGTTCACGAGGTCGCCCGATACTGGAAGGGACGAGGATCCCTGAAATTGAAGTAAGTAGAACAAGGATCCCCGAAAATCACCTAAGTGGCATGAAGTATCGACAAGCATAAACACTGGATGATTATCTTCTCATCCAAATAATATGGCAGCCTTCTTTTCGTCAACTAAGGATCTCTTGCGAATCCGAAATAGCATGTTGGTTGATAATTGAATCCCCGATAAGAAAAGACTACGCACAGTAACCCTAAGAGGTTTGATTAATCATGGGCCGTTGACACAGGGGGCATACCCCGTGGCATATGAATCCATATGCCACGGTGGCTTATGCGCGGCATATGCGCGGCTGTTGGTGGGCTTATGAAACCAACCTAGGGAGGGTTCGAATCCCCGCTTGGGCAATCTTTTTAAAATACATTTAAATAGTATATTTATCAGTCCATGTCAACAATGTCAGCAATTTTGCTGGCACAATCAGTCAACCACTAAAGTATTATACTGTGTATGTTTTAATAGAGCTGTTTGTAGCTCTGGTTCTGCCCTGGTATATATTTTAATCAAATATTCACGTGGTAACTATTTCACTAAATTTGGAGTCTCCTGATAGTTCCAAAGTCAGAGATTCCATGAGTCCCTCTCAGGCTCAAAGTTGGGTTCAGGAGTTATCTATGCTGTTCATTTTGTAAAATAAATCAATGGCATATATGTATGCTGTTCGTTTTGTAAATTAATTCAATAGCATATATGTCTCCCACACCTAGCACGAAATCTTGACTGTAAGACACATCATATATTTGAATGGCACCTCACAAGTTTGAACAGGTGCAGGGCATATTTATGAGTTAAAGAACACCATATGTGAATAGTGTGTGACACGGGTGACACTGCGGGCGACTCCGGCCCGGACCGTACCCGCACCCGGCAATACTGTGCCCGAATGCAAACGGGTACAGGTTTGGCAGATTGTTTTTTTTGCTGCGGTATCCGGAAAACCCCTAGGGTATTGTAACCATGGCTTTATACCGCAGTATTAGAAGGAAAAATCATGGCTTTGCAACCTCAGGTCTTTCAAGTGGGTGAACCAGTAATTCTCATAATTCATAGATTGTTATTAATATATTATAAGCACAACACAAGTACCATAATGTGATACTACGAGTGTGTATTTCGTCTGTGCATGCGTGCGTGGCTGCGGGGCATCTGGGCGGGCGTGGATGTTGGGACATAAGTTGTTAGCAGGGCGCTGGGCAGGCAGGGCGTCAGGGCGTGGGCGACAGATGTCGTGGCTAGGGAGCGTTCTCGGTCTGCAGTTTGAGCCTCGCACAGCGCTTGATCACGAAGACGGGACGAGACGGGGCGTGGGCGGGCGTGCGCTTCAGGACATGAGGCGTGGGTGAGGTGTCTACAGGATGTCGGGGCCTGGGCCTGGGCATGTCGCTGCGCAGGCGAGTCGTTGGGGCGTGGCAGGGCGCTATGCAGACGAGGAGTGGGCGCTGCACAGACGGGCATGGGCATCGGGCGTGGGCGGGGCGCTGCGCAGACGGGGAGTGGGCGCTGCGCAGATGGGGCGTGGGCACTGCACAGACGGGGCGTAGGCGTCGGGCGTGGGCGTGAGGCCCTGGGTGTGACGCTGCGCAGGCGAGCCGCCGGGGCCTGGGTGTGGTGCTGCGCAGGCGAGGTGTCGGGGTGTGGGTGGGGCGCTACACAGACATGGAGTGGGCACTGCACAGATGGGTGTGGGCGTCGGGCGTGGGAGGGGCGCTGCGCAGACGGGGAGTGGGCGCTGCGCAGATGGGGCGTGGGCACTGCGCAGACGGGGCGTAGGCGTCGGGCGTGGGCGTGAGGCCCTGGGTGTGACGCTGCGCAGGCGAGCCGCCGGGGCCTGGGTGTGGTGCTGCGCAGGCGAGGTGTCGGGGTGTGGGTGGGGCGCTACACAGACATGGAGTGGGCACTGCACAGACGGGTGTGGGCGTCGGGCGTGGGAGGGGCGCTGCGCAGACGGGGAGTGGGCGCTGCGCAGATGGGGCGTGGGCACTGCGCAGACGGGGCGTAGGCGTCGGGCGTGGGCGTGAGGCCCTGGGTGTGACGCTGCGCAGGCGAGCCGCCGGGGCCTGGGTGTGGTGCTGCGCAGGCGAGGTGTCGGGGTGTGGGTGGGGCGCTACACAGACATGGAGTGGGCACTGCACAGACGGGTGTGGGCGTCGGGCGTGGGAGGGGCACTACGCAGACGGGGAGTGGGCACTGTGTAGATGGGCATGGGCGTTGGGCAAGGGTGGGGCGCGCTACGCAGACGGGGAGTGGGCACTGCGCAGACGGGGCATGGGTGCTGTGCAGACGGGCATGGGTGCCGGGCATGGGTGTCGGGTGGGCGTGGCACTGCGCAGACAGGGGGAGACGTGGCGGGGGCATCGGGTGTGAGGCGTGGGCATGGCACTGCGCAGATGGGCATGGGCGTGGGCGTGAGCCGTGAGCATGGCGCTGCGCAGACGGGGCGAGACGGGGCATGGGTGGGCGTGCGCGTCGGGGAGATGGCCCATCATGAGCGCTGAACTGCGGCAAGCCACATCGTTAGGGTGTGTACGGTGATGAAGGACCCGTGATTATGGTTTTGGAGGTTGAATCCAAAGTCCGGACAAATTTTCAGATTTGGCCTGCATAACTCAGATCTTTGTCCAGACAAATCAAGGTGACAGTGGCGACAGCTTGGATCTTAAGTCCGGACAAGGGGATTTATTTCTGGAAGGTCAGATCAAAGTCCGGACAATGGCCAATCAGGGTGGCACTGGCCTCTGCACTGATTCGAGACACCATGAGGCGCCATGAGCCACACTTTGTCCTATTATTTTGGATGTCAAAAGATACATTGTCTGTGAAACAATGACCCTTTATATGTAACATGTCCTTTTAAAAGACCTGGGGGTGCTTATGGCTGAGACAGGGCTTGCCACCAGCTGAGCCAGAGCCCAAAAAATTTAAAGGCAAGGTAAATACCAATTTATTTAATGCAGATAGAGTTTTTTTTGCGATTTTTAAAGACTTCTGGCCCTTTTTTGTTGTAATGAGATCACCAGATGGAAGCCGAAAAGGCAGATATAGCACCAGATGGAAGGCGAAAAGCCCTGTCACATTGTCACACCATGACTAAATATGTGACAGAGTACAAATAAGGAAGGCGGACCCGTCTGAACCAAACACTACCAAACCCCACTTCAACACTCCCACCTGGGACAGACGGAACACCAAACACAGAAGAAAAAGAAAACATCACAACTCCCACCGAATGCGACAACTCCCACCCAATTCTACAATCCTCTCCCAACTAGGTGCGAATCGGTGGAAGACCAGGGCCAGAAACATCGCCGTAGCCACCTCCCATGTGTTTCTCCCACAACCCCAAGAATGAATCCACGTCGAGACCAGTGTCGATGGCAGAAGCAAAAGCCGCAGCGTGCGACTGAGGAGTGCGCAGATTGGAATTGATCCAATCCTTGACAAACGCAGGCATCGAATGCATGCATTTGTAAGCAATATGGCCTGCACGACCGCACCGATGACAGTCCAAATTGGTAGGATCGCACCAGCGATGTCCCTTTCCATACAGGTACGGAACAAGCATGCGATCAAGGGTGATGTTGTCTGCATCTGTGCCAGGCCCAGTGCCATCCTGGACCCAAAGAGCATCTAGTCCCAGCAAGAAGACTTTCACATTCTTCCCAAACTTCACCCAGTTGGATGAGTCGAGAGTGACAGTGAGCACAGACGTAAGAGCAGAGGTGATGTAGGGAGGGGACATGTGATCTGTGACGCGTGATGTGTGACGTGACAGAAAAGCGCAAGAGGAGGTTATCCAGAAGGTAAAGGATGAATCCACCCAAAGACAGACAGATTCTTGAAAGAAAAGAGGCAGAGGAAGATGATATGAGGTATAGAAGACTCTGAGACAGGGCCTGTAACCTGTTGTAATGAGATCACCAGATGGAAGCCGAAAAGGCAGATATAGCACCAGATGGAAGGCGAAAAGCCCTGTCACATTGTCACACCATGACTAAATATGTGACAGAGTACAAATAAGGAAGGCGGACCCGTCTGAACCAAACACTACCAAACCCCACTTCAACATTTTTTTGTCAAATTTGAAGTCAGATCCCAAGTCCAGACAAAATTTTGGCCGAGAGCAGCTTAGATACAGTATCCGGACAAAATTTTTGAACCCTGGGTGGCTAAAAGTCCGGACAAAATTTTCAACATGGCTAATTTTGGGATCTAACCATAATCATGGGTCCTGGTGATGAGCGACGTGGCAAGGTCACGTGCGGTTACCGCGGGTAAAACCGCTCTGGGTGGCGGTATGCGCGGTACCTGCCGGATCGGGACTCGTACCACCCGCACCCGTAACACCGCGGGTTTACCCGTACCCATGTCACACACTACAAACAGCTCTAACAAAATGTACACAGTATAATGCTTTAGTAATTGACTGATTGTGCCAGCAAAATTGCTGTGGACATTGTTGACATGGACTGATAAATATACTATTTAAATGTATTTTAAAAAGATTGCCCAAGCGGGGATTCGAACCCTCCCTAAGTTAGTTTCATAAGCCCACCAACAGCCGCGCATAAGCCGCGCATAAGCCACCATGGCATATGGATTCATATGCCACGGGGTATGCCCCCTGTGTGAGACGGTAATACGGGTTTAAACAGCAGATAACATTTGTAGCACGCTTTGCGGCAGAGCCCACTAACTGCCTCAGGGCACATCCACTACTGCAATTTTGGTTGTTCAATTTTGCAAGGATACTTATTTCATTCAGCACTGGAAATCAGGCTGAAGAAATAAACAGTATGCCCCTGCTGAACATCGTTGCAAGCTATAAAGTTGCTGATATTTTGAGAAGGTCAGCTGTCGCTCAAATGGTGCCAACAACGTTCAGTAATTACTTTGAAACCTACTTTGAAACTTGCCAAACCGCACTGAATGATCAGTAATTCCTCGCCAATTCTTAGGTGGGAGTCAGGGGCTCATGTTGAGACTGCAGATTCAAGTTACTTTCTGACTTGCAAGAAAAGACAAAAATTGCGCCCAATTCTCGCTCGGTCGAGACGTCGACCAGCTCGTATTGGGCTTGGGAACCCCGACTGTGTCGGGGTTCATTACACGCAGCAGAGAAATATAATAGACTCAGAGAATCAAGAAATTGGCCAGAGATGCAAATCAGAGACCTGGTCATCTCAGGACTCTGACCCCAGATGTTGCCACAGTTTATTTGACTCATGTTGAAATTGTATGTTAGAACTGTTGAAAATTGGAACAGGTATGAGACAGGATTATAATGGTAAGGGTTGAAATTGCACATGGAGCAGACTTCTCCGCAGGGAAGGACTTCTTTTCACATCATAACAGAGGAGATAGACCACTGTGAGTTGCTGGTGCCAATACTGTACATCGGATCTGAATTGTAATAAAAAATGTGGAGAGGATATTGCCCAATTGCAGATGAGAACACAAATTGAGATACCTCCCCAGGTTGGCAGGCCGAACAAAGAAATAACCACCAATCACACCTGACCTTTTAAAAAAGATTTTTGAAATGGGCGACATGCGAGGATCGAACCCATGACCTCCGCATACGCCCAAACAAGACCAAATTCTGCATTTACAGCCAAAAAATTAAGCGATCGCATCTCAGGACCCACTACCTAAAGTTAGTGGGCATTAATTAATCAGATGGATGGCACCAAGGGTGCCAAATAGGAGGGAATAATCGGGGTTCAATCAGGATTAAATGGGTTTAAGCAATTGAAACCCCACTCGTACTATCGTCAAGAAGAGTTAATGGCGAGAATCGAACTATGAACTCAGTGAGTAGGGTAAGCCATGAAACAGGCGCAACAACCACTCAGCGACAAAGACATTGGAAGATTTGATTGCTCGGAACCCATGCCCAGTGTTCTGCTCCCGAAGACATTGCAAGAAGGGGTATGTATAAACCTCGTCCATCTTTAAGCATCGCTGGATTAAACTGATCAATCTTTGAACCAGAGCTCAATCTTTCAACACAATTAATCCTGCCTCTTATTAAACAGGGTGAAACATGTTTTTCGATGAGTACAGACTAAACTGTCTAATACAGATCAGATCGATTAATCGGCACAATAAGTCGCTCAGATCGGCGTGTGGGAAATAGAACACGCAAAGGAAGTAACTAGGCGAAGCAAGTAGGGAAATCTGAGACTGTTAAGCAGGTACTGGGACCCGATTCTTTGACTGCCAACTTATCCGATGTCAGATGGTTGAGGAGAGTCGGACAGAAAATAGTTACCAGTTATGTTTCCGAGGGGAGAGCAGCTTCTTCTTCGTCGCTTTCAACCCATCCTCTGCAGAAGGACATCAGTGAGGTGTACCACTAGAATGTATAGAAATTTGAGCAGTCCCACCATGTTGCCCATCCCAGATGCAAAGCGGGTTAGGTTGGGTTACAAACAGACAAGGCATGCACTACTTTTCTGTCCTCTTTGATACCTCTAAACACCCTTACTAATCCCCGAGAGCGCATCAGTCATCCCGACTGTGCTTACACATCCCGACGCCCACGCATTCCAAAGTATTGATCAAGTTCTTCGAAGACCGTGGGGAAGCTCATCAGTGTTTAGTCCTTGCGCCAACTGGCACGGCGGCTGCCCTTCTGAATGGTAGCACCTACCATTCCGTTTTTGCATTGTGGACATAGACTCTGGTGGACTCTCTGAAGGCGCCTAATGATTGGGCGCCTTCGGAGAGGCCCCAATCTGACGAGAGTAAGGCAACGGCTGCGGGGCGTTGAATATATTTTCCTTGATGAAGTCTCTATGGTATCGTGCAATCATATGTATAAGATCAGCACAAAGTTGGCCAGAGCACTGAACATCCGCGATGAACCCTTTGGAGGCATTAATATTAAATTCGCCAGAGAGTTCTTCCAACTTCCACCTGTTGGAAGCGTGCCATTATTCAGCCCTGACACGACCATGGTTCCAGTTCTAACTGTGGGCATGACAGTATTTGAACAAGAAAATGCCATAGGGAAGATTTTATGGAAGCAGATGGATACTGTAGTCACCTTGAAGAAGAACATGAGTCAAACTGCTCAAACAGCTCAAGACATCAAATTTAGAACTGCATTGGTAAACATGCGTTATGGTGCATGCACTGCAGCCGACATTGAGTTTTTGAGGGGCCGGAAAATAAGCAGGAGAGCCAGCCATCCCACTTTCGATGAACCTCGATTCAGAAATGTGTCTCTAATTACTGCGTGGAATTCCCAGAAAGATAAAATTAATGAACTTGGATGTGCGAAGTTTGCTGAAGAAACGGGGCAAGTATTGACACATTTTTATGCTGAAGACACATTGGCGGCAAACAGCGGTTCACATGAAAGGAGGTCACACGCAAATAGGAACAAGGAGGTTGTACTGCCACAACGAGCTTTGACAACTGACCAAAAAAAATGTCTTTTGAATGTGCCACCTCGTACCAGCAAGCACATTCAAGTCTCTGTATTGGCCTGCCTGTGATGATCAGAAACAATGACGCTACCGAACTGTGCATAAGCAGGGGGCAAGAATCTGTTGTTGTTGGTTAGCAAGAAGCTCACGGTTCTTCGGGACAGACCACTCTGGACACTGTGTTGGTGAAATTAACAAACCCGCCTAAAACGGTCAGGATACCAGGGTTAGCAGACAATGTGGTAGGACTTACCAAGGGAAATAATAAAATGCGGGCGCCGCTTCAACAAGGGGTCATGTAAAAAAGATCTCAGAATGAAACAGATTGTTGAACGGCAGCTGAACATTCTATTCCTTTCGAGAAGTATTTATATTAAGCATCGACCTGAAAGAGGTCCTTCGGTGCAAATGCGCCGTCATACTTGGAATAATAATATAAGTAATTTTGACCCAAGATCATCCTCAAGCTGGCACGGACTGGAGAGTTGACTCATGCATCGAGTACGCGTCGGATATCTGGGACAGCCGCCTCCCATACGCCCACCATCTCCGTCCAGACCCGGTCGCGCACCTCCTCCCCGTGGGCGCTGTCCAGCCACTTCGCGGTCCTACAGATGACCAGGGGGTTAGAAGTGCACCGAATCGAGGACGGTGGGTATATCACGCACGTCTGCATCCGCGTGCGAGAGATATACGCGCCCGAGGGCGCGGACGCCAGCAGGCCATACAGGATGTTGAGCGCGCCCTTAGATGCAGGCCACGCCAGCACCTGGATCAGTCCACTGTGCGATTTTTGGTTAGTTGGCGTTCATGGAAGAGAGATCGCCCACGTACCGCGCGACGAGCGGCAGCTTTGAGTCCCGTGGAAGATCGGAGTGGTTCATCCCGGGGTCGACGACGCTGTGTGTTTGGGAAATCAGATTCCAGGAGTTGAAGAGAGGGAAGAGCAGGTGAAGAGAGAGCGAGAGGTATAGGGCGAACGAACAACACGTACTTGACGATGACGCCTTGCGCCTGAGCCAGCGCGGCCGTATTCTTGGCGATGAAGTAGTTGAAGAGCTTCGAGGTGGGGTATCTGTCGAACAAGTTGAACTTTGACTCGTCATTTAGGGCCTCCAGGATGTTCGTCTCGAATCGCTCGGGAAACTTGGCGACGTTCTGGCCTGCACATAAAGGTTTGAACGCTGAGGAAAATCACAGAAAGAAATACGGAGCGAACACGGACCTCCGGATCCGGTGATAGTCAGATGCGGGGGGATGTGTTCGGCGTCGAGAATCGGCGGGAGGCGCGCCGTCTTCTGAAGGAGCGGGAGCAGCAACACAGCCAGCAGCCCCGTCGACAGCGCATTGACCTGGAACCTTCCATAACAATTATTACTTCAGCCAAAGCAACCTTGAAAATCAAGAGGACACGCACGTAGTCTCCCACCCGTCCGGCGTACGCCCCCACCTATGCGTCGCCACGCCCGCATTTAGCGCCGCCCCGTCCAGCCTGTCGAGCTCCTTCTCCGCCTTAACCGCGAATTGGGCGACGCTCGCAAACTTCGCCATGTCCAGCTCCCACACGTCCAGTACGCCGCCAAATTTCGTCTCACTGAGGATCGTCTCGCGCGCGGCGGCGCCCTTGGCAGTGTCCCGCACGGCGAGAACCACGCGCGTGGCGCCGAGGGCAGCAACGTGGGTCGCAAGCGCCAGGCCGAGGCCTGAGTTAGCGCCGGTGACAATGTAGTTGCGGCCCGCGAGCGAGGCGGTGGGCGCGGGGTAGCGCGTCGTGAGCTGCGCGAGAATGGTGTTGCCAAGGACGTGTTTGCTGATGTCGCCGAATGTGGCCATTTGAGGATCAGTTTGGATTACTTAGTGAGTCAGAGACAAGGTATCCGAGTGCTCGTGCTCTTATACGCAGAGGGCAAACGAAGGTGCCGCGAGATGCGCGTCGCGCGGCACAGTGCTGTATGTGGGTTTGCTAGGTTTCGTGGCGCCAAAGAAGTTGAGTTTGGGGCTTGGCGGGGATGCGAAACCTCCGATGGTGTCAATCACTCGGATGGGCCCCGAGCTGTCAGTGAAACGTATTTCCGAGCAGTCGGGAAACGCGTCGAGGCGCCGGCCACATTCGTCATCGGCGGGCTGAAGCAAGTTTGAGGAACGAGCGAGGGAGTCTGTCAAGAGAGACTGAAGCAAGTTGGCATCGCAACAAATCAACAATGATCAATGACATCATGTTGTTGGCCAGCGCGCCGCGTTCCTCGCTCCTGGAATGGTCCTTGTGGAATACCAGCGTCGCGCCCGCGCCCCGCGCCACGCCGACCACTCCACGTGCACGTGCCGACGCCTCACCATGGACTATGCCAGCCTGTAACGGGCAGTGACCGGAGATCCTGAAATCTTGCCTGAAATGAGGAAATAAGAGAAAGAGCCGGGCTCGATAGCGATGGCAGTGGATAAAAAGCGGGGAATGTTCGGTCCCGATTGATGAGACCTTCTCGACATCGCCACCCATCACTGCGGCATCAACAGCTCAAGAGCGCAGAATATTTGCATGGCATTTAAAAGGAGTCCAAGTCCTCCAAGAAAAAATGAGAAGATGTTAAAAATGTGATAAAATATATTCTGTAGTCAGAATCAGTATCGATTCAGTGAGTCCGACATGAAAATCTGATTTGTTGTTTCGGCAGGATAGCGGCGGACCTTGAATCGTCCAGCAGATGACTCACATGACAGCAGCGAGGTAAGCACTCGCACCCTTGCTCGCACCCAGCCGCGGCGTCGCGAATACGACATGCCCCCGCCGCTCACGCAACCAGCCAGCCAGCCACTCCCCCGCTCACCGAGTCGCGACATCAAACTCTTAGGGGGCGCCCGTGATCGGTACGTCTCTTTCTTCTTCTTTGTCTCACCCTAACTCACCTTTGTCTTCTCCCTCAGAACACCTCGTGGACTGCGTTCAAGAGACCGTCGACTACGCCGTGGGGTGCCCCGGCGCCCCCACGACGCACACTCCCCCGCCGTGGCCAAGTTCACCACCTTCGTCTCGAACGTTCTCACCCGCCCAGAGGTCGGCGTGCCCGTGCTCGCCGCGCTCATCTACATCCGCTGCGCGCAGCCCCTCGAGTGTGTCTTCCTAGGCGCCGTCATCGCCGTCTCAGCTCTGTCCACGGGCGTGTTCGGCAAACGCGACGTCGGGCGCATCGAGCGCTAGCTCCTTGACGTGCCGGACTTCGAGCTCGGGCTCATGGGGGGTGACTTGCTCGCGCACCACGAGGGGCTCGCGGCCGCGGCATTCCCCGCACACCCCGAGACGCACCCGAGAACGCCCGCCCGGTACGTTCACCGACGTCCCTTTCCCCTCCCGCTAACCTTTCTGCGGTGGCCCGGCACGTCGCGCACCCTCCCTCCTCGAGTTGCCTTCGCCCAGCCCCATCCGCGGCGCCCGCGCCATCCCCACCCGTCTCGGCGCCGCCGTCTTCCGCGCACGCGGACCCGCACGCAACTGCATTCGTGCGCGCGAGTTTGCGGCTTCGCCTCTGCTCGGGACGAGGCAGGTCGGGTGGCTTGCGCAACGCCAGCCAAGTGGGAGGGCGGATGGAGGAGGTGGGCTGCAGATCGGCCCTGCGATTGGGTGGGGAGGCAGCGGACGAGCAAAGTCCCGCGGTGCGTAACCCCTCCGTCTGCATCCTGCTCACCGGCCCCCGTAGCATCGACCAACACCCGACGTCGCGAACGCGACACGACCCACCTGCCCCGCCTCCGCTCCCAGCATCGTGCCAAGCCCATCTCCACGTCCCACCAGCCACGCAAGTCGGCGCTGGACTTACTCTCAACCACTCGACGCTCAGCGCTCAACGCTGGTTCGTCAATGCCCCACTGCTGCATCCGCGGCGCGCCATGTCGTTGGTCCTGGTGCTGCGACATCGCACG
Source organism: Mycena sp. CBHHK59/15 (assembly GCA_029204085.1). Classification (NCBI taxonomy): domain Eukaryota; kingdom Fungi; phylum Basidiomycota; class Agaricomycetes; order Agaricales; family Mycenaceae; genus Mycena; species Mycena sp. CBHHK59/15. The sequence goes on from JARGXW010000023.1 coordinate 540,755, forward strand.
CCATAACACGCCCCCGCGGCCACGCCATCTGTGGCCTCACCTCCACCCCCGCTGCGCCGACCCGCTGCGCCACCCCTTTGCCCACATCGACATCTCGCGCCAACTGCGTCGCTCTCCCCTCCGCTAACACCCACCGCGACACCATCCAACGTGTCGGTCCGTTGGCGGCAAGTCGGCGGGGCTACGGTGGGCGGGCGTGGGTAGGAGACCGGCTTGGCACGCGCCGGCGGTAGGTCGCGCGGTATGGCAACTCGAGTGGCGCATGCACGCTCTCGAATGAGGTGGCTGGACGACCTGCGGGAGGAGGTTCTGCCCGTAGGGCTTTGCTGCCCGGCGGCTGCGGGAGGGTCACTAGGGGCACACGAGCCCCGGACCTGTGATTCGGGAGCGGCGCGCCATTGAAATGTGCCGGATGTGGCACACCTTGGTACTGTGTGTCGCTGACACCGCGCGTTGCTGATTGCACAGCCGCACAGGATCCACGCACCACAGAAATTCCGTGTTGCTGTTCCTGCGTGGCTATCTTTACGGATGGCGGGAGTGATTTTGCGGGATCAACGAAACTCCTACGGCACATTCATTCCAAGGGCGGTACATTGCGCCGCATGCACGGCACTTTAGCCCCAAGCCCGGCACATCAGCCTGGAAAGTGCCGTGCTTGTGAACAAAGGCGGCAGGACACCGATATGCCGCCTTTTGCTATTTTGCCGCGGCGGCTTGCCGTCGGCATTCTAAAAGAAACTTAGCTTACCATCACAGATTGGAAGATTTTGCTAGATGCGGCTTTGAAGGCAGTTGTGTTCCAGATTCGATGAATCTGCACGCTCATCTCAAGTGTTTGTTTTGAGTGGATTCACAGTAGTATTAAGTAAAGCAAATATTATTGAAGGTATGCATCAGTAAAACTACACATTTGTCTTTGGCGTCTTTGACGTCTTGGGCAAGACGTCAAAGACACCAAAGACGTGTTTTTCTCAAAGACGCGCGTCTTTCGCTAGACAGGTTCATTTGTCTTAGACAAGACCCGACATCTTGGGCAAGACCCAAAGATGCAATATGTCTTTCCCAAGACAAGCTCCAAGACTTGTCAAGACACTCATAAAGACCCATAAGATAAATAAAAGCAGGTATAAAAAGAATGCATTAGATCTTGTATATACCACATATCAGTACTACAAACTGCTACCACTCCACATCATGCTTTGCTACCGATAACCAACGCCGCCACTTCGAGTGCCTCATATGCCGCCACGAACAGGAGCGCAGCTGCGACTGGGCGTTGGGGGGAAAACCACGAAACCATGCAGGACGGAGGCCACAGGTCCGCTAGATGGACGAGGATACAGACACGCCGACGTGCTGTTCGTGCCGGGTGTCGCTCGGGGCGCTCAGAGTCAGTGGCAGATGTCACCAGTTGTTGGCCGACGGGGCAGAAAGAGGGCGGGCGTGGTTACACCGGATGTACGAGGAAGCTAAAACGGAGTAAGTATGGACACACACATGATGACAGGACGCGGCGTACCTATGCGCAACCGTCTCTTCTTGCACGGCGAAGGAATTTACAGGTGAGAATAAGGGGAGTCTCCAAATAGTCTATCAAGAAGTCAGTAGAGAATACATTGGGCAAGGAAGCTCACTCTGCGTGATTTTCGTCGACTGTAAGATGGAGAGGTGAGTGAAAAATGCAAGAGGGTACGCCAATGCGGCAAAAGTGCAAACAGGCCACAGATGGCACAGGGAAGTGACGCAGCGCACAGGGAATGGAATAGTATGGCCACATGCAGCTGGAAAGCGACGCAGCGCCACGGAAACAGACACAGAGCAAGTCTAGGTCTGGAGGGAGGAACCATGGAGAGAGGAAGACCTCTGGCACAGCCTGATTGGGGACATAGGCCGCATGAGACGAGGGATTGCGAGGAGCAGATCTTGAAGCTTGAAAGGGAGGGTGTGAAGGGATGGGGGGAAAGAGAGAAGCGAGAGAGATGCATGCTGACAACGAACCATTTGGTTACGATCAAATCACGCAATCCGGGTGATCCTGTGTATACCCGAATCGGAGCAAGCGGAGTTTGAATGACTTCGTTCTTTCTCGCTGATTTTGATCGTGAGTACTCAGTTGCCATTCTCACCCCTCACCCACTCCTCTGCTGGCCATGGACTGCTCATGAAATAATCATAACATAGTCTGTGCTCTTGTTTAACCCTGTGAGTTGAAATTTCAGGATGAATCTGAGTCTCTACTATATGCCACTTACCTTACAACGGCCAAGTCAACACATTAATATTGTGAGTACGTACCTACGAATTCAAGAGAGCGAAGTATAGAGAGTCAAATGAAAGACTAAAATATAAGTAATGAACTTGAAAATTGAATTATGGCAAAGACACTACCCAAAGACATAAGATCTGTCATCTAAGACAAAGATGTTCCAAGATGCGGGGTTCAAGACGAAAGATGTTGTCCCAAAGACTAAGATGCCCAAAGATGCGTAGCAAAGACCAAAGATGCCAAAGACAAACATGTAGTTTTACTGATGTGTACGTGGGATTAAATACATATTACAAGACACGGTGTACAACGCAAAAAAATTACATGGACCTATGCATGCTCAAACCACACACCCCCACTTGCACGAGACAGATTGAAGCCCATCGCAGACGTGGCGGGAATGCCGGCCGGGGTATATTGGTACGTGAGTGCCGGGGGCGGGGCAGGGCGTCCATTGCACGTTACATAACCTGCGAGTGTCCCGGTGTAGTGAAAATTTCAATGGCAGATGACCATGGTATGCACCTGAAGGGTAAATCACACCCACATCGTCATAGACAATGGGCCTGCCGAACCTTCAGTATCACACCTCGAGAGCCCACTGCGATGCACCTTCAGCCAATTCACCCTTGCCTGACTCTCGGTCTCCGCATGCTTCACATCGACGGCAACGACGTCAATCTGGTGCTTTGGTGGATATTGGCCTTGCGGTCTGGTGGTGGAACGGAAGCAAGAGGGATTGCAATCACGTAACAGTGCTTGCTGACTTGCCGCCAAGGCTCGGTCGCCCCAAATGGGAAGTTTCACCTTTGATATCATGCACGGTACATTGATGCAAATGTACCGGCCTTGATCTAAATGTGCCGGGTTCTCAAATGTACCTGCAGTCCGAGTTTTGTATATCCTCATCAGCCGTACATTTGCTTCTATGTGGAGGGCTGCGGGTATTTCGCCTACCAGCGCATGCCGTTCGGGCTCACCGGCGCACCATCAACATTTGGCAACATGACAGCCACCGAGCTCGGAGACCTTGTCGGTAGTCTCTTCGAGCTCTTCGTTGATGATGGCGGCATGGCAGCGGACGACTTTGATGATTTGCTAGCTGACCTGCACGTTCTCTTCACCAGGTGCAGGGAGCGCAAGGTAACACTTTCCGCGGCAAAATCCCAGTTCTTCGTCACTGAGGCCATGTTCGCGGGCAGACTCGTGGGACCGGACGGCATCAAGCCCGACCTCACGAAGCTCATGGTGGTTGTGGATTGGGAAACACCACGGGATCTTCAGAATCTCGGGGTGTTTCTCGGGCTCACTGGGTATTTCCGAACCCTAATAAAAGGGTACACGGGAATAGCGCAACCCCTCACCGACCTCATTCGCGCGGCGGAAGTTCCGCGCCGAAAGGGGAAAGGCGTGTTCCGTTGCACCATGAAGGTGCACATGCTGGAGGCGGCGTGGGGCGCGAAGGAGCAACGTGCGTTCTTAGCCTTAAAAATCGTGCTGACACAGGAACCCGTGCTCAAGGGCCCAGTGTTTGACAGGCGACCTTTCATCGTAACAACCGATGGCAGCAAGTATGGCTTTGCGGGGATGCTTTCGCAATGGCATGTCACCGTCGACGCCAAGGGCAAGCAGACCAAGCGCCTCCACCCGGTCGGCTTCGCATCGAAGCGGACGTCTGCGGCCGAGGAGCGGTATAAGCCGTTCCTGCTCGAGTTCGCGGCGCTGAAATATAGCCTCGACAAATTCTCCGACTTTATTTGGGGATTCCCGGTAGAACTCGAGACCGACTGTCAAGCGCATCGCGACCACCTACTCAGCGATCGGCTCAACGCAACGCACGCGCGCTGGCAGGAGGTTGTCACGGACCACCAGATCGTCGATGTCCGCCACCGCTCCGGGAAGAGTAACATCGTCGCAGACAGACTCAGTCGCAAGTTCGTCGGTGTCCCGTTAATCAAGGGCGATGGCCACGAGTGGACGGTTTGCGTGGACTGGGAGACGCGCACCGGTTTGACACACGTGTTTTCCCACATTGCCGAAGCGACGCAGTACTCTGATCTGCTCGACAGATTCAAAGACAAGAATGTCTTTAAAGAAGTCAACTCCGCGCTGCTCGAGCCCGACCACGGCTCATCCCCGCGCGAGCGCAAACGTGCTCGACACCGCGCGCTTGACTACTGCATCGAGGACGGCAAGCTGTGGAAGCTGGGGCCGAAATCGGTACGCACGCAGGCCAAAGTCGAGTGCGTCACGAAGCTCGAAGCGGTGGCGCTGGCACGGGAGTCTCACGAGCGGAACGGGCACTTCCACCGCGACATGATCAAGGTGCAGCTGCTCGACCGCATATGCAGCCCCGCGCTCGATCAGTCGATCGTGACGGCGATCAGCGAGTGCGGGCGCTGCAAGAACTTCGGTGCGCACCATATCATCTCACTGCTCGAGCCTGTAATGCGGCGCCACCCGTTCGAGCTCATGGTGGGCGACACACTGTCAATGCCGCGCGGAAAGGGCGGCTTTCACAAACTTTCCCTCAACATGGATGTTAACTCGCAGCGGCTCTGGACCCGACCGCTAACTTCCGCAGCGTCCGGCGACACAACAGTCAAGACGCTAAGCGAGATCTGGGGGAAGTTTCGACACCCCGAGAGCTACATGTGCGACGGCGGGGGCGAGTTTGACAACCGGCAGCTGGAGCAGCTGTGCGAGGAGTCCGGCGTCGAGCTTCATCTCGTGCCAAAGTACTCGCCGTGGGTGAACGGACTTCTGAAGGGCATGAACTCGAAGCTCCTCGGGCGGCTGAAGTGCCTGTGTGCACCCAACCTCGGGGAGGATAATTACAGGGGGATGGGCTGGGCGGATTTGCCGGAGAATTGGCCCGAGCATCTCGAGGCCGCAGTTTTCGCGCTGAACAACCGCATTCTACCAGCACTGAAATTTTCCCCAGATGAGCTTCTTTTCGGCCTGGTGATGAACACCCTGCGTATGCCTATAGAAGAGGCTACGCTGCCCGTCGACGAAAATGATGCCGGACTACAGATGGCGTACATGGGCCAGCTCCGGCTGGACGGGTGCGCCGAGATCGTCGATCACGCCGTACGGCGCAAGGCCCAATTCGACAAGAAGGTTCTGGTGTGTGTGCCCAAAGAAGTTATATTCAAGACGGGGTCCCTGGTACAGGTCTACAACCCGAAGTACGAGGCCGATGCTACCTTCCTCGTCGAGCGCAAGATGGTGCCGATGTGGTCAGCACCCCGGCGCATCACGAGCTGCTCGCGAAACTCGTACAAGCTGGAGATGCTGGAGGGCCTGCCGCTAGGCGGCAGGTGGAGCTCAAGACTCTTGCAGCAATTCATCGCGCAGAGAAGTACATTGCTTCATGAGCTACAGTCGGAATGGGCCACAGGGCTTGAGGAGTTAGGGATAGAGGATAAGCAGGACAATGAAGACATGTCCGAGTCAGGCAGGGACGACTAGGCGACACGACGAGGGCGCTGTGTCCACTTGTTGGGGGGCACATGTGGCAGTGCAGACTGCCCCATCGGGTCGACCAGCAGCAGTGTAGCAGTAGCCAGCGGCAGTAGCACAGCATCCAATCATCTCTGCTTCCCACTGCCAGCGCCGTCTCACGCCATCCAGTCTGCGGTCCCGTGCAGATCCACCGGAGACTACGTCTCCAACGGGGGAAAGGGTATCGAAGTAATCAATACCGGGAACTTGTGAGTAGCCTTTCGCTACGAGCCTCGCCTTATAGCGGACAATTTTCCCTTGCTGATCTGTCTTTATGTCAAATACCCAGCGACATCCAACGGGCTTCCGTTCGGCTGGACAATCCTCGAGATTCCACGTTCCCATGGCTGTTAGGTTCTCGAGTTCAGTGTCGATGGCCTGTTCCCAGTGTGACCACTCGGGCGACAATCTCGCCTCTTCAATACTCCTGGGGATGCTGGGCCTTCCTGGGTCAAACTCTCCGACCGTAGCCTTGTATGCAAAGTGCGCAATAGGGTTTTCCTCTCGTCGGCATCTTCTGGGTTGAGTGCTTTGTCTTCAGGTTGGGTGCTCCGGTTTGGGCGGCCTGCCTTTGGCCTTCGTGCATCGGGATTTCCGAGTCTGAGGTAATTGTGGTCCAGCACGGTACGTGTGAGTCTCCGGAGTGGGATAGGGTTGAGCTGATTTGGTTTAGGACTCTGCTCCGTATTCGTGCGAGGTATTGATGGCACTGATGATGATGGCGCGGCCTTGGGTGTGGTGATAATCGGATCAAAATTCGGATCAAAGGTCGGACCGAGCAGTCTGATCATGATCGAAGTTAGGTGATTGACAGGTGATGCCAAGGAATCGTCGCAACATCGGCCAAGCTATTGGGTTATTAATTTAAGTGCCAGTTGCAGTCACCGGCTGTTCAGCTGGTCACATTTGTAAATATTGTAAGGCACATCCCAGAATAAACAAGTGCAGCTGTGTTTCTGTTGGTCAAGGCTATAATCTGTTATTTCACCACCGTTTCATAGAATGATTCAAACAACCTGCTTTATTATTTATTGAACCCTCATAATTGTTTTTTTCGCTCATGTATTATTACTGAGACACATCCTCCTGACTCGACAAAGGTATACCGTCGCAGTGCGTCGCAAGTGAGTGATCAACCACTGTTCTTGCCTGATGCATGCCATCTGCCGTCCTCATCTTCCGATCTGTCTCCCTCAACCACCTGAATACGTGACATGAGGAATCACTCGCCCCCAGCTATGGGAGTGCCGCTGGCTAGGGGAGTAGGACACCTTCTGTACTTCATCCACAGAACACCTCGATGTGCCATCCAGACCCGTCCTATGTTTTCCCAGCGCCTCAGCGCTCGTATCGAGCGCATCCTGGCCCGAACACCCCAATCAACGGTGTACCAGGTGATTCCCCTCCAGTTGCCTCCATGTAGCCATCCCGAATCACAACACTTTCTTATACATAGTCCAGCACCTACTTGGCATATTTTTGGATTAGCCCATCTCCCACTACACATATCCCTTCTCCCATTATGCATATTCCTTCCCTCCATGATTTAAGCCATGTCTGAACATGCATAGTCCATTGCCCACTATGCATATCCATGGATCAGTGTCAATTGGTGCTCAATCCATGTCTCCCACTTGGATTAGACCATCTCCCACTTGGTGTATCCTTAGATTGATTGGTCCATCTCCCACTATGCATACTCCATCCCTCTATAATTCAAACATGTCTGAGCATAAATATTCCATCTCCCTCAATGAATATCTGTGGATTAGCATCAATTGGTGCTCAATCCACCAAGGGAGATGTTGGTGTCTGCACAAAATGGCCACTATCTCTGGAGCCACTTGGCCGATTCCCTCGAAAGTAGGACCATATTGAAGGGGTTGAAGAGGCAGCTCGAACACAATTAGGCAATCCAAGGTACAGCTGACCAGCTGTACTGAGTTGTTGCGATTGATCGGCATTTTAAGCCAAGGTTGTTTGGATATAACTGGGCATTGTACCACGCAGAGTCGTATTCATGTCCCACAAAAATCATGACAATTTTGAGTGTAAAAAAGCTTGTAAGAAACACCTCAAGTCAATATATATATAGCTGCACCGTATGGCCAGCCCCCTCGGGAATATATTCAAGTCAAATACATGGGAGTAAGGACTGCACCACAAGGAGTCGTAGTCACGTCCCATAAAAATCATGACAATTCTGGTAGAAAAGCATGTAGGGCTCGCATCCTCTCATATCCTTCAACTCGTATCACATTCTGGCTTATCGCACTTGCGTATAATGGATATCTCTTTACAAATGACCGTTCAGAGGTGTACCAACCAAGATCTGAGATCATATACCTCTCTGAATCCACTGTGTCTGACTTGGTTAGGTGGACTCAGTAAAATGTGCAAGGAGCTAGCAATGCTCAGTGGTGTTGGTGGAAGGTTGGCTCTAAAGGCAGCCTTGTCTGTGTTGATCTGTATCCTCTCTGAGATTCAGCCACATACCTGTCTGTGTCATGTGTCATAACAAGGCACAATAACCACCTGGGGCTTACCACAGAATTAGGTACTGCAGCACAACAAGTTGAGTTGTGTCCTAAAAAAAAATTGATAATTCTCAGTGTAAAAATCTGGCCAGGATAGATGTTGGGGTATAATATATTTAGTGTCCCCTTGGCCACTCAAGCCAAGGTGTGTAGATCAGGATTAGGCAATGCTCCACAGGGATTCAAAATGGTCCCCCAGGGACACCATTATAATTCTCAGCATAAAAGAGTGACCAGGAATCATATCAAACGTGAATATTTTTTTCCTCGGTGCTAAGCCAAGGGACCATACACCAGGATTATGCATCACGGCATGGGGAGTTGAATTGAGGTCCTGAAAAAATAGGGACAATTCTCAGCAAAAAGAATGGCCCAGGACGCATATTGGACCTCAATATATTTGTAGCCACCCCTCCATGCTAAGCCATGGTCTGTATTACTGGAATAGCCATTGCAGTGCGGGGAGTCAAATTGAGGTCCAAAAAAAATCCCGACAATTCACAGCAAAAAGAATGGCCCAGGAAGCATATCAGACCTCAATATATTTGTCGCCACCCCTCCCGGCTAAGCCATGGTCTGTATGACCAGAATAGCCATTGCAGTGTGGGGAGTCAAATTGAGGTCCTGAAAAAATCAGGACAATTCTCAGCGCAAAAAACCACCTAGGAAGGATGTTGGACAGGATTATCATCCATTCCCTTGGTGCACCGGCCCTACTCACACCGCAAAAGGAAACTTTTAGATGTGGATGAATTTGATAAGGAAACTTAACATTAAAAGTTGACCTGAAATCGGAGCTGAAACCATTAGTTTAAGCTGTGCTGATATTGGTGCTGGAATCATTGGTTGTTTAATCGTTTTCTTGACAGCTGAAATATTTAGATTCAATGCAGGACCGAAACTGTCAATGAAACAATGGGTTTCAATCATAGTTTAGGATGAATTTAAACCATAGATGTCAATTGTCTTTAAACTGGAATTTAAAATAAAGGATTCACCTGCCATTTTTGCGTCACAGAAACAATATGTTTCGGCATCAGTTTCGGCCGATCCGAAATCAGACCTTAAACAATCAGTTTCAGTAGCATTGAAATCTCCGGGGGGTGGGATTTCAGTGGTACCAAAACTAATTGTCCAAGGTCCTATTTTGGCTCAGCTGAAATTGATGCCGAAACTTATTGTTTCTTTGACACCGAAATAAAAGATGAATTCTTTAGTTTAAATTCTAGTTTAAAGACAATTGAAGTCTATGGTATAAACTACAGTCGTCTCTGTCATAAGGCATACCCATCAGTGGACACTGCAGGGTATCCATTACCACAGAGTATGTGTTTCTCCGGGCATGGGAATTACTAGATTATCTTATCTAATCACGTGCAACAGTCGATATGAAATATTTTATTCTTTCAACATTGAATCCTGGCCCCGATAATGTATCTACCTACATGGGGGGAAAGAAATCAGTTATAGCGGTAGGTACGAGACTGTTAGTCTCTTCTATCCGAGTCTCGCGTCCAAATTTGGAAAGGCCAACTTCAAGTTGGTGAGCAAAAGGTCCCTCGACGTCCGCCAGATAGTTGCACAGCTTCAAGACAGCTTCTAGAGCCTCCTTCGGTGTAACCTTTGGCATTTCCGGAAGGTCCCCGTGATCAATGTCTCCGCCGTTGATTTCCTTGTTCTCCTGGCACTCACGCATCTTTTGCACAGCCTCGACAATCTCCTCTTCACTCGCGTCTTCTATGAGGTGTTCCTCCGGCAGATTGACAGGATCTCACCTGCAAGTCCCACAAAACCCTAATAATAAGAGGCTGCGTTAGGGGGGGGGGGGGGGGGGGGGTAGCTACTAACTATAGAGCAAATCTCCGATTCTCTGCTCCACGAATATCACCACAGATACCGTGAGGAAATATATGCGGAAAACCTACCGTGAATACCATGAATGACTTGGATATCCCCCACCCTGCACCATGCCTTCAGTCAACCATGAATACCGTAGGTTTTGTAAGGGACTTTAGCAGCGCCACCGTTGCTGTACACCAACCATCAATTCCGTGGATACCTTAACTGACTTTCGATACATTTTGTTTACATCGCCATACACCAACCACCAATTCCGTGGATAACTTACACTTTCGAAACATTTTGTTTACAATTCCAACCATGAATACCGCAAGTAAATTCCAAGTGATATCAAGAGCAAAAAAATAATAATTGTGTCTGCATATGTGTATCTACGACAGGGAAAAACCACGGGGGAGGCAAGGCGATTGTGCATGACAGTTAGACAGGATCAGGGTTGCTGGGGGCCTTGGGGCGAGGCATGGCATGGGCGTTCTTCTTCGGCTTGGTGAGTTGCTCGCTCGCCTTCTTCTTGCCCCTTGGAGGTCCCACGGGGAAGTCGTAGTTGTCATCGTCATCAGCGGTCTTCTTCTTCTTCTTTGCCATCCCCTCCTCGACATCTGCTGCCCGCTTCTTCCCACTCACCCCGGCGTCCTTGGTCTTCTTCCCCGTTGCCCCCACTACCTTCGCCACCCCATCACCTGCCTTCCTCTTCTTCGCCGCAGGCTCCTCATCAGTGTCGCCGGCCTTCCTCTTCTTCGACTTCGCAGAATTTTCATCGTCCGACTCATCATCAATGAACTCGGGTGAATTCACTGTTTTCTTGGTGGATTTCGAGGTGGTCGACTGAGCGGCTCTGGCTGGCACGGCTGTCTTGGCGCCCGAAGATTTCTTGTTAGCGGGTGCTTTGGCAGATTTCACGGATTTCGCGGATTTCACGGATTTCGTGGAAGGTTTTTTGGCGGATATCGCAGCACTACCCTTTGTAGGCTTCTTCGCCTTGGGTTCGTCCTCGCCTTCATCCTCGGAGGAGGTGCCATCATCACCGCTGTCGTCATCGCCGTTGGAGCCGCTGTTGTCATCAGAGTCGTCAGAGCCAGAGAAGCCGCCTTCGTCCTTGTCGTCGTCATCGCTGCTGTCAGACTCCTTGCCCTTGCCCTCACCTCGTCCTCCTTTTGAGACGCCCTTGTCAGACCGGACCTTCCTCACAGGTGGGACATATTCTCCCGACTTCTCCATCTTCTTCAGCTTATGCTTGAACCTCTTCAGCCCCTTCTTCGACAGCTTGACCCAATGGATCTTGCCGCTATTTCACCCATCTAACAGAGCCCTGAGGTCGTCAATAGAGGAGATGTCCGACATGTTCTTGATGGGGATCTCCACGGGCCAATTCTTAATCTTGACCCCGTAGCGAAGGACAATTTTGTAGGGGTAATGCTGGAAGTTCATGCGAACGTTCGGCTTCCCCGTAGTGCCCTCTGTCTCTTAATGAGTAATAAATTATCGACAACTTAAGGCAGAACTTACGAAGGCCCCCGGTTATCAGCTTGCTGATCAAGGCCTTCACTTCACCCGAAGGCACCTCCTTCAGACCAATGGCCTTGCCTATGCCACAGTCAGCGGCAAAAAGAGCACGAAAAAATCACTACTAACAGGCTTTAGCCTTCTTCTTGTTGATCCCCCAAGCCTCAAACTTCAGCAAAAAGTCCAATGCGCTCATACCAATAACCTCGTCGAAGAAATCGAGGCTGTCCTTGGAACCAGAGAACTGGGGCATCACCTTGTCCTTGATATGAGTGCGAGTGGTGAAGATGAGGGTTTGGGCACCGGTTCGGTCGTTGAGAAGGCCGCCCTACAAATATAATTAAATATACAAAAGAACAGAGGCGCGGAAACTTACCTCATCGGTCAGGAACTGATGGGTGGCCCTCACATCCTCCGCGGCTGCGTGGTTGGACACCCGTGTCCCAGCTTTTTGGGCAGCCTTGAAGTCGTCGAGAGCTTTGATGTATTTTGCTGCCTTCTCTGTGGACAGATCCTGGTACTTTGGATCCTCGCGTGCCATCCGTTTAAGCTCCTGAATTTTGATACCCTGACCTGCAGGCATATTAGATAAAGATTTGGACATAGAAGATAAATATACCGCAAAACTTGACTGCAAGATGATGCAGAATAGTGTTGTGCAAACTCGTCTTGCGGCGGCCTTGGTAGGATCCCTTGTAAAAAATCAGCCCTCGAACTTCATCCTCCTTCTTCTTGTATTTGTCGGCGAGCTCCTTGATCTTCGCCTCCCACTCAATCGCATATTCCTCAACCTCCTGCAGAAGTTGATCCCAAACGGTCCGTGCAGCGGCACGTGCAAGTGCTTCTGTCTCGTCCACCGCCGTTCTCTTCTGAGTGACTTCGGGCTGCTCCAAGAGATCCGGGTTACACTTTCGCCAAGTTTCGCCGTCAGAGTCATACTCGAGCCCATCATCGGATGGCTGGGGAACACCGAAGTCCTGCGGGGCCTCATCCTGCGGGGCCTCGTCCTGTGGGGCCTCATCCTCGGCATTGCTGTGATCGGGGTTGTCAAGATTGACGACTTCCAGCAGCGGAGTGCTGGTGCGAGAGAGGCGATCTTCGCGGAGCAGTTCCGCCATCGCCACATCAAATTCCAAGCCTGCCAGGGCAGCAGATTCGGATGGGCCAGGCTCGGTGGCAGGTGCAGAAGCGACTAACTCGCCGAGTGCAGTGGCAGGCGACTCGCTGAGCATGGCCGCAGGTGTGGGCGTGGACGTCCACATGAGCGCCGTGGCAGGCGACTCGGTGGATGTGGGCGAGGGCGGCGGGCCGAGTGCGGTCACGGGAGGTGGGCCAAGTGTGGTCGCGGTTGATGGGCCGAGCGCAGTTGCGGCTGCGGCGGTGAGCACGGGAACCGGCGACTCGGCAAGCGCAGCTGCAGGCATGGGCGTGGGCTTCAGCATCAGTGCAGTGGCGGGTGACTCGGCAGCTGGGGATGCAGGCGAAGGGCTGAGTTCCGTCGTGGGCATGGGAGCGGGCGATTCACCGAGCGCAGTTGCGGGCAACTCGGCGAACGCGACCGCAGGTGTGGGCGCAGGGGCGGGCAACTCGGCGGCTGGGGATGCACGCAACGGGCCGAGTGCGGTCATGAGCATGGGAGCGGGCGATTCGCTGAGCGCAGTTGTGGGCGACTCGGCGAGCGCAGCCGCTGGCGTGAATGCGGTCGCAGGTGTAGAACACCTGCGACCAAGCCCGGTTGTGGGTCAATCGAAACGGCTCGGCGTGGGCATGGGAGTCGGGCTGAGCGTGGCCAGCGTGGCCGGCGTGGAGGTGGATGTGGTGGCAGCATGGGGGGGCGACTGGACAGACGTGCCCCACGGTCAGTGCCAGTATTTCACCAGAAAATGGCTCACTTACCCGAGGGGGAGTGGGCCAGCCATTTCGCCACTTTTTCTGTGTGCCGGTTGCAGGCCAAAACGGGTTCGGCTGTGTTGCGTTACTCGTCGGCGCATCCACAGGCAGCCGGTCGTCCTCATCGTCCGTGTCAGAGTCCGCATAGTCAAGGAGCTTATCGAGTTGGGTGAGGGGCAGCGGCGATGCCGGGCTTGCCCTGGGGCAGAAGACACCAGAGGAGGTGGGGACCTAGGCTGATGTCCTGGGAATAGAAGTTGCCGTGGAATGCCACGGCCATAGGTGGGAACCGGAGGTTTGCGGACAAGAAACTCGGTGCCGTTTTTGGTGTACTTGGGAGGCGTGTCCGGGGGTTTGGGTGGTCCTAGTGATGGGATAACATTAGCATAGGTTTGTTCTTTGAGTTTGAATGGATATACCTGGTTTTCCTGGCTTTCCATCTGCGGAGCTCATGGTGTTGGTGGTGTTGGTGATAGTTGTCAATAATGAAAGTTCTCATCACATGTTTGACTTGTCACGTGTCTTCGGGTCAGCACTGCACGTGCATTCCCGAGATGTTCGCGGTATTCGTGGTTGGTAGATAGGCCACAAACCAAATATTTTTAAAAGTTACAAGCATAAACTTGACAAGGTTGGGCAGCTCAGGGTCAGCGCTGGTACACTCCAGCTTGAGGACGAGACAGGTATCGATGCTGTGCAGTGCCACGGTCACATCAGAAACCTCTTGTTTGACCACGATAACTGGCTGATCTCTGTGTTGGTAAGTTTGGTAGTAGCCTGTGCAATGCACAGACAGCCACATTGACTAGATGGCCAAACTGTCGAATAACATTTGTAGCGCGCTTTGCGGCAGAGCCCACTAACTGCCTCAGGGCACATCCACTACTGCAATTTTGGTTGTTCAATTTTGCGAGGATACTTATTTCATTCAGCACTGGAAATCAGGCTGAAGAAATAAACAGTATGCCCCTGCCGAACATCGTTGCAAGCTATAAAGTTGCTGATATTTTGAGAAGGTCAGCTGTTGCTCAAATGGTGCCAACAACGTTCAGTAATTACTTTGAAACCTACTTTGAAACTTGCCAAACCGCACTGAATGATCAGTAATTCCTCGCCAATTCTTAGGTGGGAGTCAGGGGCTCATGTTGAGACTGCAGATTCAAGTTACTTTCTGACTTGCAAGAAAAGACAAAAATTGCGCCCAATTCTCGCTCGGTCGACACATCGACCAGCTCGCATTGGGCTTGGGAACCCCGACGCAATCGGGGTTCATTACACGCAGCAGAGAAATATAATAGACTCAGAGAATCAAGAAATTGGCCAGAGATGCAAATCAGAGACCTGGTCATCTCAGGACTCTGACCCCAGATGTTGCCGCAGTTTATTTGACTCATGTTGAAATTGTATGTTACAACTGTTGAAAATTGGAACAGGTATGAGACAGGATTATAATGGTAAGGGTTGAAATTGCACATGGAGCAGACTTCTCTGCAGGGAAGGACTTCTTTTCACGTCATAACAGAGGAGATAGACCACTGTGAGTTGCTGGTGCCAATACTGTACATCGGATCTGAATTGTAATAAAAAATGTGGAGAGGATATTGCCCAATTGCAGATGAGAACACAAATTGAGATACCTCCCCAGGTTGGCAGGCCGAACAAAGAAATAACCACCAATCACACCTGACCTTTTAAAAAAGATTTTTGAAATGGGCGACATGCGAGGATCGAACCTATGACCTCCGCATATGCCCAAAGAAGACCAAATTCTGCATTTACAGCCAAAAAATTAAGTGATTGCATTTCAGGACCCACTACCTAAAGTTAGTGGGCATTCAGCTCCCACTACACCCAGATGACCAAATGGTGAGTCTCCGACACCCTTTGCTTGCCAAACTTCCAAATTCTGATCATCTCCAGTATCCACGAGCTCCACAAACATAAGGACCCCGCGATCGCCTGCAGTGGTGAAGACCACGAGCAGCACTACCACGACCACGACCACTACCACTACCACTACCACGACATCGGAAGTCCAAAATGTTGTCTGGATCGAATCGCCAACACCCTCCCCACCTTCATCTCCCACCAAATCATCGTCTACCGAAATTTCGCCCACCAAAACCTCACCGATAAAAATCTCCCCTGCCATCGGGGCTGACCTTCGTGTCAGCACCAGGATCCCACACCCCTCCGAGCTCCAACCCCCATCTGTGGGGCAATATGTTCAAGGCTTCTACATGGTTACAGGGGGTCGCCGGGTGGGAATATTTTTTACATGGTGTGTCGCTGCAGCACCTCTTTTGAATATTTGACTCATGGTTCAACCAGGGCTGTTGTGCAGAACCTTATCACAGGTGTTCCCTCCAATGGGCATAGTCGATTCCCAACTTTCCAAGCTGCCCTTCAAGGATACACCGCTGCATATGAGAACCGCGGGCTGAAAATTGTTCCGTCAGCAAAGTTGTTTGAGGCTGAGAATGTCCTTCTTTCCGCTACCACCCAGCTTCGTATTTGATTTAATTTTTCTTGTTTTTCTTTTTGGAGAATCCTGTATTGTTTTTATTGAACCATGGTGCAAGTATGTCAAATTAAGCAAGCTTTCCTCATGCCCTCATTCTCCACTTTGCACCTCGGCGTGGCTTGAATTTGTTGTCCGAGTCATGAAGGTGTTCACGTCGCCTCTCTTTGGCACGATACTTCTGGGCCAAGACAGCTAGCTTTTCCCTATTTCTTTGTTCTCAGTTCGCAGAGGATAGAAAACTGTTCATAAAAAATGGCCAACTTTTCACGGTATCTAGTATCTGCTTGACGGTCTTGTAGTCGAAAGTGTTCACGAACTGGGAAGTTCTGCTTCTTCATATCTGTGCGCTTCCTGAATGATTGGTATGAGTAATAATATGAGTTTGAGCCACGGA
Source organism: Mycena sp. CBHHK59/15 (assembly GCA_029204085.1). NCBI lineage: Eukaryota > Fungi > Basidiomycota > Agaricomycetes > Agaricales > Mycenaceae > Mycena > Mycena sp. CBHHK59/15. The sequence goes on from JARGXW010000023.1 coordinate 557,239, forward strand.
TAGGAACTCTTACACTGCCATTCGCAATCTAGCTTTCTCACGTCTACCTTCCAAATTTCTAAATTAAAAGAGAATTTGAATTTTTATTTTAATCACAGTTGAAGGGGAAGAAACTATACTTACCTAGCTTCATAAGCTTTTTTACGATCATTGTTCCGAGTTTCTGTGCCAGCATTAAGTGTCATGTCTTTCAAAGACCAAGATGTGGAAGAAGGTTTGTATGCTCGATTTAGTAGCCTGATGCACTAAATAGCGTGTTCCCGACACCCAACCAACCATGAATACCGTAGGATATGGCCAATCTGAAGTTTCTTTTGAGTGCCAACGATAGTCGTTGACTTTCGCTCAATGAAAGATTGACCAAGCATTTGTTCAGAGGAACTGGGTGTTGTTTCTAAACCAGTAGTCTTGCAGATCTTTTCCAGAATTTCCAAGTAGCATTGAAGAATTGAGATAAATCAAATGTATGGCAACCACAAATACCGCAAATAACACAAGGATCTACACAAGGTCGTCTAAATGGCTATATGCAGCTATCCCATCCTGCCATCGGGTCTTGTGGGCCCTAGCTTTTTCCGCCTTCATCTCCGCAGTGGCTGTACGCTCAAAGTCCTCGTCTGTCATGAACCCATTGGCTTCCCATTGGAAAAGTCCACCTGCACTGTACTGAGTGAATGAATAACGAGTTTCGCCCTCTTGAATCTTGACATTTGAGTGCCAAAAGAGTGCCGAGGGGATGAGAATTGTCGATCCAGGGGGAAATCGGATGATAAGCCCCAAATCCCACAGAATAAGGTGGCCACCCTTATCTGGGTCAAACTTTCCGAGGGCTGTGATTGCACACCATCCCCAGGCCAGATTTGCAAAGTCGATATGTGGGAGGCTTACGGTACATGGGCCGAAGTTGACAGTGGCAGTGGCAAAGACCGAGTTTGTAAAGTTGAACGTGAACTTTCGGTGGCGGTTATGGCTCTTGAAGTTGTTGATCTGGGCACGGTACTGATTGAATAGGTTTGGCGCGAAAGTTTCATAAAGACCTATGGGGCATGAGGATTTCGTGGTATTCGTGGAATCACGGAAATCACGGAGGGACTTACAGTTGGCAAAGCCAGAGAGGCGAATAAAGAAAATATGGGCAAAAAGATAGGTGAGCACAGCCACGGTGTTTGGGCTCTGTTTCAGCATGCCAGGTTCCCGAGGGGGCCTCAACTGAAGGGCTCCGATTGATAAATGGTCAACTTACCATTTGTCCGCCTCCATGGGATAGGCCCTTGGCAGCTGCAGGAAATGGTCCGCGGCGGTGGTTACGCTGCTTCTCCGTGAACTTGATTTTGTCCCGTGCCTCGGAAATGAGCTCAGCAGCGCCTTCATGAACTGACTGCCAGTCAGAGCCCAGGGGACTGCCACCGAGTACAGCAATGACTCGGCAACTTTGGTCAATGATTGGCCTGCATTCCCTGGGGAAGAGTTAGGATGTTGGCCGTTTGAAGAGTAAAAATATGCACACGCCATCCCAGCCAATATAAATGAGCCTCTTGCATAGCTCTTCCAGCTCCTCCTCAGTGTACTCCTCACTTTCTACCCACTCAGTTCCCCGTTTCCCGATCCACGCAGGTCCGGAGGGTGAAAAATCATCCTCCATGTCAACTTTGGTTTCCACGGTATTCGTGGCGGCCCGTGCTCGATGCTTTTTCGAAGTGGACTTGAGTTTGTTGTTGAGTTGGCAAGCTTCGCGCTTTAACCGTCAACGTCGATGGGAGCCAGATTCAGGCGGCTTGGGCATGGTTGGCCCCTCGGGCTTGATCCACCATGGGCGCATCACAGGTGGGGAGGGGGATCGTTTTCGTTTTGCTGATGGGGATGGCTGGTCATCAAGAGGCTCAAGGGGATCCAGTTCAACATCTGATTCCTCTTTGCCAAGGTCCGCATGCTTTTCAAGCCTTGCAACACAATTGGCAAGGTCAAATGTGGCTGGCATGGGAATGGGCTTCCCAACGGGTATCTCATATGGGGAGAAGGTCTTTCCCCCCCGCAAAGTCCTGCCTGAAGGGGCAGAAATTGGTATTAGTTGGGGGAAAAACATCGAAAATAAACAAATAATTGGGAGAAAAAAATTCAAAGGGGCCAAGCCACCATGCCACTTGACTTTTTCAGTCCCAAGGTCGAGTCTATACTTGTCATGGGCAGGTGGGCCGGTCGTTCGAAGGTGGGGGACAGTGGGAGCATGTCAGACGCGTGTTTACTGGTCCCAGGGTCGAGTCCATTACTGACGCGTCTGACGGCCCAAAGCCATGCAAAAGGGGGAAAGAATGGATGGGAAAGACGAATGAAGACATACCCTGGAACTCCATCGCCGTTGATGCTCTGTGTGGCCAGAAATTGACCTGTCAAGTTTGGGTTGTTGGTAGAGGACTGTCACAGTCACATGACTTGTTCCCGACGTGTTCTCGTCACAACCAAACAACCATGCCAAGAGCGGCAAAACCAATGGCCATTGCGGCCACCTCAAGCTCTCGAAAGGTTGTGGCCAGTGTTCCTCGAAAAGGCCGTGCTGCCTTTCATTCTTCCAAAGGAACAAAAAGCTTGAATAAAAATGAGCAAGACCAATTCCGGCTCAAGGCAAAGCAGAGGAAAGCAGCGGCTTTGGAAGGTGGGGAAACTCCCATCAGTGTCTCCACACCTGATTACTAGCAGATTGTTTATGTAGCTCTTACAAAGGAGGAGCTTCGGAAGCTCAACACCCTCCGTGATATTCCTGAACCGTATGAGGACTTTGTGGAGATGGATGTGGAGGATGTCCTTCGTGGCAACGCGAGGATGGATATCAGCCATGAGGGCGGCGAGTTTTCGGCAATCCTAGAAGACCGTCTAGTGAGTGAGGCCAAGGCTGACAAGGCTGCTGCAAAAGCAAAGTAAGTTGGGTGGTCTTCCACCAATACCGTGAACCTGAATTGATGATTTCCAAAATCCAGGCCAAAGCGCAAAGACTCCCGCATTCGCGTGGACAGAACTGAGCGACGAAACCATCTCTTTGCTCTTCAGATGGAGGCCATGGTCGAGGCTTACCAGGTCTGGAGCTACAATCAAGGCGATGAGGGGCTCGATACCGTGGGAGCTGATTATTCGGGTTGTCCAGTTGACTCTGTGATTGAGAACTTCCGCATCATTGATACATATAGTGTGTATTCTACTCTGCCTCATTCCTGGGTCGGTTCTCTTGCTAAGCTGACTATTGCGAGGTACCTATGTCACTCAGGTGGAAATCTTGCAGGTTGATATCAATATTCCTGCTGCTCTAATTTGCCAGGGAATTATCCCCTGCGCACCCAAGAAACCCACTGTTGGGATAACAACTCGAGCACTGGAGATGTTCCGGGTGCTTCATCTTTGAGCCCCAGGCTTAACGAAGTATGGCTACCTGAAGGGGCTTTGCGATTTGCACAAGGTCGGAATGTTTTTTCGATTTGTTTGGGCCAGAAGCTGATGCCCAAGAGTCAGGTGCCTTATTCGCCTGGACTGTCGGAGCAGTTTACCATAGCCTACGATGTATATGTATCACTGCTCGATGCAACACGGAAAGGTGTTGAAAAGGAGCTCAATCGTGACACTCCTAACTGGCGTTTGAAGAATTGTTGCCCAGCCTGCACCTACAAATTAGAGGGGAGGCCTGTTTGATATTCCAGATGCTATTTACAATGGATGGCAATGATTCATTGAAGAGGATGCTTCGACGTTCTAAGCTGGCAGAGGAGGTGGAGGATGAGGAGGGGAACATTTCGAGGGCTGGACCATCCAAGGAGCGAACGGACACCAGGGTGCCACCGGGCGATTACTATCTGGGCAGGGAGAAGGTGGATAAGTGGACCCAGGAGGTCATAGCAAACTTGCTCGGGGATGAAGTCAACGTGAGCACTCCCTACCATGAACACCATGAATATACCCTGATATTCGTGGAATAGCTGGATGATGATGGGGATAATCCCTGTGCGGAACGGTGGAAGAACATGGTCAATGAGCTCACTGCTCGCATGTGGGGTATCTTCGATGAGACTGGGATCTTCCTCGCCCTCTGTAGGCATGGGTTTGTTCTCCTTGTTGCTGATATGGTCCGAAGTGGGGAGTTGTAAGCCAATAAGTTCCTTTATACAAAAACGCGATTGACATGATTCTCTGAAGGGCAAAATACCCCCTGCGATAGTGGAGGCTCTGCTAAATGCATTGGGTAAAGGCTTGGGGGGAGGATATGACATTGGTTGCAAGTTCAAGTCGAAGCTTGGGAGGAGTCCTTTGGGAGCACTGTCCAGGGCAAAAGGCTACCAGTCCCTTGTCGGGGCCTTTCATGGCCATGCCCACAACCGACTCTGTCAACTCAAGTTCCTCGCCACCTATATGGTGGGGCTGGGTATTGAGGACCTGGAAGGTTGTGAGCGGTTTTTTTCCAAGTCAAACACTCTGGCCTCCTCAACTAGGTATGCGAGTGTCTTCCATCGAAAGCAAGACATTGTTGGCTTCATGTCCCACATGGATCGGTTGGAGACTTCTGCAAACCTAAGTTTGTGTTTTCTTCTTCCAAGCTAACTGATTGCTTAACATTGTGTAGGCACATTTTTATGCAATAACTATTACCAATCCATCAACATTCTCAGAACACTTCCAGCACTCCGGCATTGGATGAAATCTAACGACATCCAAAGCTTCTCCGTATTTGATACCTGGATAAAAGAAGAATACGACTTTCTGTCAATCAGAGACAAGGAGCCAATGGTTGAAACTCTAGAGATGGAGTACTACCAGAAGTCGATCAACTTCAATGCGGCAGAGTGAGTACCAATCTATACTTCACCAAGTTTCAAAATCTAGTGAGTGACACTTTATTCTGGTAGGGAAATACTCCATAAGCAATGGGAGAACTCAACCCCTCGAGACGGTACAGCACTGAATGACCTGTATCATGAGGGCCTTCGAGTTGCCCACCAGGAGGCCGATCGACGGGCAGCACTGGAACATCGTGACAAGAATCTGGAGGTAGTCTTGCACTTGGAACGAAAGCTCAGTATTGTTAGGCGATGGAAGGCAGGTGATCCAGAGTGGGAAAGGGCTGCTGTCCTTGTTGGGAAACGAAGGTACCAGCGGTGCATTGATGAGCTCGAAAAGCTGGTTGTGAGTCGCCTGTTTGAGCTCACCAACATGAATCAGTCGAAGAGTGGTGAGTTGACAGTATTCGCGGTCTCACGGTATTCACAGATGCATTCTAAATATTTCCCAAGGCTACAAAATGAGAAAGCATATGGCAGTTGCACTTGAATCAAGGTCCAAGGCAATCAAGGCTGCATTAGTGCGGTACAACATGGCAGCAGCAGCCTTGCCTGAGCCACGGCCTCCTCTGAGTTGGGAGGAAGTGGTTGAGTACACTTTCCTGGCTGATTTTGATTTACTACGAGATTCCAACCGAGTTGATCCAAGCCAGCGGCCATGGGCTTTGCCAGCTGCCAGACTTGCAATGGACAACTACTTCAAGATCTGTCGAGCTGTTGAAGAGATCAAACACCTCAACATTGAAATTCGACGTGTCATCACTCATATCCGCGATGTGGAGGCCTTCCTAAGGCAGAAGGAGGTGGAGACCAGGGAAATAAAGCCTGCAATTTCCCACCAGATTTCCATCTATCGGGAGGAGCGAACACGTTTCAATGCTCTGCATGTGGCGCGTTTTCGAAAACTTGCACTATCACCTGGTTTCACGGGGACCCTGATTCCTGGGAGACGGAGGCACTCATCAGTAGGGGGGGAAGAGCATATGTTGGATGCTGGAGGACCGATACCTAGCAGTGTTGGGGAAAGTTTGATGGCGCTGGAGATTGAGGATGAGGATGCTGTATTAACACCAGAGGAAGCCAGCCGTCGGGGGGTGGAAGTTCCTGAAGATCACGAGGAAGATTGGAAGAACAACAGTGAGGAGGATGAGGACAATGGACTATATGGTGACAACAATGGGGTAGGTGACGAGGAAGAGGAGGAGGAAGTCTCCCGAGTGTTGGATTCTTTCCTCCATATTTCCTATGATGACTAAACATTATTATTATGTATTTGTGGTATTAGTGGTTGGAATAGTAAACAAAATGTATCGAAAGTCAGTTAAGGTATCCATGGAATTGATGGTTGGCATGCAGCAACGGCGGCACTGATGCAGTCCCTCACAAAACCTACGGTATTCGTGGTTGACTGAAGGCATGGTGCAGGGTGGGGGATATCCAAGTCGTTCATGGTATTCATGGTAGGTTTTCTGCATATATTTCCTCACGGTATCTGTGGTGATATTCGTGGAGCAGAGAATCGGAGATCTGCTCTATAGTTAGTAGCTACCACCCCCCCCTAATGCAGCCTCTTATTATTAGGGTTTTGTGGGACTTGCAGGTGCAAGATCTTCAATCCCAACCCGATTACCCTTTTGAAGAACCCCACGCGACTGGAGCTCATCCAATGCCTCCATCAATCCCACGCTGCCATCGTCTTCCTCTGCCCAAAGCTCATCAAAGAAGGCGGCAAATGCGGCTGTCGTGGGAAGGATCCCAGATTTGCGCCAGCAGTTGGCAATTGTCTCCACGGATACCTGCTTCCACGCAAGATCAGCGAGTCGCATTGACTCGAGCTGATCAATGTCATAGATTTTAGTGGGGGAAATGTCTGTGTCCTAATGGTCAAGTGCACGCTGCATGGTAAAACAGCGGTAGTGGGACTTGAAGCAACGGATGATACCAGCATCCATGGGCTGAACGTGTGCAGTGAGGTTAGGCTTAAACCACTCCACCTGAATGTTGGTGATGTCATTGGGGGGAGCATGGCCCTTGAAATTGTCCTGTAAAAGAAGAATCTGCCGCTTCTGGCATCACATATCCTATACGTAAAGTATGCCTTACGGTACCCTGAAATGGGTATGTGTTATGGGGTATCCCAGAGAATAGGCTTTTTGGCTGGGAACCATCATGGTGGATGCCAAAAGTCATGCCTTACTGCAGAGTATGCCTTACTACCAGTATGTGTTATAACAGAGGTGACTGTATTGCTAAAGTACAATTGAAACCCATTATTTCATTGACGGTTTCAATCATCCTGAGATACCAAGTTGATCTAAATATTTCAACTGCCAAGAAAACAATAAAAAAATTAATGATTCCAGCACCAATCTCAGCACAACTTGAACTAATGATTTCAGCTCCCATTTCAGGTCAATTTTTTCTGACATCTAAATCTCAAGTTTCCTTATCATATTCATCCACATCTAAAAGTTGCCTTTTGTGGTGTGACTCGTTCTGTATTACTTGGTGGAATACATCCCTGCTAGCTGGGCACCTAGTGGGAATATTCTGGGCTGTATGAAATGACTATTGGAGCAATTGGAGGGGGCTTCCGGATGGTCTCCACATCTTCCTAATCGGTCAAGTCCCCGTGGAGCTGTGAATCTTGCAACCATGGCACTATCACATGCCACCCAAGCAGTGTGTTCCCTTGTAGCTTGTCATCCAGTGAGAATATCCTGGGTGGTGTCCAATGTCGATTGGATGACAAGGGCTTTCATCCACATCGGTCATGTCCCCACGCCGGGGCAAATATAATCATCTGTCACGGACTCGGGGGAGTAGCTTACAATCTGACCAATACATTCCCCATACCACGTCATCCAGCTAGAATGGTCTGGGGAGTGTCCAATGATTATTCCACAACTCGAGTGGGGCTTTCAGATGATATACATATCTTGGCAATATGGGCAGGAGCTCCAACAATGCCTCCCTTTGACTCTCGTGGGCACGTTCTCTGTCACCATTGTTGGATGATTGGTGGAACCCTTGAACATCATTGGTAGACATATCATATCATGTATCATGTATATATGGAAAGGTATACTTTTTAGACACAGAGCACCTCTCTGTCACAGGACAGCCCAAACTGGTCGAGGTGGCAATGGGTGTTCTAACTCGAGCCTCTGGGTTTCGGCTTGCCAATGAGTCTCCTTGCACAGTCGCTAGCCACATCATTGATCAGATCGACTGTAACAACAAACTCGGTACTCAAATGTACTTTTAGCTTCAGTCGGCAGCCTCTAGCACCTGGCGGTCGCACCTCACCAGCCAGTTCAACCATTGTAAGAAAGCCAGGTTGATTGGTAAGAAATGTGGCAACAAAATTCGGTAACTACAACAGCACCTTTTGCCCTCCTCCGTACGAAACACCTCCTGCCAGAGTCATATATTTTCCACAGCAGTGATGGGTGTTGCTGCCAGAAAACACCTCTGTGCACAAACCCTTGTGATACCACATTTATGAAATCGGTGTAAACTGTGACCTTTCTCCTAGAAGTATTCTAGGGAATGGAGAAGGCAGGGGAAGCCCAGAAATACAGCTTCTAACACCCGGGGTTACCTGATGACACTGCCTCAAGGCGGTGCTCTGAGGGATAATTCTGATGGGAAACCCTGCTTCCCGGCTCGTTTGTGGGCATCAAATTTCCTAAAAGAGTGAAACCGAATTTTAAATAGTGTTGCCGCGAGCTGAGTCCGAGGAAGGTCGAGGTGACGGAATTTCAAATTCCCCGAGGCTCCAGCCGCCACAAGTTTGGCTCGAGGTGGCTCGAGGTGATTATATTACAATTGCCATGAACAGAAGTTCATTGTCTCACACCCCTTTCCTGCTGTATTTTGTTTCGTTCTGAACCTTTGGTGCGCACGCACGAGCAGGAAAATGTATTTAAACAGTCCTGATGTATCCTACATCCATAATATTTGCTACTGCGGTATTACAAAACACGGTTTCGGCGCCAAAAAATAGAATCAAATACAAGTATCATCAGGAGACGAATAAATACGGTCAATGCTCGACATTACTATTTCCCCATCCCACCCAAGACTCGTTCAGGAGGTCCACCAACTCCTGGATCTTCCCTGCCGCCAACAATTCCTCCAAAACCGCTGGATCAATTTCAATCACAGAGAGCTCCTCCTCTGTCGCGACCCACTCGTCGGTGAAACTGATCCTGCCCTTGCGGTAGATGAACTTCAGAATTTGTAGCATCTCCATGACAGTCGGAGAGAGGTTTCCACGGCGCAAAGCATCAGTTTCCTTGCTGGAGGAAAACACCTGCTCGCAGGGAACGGCCGAGGCCTGCACCGGTAAAACATCGAGAACGACCCGGAAGAGTATGGGGAACACAAACTCCTAGCGCTGGAATTATTGTTAGCCAGATTCTAATAGCCATATGAGAAGTTACTTACTCCCCAGTAGTGCAGAAGATCAAAATCCTCGAAATCAGGGTTCTGCTCGTCCATTGCGGCCTATGCCTCATATTGAGTGATTTCCACATCCACCAGGCGTTCATCTTCAAGTATGGCACGGCGCTCTGCCTCAGCCTTCTCGCTCTCAGACATCTCGGCAGAAGGAGTCGGGGTCGGAGTTGCGGCTGTGTCAAAATCGGCACTCGACGCGGACAAAGACTTGTGGAGTTGATTGAGACGTGCAAGACCTTTTTTCTGGGACTGCACAGCATGCGAAATCGTGGGCAGCTGCACGACACGCCGTGTTACCATTGTAGGGATGGCAGGTCCCATGGTTTGTCCGCACGAGCGCATGTCCTTGCAATATTCTAACATCTAAAATGGCCGAAGGGGCTGTGGCAGCTCGATGTCGACGACACTATCTTCCAGGATGTGGGATTAGATGACAGGGACGACGACAACGACAAGCCACCACCTTGGCTATGTGACGAGAAAGTGCGCACCGGCATCAAGGCTTTGCTGGAGCTGGATCGGTGCGATGAAGAAGATGCACGGTTGCGGAGGGAGAAGTTGGCGTTGCGGGTGTGGTTCGGAGAAGAATGGAAAATGATTGCAGAGGCAATTGAAGGAGCTGGTACGTCGCGTGGATTCAAGCGGGATTCTATACTCAGCTAGCAGCACCTTCAGCGTCTGACGTCGATGAATACCATCTACGGCTGCAACAGGACAGGCTTGTTCACCTGTGCGCCACATGGGACAAGTCCTTGCCTGACATGGGCGTCGACATAGCGGCGATGCCACTGTGGGGACCCTCGGCGGTTCAGCTGGCGCGGTGTCGTGTGGACGCGCATCTCGCGGCGCGTGGGGAGGACAGGCATTATGGAGAGGAAAATGATGAGGGAGATGACGAGGTGGATCCTGGCGAGGAAAGCGGCGGAGAAGACAATGATTTTGGGGTGCTGGATGCCATGGAGAGGGCGGACATATATCGTAACAACGAAGCCGAGTACTAGGTAGAGCACTCCTGTAAAAGTACTACGAAATAATTAATTAAAAAAGTGCCGTGACTCTACCGTAAGTTTTTCTTCTGGTAGGAAAAAAACTATTGCCGAAATCAGTCAAGGTCATGCTGGGATTCGAACCCAGGATTACCAGCTTATGTCATCCGACATAATAAGGTGCACCCCATGGTGGTGGGCAATGATCGTGTCCAAATGATTATTCCCACGCCTGAGTTGCCAGATTGCCGGCCGATCTTGTGACCCAAATCTTTCGACGACCGTTTCGTTGGATCACAAAAGGTAAATCTCTGAGCGCAAAAGAGAGTAATTTCTCGCAGGATATGGGTCTAGTGCACCTTGATTTTGCTTTTCACAATTTATAATCCCTCATGTGTATTATCGCTATTGAGCTCAAAATCTCATAGTCGGAGACCACAGAAATAGAAAACAGAAAAAATTCAAGATCAAGGTGCACTGGCCCCATACCTTCTGAGCATATTTTATTTTGGAAGCAGAGCATGTATCTCTATGTAGCAGAAGAAAAAGCCTTCCGACTTTTCGACCGTGTACAGCTTGTGTCACCGTCAGTCACACATTGTGACTCCTCGCGTCTTGACGCTTGTGGCACTTCGTCGCGACCACACGCACCTCAGTCTATGTTCTCAGCATTAGTCCCAACTACAGCAGAATTGCACATTGGCTAGCCTCTGTATGTGAGCTGATCAGGCTCAGAGTTCCACTAATAATCTTAGTATCACAGAGTCTTCTCTGGACTCTGTCTCTGTCGACGTCGGAACTCCTCCTGACCTTCTGCTTCGGATTTGGTCGCACCATAATACTACATTCTTTTAACTGAACCCGTCTCTACGATAAATTACGGCTTTCCTATGCTCCTCGACGCTATATGAATTAAAACTACTCGCAATCAAGTGTAATGTAGCTCTGTCTATTTGCCTCGACTATGGTCTTGACGTTGTACATTTAGAATCATTTTTACCACAATAAATGACTGTTCTACACTGCTTCATGAAATTTAGCACCACAAATGGGAAGCTCGCGCAATCGCCAAAAACCTAATCGATCGTTGGCGCAAAAACATCAAACTGCTCGCATATCCCAAGCAACCCTTAGTGTCGTAAAGCAATACAAATGTCCCTCCAATGCCCGTTTAAAAAAATCCCTCGCAAATCAGCTCAAGAATACGAATGTATTACTAAACAACACTTGCCAACTACTTCTGAACACGCAACTACAACTCCTGGTCGCTCAAAACCAACTAGAAATTACGAAAAATCAATTATCTCTATCCTGCGTTCTGCTTAGTGACTCCCAAGATGTAAACACTGAACTATACAAAAATCTACGAACGGAACGACGGAAAAATCAACGTTATCGACTCGCTAAACTTGCTCTCACGCTAGAACTCAAAGAAACTTCTGCTGCATTGAAGATCTCCCAAGAAAAACTTCGCTTTGCCTTTACAGAACGTGATCATGCCCTGGACTCTGACGCTCTCACTAAAGCCGCATTTTGCCGCCTCCGTTCTGACACTGATGCCAAAATCGCAAAATTCAAACAACTTCTTAATGAGTCTCGCAAAAAGACCCAACGACTTCAGATGCAGAATTTACGTTCATCGCGATCTCGGATAAAGGCGCTGGAACGGGCAAGGTCATCGGAAAAGAAAAGCCGATGGAATTTGGTCGAAGGTGGAGTTTATACGGCAGATGCTAGAGCGATGGCGCGCGTTCTCGTCAAGGCTGGGTGCTCGCAAGGGAATGTTGGCTCTGTCATTTGCTATGTCGCGAAATCTGCTGGGATCGTTGTCAAGGGGAATCCGAGTCGACGGTCTGTTCAGCGCGCACTCATGGAGGGTGGACTGGCTGCCAAGATCCAACTGGGATATGAGTTGGCTCAAGCTGATGGTTTGTTCAACGATCTTATTTCAGTTTACTTCTAACAGCCGCCGTCATGACAGGTATTACTGCAAGTGGCGACGCAACATCTCTCCGCGGTGAAAATTACGAAGCGTCATGTCTCATGGTGAACAAGGACGGAACTCACAAGATGCGTATCCTCGGCATCACTTCGACTGTAGACCACTCCAGCGAGACCCAAAAGCAGAACTGGCAAACTCAGATCACTGGCGTCTCCGAGATATTCAAGAAAAGCCCACTGGGTCGCAGATCCGCTCTCAACTTCGAGGTGTCTGACTTCTTGCGCTTACTTAAGGGAATGAACGGAGACCATGCAGCCGACATGAAGAAAACTGTCCGCATGATGCACGAGTGGAAGGTGGAGTCTTCGCGAATCATGCTAGGCTGGGACGAGATTCAGAAACTGGAGCCGGCTGCAATACTTCAGATAATGTGCGACATCCGGGCCAAAAATATCGAGGAGGCAGGTGGAGAAGAAGCGTGGAACCGACTCTCTAACGAGCAGAAGGATGTCCTCAGCAAATCGTCGATGGACGCATTGGCCCTACGTCTTCGGGAGGAAGCCTTCGATGAGCTGTCGCACGAGGAAAAGCATGAAATCAACTTGTTCTTTTGGGCTGGATGCTCGATGCACAAAGAGCTGAACTCCGTCAAAGTGTTCTCTGAAGGCATGGATGAATACTACAAGGAAAACGGTCTAGAGGGTCCTGTCCTTCTTGCGAACAAAGATAACGATGCTACAATTCAGCTTTCAAGCGATACAGGTACATCTACTGCCGCTGTTCAACGAGCTCTGAAGGTGTCGGAACATGGTGCAGTCAAGCTCATCAGCCTTCTTGGAGCTTTCGTCAACCACAAGGATGATAAAAAGGGCTGCCACGACGTGTACGAAAATTACTTCCGACCTCTCATCGGCGACGGTGTTCGGTTCCCCGACACCAGCAATACACGCTATCAATGCTATGGCCTCGGTGGCGCTCGCCTGATTTCCTACCTCGAGGAACACAAGACCTTCATGTTGTTTATCAAGGACAAGAAAGAAAAGCGTACTCTCAACCATCTGGAGCAGAATATCTTGAAGGGTATGAACTGCCTGGAGACAATAGCCCAGGCTGTTGCGTTGGTCTTATATTGCATGTCTGTCACTCACCCCTATGCTCTCCGAGTTCGCGGCGCCGGTACCGAGAACTTGAACATCCTGGACCTCGGACCTTTCCATGTCACAGTCAAAGATCACATTCGCAAGTTAATCAACGCACCCAATCTCCTTCTTTCCGACGCTCCCCAGTCCTATCGCTTGGCGACGCTTGATGGACAGTCCTGGAGCGATGCGAAAGCGTTCGCGGCGTGCTTAAAGCATGCTCCTACACTTCCCAATGTCAAACCACTGCTGGTTGCTGGTTTGACGAAGGCGCTGGCCTGCTGGGAACGGTTTACTTCCGAATTTGAACAAGGTGGCACCATCAACCTTTCTACCTCCGCAGAGAAAGAACTCGCGTTTATGCCATCCACGAATGACGCGAACGAAGGGCTTCTCGGGATGTGGCGTCGTTTCTCTCGGGAGAATCCAAGCTCAACTGTTGGACATTTCCAGGATAGAGTGATGTTCCACAGGAACGACACTCAAACATTCATTGATTCCCATCTGAATATGGCTGCTGATCAACAGTTCCTGCGCCAAGAGGTTCGAATGTCCGATGCCAGCGGAGCCGAAAAACAGCGCCAGGCGGAGCTCATCGCTCATTCGCAGAGGGTCGTCGATGACAAACGCGCCAAAGATGCTTTGAACGCGAGGAAAGCCGCCGCCAAGAAAGCACACCTTCTTGAAGTCGGCATGAAGCTCGATCGCAACGAGATCATGCACATGAAAAATGCCGAGCTCAAAGACCAGCTCGACATTCATAGAGGGCGTGGAGACAAAGAGATCCCGATCAAGGCTCGGATGAGCAAGAAGGCAGAGTGGTTGGCGGCGCTGTTGGCTGCACTGGATCGGTTTGAGGTGTCTGAAGCTGCTGAGGCTCTCTAACATCTCCAAAATCACTGTCTATCTCATATTGTATGTTCTCCACCATCTTGATGAGACATTCGAGCCAAAAGAAATTATTTTGTATAACTCAGACTAACTCAGACTCATCTGTGCAAGAGACCGTGAATTGTACCGCATTGGGGTAACAATCGGTTCTGAGACTTGAGAAGGCAAGTATGGAGCCTAATGTAAGTCAAATGCGCAAAAATATGATGGACATCGGTTGAATTGAGAGCGCGTAGTGTCAGATGAGCTGTGGGTCACTGTACTTTGACATTTCTCGATTACGACAGCACGTGACCGTCACGGATCGTCACTCGGGATTGCCCACCACCACACCCCATCCACCCTCGACAAACGTCACGTGTTATCTCCTTATCCGGCGAAACAGAGAAAAGTAATTATTATTGGAACGACTAGGGACATTAGAGCAAATCGCCTTGACCAGATTGCAGAAATAGAGGCAAAGAACCTATGAAATAATATTCGGCCTTGCCCAGTCCTCATGGGTTGAGGAGTTAGCGATTTGGGCAGCAGCATTGGTTCAGATCATTAATTGATCGCGGTTGATGGGAGTTGAGGTGGCTTGCTTAATGGTGTAACTCCTCAACACATGAGCGCCGAGGAGACCCAGATTTAATTTTGTGGATGCCTTGTATGTATTCCCGTAATCTGGTCGAAGCGATTTGCTCTAATGTCCCTAGTCGTTCCAATAATAATTACTTTTCTCTGTTTCACCGGATAAGGAGATAACACGTGACATTTGTCGAGGGTGGATGGGGTGCACCTTACTTACGCCGTTATCCTCTCAGCTACAAGGCCATTAAACCCACAAAAGTGTAAGCCATTCCATTAAGCGCAGCTTTAGTGGAACAATGGGCGACGCACTGCAGTTTGAATGAATGCATGCATGGCATGCTTTATTTGACTTTTGGCTGAGGGTCAATTTGTAATGGACCATTGGGTATCTACTCAAACCCCCATTCAACTGGGGCTTGTATTATATATTTATTATCTTTCTTCCTTTTCTTTATGAGTACTTGTGACGATTTCGGACACGCATGCTCAAATGCGCGCCTGTAGTTATTTATGATAGTATTACATCATGTCTGTCACGTAGATAAGATGCGTGGGATTTCCCGTAAATGATCATCCACTTTTTACCCTCTCGCATCGAAAGCTGCTGCGCTACTTAGCCCTCTTAACAGCTAACTAGCTTGGAGGCCCTGCTGTGAAGGTAGGTACTTCTCATTTTCTTGTTTCTTCAATTCCGCCGTTGGTACACTTGCTTTATTGAGCTGCGCCTCGAATGGAAGTCCATTCGAGGCAGGGAGACAGAGCTCTAAGGAAGTCCTAAGGGCCTCTGTCTCTCGTGTAGGCTCGTACAGTTTTACACCATTTGGACGGCGGATATCTCGTTGACGGCTCGCAATACGATCCCTAGGTGGCTTACCCTGAAATATAACAAGTATTTGCAGGCCGTACTCGATGCGTCCTACACGATTGGCTGCAGTTGAAATCTTGATCTGATGTCTTGGGCCCCGATATCCGGTGGGCCGGTGTGATTATGTCCTGGGTGTCACATCCGCTTCTAACCTGACCATGCCTGTGCTCCAGCCCTGGACCCCGTACCTGTGCAGCACTGTTTGTTCCATTAGCAGCCTGTTGACAGCTCTCACCCCCTCCCTCACCCCTCCTGTCTCCTGCCCAAGGCAGGTGTTCCTCATGGCCCTGGCTTCCAAATTCACGCAGGACAAATGCTATTTGAATTGCTCTTGGGTGAAACTCTCTGGCCTTCTGGGGATCACCGTGAGCATGCCCTTGGCAACCCCTTAGGTTGGCAATGCCCATGGTCTTCCCAGTATCCTCTTTGACTGCATCAGCTCCAGCACCTGTTGCGGCAGGCAGACCCATGAAGGCTCTCTTCCAGTTGGAAAGGGGCCTTTCCTGGGGTGCAACGACAAGAAGGAAAGCACAAATACCATGGCCACCACCAACTTACCTGTGCAAGGGTGTGGATCTCACTACGAGGCAGCTCGGAATGGTACAGGGCACCAGCTGCCGTTCTCCAATATTGCTCAACAAGAGCAATTCCAAGTGGATCTCACTACGAGGCAGCTCAGAATGGTACAGGGCACCAGCTGCCGTTCTCCAATATTGCTCAACAAGAGCAATTCCAAGTGGATCTCACTACGAGGCAGCTCGGAATGGTACAGGGCACCAGCTGCCATTCTCCAATATTGCTCAACAAGAGAAAATCCAAGTGGATCTCACTACGAGGCAGCTCAGAATGGTACAGGGTGCCAGCTGTCATTCTCCAATATTGCTCAACAAGAGCAATTCCAAGTGGATCTCACTACGAGGCAGCTCGGAATGGTACAGGGCACCAGCTGCCATTCTCCAATATTGCTCAACAAGAGAAAATCCAAGTGGATCTCACTACGAGGCAGCTCAGAATGGTACAGGGTGCCAGCTGTCATTCTCCAATATTGCTCAACAAGAGCAATTCCAAGCGGATCTCACTACGAGGCAGCTCGGAATGGTACAGGGCACCAGCTGTCGTTCTCTAATATTGCTCAACAAGAGCAATTGATGGGTTCCCTCAATTTCAGCACAACTTATAACAACTAAGAGTTCACTGACTTGTTTACAATCCCTAGAGTGAGAAAGCAAGAATAAGATAATTAAACCAACAGTGAGAAAAATTGGGTGGGATGTCCCACAGCAATGAAAAATGGGTGGGATGTCCCACAGGAATGAAAAAGAGAGTGGGATGTCCCACCAGCATGGGGGGGGGGGATGTCCCGCAGCAATAAAAGAAAACAGGTGGGGATGTCCCATTGGGATAAAAAATAGGTGGGATGTCCCACTGGCATGAAAAATGTGTGGGATGTCCCTCAGCAATGAAGAAATGTGTACAGTGAGAGTGGGATGTCCCACTGGCACAAAAAATGTGTGGGATGTCCCACAGCAATGAAAAAATGTGTGGGATGTCGCCCCAGCACGAAAAAATGTGTGGGATGCCCCACACCAATGAAGGAATGAGTGGGATGTCCCACCGCGATGAAACAACGAGTGGGATGTCCCAGTCCCACCATATGGTAGGTGCCATTGTCACAGATATTGCAGCTTACACCAGAGTGGTTGGTAGCATGAGGTACATCTTGTATGGTAATTGCTTGTGGGGTAAAGGTGGCTTTTCTGAAGGCTCAGAACTGGGATGTGAGCAATGTGGCAAGAGTCCAACTCAAGATCACAATATTTTGGTAGCAGGTAGTCAGTCAACTGAGTTATCCATTTGTGACCAGTAAGATCTTCACTATATAATCTGGTAGGGGTAAAGAAGGTACTGTATTGTTTTCAAAATGAATCAATACTTACCATTACAAGAGTGCAGCAGGACTATGTCAGTACTTTGGTTAAGGAAGAGGATAATCACCATGGGGAACGAGAATGGCCTCATGATGCCAGTTTATTTCAAGGAGGTGATTGTGCAGATATGGCATGAGTGCAGAAGTTGACCTGCTTACAGTTGTTTGTTTAAAAGTTCAATTCTCTCTTATAGCAATAGCAATAGCACAATAAAGCAGCCTTAAGAATGTCTGTATGTGGACCATGCAATAAACCGCAAAGCAATATAAGTTCAATGGTTGCATGATTGAGTGGAACACGTCCTCTCATTACCAAATTTTCCTGGATTAGCCTTGGCAAGTGACCCTGAGGAGCAGAGTCTACAAAGTGGAATTTAAAATGGATTCACTTGGACATACATAATTTTATAAAGAGTGATAATTCTTCAATATGTGTGTACAGTACCAGTCACAGTGAAGGGTGGTGTTTTGGAACAATCACAAGTGGTGGCCTCATGGAGGGGAGCACACCTATGTGGCAGGGTCCAAATATCAGGCACCAGCCATGGCAGGATCTTTGAACAGACTGGGGCTTTCAGTGCAACATGGGCAGTGGACAGTACTGCCGGATGCTGGGTATTATACCAAAATAAATGTGCTCTCATAAACATAGCTTATACCTAGGATGAAAGCCCTAAGAAAGGGATTTAAGAATCAGCCTCCGCAATGGAAAACAGTGGAGAAATGAGCCTAAAAATGCACTTTTTCTCTGGGGCAGGTGTCAGGGGTCCTGCCTGCAAAATGGGACGGTGGGATATCCCTCAAAACTTTTTGGGTCCACATGGGATGTCCCTCCTGAAAAGGTGTGGGACATCCCAGGGTAATATCCTATAAGATGTGGGATGTCCCATGCCAGGTGGGACACCCACCTAGGGAAACCCCCCTTTAGATATATTAAGTCAGTATAATTAATATACCTAAAGGGTGTCACATAAGGGTAGCCTGAGGTGCATCGAAATTGATGGAGCTGTGAGAAATAATGACCGACTCGGGCGAGACGCTGAGCAGCGCTTCTACAGTGAGACTAGTCTCTCTTGACAGACTCCCTCACTCGTTCCTCATTCTGAAGTCTGTTAGTTACCGTGGTCTGATTACCATAGGGTCGCCTTATTATGTAACAATCAAATTAACTTGGGGGGGTGTGGGCCGTGGCATGGCCCAGCAGGAAACTTGCACTTAATTATTTTAATCCGAAGGAACCATAATTAGTGCATTAATTAACAAACTTAGTAGGTCTACAAGGGAACAAATCAAACCCTCCCAACTCACAGTGGAAACATGGTGCTCACTGGCTGTCAACCATTTCATCTATGGCATGTCGTGAAATGTTAGCAGTGCCGAGACACTTGCAGAGCGTCTTAAGTCAAGAGCAGCATGTCAAGTCACTCACATGATTGTGCTATGGGGTCACATTTGTCGAACGTGCTCTGCAACAATACTAACAGAGTCTCTTGAGACAAGGGTAGTGTGTCTAGTCACTCACATGGTCTTGTATCATAGTAAGCTGCACCATAGAAGCTGAGTAGACCAGTTGAGATATGCAATTGAGACTCCAATGGTGTTGCCACCATCCTCAATAGGTTTATCATCCTTAAGGGCCACTGCAGAGGGTGCGGGAGGCTTATGGTTTCAGCCTTCTGGTCACAGCCTTCATGGGCACTGTGAGAATGTGGGTATCACAGAGAGGGTAGAAGGGGGGGGGGGGGGGGGGGGGGAAAGCGAGGTCAAGATGATTTATTCAAGAAAAAGGGGGGCTTTTATAGCCTTGGGAACAATGTAATACACAAGAGCAAATAGAGAGGTTGAACAATGGAAGGTATGAGGTTTCAGACTAGCTGAAACGTGTCTCACAACATTGCTGTGCATATCCATGCCAGCATCGCAACCATGCAGTGCATGGCTGTGCCAGCAGCTGAATACAGGTTTCGTACGAGTCGGCTTGGAGATATTCCAACAGGCACAACATTATCGAAGGATAGAAGCTGTGTGAAGAACTCCAGATTGCAACACCCAGAATTGCTGTTCCACTCACTTGCCAGTGGTAGATCTTGTGTATGCATTTAGTACCGATTCTCATTAAATATGGAATCATCAGAAATATCCTCTGCTGCAGAGCTTGTAAACCTCTGTTTGTAGCATGTGCCCCAGATTCCTTGGATTTCACTACAGATTCAATTTATTGGGATTTTGATAGGTGCCAGGAAGCATCAGAAATATACTCAGCTCCAGAAGGTGGGTGGTGGCAAGGAGGTGCTCATGAACATTTGTTTGTGCAGTGTTTGTAGCATGTGCGAAGTATGTTCTGTAATGACCCAAGGTTTTTGGATTTTGACTCAAATACAATTTACAGGGGGCTGTAATAACTTCCAGAAAGCCTCGGAAATATTATCAGCTCAGGAGGGCCAGTGGTGGCAAGGAAGGGCTCATGAACATTTGTTTGTGCGGTGTTCGTAGCACTTGCGAAGTATGCTCTGTAATGACCCAAGGTTTTTGAATTTCCACTCACACTGGTTGAACATTTCAATTTTTTCACCTTCTTTTTCAGTGAAAAATGTCGTTTATTTTTCAGACATTTTTCACTGAAAAAGCAGGTGAAATTTTCAAAACATTTTCATCACTTTCTTGTTTTATTTCGAATTTTTCACCTTGAATCGAGAAAGTGCTGAAAATGGTTTAAAATTTTCACCTTCTTTTTCAGTGAAAAATGTCTGAAAAATAAACAACATTTTTCACTGAAAAAGAAGGTGAAAAATTTGAAATGCTCAACCAGTGTCATGTACAATTTACAGGGGCTGCAATAGCTTCTAAAAAGCCTCAGAAATATTATCAACCCAGGAGGGCTGGTGGTGGCAAGGAGGGGTGTGAACACTGTTGTGAGCAGGTCCTGGCCTCCACTGACACCTAGCGTGCCCAACACCCGTCGAGTACCTGCTCCATTCAGCACTTCATCCTCCTGTATGTTATCCTGTCCTCAGCAGTGCTCTCTTCCACTGACTTGAATTTATCAGCCATGGATCACCTCATAAACACCCCAACCAATTTCACGTATTCAGGTATGTGCTTGGTCTCGATGTTTACTATGGAGGTGTTCAACTCCCGCCACTTAATATAGCATATCGGGGCAGTGGTGTTGATGGCGCGGGTGGGGTGGTGGTCTTGATGGTGTGGCTTGGTTCTAGGGCAGTGGTGATGGCACTGCTGCTTCGTGCTTTAGGGCTTCAAAAATTATATTATCTACATACTTGCAATAATAATTCTCCTCCTCCTCATTTTCAATGCCTAGCAAGCAATAAGTGGTACTGGGAAAGCTGGTAGCGTGTGCGTGCTCGCTGTTTTCAAATCCCTTATATCCGAATGGGGCAGTTCAATCTTAGGAAATAGTTGCGAAATGTCGTAGAATAAACATATGATCCAGGATCTTAAGAATTTCTTAGCAGGTCCGAGTCTGCCTTTTCAGTAAGGATTTCACTGTGAATACTTACAGCTCAAATCATTGATGTTTCGTTACTGCATCAGTGTGGCCGTGTATGCGTGATTGACAGATCAACAAGTGCAAACATTACGTCATATGACATGCTTCTACTTCCCACGGTACGCATCTCCCTCCTTATCCACACCAGTCGGATATTGTGGTGGTTATGTCCTCATCAGGAGCCGATCCGACGCTCCCTGTAGACCTGGAGAGACAGGTCTTTGAGATCGCGGCCTTGTTCTACCCAGAATCCATCCCAGCGCTCCTTCTAGTTGCACAATGTGTTGAAACTTTCTCTTGCGCACCTCCTTCCTCCTCTACTCCCCTTCCCTCCCCACCTCCCCTCTTTCCCCTTCCCCACGCCTCCTCCTCTCCCCTACCCCCCCTGCTTCGTCTCCATCTTCGTCTGCGCAACACATGCTGACGTGCATCCCTCACAGGCTGCTAGCTGCTTGGTGGAAGACCATCGGCGATGATCAGCTGGAGCAATGCGTGAGTGCACTTGGCCTCCATCCTCTCCTCTCCTCTGCCAGCCGATACACACACCCCTGACACACGGACCATGGTGGAGATGGGTTGAGGTGTGCGGGGCGTGAGGTGGATGGGGATCGGTGGGTGGAGACGGATCGTGTTTCTCCTGATTTCTTTTTCATCTTCGTTCCTCCCTCTTTCCTCTTTGTCTTGAGCCGCACAATCCTGACACGTCCTCTGCAGGTGGCTCGCCCAGAATGCTATAGGCGGCGGCCAAATGGAGCCTAATCTGATAACGGGGATGAGTCGATATGAATGCCAAAATGAGCATGTGAGGACGAAACTCGCCAATGAAAATGGAATTGTTGCGAAACAGAAACATCAGCACATCCCCAGATGAGTCGAAAAATCAGCAGATACAGACGTACTGTGGAGGATCTGACGCTGAGGAAAGCTGTGGAAGTGCAGGGTCAGTTGTCTTGACGGAAGTGCTGTTGGCGGAATGATCAATGTTGCAGGTAAGGTTGAAGTCGTCGGCTTGGATGCTACGGTGAGAGTCAGTACTTGAGTAGCACACACCGGTGGATTTGCCTTCATGAAACAACCATTCTATTCAGATTTCCGAACCATCCCGAGAAACACCGCCAGACTCAACTGCAATGGAATCCGAAATACACAAATACTAAAAGCAATGCACAGCTGACTTACTTGATACGCATGCCGTCGAGGAACATCGCGTGGTGCAAGTGGGTGAGCTGGAGGAAATTCACATCGGGGTAATGGCAGGTTGAACCATGTGGCAAGCAACATCAACTATACTAAAACACATGGAGCAGAGTGAATTGAACATCGGGACAGAGTGAATCGTACCAGACTATTTAACCGCACTCCCCTTTCATGCGGATTATTTTGATGAGCACGGAAAGCTTGGTGATTGTCCTGTGGGCTCATGCTCTGAGAGGAGGGTAGTTGGTTTGTAGGAAATGCGCATGAACGGCGCTGGACAAACAGAGTGATGTGACACGGTAGGATGGCGGAGATGATGGGGCAATGGAAAAGAGTCGCGAAGCAGGCCCTGCATTTTGAACGGGTGTTGAGCGGCTGATCGGCGAGGTTGAAAATAAAATGAAGTGCCAGATATTGCCCAGATAATCAATAATCTTTGACAAGTGGTTGGTGGACCGCTTCGCGGTCCGCCTCCCCCTTGATTGACGATGGAGAGATCTATATCTATAATATAAATGACAGAGACAAAGAACATTCTGAAATGTTCCATCCTTCACGGTCACGCGCACCCTGGAACCTTTCCGAAGTCGTGACGAAGTGCCTGGGAACAGCCGGGAAGCTCAAAGGGGTAACAACCAACATGCTTGAGCGGGCGCGAATTTTTTCGCGGGCACCCCGACACTTCGTCAATGTTAATTCCCTGCCTGAGTGACACAAAGATGCTAATAGAGGAGTCTCCGATCTCCCTAGTTTGACAGAGTACCAAGATCGACGCATGGATGTTGACAAACAAATGAAATAAAATAAATCCCACACTGTTTTGTTCATGGTTCAAAGAGTGTGTCAGAGGCCTATTTATGCTGCAGATGCGCAGGAGTGTACAGTGGCGGCAAAAAGTAATGAGCGTGGTTGTTCGGGCTCATTGCTGAACCTTTGGGTTTGGCTACCCAGGGGAACATCGATTTCGTCCATCATTTTTGATCTGTTTGTCATGAAGAATTGGTCATGGCGAAATAAAATCGTAAGAAAATGGGACAAGACGTGAGAGTAAATCAAAATGCAAAGGTATGTTTCTCGCCTTCTTACTGGCTTGAATCCTGGTGTACCATCCTGTTTCATTCACAGAAGGTCCAGAAATTGTCCTAGTTCAATTTTGTTCATTAGTCATTCCTACTTCATGATCTAGCTACCATCAGTTAGTTAGTCATTTCTGCTTAATGTTTGCTGATGCAACCTCGACGCGACACACGTCTCTGCCAGTGTCAAAAGCATCTTGGATCCCTCTCCAAACTTGATGAGCATTCATTGGGGTGTGGCCCCCGAGATTTATCTGAGGGTGAGTTGACTTGTTCACTTTGGTGCCTCATGACCTTTGAAAAGCTGTAGGGCTTCATGATCGGTAGTTCATCACTGCACTGGTAGTTGTTAACACCAACATTTACAGTACACATGTAGCAGCTCTATTTTCTGATCACCATCATTTGGGCCATGAACCAGTGCATCGGAGTCAGAGCTAGTCCAATTGGAGCTTCATACCAAATTTACTTCCAATGTAGTTAGTATGTAGTTGCAACGGTGACCTGGTCAGGATAAAAAACACAGGGGATCCTACATTGGCCGGTATTGACAGAAGTCATCAAGAAGTCATGGCTCAAGTACCTTCAATGAATGTTTCCTGGAGAATGTCCGGGGCCGACATATGGTCTGGCAGCGCTGGTGGCACATTGATTTATCGGCATGGCCTTAAATGTTCAGCCGCCCCTGCCCGAGGCTCTGAGCAAGGTCTCACTGTCCTGCACTCTGGGGCAACACTCCCCGACACTGAGTATATACAAGGGTGGTTCTTCTTGCCTCCACTGTTCCCTGTCGACAGGTGCAACGATGAGCATTTCATCAATTCAGCATTGATGGGGTGAATTTTAATTACTCAGTAGGAAAGGATAGAGAACATTTTTTCCAGTATTGGCATCTCAGTACATGTTTGACATGTACTAGGTGGCTCCGCACACCACTGTCGGCCCACGGGCAGAGCAGTGGGAGAGGTGGCATCAGCTTGTTAAAACTCCGACCTGCCGCTGGACCCGCCCCGAGATGATTTGATCCCGGCCCATTTGTCGGACTTTTCCATATCCCAGAATGGTCAAATAGGTCAGTCATCTTTGCTCATATGTTGCAAGGGAACATGAAATAATTCCTAAAGGTTCAGCCTCCGCCTCGAAGAGGCCTAATCCATGTCATCTCCCTCTTTATTATAAAATTACGATTGGTGTCTGTCCGAAGCCTTTTTAAACTCCGCTGCTCATCTGACCTTCGCTTCGATCCTACATTAACCTAGTCTCGGACCAGACTGCCAATGACATCTCAATTTGAGAGCCCTGTCATGACAGTCTGGGCCAATGTCAGCCAAATAGCTATACTTCTGCGCAGTGTATTTTCCCCCCTCCAGTTTGACCATTTCCATGTCATTTCTCAGAAACTTAGCATAGAGAAATGTTTCAGATAATAATAAAACACATTCCATGCACTTGAAATGACCTCAGGGGATACAGAGGTGGAGAAAACTTGTCTTTGGCCTTGCTCCGGCCTTTTAAGAAGCCGGTAGCACTGCCACAGGCAGCGCTGCCACACAACTCTCGTTGCCATTCTATGTCTCTTAAAATGCTTTTACATGATTCTGAGTAGACAAAACATTCCAGAACATATTATAAAACATATCTCGCTCCAAAGTTTGACAGGAAAAGGAGAAGAGATGCTTGAATGCGAACCTCAAATTTCGAGAATCCACAGCACAGAAGTATGGCTATTTGGCTGACATTGGCCCAGACTGTCATGACAGGGCTCCGGGATGTCATCGGCAGTCTGGTCCGAGACTAACATTAACCATCCCTATTTTAAGCAAATGCTCGTTCGGTGGTGCAATTACCCCTTGCAGGTTTATCTCCATTTTCTGTTCCTCTCCTCTCGTCCTCAAAATCCGTGGTTTCTTTCCCCATCTGCACTTACAGATATCTCCATTACAACGCTAAGGACTGTGCAAACTTTGCCGCAGAATGACTAGGGCAGCCCAGCCTATTATTGGCGCAACGGAAGCCAGGAATCGTACATTTTGGTCAAGATCTCATGAGAGAATTTTTCAGCCGCCCCGCCGCAATTGTCCCGATGGACATTCGATTCAGGTTTTCCATGGTATCCGTTGTTCCTCAGCTGACCATTTTGCAATCAATGTGCAGACATACACAGTTTTTCGCAGTAAATTCTTAGCTGTGCCACAGTTGTATTCGACCTGCGGCCACATAGCGCCCCGAATATTTTCCGCGCATAAATATGGCAAGTTACCTCTACCTCAAACCAGCACTCCTTTGTTCGCAATCGCATCAGCAATTCACGGTGCTGGTGACCTTCTGTGTTTATCGTCAGCTTGGGTCTCCTGACCACTATCGATATCAATGCTGTCGTTGAATTCCGCGGTCTGAGGATACTAAGCTGGTTCTGGCTTGATTCTGGGTGTCTCTCCAGCTGTGGGCTACTAGCGGACACCTATATCAATTCTTTGCTACTACCGTCTATTCCTGCATGCCTGCTAGGTGTCAAGTAACTATTCAAACCATTTCGAACCTCCCTCAAGTTCAGCACCACCATCGATACCATTTTTCCTCCTGCAGATTTTCCCAAGAATACCGGTTACTCTGTTCTATGCTCTGTTCTGTATTAAAACACGAATACTTCCATGTAGTACACTCAGACTGTATCACAATTTTAATCACAGACACCTTCACAATTCTGATGTGGGCCAGAGCGAAGCGAGGATCCATCTTGTTACCCCTTTATTCACGTCTTCGGTTCACCGAGGTCAGTAGGGGTGCTCAATTATTCGGCCCATCTGCCCATCTAATATTTCCCATCTCGAAATAATATATATATTTTAAACTCCGACTGAAAGCATTGCCACCTCGTCGCCCGCATCGTCCGGGTGATAACCCAGAAGATCAAGGTCACCTTCGTCATCTTCCAGTACAGTGGAGGCCGCGAGAGCTATCTCTGCAAGCTGGAGGAAGTCGGCTTGGGTCTGTGCCTTGGTAGTACGAGGCATCGTGTGTTATCGATTCGTATCACGCGATCGTGAATCCCGGCCCGTGATCGGAGTTTAAAATATATACATATTATTTCGAGATGGGAAATATTAGATGGGCAGATGGGCCGAATAATTGAGCACCCCTAGTGTCTCATAATAAAATAATTTGGTGTTTCCGAAAAATGGAGTTTGTGGAATTATCCTGTATGCAGAAATGGTGTATACAGCATGAAGGGCTCGCAAAGGCAATCACAGACTTATATCGGTTGAATTAATTTCATCTGGTTTTGGTCTCACACAAGGCCCTCCAAGTTGGCCATTTTTGGCATTTTTCATGTCAAATGGGCCAAAAATGCTAAAAATAGCCAAGTGATGCTTATGTTCAAAAGAAGCGCTGGGTTGGTATTGTGGGAATGGGAGAAATGCAATGAGAGGAAGGACGGAGTTCGACGAAAACGGTAAATCAAAAGAAGCAGATCGAATCAGAGCTGAGTTTGAAAAGGCTTCAGACAGACACCAAACGTAATATAGTAAACAAGACACCTTCGCTTCGCTCCGGCATGCGGTGAAGTGGTAACAATGTTTCAATATTTTGGAATTAAAATCATGGTACAGAATAATCACACAGAAAGAAGGCGAGGCAGGAGTAATGGTGGATCACCGGCAATACATTGAGAGGTATTTCGGAGGAAAATCACACCCTCAGAATTCAAGCAATATTCTGTAGATCGACAATTGTTCTGGGAACTGTATTGATGTAAATTTGAAGCGTGTTGATGTTGGAGAAAATTGAGTAGTGAACGGAACCAAGGAACGAGCGGAACGAAAGCAGAGACAGGGAATTGATATTTATGACCGCCAGTAGTCCACGAGAAACCCGAAATGAGGCTGGCAAGAGCAGTGAATTCAAAGGTGGAATTTGAGAACGATGACTGCTAGGAGCCCCGGACGTAGGAGAAGCCGAGAATGAGACCGAGCACAGTGAACTGACGGACGGGAGAGATATCGAAAGATTGGCGGCTTGAGGCCACGCAAATTGCCCCATTTATGCTCGACAAATTGTCGGGGCGCTTCGTCGCCGCAGGTTGAACACAACTACGGCATAGTAACAATTAACTGCGAGAAACTGCGTGTACCTGCGGAAGGACTGCGAAATAGTCAGCTGAACTATCATCGGTGGGCGGAAACCTGTGTTGAATGTCACAACCGAGTCTGCGGCCTGGGTGCTGTAGAATTCTCTCATGAGATCTTGACTAAAAAAGACAATACCGGATTTCCGCTGTGGCAGGAATGTGCTGTGCGGTCCCGTGTCGCTCTGAGGCAAAGTTTGCGCAGTGCTCAGCGTTTGTAATGGGGATATCTGCGAATGCGAATGTGGAAAGCAACCACGAATTTTGAGGACGAGAGGAGAGGAAAGACAACGAAGGAACCACAGCAAAAATGGTAATGCACAGTGCGAAGCGTAGCCCAAATTTGATCATGTGGACAGTTCGTATTCAGTGAGTTCCAAAGGAGAAGACAGGTAAGAAGCACAGCAAATCGTAGATGGAAGGAGATAAAGCGAGATGAAGATCCAAGATCGAGAACGTCCACGATGGAAAAGGTAGATTCAAGACTTCAGCTGAGGTGGGAATGAGCTGCGCATTCTCGAGTGAATCTGCGCCGAAGTATGCACAGTGCGTAGTTTCATTTTCATTTCATTTTCATTTCATTTTCATTTTCATTATAGTGCGTGCGGGCCCCTTGGGGCTCATGTGGCACTTGTACGTATGACAGGAAGTAGACTAGCTGGCCAGGATGGGTGCGAGGAGGGGGGTACTGTAGTTAGAGGTTAAAACCTTTCTAAAATATGCTACGAGGGTGAATAAGTACGGTAACTAAGTCGAGAGTGATTTGAGTCTGAGAGACAGAGTAAGAGAAAAATAAATAAAGTAGAGTAGCGGGAGTGGACGTTACAACGAGTAGTGGGGGAGACGGCCCGGTTCGCGCACGAACGTGAGGACGGGCTTGGGTCCGATAGTTGAATAAATGGAGTTAGTTTAGAATGCCAATGGGGAGGAAGATGCTCTTTTCAAGAACGAGAGGAGAGAACAAAGAAATGGAGATAGACTATATGGGGCTATTACGGTAATGAGCCTGGACCACTGTACATACGTCATGAGAAAGACGTGAATAAAGGGGTAATGTCGGATCGAAGCAACGGTCAGATGAGCAGCGGAGTTTAAAAAGGCTTCGGACAGACACCAATCGTAATGGAGTCCATGTTAGTGGATGTGATGAGGGGATATTGAGTGGAGAAGAACTCTGGAGCTTGAGAGCAAGGGCAGAGGGAGACGGATAATGGGCCCATGTCCCATGTCTGTGGGTACGGCCATAATTCAAATTATTCAAGTTGAGAAAAGAGAGAGAAAAAGAGGGAAAAAGAGAGAGACTCCAATACCCTATCTGCACCCCTCCGCGGCGTAATTTTGAGCTCAAAAACAGCGGAGCGCTAAACGGCAAACGCGCCGACCTTGAATCCCGGCCCATGTCCCATGTCTGTGGGTACGGCCATAATTCAAATTATTCAAGTTGAGAAAAGAGAGAGAAAAAGAGGGAAAAAGAGAGAGACTCCAATACCCTATCTGCACCCCTCCGCGGCGTAATTTTGAGCTCAAAAACAGCGGAGCGCTAAACGGCAAACGCGCCGACCTTGAATCCCAAGCCTGCCGATTGATTGGCAGATCCCTAGTCTATCCGGAGCCATCTCCCCCTATAGACTAGGGTCAGCGAATCAAATTCAAGATAAAAATACGTTCTGACACTGGGACGCCCCGTGATTGATGCGGAAGCTTTGTCCGTGTTTGGTTGGCAGGCGGGCTCGGTTCCAACCTTCCACACTCTATTCCCTCTTCCCACAACATCTATTGCTCAAACTGAAGAGACAAGTTGGATTGTAATATGACCCAGAGTCCATTTATTCGAGCACATTTTTTGTTTTTTCGAAATTATTTAATCTGACATTGTTTTCAACCGAAGTTCACCATGTTTCATCAGCGTTCGGAGCAGAATAAAAAAAGTGGCTGGATAATCATCTAACCGGACTATCTATCTTTGATTTTCGTCGAGGAACCGAAAGGATTGCTTCAGATTTGAACAAGAAATAGGGTTTGTGGCTCCCGAGGTGAAATAAGTGTTCACAGCAGGGAATCCAGGTTTAAGCTTTGTTTTTTGCACTTCAATAGGCTGAAGCATTATGCTATCGGAGATCAAGGCAATCTTTGCGCCGGAATGTATCCCCAACCAAGTTTGTTAATGGGATTGGTTGATTTTGGGCTCACAAAGCCTATTACTTTTTTGCCATGGACATTTAGAGAAAGTGTGAGTTGGCAAATCACTCTCAAATGCGATGAAGAACGTGATTATCCGGCCAGTTTTTTAAAAATTCCATGAAAAAAGTGAGCTGAACCCAATTCTTTGTGCTTTTATACCGTTCCATGGCAGTTCAGAAGAGATTGGAGAAATATGGCAGGATAATCATATATAAGGATGCATTTAATGCAAGTTTTGAAGTTACACCCAAGGATTTGGTGCAGAAATGAGAAAGTAGCTAAATGCCGCGCAAAAAGCACATGACAAGACACGTGTGCTCGGGTGTCATCGCGCCGGGCCACGGGCCGGATCGGATCAATCCTTAGTCTATATACGGACTAAGGCAACCACAGGCACCGGCTATGAGCCGGATAAGGCCCATGTCCCATGTCTGTGGGTACGGCCATAATTCAAATTATTCAAGTTGAGAAAAGAGAGAGAAAAAGAGGGAAAAAGAGAGAGACTCCAATACCCTATCTGCACCCCTCCGCGGCGTAATTTTGAGCTCAAAAACAGCGGAGCGCTAAACGGCAAACGCGCCGACCTTGAATCCCAAGCCTGCCGATTGATTGGCAGATCCCTAGTCTATCCGGAGCCATCTCCCCCTATAGACTAGGGTCAGCGAATCAAATTCAAGATAAAAATACGTTCTGACACTGGGACGCCCCGTGATTGATGCGGAAGCTTTGTCCGTGTTTGGTTGGCAGGCGGGCTCGGTTCCAACCTTCCACACTCTATTCCCTCTTCCCACAACATCTATTGCTCAAACTGAAGAGACAAGTTGGATTGTAATATGACCCAGAGTCCATTTATTCGAGCACATTTTTTGTTTTTTCGAAATTATTTAATCTGACATTGTTTTCAACCGAAGTTCACCATGTTTCATCAGCGTTCGGAGCAGAATAAAAAAAGTGGCTGGATAATCATCTAACCGGACTATCTATCT
This sequence comes from Mycena sp. CBHHK59/15, assembly GCA_029204085.1. Taxonomy (NCBI): domain Eukaryota; kingdom Fungi; phylum Basidiomycota; class Agaricomycetes; order Agaricales; family Mycenaceae; genus Mycena; species Mycena sp. CBHHK59/15. The sequence continues at coordinate 587,917 of JARGXW010000023.1, forward strand.
TTGATTTTCGTCGAGGAACCGAAAGGATTGCTTCAGATTTGAACAAGAAATAGGGTTTGTGGCTCCCGAGGTGAAATAAGTGTTCACAGCAGGGAATCCAGGTTTAAGCTTTGTTTTTTGCACTTCAATAGGCTGAAGCATTATGCTATCGGAGATCAAGGCAATCTTTGCGCCGGAATGTATCCCCAACCAAGTTTGTTAATGGGATTGGTTGATTTTGGGCTCACAAAGCCTATTACTTTTTTGCCATGGACATTTAGAGAAAGTGTGAGTTGGCAAATCACTCTCAAATGCGATGAAGAACGTGATTATCCGGCCAGTTTTTTAAAAATTCCATGAAAAAAGTGAGCTGAACCCAATTCTTTGTGCTTTTATACCGTTCCATGGCAGTTCAGAAGAGATTGGAGAAATATGGCAGGATAATCATATATAAGGATGCATTTAATGCAAGTTTTGAAGTTACACCCAAGGATTTGGTGCAGAAATGAGAAAGTAGCTAAATGCCGCGCAAAAAGCACATGACAAGACACGTGTGCTCGGGTGTCATCGCGCCGGGCCACGGGCCGGATCGGATCAATCCTTAGTCTATATACGGACTAAGGCAACCACAGGCACCGGCTATGAGCCGGATAATGTAAGATGAAAGAAGATGCATTAAAGCGGAGATGGCGGAGTTTGAAAAGGCCTCGGACAGACAGAACAGCTTAATTTTATAAAGAGGGTGATGAAAGAAGATACATTAAAGCGGAGATGGCGGAGTTTTAAAAGGCCTCCGACAGACGCTTAATTTTATAAAGAGGGTGATGTACGGAGAACCTTGAAAAGAAAAGGAAAATGGAATGCTGCAATCTGTAGGTGTTGAGAACGGGATAAATTAGGAAGTGTACGATATAAACCCCCCAATGTCGCGCCATCCCTCATCCACAACATCTTCCTCGCCCCACCCATTCGGTCATCCACACGCACAATGGCACCCAACCATGCGCCCACTGCACTCATATCGCCAGAGTTGTACGACCTCTGGGCCCACTCAGACTGCTACCACTGCTCGTTCCTCCTCAAGCCCGACCCCGTCCTCGACGCCGTGATGGAGAACACGAAGGCGAAAGGAGTCGAATCCGAGCAAGCGGTCAGCCCCGCTCAGGGCAAGTTCATGCATCTTCTCATGCTGTCCATGGGCGCGAAACACGTGCTGGAGGTGGGCAGTCTCGGAGGGTGAGTATCCTGCCCCACGCACTACCCATAAACGTGTATTTCGGACTCGGACTCGCTAACCCACCCATATTAGGTACTCTGCGATCTGGATGGCGCGCGCGCTGCCCGACAACGGCAAGGTGATTGCACTAGAGCTGGAGGAGTTGCACGCAAAAGTATGCCACCCCTTGTACCAAAACTCGTTTTCGCTCATATCTCGCACAGCTCATCGAAGAGAACGTTGCGAATGCGGGGCTCTCCTCAAAAGTCAAAGTCATCGTCGGGGACGCACTGGAGTCCATGCAGAGAATGGACCCCGACCCCGCGGCGCCATTCGACTTTGTCTTCATCGACGCCGACAAGAAGAACAACGTTAACTATTTTGTTCAGGCGAAGCGGCTTTTGCGTAAGGGCGGTGTCATTGTGCGTTCAATTCTTCCTTTCGCTACGAAATGCGATGTTAGGTTAATTGTGCGTTGGTGGACAGATGGTCGACAACTTCGGGCGCAGGGGGCGGCTCGTGGATCCTGATAACCACGAACCGAGTATTGAGGGCACCCGTAACTTGCTGAGGCATATCAAGGATGACCCGGAGGTCGAGGCTGTGACCGTACATACGGTGGGAGAGAAGGGATACGACGGATTTCTATTCGCTGTTCGGAAGTAAGCTCGTGAAAATGGTGAAGACTTGTACTATGTGGTCTTTTGTACGAAACGAGGATATAAAGTCCATTGCCTGACCGTCTACCACCGCAGAGTCAGCACGACGCACCTCCTCACCACCGCACAGGGCGGAACCGAGGCCACGTCCGGGTCGGCCACCTTCATTATGTGCGCCTCCTACGCTTTGTTTGATCCCCTCTCAGTTCTCACCATCGCACTTGTCCAATGATTCTCGTGCTGAACTGAACGATAGCAATTGTAGTTAATCTGTACTTACAAACGCAACGCCCAGTGACAAATCAGGAAATTGTGAACGGAGAACAGATTCCAGCTCCAGGTACATGCGTTCCCTATCCGTTTCTGAGGTTTCTATCACAGATGGCCTCAAACTGCGACATGCCAACTCGTTTTGATGGAAGTTTCCTTTTTCGGATTCTTGATCAGCACCTAGGGTCTGCGGACAGCGACTTTGGCAACAGTGGCCGCAATGGTCAAGGTTGTCTGGTGATAATAGGATTAATACCTCCGTCTTGGTTCAGCGCAACCAAGTAAACACCTTGACAGCTATGAATTGATAACAGTAGTTGTACAAAGGTCCATTCGTGCCATACAACAATTCAATAGAGCTTATTGGGAACTTATGAGAAATCAATTTCTGCTGAAAAACGATACGAGACTTGATCAAAAACACAGCCAGAATATGCGAGTTTTGGTAGTTCCAGAATCAAAATAATTTAAGACTTAGTATACAGAAATTCATTTTTCATCGGTTGCCAATAAGCTCTAATACAGGCTAATTCGCCAAGGTTGTCATTTCGCACGTACGTACGTACGTACAGTACATTAAGAGAAGAAACCGACAACTTGCCGTAATTTGCATGCGACCTTGATACGACCGTGGTTCCCTACAATTGTGTGCTGTAATCCATTCCCCTATGTACTGGAAATACTGTAAGCAGGTAAGTTTCCACATGTCAGGCTGTGGGCACCGGGGGTTCCGATGATCAGATTCGATTCCCGCTGCCTTGCGATCGGGCTCTGCCTCCGCGTTGTATAGTCTTGTCCGCATATAAGTCGCACGCACGAAATTCCGGGAACTGTACGACTTTCTAGCTATGTTTCAGGCGAATAGAGGCCCGGAAACCGTGACGCACACGTAAAAACCAACTCCATCAAAGAGGCATTGCTAGCCCATAGTGACTCGATATGATTCATTTAATCGTCCCTTTAAGGCAAGTTCGACGTTTCTCGGCATCTACGTGGTTTATAAAAAGAGGGGAAAGAGTCTCCGCTGTATTCCAGCCTTTCACCAGCACAACCCAGTTCTACCCCGGTCTTATCCTATGGTGCGATCCGCACAGCTATGAGATGGAGCTCTCGACCCTCGCGCCAGGCGAGGAGTACGACCGTAGGAAGGCAGGCGATCCCAAGCTGTGTCTCGTAGTCGCCGTAGATCATTCCCGCGAGGCGATCCAGGTGGCGCGTATCTGCGCAACGACGGTTCGTTCCGTGAACGTGCGTGTGATTTCTGATTGACTTTCGTACGGCCGACGAACACACGCAAATGGGTGAGGGTCGACACGACACCGCCATTACTTGGAGACTTGCCGACGCGTGGATATGGGTTAGCAAGTCGGGAACGGTCAGGATGGTCCTCAACGAGCCACGGACATGCACCGTGAGTGGAGGACTCGGCGCTGCTTATTTTCTTTGCAACTCATGTCCGTTCACTAGCGCATAAGGATATATCCTACAGCACTAACCCCATCGCCACCGCCACCCTGCAGAACTACTGGGTCCACAGGAATAATTATATTAAATGGCGGAAAATTCACGACAGTTTCGAGCCAGGCACCTCCAGCGCGCACCAGCAACGCACCCCGCCGCATCCATCAAGCATGATATACACGACTCCTCCACATTCTCCTGTGCAGCTTTCGCCATGGCACAACCAGCTATTTCAACCAACCCATCCCAGGGCTAAGCGCCGCTACCCCATCACGCTTTCAATACCCTCCTTTTCATGGACAGGCACAGCTGCAGACGCAGACGCCGCCGGCCACGTTCAGCACCCTGTCCGCGCACCCCGTAGTAGTGCCCATAGGCTTCACCGAGCGACACCCCAACTTCCCGGGGTGGTGGCGCAACCCCGAGACAGGCTGGTTCTGGCATGCGGAGCGTGGTCTAATGCCGTCTCCCACATGGTCTCACCACGGATGACGAGGAAACACTGGACGATTCCGATTCTGGAGTCCAAACTCAAGGGGCAGAAGATCGAGGCGGGACCAAAAAATAATGAGCGATAAATGACTCAACTACACTGTCATCATTATAGCGTTCATTGACACTGCTCACGGAATGCACGTCAAGTGCACAGCATGTTACGATTACAGTAGAGTGTCGGTTGCTGGAGGAGGATGGGATGATGGCTCGTCTTCGCCGCCATCAAAGTCAACGCTCCACAAAGAAGAGCATGCAGCACATGCGTGGCTTAAGGATTATTTAAATGATTTTCATCTCTCACGATGGTAAATAGGTACAAGTACTCGAGTCAATTGCTACTAAGGCCATAGGTTTACAAAGACAAAAAGAACGAGGAGCAAGGGGCGCGGAAATGACTAGGATCTGACTACACTGTCGTGATCCAATCAGCGATGACTCTGTGACGGTGTTCGTTGTCCTCAATGCTAGCCTGCACAGCTCGCCCCCGGTCCAAAGCTGCCGATGGCCACTCCGCCTCGCTGTCGGTACCATCATCGTCAGAGTCCCCTTCCATTCGAAGAGGCTCCGAATACTTGATATTTAGGAGCGTCTTGTAATCCGTGTGCCCAATTTTCTTGAGAACACATTGAAGATAGTGCCAACGTATGAGGCCGGGGGTTGGTGGCGAGCTGGGGCTGAGGAGGACTGGCGGTGAGTCCATGTATGATGGGTATTGTTGTGGGGAGCATGAACTCTCCAGCTATTGTGTACACCCAACCCGGTATTTCAGCCATGAAGGTGTGGCACTCGTACTGATTCTAAAATTTCATCAACAAATGATTTAGAAGATGAGAAAAGATGAACTCACCACAGACACAAACCGCAGGCCCAGTTCATATATGTTGAAGTATGCATCGAGGGTCTTCGAGAGGCTGATGCCAAATCATTTGTCATAGATAGACAGATTCGGAATGGGAGGCGATGCTGATGAGAAAATGCGAAATATGATACGGGCAAGATGGTCTCCCATGCGCTTGGGGCATATATGGCTGTTTATAAGCGGGCCCCTGCTCCCCGTCGCCCAGCACACTCCATCGCGGCGCTTGACACGATCGGCCATGGTGCTCGAGTGTCCTGTCGCGGTGGTGACGGATTTTCCAGCACGAGCACTCATCTTGGACAGGCCGACAATGACTCCAACCGGGATGTCATAGAGGTAGACTGACGCGGTTAGCAGGTCTGTGTGAGCGACAGGACGTCACTGCTGCGCAGCCTCGTTCCAAACAAACAGAGAGCCGCGCATAGCAGCAGGATCACAGATGTCATGGGCGATGTCGATCAGCCACTTGGACTGCTCTTGACGAGAGTACTTGAGAAAATCATCGAGGGGCCCGCTAAGGAGGCGGATGACATCAGCATTGGAGGAGGAGGTAGCATTGGTGTTTGGTGGAGGCTGAGGCGACTTCGCTTGAGTGGCAAGCATGTCGCTGTTGATGTTTGTCAGTGGCAGTGGGTATAAGCTGACTGAGCTGACAGAGATGTGCAGCTCCAGCTAGTGTGGCAAAGTTTGGTTCGGTTCAGGTTCAGGGTGCTTTTTCCCGAACGCCGAACCTGAACCTGGCCTTCGGCTCAGTCATTTGCTGAACCGCGAACCTGAACCTGGCGTTCAGGTTCAACGCGTTCGGTTCGGCGTTCAAAGGTGTTCGAACGCTGAACCGAACGCATTTTTTTTTCAAGTCCCTCGTTGTGCGCTGTAGGCATCAGGTATCACAGTAGGAATAATATTGGGCTAGTTGAAGATGTATTTGCTGCGATACATGGATTCTGGCACAAAATACCCTCCATCACTTTTCCACAGCGTCGTCTAAATCATATCCAAAGTTTTCATCGAGCTCTGCAATAAGGGCGTCAATGTGCTTCGCCGCATTCCCCCCAGCACTGATATGACCATTTTGATAAGCGCTCTTCAACAATTGCAATGCTTCGAATAGCTCAGCATCCAATCTGTTGCGGATCTTCGTATCGGTGAGACTCCCACTCGAAAAAGCACGTTCAGCAGGAGTAGCGGAGCCTTGTATAGCCAAGTAGTCGCGTGCCATGCGGCGGAGGGTCGGGCGTGTCGTGTTGTGCTTTGAAAAGGAATATACCAGTAAGCATTGCTCGTTGTCAAAAGAATTGAGGACTCACACCCCACCAATGCAAAACATTGTCGGTCTTCTCCAGCGGCGACGAGAGATAGCCAGTTAGCTCGTCTCGAGGCTGGGCATCAGCGCGCTGAGCCTGTTGCACTGAGTTCACAGCATCCAACAAGAAAGAACTACCATAACGATGAAGCGGAGCAGACTGCGTAGATTCGGCTACCACGGGAGCGGCCTCTGGCTCCCGTTCCATCGCCGCAGCCGCACGATACTTGTCGAACTGAAAGGAATGTTACCTCGTGAAGTGCAAGGGTATAACAGAATTGACGTACAACTTTTTCTAATGCTTTCATACCCTTTTGGTACTGATCGTCAGCCCAACGCGACCGGAAATAAACGTCCTTGATGCTGGGATCTAAAACTGAATCGCCGTAAGCAGACGTGAGGTATTAAGTGTGCTCCATACCTAAACAGATGAAATATGCAGTGGATGTGGTATCGGTGCGGTGGAACCATTTCTTCAAGCTTTGAACCCCGTCCAACAGTGCCTGCTTAATTTCGGCAAAGCGGGGTTGAGTCGACGTGGTTTCCCATCGCTTGATGAGATACTCAAGTGTCGGGATAATGCGCCATACTGTGGGAGTTCGTTCGCTCGAGAAGCTTTGCGTAACATCGGCAGGTTCCTGCATAAAGAGTCATTGATAACTAGTGTGCAGAAAGGACAGAATATTGTACTCGAAGGGCCTCATGAATTATTTGAATCTTGTCCCACTCCGCACGCGAGAGCATATAGTCGCGATATTCCTTGTTGCGCAAGTCCGGCATTTCCTCACTGGAGTCGGCGATGCGGACAAACTGATCAATTGCCTGGGAATGGTGTTGTCAATAAGGCATAGAAGATGTGTGAAGTGGATCCGACTCACCTTCCGCAGCTCCCAATGCACGGTCTAAGCACTTGTACAACGACGCCCAATGAGTACGAACCCACAGTAAAAGCTCGAGCTCTCGAACTCCGACTTGGACACAGCATTGCTTGAAGAATGCACGTGCTTGAGGCGACATACGGATCTAGGGAGCCAGAGTGAGACGCAGCAGCACAGCTTGCAAACCGGTGACACGTACCTGTTTGATCAGAGCCAAAATCTTACCAACAGCATCCCCTGCTGTCCACTCGGAATCCGGCGCAGAGTCGGCCCTATCATCGCCGTCCGATCCCCCGTCAAGTGACGAGAGAACCTTTGCGACATCGGCGGCATCGAGCTCACCGCTGCTGCACGCTTTCATCCAGAAGCTGCTGAATCTTCTTATTCAATGGCTTGGTGGAGTTGGGGCGACCGCCTCGACAAAGTGCTTGGAGGCAATGTGGACGGCGTGCTCGATACACCTAACACAACAGACAAGAGTCAGTATTGACCGAGTAATGTGAGGAAAGGCAACTCACATCATATCATGCTCCTTGACACTGGTTGAGCATTTCAATTTTTTCACCTTCTTTTCAGTGAAAATGTTGTTTATTTTTCAGACATTTTTCACTGAAAAAGAAGGTGAAAATTATAAAGCTTTTTCAGCACTTTCTTGATTCAAGGTGAAAATTCGAAATAAAATAAGAAAGTGATGAAAATGTTTTGAAATTTTCACCTGCTTTTTCAGTGAAAAATGTGTGAAAAATAAACGACATTTTTCACTGAAAAAGAAGGTGAAATTTTGAAATGTTCAACCAGTGTGACTTTCCAATCACCGCCCAGTGCGTGCTCAACAGTTCGAGCCGTGGTCCGATTCACTGATGCGCCATCCGACGTAATCCAGCCAGCTTTACCGCGGAGTTTGTACCGATCGATAGTCTCGATGATGGCTGTACCAAGATTTCACCGGTGTGACGGCCGTTGAGCTTCATGAAAGCCAATTCTTCGGTCATGATCTCCCAGTACGGTCGGCGGCATGGTCGTGGTTGACTTTTGATTCTGATTCCCGATTGATGGACATCTAACCACGCCCACGTTATATATATGCACCGTCTACGCGTAAATTAGATATGATTGTCTAGCCTATAAATGGCCTGGAACTACTACTCCACGAAGTAGTGGTGCCATGCCATTAAATATAGCCCACCAGAGAGTGCCTCAAGCTTAGGTGACCAATCCTAATATAGACTGCCATCGCAACCTCATCAAACTCGTCAGAAACCCACGGAAGGCATCTTCCCTTGGTGTGTCAATGAGGCCGCGAAGCTCATCCAAAGCCGCCTGAGTAACCGGGATGGCTAGATTCTCGAGACCGTAGTTGGCTGGCATGTCAAAGACAACATTTGGTGCAACACCTGATGGCAGAATCCGATTGGCGTTGCTTTCGCGTTTTCTTGTTGTTGAAATAGTCAACAAACTCGTCCAGTCCAGTCTGAACTATCTTGGACCAGAGCCAGCGAAAGAGGCTTCTAAATAGAGTTTTAAAACAGGGTTTTCAGATTCAGAGGGGAAGAACATGCCTGTGCAACAAATCTCCCGGAATGAGATGAATACAGCCTTCTTCAAAGATTGCCCGGAGGGACCGTCCGTTAAATGCCGGTCATAGGACCAAGTCGACTCGATCGAGATGTTGGATGTGCTTTTCACTGCAACAACTGGCCGCCATTCATCAGCTGAGAGTTCGGGAGCAAAGACTTCTCTGCATTCATCGTCAGAGAGCTAAATTAATCGACAGAAGGGTCGCACCGCAATGTAGTCTGAAATGCAGCTAACCAGCCCAATTCGCTGCCGCCATCGAAGGTCACTTGGACAGAAGTAGCTGGGAGACATTCAGTCATGAATTAGAGCTGCTGGAAAACATAAAGTCACATACCTTGAAAGTCAGAGACCATATCCAGAAACAAATGACCAACGGTGTCGCTGAGCCGTGAGTTTGGGACGGCCTTGAGCAGAAGCACCTTCTGACATGGTCGCGCATTCCATATACGTCGATTCCTATACCAGTGCCCATCCGAAGTGCCTTTTCACCGAGTTTCTCATGACCATCTATGTGAATTTCCTGAAAAATACCAATAGCATTGGAGTGCGGTGCGGATTTTTGGACCCTTGCCACGGCCCGGGCAGCGCATGTCAGATGGTCTTTGGCCGACGAGTCCCTTCATTGTTGCCCAGACAAAATCCTGAGTTTTAGGTCAGCGCAACATTCACAAATCTCTGTGGAATGCATACCGAGGAATTGTGAGATTCACCTCAAGGAAGCAATTTTCTTGACGGTGTCCGGTCCTTGCCCCTGATAGACGTCTCGAGTGATGATTCTGCAATCGCTTCTGTTGCCTCCTCGACAGCCTGAAATTTGCGAGAGCTCGGTACATGGAATTTGAGATTCAAGGCTTTGAGCTTTGTCAATCTAAATACTCGGTGAACTTGCGATAACCATTGAAACGCAAGGTGAATATGTACCCAATTTTAATGTGATGCTTCTCTTCAAGATAGCGAAGGCGCAGTTCACGAGACAGGGATTTGCGTTCGAAGTCAAAGAGTATTTCTCTGAGCTCTTCATCTGGGGGGACTGCAAAGGATTAGAAAAATCATATAGCATTGAACAGCAAAATAATGCTTACAGACGCCGTTGTCAGTGCCATTGGCACCAGTGGCATTAACCATAGGCAAACCAGATTTGGAGCTCCTGTTTTATACCACAACTGACGGATAAACGGCTGGTAATATCAATTTAACTGTGTGAAATTTCGGGCTTTCAGATCGGACACAGACAATAGTACTTTCCTGGAGTCATATGGATCCATTATATCATGGGTACTCAGAGTTCAACTGACGAGTCAGTAATTTTCAACAATAAAGATGTTGCCGGTCTCCTTTTGGGAGCAGTGACTCCGACCATATCAATTCAACCATGGGAGAAATCCTGTGTTGATGCGCACGCGAACATCTGGGCTCATGCCGACTCATTTAATTGCCTCATTCTGTCCTCATAATGTGGGAGAAATACCGGTGTTGAAACGAGTCATCCCTATGCAACAATAGAGTCTCATTTCCGGTGTGAATTACCAATGAGAGTTGTCTGCAAATGATAGAACATTGTATGAGCGTGTGGTCGGCTCGAAGGCGTATTTAAGCAGGCCTCAGTTGATTCTAAATTAAGCAGCTCTTTCCTGTCCCTTCTATCCTTTTCTCATTGTGCCCAAGCAATAAATGGCAATGCAGGACTCAGATACTGATCCTGCTCTTTGAACCGGGGAAGATACTGTTTGCGTCATTTCCAGTACAAGACCAACGTCGGACGCTGCCATAAATGTGTGCTTATCGCAAACACTCCCGTGGTGGAGCATGACAGAATAAATGTAAGATGTACCTGACAGTAACACCATGCCGTTTTCCTCACACTTTCCTGCAGGCTTTGGGACAATGCTCGGGATGTGGTAACACATCGGCTCGACTCAGCACTGAATATTGCGGCCTCTGTGAGAAGAAGAACGGTACAGTACCCTCTCTTCGGAGTATCAATATGAACTTCTGATGTGCAGAGAGACGTGTCCAAACACGAATTTTTCGGGGGCTCCATTGGTATCTTCTTCAGATCGGCAAGGTAGTCACGAAACCAGTGTTCTGCACATTACACTGACCATCATTCGCAGCACCAGACCCTTGACATCAGGTGTTCGAAATATTGGACAATTTCACCGTTCACAGTGGAAGGATGCCGCGAACTTCAATGGTTCGAGCATCAAGGCTCAACAGTCCACCGTCGCAATCACCGGGGCCAATATGGCGACTCTCAAAAGCAACAACCTGGCAACAAACGAGTGCTACGTATTTGTTCTGGAACCCTTCGTGAATTCCAAAGCTTGTGAATTTCTTCCAACCTTTGGAGGTCATCCGAGAGGCTGCAATTAAATTCTCAGGTGCGAGTATCTTTCACCATATGTGAACATCCATTTATTCAACTACTGTAGACATTGTGGCCAATGGAATAGCCAGCTTCAACTCTAGCTGGGAGGACGCCTCAGAGTCGAGTCTCGTCCGGTGAGTTCCTTTGGTTTTCAATGTTGAAGCTGAAGCTGAGAACAATGAAACAGCTCAGACATGAGACTTTCCCGTATGAACAATTGTAACGAGGCGCGTTCCCACTTTCATTTCCAACACCCATCACTCCATCATTTCCGTTTCCCACGATACTCCCATCGCTACTTGATTCAACCACTCGCGCTGTTGCGCTGATACCATCATACTTCACTTGTTTCCACACGGACTATCGTCTTACCTACCGTATCTTTAACACTGGTCGCATTGGCATAGCCACATTGGAGGACTATAAATTACCTACTGTTTTTGTAGTGCGGACATCAATCCAACCCTTACGCCAGTCACACAGTTTCATAAGCCACCACCCAAACCTCTTTCGTGTAGCGAGACTCGCACGCTTGCGCTCTCGTTACATATTTTTGACTGCTCGCTCGTCGTTGCTCTGTCTGGCTCCCGGGGTCTGATCAACCACTTCGCCGCTCTGCTTCGACAAACCCTATTCGTTATCCGCACTACCCACTACCCCCTCATCGACCTCATGCAGCCCATCCGCACCTACGCTACCCGTGTGGCCACCCGAGATGGCCGAGCCTCTCCGCCGCACATACCCCCGGAACTGCAACGGTCGCCTGTGGTAGAGGACCCCACAGCTAACAGCGCCGGGTCCTCTCGAATCAACACGGGGTAACGGGATCCCCTTCCTCCCGCCCATCGCGCCTCACGGCCGTGGGATCGTCCGCTTCACCGGTTGAAGACGGCGATGGCAGTGGCTTGGTCCCTGCCAAGCCCACAATGTCACCGCATCTTGCGTGTGATGTGGACTTTGACGTCGCGAGTGCAGCTGCTCCCGCGACTGCGGATCTTGACGTCCATAATACACTTATTGATCTGGATCCGTCTGATGCCCCTGAGAATGTCTCCGAGGCAACCACGGTGGAACGCGCCGGCCGTGAGTTGAGCAATGATGAATGGCTCACCATAGCTCGTCGCCACCAGCAGCTTGCGGATGAAGCCATGAGTGCTGCAAAGCGTAACTCAGCCAGCGCGCAACCTGACATGCCGGTGTAAAGTCCCTTCTCACCGGATCAACCCCTCCTTTCGAGAACGACGTAGCGGACGCGCACGTCGCCGAAATTTACGATGACTATTACCAGAGTCCATTTAGCCCAATCACCCCCGGTGATGCGGGCCCTTCTAACGACAAGGGCAAAGGAATTGATCCCCGCAACTTCGGGGGTATCAAATTTTCAGAAGGATTTTCTGAGGCTGATATTGAGGCGCAGAAGAAAGCACTCAATAATTTCGCAGAAATCAACCGTGTGATAAAGCAGGAGCACATGGCAACACCGCCTGATTTTTTCCATGAATTACCAAACCAGGACTATGCGGAGAGCACACCGCATGTCAAATTTGCCGCCTCTAAGAATTCATCGCCTCGCAAGGGCGAGTTGAACCAAGTGTCTGCGCAGACCAAGTCTGATGGGGGAAACCATGAACTCATCAACAAGAGGATCGCTGAGCTAGAGAAGGACTCAGTGAAATTAGGCAAACCCCGGTCCAACAACCGGACGAAGTTCAACGAAAGAACATCACGCGCCAGAGGGCGCACGAGCACGTCGAGAACTTACTACAGCCCAAGCAGCCTGCTGTAGTGAAGAAACCCACTCCTAGCCGGATCGCTGCGGGAAGTTTTATTGATAAAGCCATCCGCAACTCCGGGAGGGTCAGCGGGGAACCCGACCCGTCCGATGGTTCTTCGAGTTCGGATTCTGAATCCGACGGTGACGGTGATAATGGGGGCAGCCGTTCCAGTCACCGGGCTCCATCGAATCGGCGGCACTCTAAAATGCTCTTGAAGCCTATTCCGCCCAAGAAATACGATGGAACTCCTGACGCGGAGGCCTTCACTCGTTGCGTCACTGAATCGAACATGTATCTGGATATGGGTCGTGTCCCGCCAAAGCACCAGGTATTAATGATATCTTACCACCTGGAAGGACGCGCTCGTGATTACTACAACCAGAAGGTCGTTTCGAGCAATAGGACCTGGTCATTGTCCGAGTTTTTCAACGGGTTATTTGAATTCGTATTTCCCAAGGATTTCCGCATTAGACAACGTAGACTCCTCAGTCGTACCTTTCAGAACGATAAAAGAGTCGCGGCCCATGTTGCTCTGTTCCTGCAGATCTTCAACACCATTGGGTTAGCGGAAGACCAAGAGAAAGTGGTTAAGCTCTGGCATAGCCTGCGTACAGATATTCAACAAGAAATGTATCGCAAAGACCTTGATCCCGAGACGTCTACTTGGGACGAAGTCGTTGAGGCAGCAGAACACGCTGAAACACTGTTGGGAGTAGAACATAAGTCTATTCCGAAGAACGGCGTGTCTGCGAACCTCAATCAAGTGGTACAAGCGGAACACAGGGCACTAACCATGGTTCATCCTCCTCGCGAGGAGGGTTCCGCGGCCGCGGCCGTGGAGGGCGATTCCGCCTTGCGCCGCGTAACGAAGTGATTCGCACCTCTGCTGCGAATATCCCTGCAAAATCAGGGAAGGATTCAACGGAGAAAAAGGTATCACCGCAGCGCCACAATGAACTCCTCGCCAAAGGATTGTGTTTCAACTGCGAGGAGCAAGGCCACCTGGCACGCAACTGCCCGAAACTTACCACGGTTACCTCTAAACAGAAGGGAAAACCGCCCGGTTTCGGCGCCCATGCAGCGAAAATAGCCACAAGCTCGGGCTCGTCCCGTGGTGGTAGTTCCGCGCTGTACCAAAGCACCGAGGTACTCGAACACTCCCTTTGCCGCCGTACGCTTCGATCTGGAAGCTGAGGAAGGCGGGGAGACCACACCCTCTGAAAACAATAATTTCAGCTTCAATCTCGAAGGGCACCCAGATCGCCATTTGTTCACCTTCAACTTCGACGTAAAGAACCTGTTGAACGGTGATATGCTGGCCAACTACGCCGCGTGGAGACTCCACGCAGCGCAGCCTTACCCAGGAGATAATGCAACAAGACTCCGGAGGAATCACGCTTCTACCTGTATTTGGTATCAGATACAGAATACTGCATAATTGACCATGCAACTGACTCGTGCGACGAGATAGTTATCTCGAAGTCCCTACTGGAGCACCCGGGATTCATGTTGCCGCTGTGGTATGCCTATCAGAGACAGGAAGCTTTAAACCTGAACAAAGATGACGTACCATTGGAGGACCGATACACTATTGAACTCGGAGATCCCTTGTCGAGCTGTGTTCAGATCATGCTCGAAGCGGCCGTTTGGAACGGTTCAGAAGACACGGCTGTCTGGGAACGGTTCAATGTTGAACAAGACATTCCGGCTTGATTACCATCTCGGATCACGCTCTGGCATTGGACACGTTACTCCCCGTATCCGAGTTCGAGAGTTCCAACTTCAATGTTATTGCTTGGTACTCCGAACGCGCCTTGAAAACCCTAGCTGACATGGAGGAGCCTGAGACTGATCATGATTTGACCACTCTGCCCACGCAGTTCAACTTCGCGGTGGTCAATAGTGACTCTGAGGATGATTACGATGACATGCCTTCGCTACAGGCTGTCAGCGACTCCGAGGACGAATCTGAGGAAGAATCTGAAGATGGCGACCCATCTGCTCCGAAATTCAGCAATGGAACTGACAAGGAACCCTTTGCATCAACTGAGCTGCCGTTGCCTGATGATGTTCTTGAGGAATTTCGGAAACATCTGGAGATGTGGGTTCTCTCCACCAACGATATCGCAGAACTCCGATCGGACATTCCGACCAGAGCCCAGCGCCTAGGCGACATCGTTGGGAATACTGTTGAAGCCATGCTGGAATTTTCAGCTCCTTACCCGGGCGACGAACGCATATCATGGGCTGACGAACGCCGTGATGCCAAACGATTCCGTGTATTGCATGTGTCGGCTGAGAGCTACACCATCGAGGATGCGTGGTTTAACGAAGTGACGATTTTTACCCCTCGAATATCTTCGCGTCCCGCAGTTCCACCTCGCCTCTTGGTATGCTCGTAAGCGTGCTCGCAATATCAGCCAGGAAAACTATACGTGCCTTAGTATCCATCGCATTCCAGTCGGAGAACTATTGGCTGATGCCATCCGGCAATACTTCGACGATATCAGCGAAGTCTTACCAACGCTCGCCGAAGTGGGCATTAGCCGGGTCCTCCGCGATCCGGAAGACTGCTATGAACCGGATACCTTCCTGGTTTCGATGCCGCACGGGAGATATGGACTCCACGAGCAAGTACCCGAATCAGTACTGATGAACCCGAACTTGGACCTAGCCAATTGGGTTTTGCGACATCAGGAGAAAGCCCTGTTGCGTGAAAACACCCAAAGAACTGAGCTAATGAACACGCACCGGAATAGCTGGTTTGGCTCGCTGTTTGAACTGCCAAGCACTCTGCCGGATGGTGACTGGGTGATGCTGTGTAGCGGCGCTCAGATACCGGCAGATAGTTACAAAGGAATTACACGCACCGCGTCGACTCCGAAGCTACCTCAACGCGTGGTAGCCAAGCCACTCGTCATCGTGGTACTTGTGGAAGGGGAGCCAGTTCGCGCCCTCGTGGATTCTGGCTCTCTCGGAGACCTAATTTCGACAAATGTAACAGATCAGCTCAGACTAAAGCGCTCCGAACTCACTGAACCTATCACTTTGCAGTTGGCGGTACAAGGTTCTCGGTCCAAGATCAACCACTTTGTGAATGTCAACTTTAAATATCAAGACATAGAAGAAGAACGCACCTTCTTCGTGGCAAACATCAGTGGATACGACATGATATTAGGGACTCCTGGCTGTACCAACATCAGGTTAGTGTCGGTTTGAACCCCGTGCGTGTCTGTGTTGGAAGTGCTAACGCATTACCTCTTGAAGGAGTTGCTACCGCTCGAATATTCGCAAATTCTGCAAGCTTGAAAGACGAAGTGTTCCAAGCCGCTCGCGAGGAACTCCTGGATTATGCGAAACCAATCTGTAAATCAGCAGAGGAAACTGGACTCCCGCCGTTGCGCGATATTAACCACACTATACCGCTGATAGACGAGAATAAAATCTTACCTTGGAGACCATCACGTTGCCCTGAAGCATTAAGACCCTTGTGGGACGAGAAGCGTCGGGTATACCTGAAGACAGGACGATGGAAGTCAGCAATTGCGGTAATACCGCACCAATGCTCTTGGTTCCAAGGTTAAAAGTGAAAATCTCAAGCTACGGGTCGTCGTTGATTTGCGCGCACGGAATGCCAACACAAAGAAAATGGCATCTCCGCTTCCCGATATGGAAGGAATATTGCGCCGTGCTGCCCGATGCAAATTTCGATCGCTGATTGACGGTCAGGATGCTTACGAGCAAATCAGGGTCGTACCTGAACATGTTGAACGAACGGCTGTTAGTACGCCTGACGGAAACATGGTTAGTCTGGTCTTGCAGCAAGGTGATTGTAACGCACCGGCGACCTATCAGTCCTTGATGAACTACTTGTTCTCGGACTACATTGGCCGATTCATGGACGTGTACCTGGATGATATAATTATCTATTCAGACACGTTAGAGGAGCATATTAAGCACGTTAAATTGGTCATAGACGTACTGCAAAAGCAGTCTTTGTATCTAAGCGCGAACAAAATGCAACTCTTGAAGCCGGAACTGAAAGTACTCGGCCGGGTTGTCGACGACAACGGAATTCGGATGGGTCCGGACAAAATCGCGGTCCTGAACTGGAAAACACCCACGAACCGCGACTTGCTACGCGGATATCTGGGTTCCGTAGGGTACCTCGCCGATGATTTGGCCTTGATTAGGATTCCATTGGGGATCTTGCATTACCTCACCGGAGATTCAGTACCGTTCCGGTGGAGTTACACTCACCAGCGCGCATTTGAAGACAGCAAACATTGCGAGTGATGGTAAAGACCACCACCGCAAGCCGCTGAGCTACAAGGCAGGTGCCCCACCGATTTGGCTCATCACCGACGGCTGCAGCTCCGGAATTGCTGGCGTTGTATGCCAGGGTCCAGACTGGAAGAAAGCGACCGTGGCCGCCTTCTTTTCTGCGAAGCTTAACTCTGCTCAGCAAAATTATCCAGTACATGAAATCGAAATGCTTGCCGGCGTGGAGGCGATGCTCCGCCATCGCGATATCCTACAAGGCTGCCATTTTACCTGGATAACCGACCACAAGGGATTGACGCACCTGGTAAACCAGAAGAACCTCTCGGGGCGCCAAGCCCGATGGATTGAAAAGATTTCTGGGTTTGACTTTGAAATCAAGTATGTTCCTGGAACGGAAAACGTACTTGCCGATGCTCTTTCTCGCATCTACTCCAACGAAGCACCGGGTACGGTGCGCGCCCGCTCCGAGTACACTTATCATGACATTGTTGACAACAATGATTAGAAATTAACATGATTAGTATGCCCGTGTTCGCTGGCCGCGAAGCGGTTGCTCTGTCTAGTGATAGAGTCACCCGCTCCATGGCTCGGGCAGCGAAGGAAGCGGAAGCGCGGTCAGGAGAAGGTCCACCTTCGAGTGACAAGAACGATCGGGACCGTGCATTTGGGTCCAAAACCCTTGAGTCCCCAAAGGAGGGCGGGGGTACATCCAAAACATCACGCACCTCGAAGACCGCACAAGGCCAAGCACAGGGCACAAGTGACAAGGATCTGGCAGAGTTTCGCCAAAATGTTACGGCACAGCTGATTCTGCTCCGCGGATCAGGGATCCAACGGCCCGAACGGCGATTTACCTCCTGACCTCTTGGACGAGCTAGAACAAATGAACGAGTCCCTTCTGCAGGCCATCAACAGTGGTTGGCGGGGCCTTGATATCGGCAAGCTCGTTCCCACAAATATAGCGAGGATCCGTTCTTTAAACAGATCCTCGAGTCCCCGAAGGTATTCCGTAACTTTGAGGTTGAAAACGGTATTATATACCTCAAGGAGCTCGATCGACGTGTCCTTTGTGTCCCTAGGATCACCTACAACGGCCGTAACCTCCGGGAAATTGTGATTTCGGAGGCCCATTCCATCCTCGCCACCTGGGTATGAAGAAAACTCTGGATTACCTTCGTGACCACGTCTGGTGGAAAGACATGGTTGAGGATACTCGCAGCTACTGCGAGACGTGTGCCACTTGCAAACGAAGCAAATCTGGGAACCAGAAGCCTTATGGGCTATTGCATTCTTTGAACCCTCCGCTTCAACCATGGGATTCCATCGGAGTAGACTTTGTCGGGCCCATTCCTGAATCCAAGGACCGTGATGGGGTATACAATTCCATTACAGTCATCATTGATCTTCTTACTGGATGGTGCATTTGATTCCAAGCCGAATCAACTATACTGCCCGACAGATTGCCGAGCTTATTTTTGAGCAGTTTACAAACTCCATGGACTACCCAAATCTATCGTGAGTGATCGTGATGTCCTCTTTACCAGCACATTCTGGCGCGATTGCACGAATTAATTGGTACCAAGTTGCACATGTCGAGTGCCTACCATCCCGAATCCGATGGCGGCACTGAAAGGGCCAATCGCACCGTGACTCAGATGATTCGTCAGTGCATTGATCCCAAGCAACGCGATTGGGTTGCAAAATTACCTGCCATTGAATTTGCCATGAACACGGCGCGCTCCGAAAGCACTGGTTACGCACCTTTTTTCCTCAATAACGGACGGATGCCGCGCTCATTACTATGGAATTCTGACAAGAACCGTGACTATCCTGGCGTTGCTAAATTTGCTCTGCAACGACGTCTTGCTATTGGCAGCTCATGACAGCATGATCGCTGCCCGTGTTAAACAGACTCGCGCTGCCAACCGCAAGCGACAGACATCCCCATTCGCTGCGGGTGATCTTATCTACCTTTCAACCAAGAATGTTAAATTCGAGAAAGGTCTTGCCCGCAAACTAATCCCCAAATATGTTGGGCCATACCTTATCCTCAAGGACTTTGGCAATAACTCCTATCAGGTTGACCTTCCCGCCAACATGAAACAGCGTGGTGTACACGACGTATTTCATGCCTCGCTGTTGCGCATTCACATTCCAAATGATGATCGTAGGTTTCCTGGGAGACTCGAATGTCAGTTAGGGGTTTCAACCACCGATCAAACCAACGAGTGGGCTGTAGACCGCATTCTGAGCCACTATGGGCGCCTGAAGCTATCTTTGAGATCCTGTGGAAATCTGGAGACAAGACTTGGATGGCGCATGAACAGGCCAAGAGACTCACAGCTTTGGCTGAATACTTGGAGTTAATCGGCATATCGGACATTAAGGAGCTGCCTTATGGTTCAGGCAGTCCCCCTGTCGACGACATGGAGTACCTGGCATCAAGTGTTGCCTTCGAAACTAATTGCGAGTTATGGGATAAATACTCCGACTCGAACGGTGAAGACGCCCCAATTTTCACCCCATTACTCCATTCCACGTCACAGGCTGCGCCTATTTCTTCTTACTCGCTTCCGTCTTATAACTCCCACTCCATCGCACCCTCTACCATGCCCGTCTTCAGCCGCATCATCCCTCCTCAGGAGATCGACCCCAAATGGGCGAACTGGAACGCTGGCCATGTCGTTGTTCGCCGTCAGACCGACGACACGTTTGCCATCTGTGTCACGGCACTTGGGCACTCATTTGCGCCAAGAACTTCTCCTCTACTCGTCTGGAACGCACGCCTTTACCGCGAGTCGGACGCACCTGTTGGTCCGGGCCCTCGGGTACGAGATCTGGGTGCTACCATGAACCGACTCGAGCCTCAGGGCGCCCCGTGGGCGCGATTCGACGCCAACCTCGGGCGCAACGTTTTCCCTGCGCCACGCGGCGCGGAGATTGCCACCCCCACGACCTGGCTGCTTCGTGCCTCGGACATGGGCGAGACCTACAAGGTCCCATCGGGCATGCGCATAATATCGGAGAAGATGTACCTCCACTACCTGGAGGGTGCGCGTACCGGGAGGAGAAGCGCGTTAGTGCGCAGAACGAGCGGCGTGGAAAGAAGTTGGAACAGGATGACGCTGAGTTCGATTTCGTCACCCCAGGCTTCACTAATCGTCGTGCCGAACAGGAAGCTCTTGTCGAGAACGAGGTGGAAGTCCCGAATGAGCATGAACATGTCGTTCCTATCATAGAACCGCCCCCGAAGCGCAAGGACGGGACGAAGAAGACCGGTAGCCGCAAGAAGTCGAAGCCGGCATTGGAGGGCGGAGCGGGACCGGAGGGCGATGACGATATGATGGAGCAAGATGTGGTTGCTTGAGCTCGCCCCGAGTGTCGAGCTGGAGGGCGTATGTAACGAGGCGCGTTCCCACTTTCATTTCCAACACCCATCACTCCATCATTTCCGTTTCCCACGATACTCCCCATCGCTACTTGATTCAACCACTCGCGCTGTTGCGCTGATACCATCATACTTCACTTGTTTCCACACGGACTATCGTCTTACCTACCGTATCTTAACACTGGTCGCATTGGCATAGCCACATTGGAGGACTATAAATTACCTACTGTTTTTGTAGTGCGGACAATCAATCCAACCCTTACGCCAGTCACACAGTCTTCCTAAGCCACCACCCAAACCTCTTTCGTGTAGCGAGACTCGCACGCTTGCGCTCTCGTTACAACAATGTTCATCTCGAAATTGAGCCTCAATCGAGCTTCCGCAATGTTTTTCATGTGACGCTGAAGGACTGTGGCCAGAACCTGGACAAGACTGTTCCCACCAAGTTTCGAAACCGAAAATTTGCCACGTTATATATGGAAGCACACATTGACGTAGAAAAGGTGCAATCTACGCCTCTTGTCCTATATATATTCAAAACTGATGTTTAAATAAAGTTCCACGCTCGGACTGGAGTTCCACCGCCCCCCGGACTTTTCAAGTCCAAAAAGCGAATTTGGACCGAGAACAGCAGCATTTCTCTTGGTAGTTCAGTTCTCAAGCGCACACGACTTGGTATGTCCAGTAATATATTCTCGCAACTGATTTCTCTAATCTGCAAAATTTACAGCTTCTGCTGGGCCACTCTTTGAAGTCGTCATTCGCTTGGCCTCCCTTGCGAGTACTGCGACCTCTGTGACACTGTTCTTCGCGGAGCACACATCAGACCCAGAGACGGGTGTCCAATCTTTCAATTGGTGCACGGACAATCCCACTGCGCATCCTGCAATGCTCGAGAATAATTCCTTCGGAAAAGGAAGATCAAGCTTGTCTTCAAGGCCAGTTACTTTTTGTAGGCTACTTCTAAATCCTTGCTTACTCTAGACTCAGGTTAAATACAAACACATGGCCTACGTTGCGAAACGATGCTTACTGTTGGCAATGGCCAACTTGTATCAGTCATTTCCAATCATGATGAGCTTTCAAAGAGGGGAACAACCCTTGGTCGTGCAAAAGTTCTTTCTGAATAACTTCAGGAGGAATGTGACACAGCCGAATGGAATATCTCGGGCAAGTCAACCTTGTCTGCATTATTCCCTGTGTACTCATGCCTTAGACTTTGAGATCACAGATTTCATTCTTGCTCGTGAAGGTATTCTCGGATCAACTGAACCATTCAGTCCTTCCCCAGCATCGGGCCTCACTAAATCTGGTTATGCGGAGCTTTCGGACGATGAAAAGGCGAGCTCAATATCAGCAACGGGTCCATATCCTCTGTCACTTGGCTTCTCGAACGGGAGAGAGGAAATGTCAATTTAGGAAGTTTTCGGGAACACTTGAGCACCCACGATACACTGACAAGCAAGGAGCCACTATCAATGTTTTCCAGCATTTCACCTACATCAATTCAAACAAAGCTTTGGTCCTGGCTGATATTCAATGTGAGCTTGCCCCTGATTTTTACCTGCTGAGCTGATGAATCACACACAGCCTCTGAAAGCCACGATGCATCCCAGAAATCATCGATCCTCTTTGATCTCATGTCCCACACACTCACTGGGTATGTTCCATGTCAATAATCCACACTTCCGGCCAGATCTGACTTTGAACCAGTGACAGCGGTGCTGGAGATCATGGGGATACAGGGATACAGACTTTTGTGGACCAACATGAATGTGGGCAGAGATGCATTCAGCTGGAACTCCAGCCCCTCAAGGATGCAACAGAAGACGATTAATTACTGTGTACTCCGCAACTACTGTCTTAATTGAACGGATTTACTCGAATGAGCCAATAATAAGCGACGCGTCTCATATGTCTCACGTGGCCGCGACGTTGATCCGGAATCAGAATCAAAAGTCAACCGCGACCATGCCGCCGACCGTACTCCCAGTCGTTCGGGCAGTCAATAGGACCGTCGATGTAATGGCCGTTAATATTCATAAACGGTATGCCTGAACCCGAAGTCCAGGCATCGTGAGTCAGGCAGGCTTTGCTGGGAATGTTCTGCGGAATTATATATCAGCGGTAACGACGAGGGCAAAAAGAGTTAATCTACCTTGAATTTCTCGTGCAATGCCTGCTCAACTTTGAGTGCAAGCTCCAAAATGTCCTTCTTAATAGTGTTGCATGTAGGGATGTCGCTGTCCTTGATACCCGGGCGGAGGTACTTGATGAGTCGGATGAAGCTGGGTTCGGATAAAGCCTGACAAGTAATGTTAGTAACGGCGGGCGCCTAGTTATCAACGAAATACCTCATCTTGAGTGACGATCATCTCAATGATGTAGTCGCACACACCAGCGGGAGTGAACGGAGGAACCCGCGCTCGTATACAACGATACCGTCCAGTGACCCCTGGATTCTGTAAAATATGTAAAGTGAAAATGTCAAAGCGGGTGGTCAAACACACGTACCCTCGTGAATCAGAAGCCTTGGGAATGGCACGTTCCTCCGCCACCAGAAGCACCAGAACCTGCGACTGCGCACAGAATCCTGACGGCTCTATTCGCAATGCTTCTGAGATTCAGTTCTTCAACGATGTCGACGACCAGCACCCCATTTCCGGTCCTCTGCCTGCCAGGACATTTTCCTCTGGGATCCATGCCTTCTTTACTGTAGCTGCTCGCCCTGTTGGAAAGGTTGCGGGCTCTCGTCGTTCTTCTCGCACCTCTCGCCCCCGGGCCTCCGCACGTGTCACGGACCCGAATAACGCCGAAGGATCCACCAGTTCCGGCAAACGCAAACTCACCAGTCCTGCACCCGGATCACGCAAGGCACCCAGAATTTCCAAAGCAGTGGCCGCACAGTCTTCCGATGATGAATCGGATGCAGATTCCGATGTCGCACCCCCGGAAGATGGCACGGAAGCTGACGATACGGACAGCCAGGACCTGATGGATGTCGATGAGTACAACTCCATCAAGGCTATGGGCGATGCGGACCATGCACACGCAAGTTTCCGCCTTCTTTCGTCATTCAAGTTATTAATATCCCGCGCCAGGCTACTGCTAAGATTTCGCGCACGACACCACGGCCGACATCAAGACAATATTCACTCGTCACAAAGGCCGCAAAAATCCCAAGACTGGCTTGCTCGAAGATGGTGCATTGTGTCAAGTGTGCGAGTAAGTCTGCCATTGATATTAAATTCGTACTTCTCATCGCTCCAGGAAAGATGGTGTCGAAAGCTCGGCTTGCTTTCTGACGGGAAGTGTTACAAGTCTTCGAAATCACATTGCATGGTTTGTCTCATTTTATTTGTCTAGTTACTGTTCTTGAACAATTTTGGATTCATCGTAGCTGCGAAGATCATTTCAAAGTATACAAGGCTCGATGCGAGAAGCTTGGCATTACTGGTACATGATCTTCACCTCTTTGCGGTATTGTGTGCAAGCAGCTGACAGAGTGCATGCAGGATCGAGCCTCTACTGTATCAAGTGGTCTCGATCTATCCAACCGGGCGAAAGGAGCGAATTTTCGATATTCATTGCGTGCGTTTGGATCGAAGCCGCCGGCTTTCTGGCGTGAGCGTGTTCGCCATGTATGCTTTACGGGCCACCACACCATGGAACACAGCTCCATCATCCTCTCTGAATGTTGCGATACGGTCAATCTTGCACTCTTTGATGTCTTTCCGTCGTACAGTCTCCTAGATGTTTTCGGAGCACTGCCGATGCAACGGCTGTCCCTCAGGCTGAATGGCATGTTCGCCAAGACCAGGAGGGACTTCTCCCACGCTCTCTTCGCCCAAATAACACATCTTGACAACCTCGACTGGGGTCCTGAAGGTTGGAAGTGTGGTCCGGGCTCACACTAATTCCACAGCTCACCCATCTCTCCTTCCACGACGACCACATCCCTAATTCCGTCTGTCAGAGTGCCCTGGTGCACCTCAAATCACTTGACGTCCTCGCGATCGTGTTCTCGAGTCGAGCTCTGCTCGATATGTTTGTCCCGGACCACGAAGTGTTTGTCACCGATCCGCGATTTGTGCTCCTCATGGTCACGGATCCTCTGGAGGACTGGGAGACGGGTGCGCGGGGGTGAGGATTATTGGGCCAGAGCGGACGCGCTAGTGAAGACGCGGCGCGCTGGGCAACGTGCGTGATTCTCGCTGCTCCTTTGAACCATGCTCTCACCATCGCCCATTTGCACCAGACCTCCTCAATTTCACTTTGGAGGAGCTGCAAGAAAAATTGGCGCAAAACAGGGCGCGCTTGGAGGCCTTACGCCGTGAGTCAGAATGCGAGGCTGCACGCCGTGAGTTGAGGCACGAAGGCCATGCGCCGTGAGTTGGAACGCGCAGCTT